>OX336388.2:364799886-365472386 GCA_946902985.2 Meconema thalassinum
GAAACTAGACCTATAAAGAAGTGATTTTTGCGTGGTCCTTGTTGGCCTGTCTGCGGTGTATATATACGGTATATTACATTTTAAGGATATCCATTTTTATTATCTTGTTTCATTCTTTTAATTACAATTGATCTCATAAACATTTATCACATCAAAATACATTAGACTTAAGTATATCTATTTTACTTTATTCTTAATTGATTGCAATCTAAATGAGCTGAAGAAGACCTCAATGTCAGGTCGAATGATGTACATTATATAATAGATATATCTGTGTCAGTACTGATTGGCGTATAATTTAATATAATATAATATAATCAGTACGGATATCTACAAACATTTGTGCTATCAATGGCAAATGTATTTGCATTCTATGCTATAGAAAAAAAAAGAAAAAAAATCCTTGGACACACACTATGCCATAACAATTTCCTAACGATCGTGGGGGAAGGAAATGTTATGGGGAAGAAGGGTAGAGGAAGACCAAGGAAGAAGTATCTGAATTCTGTGATGGACAGTCTTAATTTCTAGGAGTATGCTGATTTGAGACGTTCAGCAGAGGAGAGACAAACGTGTTTGCGACAAGGCCTTGCCTTTATGATCATGATGATGATGATGATGATGATGACATTTATTGTCGATGATTGTACAACATGAGAAATAGGGAGTGGTATTGTTGATGTATGAATACTGACGCCATACTTGGAACAGCTCATGTGGGTGTGCACGCCATGTTTCGATATGAAGGACATAAGGAAAGAAGGGGCTAAGTCTCAATGTTTAAATGTTCAGTAATTGGTGCTTACAGATTTGATCTCTGTTTAAAAAATTTATTTTAAAAAAATATAATCAGTTATATTGGTTTCCTCTCCTCCTATAAGCTCAACCATTTCAACCAATAACTGGAGTAAAAAGCAATCATCATTTGGTTGAAAGAATAAACTTTATTTTCTAACTATGTTATTGCAACTCTTCAGCAAATCAACACAATTACAGGGACTAACGTGTTCCATGTGCCGTGTGGTGTATTAAATGTATTACAAAATTAACTGTTATAGTTATGAGACGTCGGTAGTTACTATCCTATCCTTCATCATCATCATCATTTAGGACTACAGCAGAAAATAAAATATTAGAGGAACAGATTAAGAACTATAAAAGAACACAGTATGCAAAATAAAATACAATTAAAAGAAAAGAGGAAAGAATAAGTCAGTCAAGACATATAATAATAAAGTTATTGGTTTTTCGTCCCTTTTAACTACTCTGGCTTTTAGAGACGCCGGGGTGCCGGAATTTTTCGCCGAACTTGCCAGCAAATCTACTGACACGGCTCCCTCGCATTTGCGCACCCTCAAATGTCAGCTGACTGCGCTAGGATACGAACCTGCAACTTTGGGCCCAGCAAGCAATAACGTTACCGCTGAGCCACGCAGCCAGTCAAAACACAGGGGATATCTACTGAAGATCAAAGCCCATCTCTGCCGGTCTCTAGCGTCATTTTCGACCGCTGTCGGCTCGGCTTGCTTAAGGATTGTCAGAATTCGATCCTACCATCGCGTCCTTGGGCGTTTTTCATCAGGTTGGGAATGAAGGACTCGCGACGGTGTGCGAGAGATCCATCAGCTCGAAGTATGTGGCCAAACCACTGGAGCCTCGTGTGTCCTAATAATAATCGGCCAGTGGGCGGCTTTCCAAACCGCTGATACAGGTCTACTTAGATCCTTCGATAACATTTTCCCTCCATGGTATTGTAGATGGGTCCATAAATCTTTCGAAAAACCTTCCTCTCGAAGGCACACATTGCTTCCTCTATTGTTATTGACGTTGCTCAGGTTTCACAACCATATAAAAGTACCGTACTTACTAGTTGCCGCCTCCATAGCGTAGCGGTCAGCATGGTTAGCTGCCACCCCGGAGGTCCTGGGTTCGATTTCCGCCTCTGCCACGAAATTTGAGAATTGGTATGACGACTGGAACGGGGTCTAGTCAGCCTCGGGTGGTCCAAATGAGTAGATGGGGTTTGACTCCCACCTCAGCCATCCTCGAAGTGGTTTTCCGTGGTTTCCCACTTCGTCTTACCTACTGTAAGGCCACGGCCGCCTCCTTCTGTCTTCCTTGCCTATTCATCCCAATCTACCCTTCCCTTTCCATCCCTCATGAGGCCCCTGTTCGCTTTGCAGGTGAGGCCGCCTGGGCGAAGTGCTGATCACACCTCCCCAGTTGTATCCATCCCAGCAAGTGTTCCCAGCTCTAGGACACCGCTGAGTCCGTGGGAACCACCAACCTGGAGGGTAAAATCAACTAAAAACACGTACTAGTTGCATGTATAACTGAATGTTATTCCTTTGCATGTAAGACGTGACTTGAATAAATTGTTTAGACTAAAGAACATGCGATTAGCGTTTATTATTCGCTGATGTACCGGTACTTCCATCATCACATCACTTTCACTAGTTAGTACTGATCTCAGGTATTTGAATTCTTGAACACGTTGAAAGGTATGCCCATCAACAATAATAAGAGGAAGCAGATCATGTCGGCGCAATACAACAAAATATTTTGTTTCATCAGCAGTAACCACCTGTCTCAGTTTACATTTAATTATTATTAATCTAGTACTTCCGTTGTAGACTATGTTGGAGTCCACTTACTGGTGTAGCGGCTAGAATTCTTGACCCAGAGGTCCGGGTTCGATTCCCGGCTCTGACAACAAATTGAATTCTGGTGTGAGGGCTGGAATGGGGTACACTCAGCCTCGTGTGGCAAAACTGAGCAGAGGTGAGTTTGATTCCCATCTCAGCCATTCTGGAAGTGGTTATTATTATTATTATTGTTATTATTAGTCTATTATTATTATTATTTATTTATTTATTTATTTATTTATTTATTTACCATAAGTCAAACAGAAGTATGGACGGCGTAGTGAAAATGGGCAAGCCCCACATACATATTACACTTTTCTCTGGCCCAACTTACATATACATTTGGTTTGCAATATTTACATATTTAGAATATTAACATAGTTCACTCACTTTCCTTTCAGTAGCTTCGCACTTCTAATTCAGGTTCAGATCCGAGATAGTTCCTATCTTAAAGTCATCGCCATATCCTCCATATATACCAATTCAGAAAAAATATACATACAAAATAAATACATACATACATACATACAAAATTATTCCTTCTTAATATACCACACAGACTTTCCGCATCTCTCTGGCCCAACTTCATAACCACCCAATTTATCACAAATCATGGTCGCGTCAAATCCTATCTTCATAAAATGAACATTATTGCTAGCACCAGATATAGCCGTCTCAAGTCAAGATCTCCACCTATTCAAACAGCACAGGAACTGGTTAGGAAAGTTTATGATCCAAAAGCTGATTGGCAAAAAGAGTGGAACAGCACAGCTCCAATGGAATGGCAGGCATTGTTCAACATTCAAAATCTGCCAGCTGGATTTGATTTGTCCCGCAAGACATGGGTAACTCTCAACAGAGTCCGCACTAACCACGGGAGATGCGGATCAATGATGTTTAAGTGGGGTATGCGATCTTCCCCAACCTGTGATTGTGGTGCAGTTGAACAGACTATGAACCATATTGTCACTGAGTGTATTAGTAGGGCATTCACTGGATCAACACAGGACTTTGTAATAGCCTCTACTGAAGCCATAAGATGGCTAGACAATTTAGACATTAATATTTGAACACCCTTTCCCTTGCATGATTTTTACAGTTGTAATGTGTTACCTATTGTATGTATGTATATTGTTTATGTTGTTTGTTTTGTGTTGTACCATACGCTAATAATAATAATTGATTCATCAATTTGCAGCTGTAAAGAAAAATCTCAACAGACGGCTCGTCACATGTTAACTGAATGCACCACTTACTCGGGCAAACAACCAACTGTACTACGATCATTACCACTGCATACTATTATGAAACACCACTAGAATTCTGTCGAAATAACAGAATTTATAAAAAAAAAACTTCCACTCACTTCAATAATTTCATGTTAATTTTGCATTTTAAACAGTACATATCCCGTGATATATCTGTTGTGAAACACGGGTTGTAACTATATTAAATAAATAAATAAATGAAAATATCCTCCCCAGAATTACATATACACACACTACTACTACTATTTGTACCCAATGGGACGGATGCTGACTGGCATCGAACTCGGGACTCTCAGGAGAAAGAATCATAGCTATGATTTTCCCGAGATCCGAACCATTGATCTCTAAGGGGGAACAGCAACATAGAACCCGAGAAACAGTGGAATAATAAGTACCGAGGTAATTGAAGCCTTATTCCATGTCTGGAACAGGAATTATAAGCATTGATAAGATAGAATATTGTATGAACTGGGAGCCAGTATACAAAAATCTAGCACAGATTCTGAAAGTTGGAACAACTTGACAGGTGACATATTGCTCTGGAAAGTAGGAGGAGCAGACAGTCTCCAGTGAACTATTTTCAAGCGTCATAGGGGGAGAAGGACAGTTACAAATGACCCTAAAAACCCTGAAGGACAAGGAAGAGAAGATGGAAGGGAATGAGTGCTAAGAGAAATTAATTAATTGCTGGCAAACGAAGCATTCAAATGGGATGAGACCAACACCCAGATGCTTCTAATCAAAGAGAGCTAATTTAGGGATGTGGAGACACCTATATTGAAGCCTATATCAGATTGAAGGGAAAAGAACACACTGAGTGCGGAAGAACAGCGATTAGCGGAAATACTAGGGGGAAGAACCGGAGAGTAGCGTCAGGAATCCGTGGAGAAAAACAATTAATATTAATTAATTGAGCGAGCGAATCACTTGCACGCAAGTAGATATGAAACCTTCGTGAAAATAAGATCAGGAATGACGCATTACCTCGTCGGTAAATGTGGTGTGTGAGAAAAGAGTCGCTCCTGTTGTGAAAAGGGACTATGTTTTAACAGAATCCTTGATATGGTCGGAGGAGCTTGGAAGCGTCAGTTCGTTGAAATCATCCGTGAGGGTGACATGCTGTTCGTTGATCTGAAATAGTGCGCGCAGTACGCAAGTTCGCCAAAGTCAAGACAGTACACGTAGACAATGAAAGATGCATTATGCAGCATAGTTCAAGTGCTTTTACACTAGAATCATACATAATATTCAACATGCATACACTTAATTTATTATATGCAAACGTAACCTATTACAGCGTAGGAAAATCGCATTGTATAGTCATAGACAATGGACCCATCCGCTGGGATAATATTGATCTTTAATGTATCGTGCAGTACAGTATTAAAGTACACACTAGATCATGGGAGCAAGAACTGTATCACAGGTATTTGCGATAAAATACCTAGAGAAGAAACACTAGATTAATAGACTAGTCGATCTGGAGGAGGAGATAGAACACACAGTAGAAGACACATGTGTAGAAGCCAGGAGGTGTACACATCTTCTAGATAGAACATTTTGTTGCAGACAAGCAGATGTTAGAATATTGCCGTACTCGCAACTCAGAAATCAAGCTATAGCGAAAAGCCCAGGAGGCAGTGTGTGTAAATTCGTGTGTACAAAGTATTATGTTCAAGTATTATATTATAAAATGTTTTAAGTGTGTGATAGAAATGTGGTATGAATTAAAGTGTGAAATATATCCATTCCAAGTTATAACCAGTGCATTTAAACCACATAAAGTGTTAATTTTAATGGAAATGGCAGTGTGTTAGAGCCATTATGGTGGGCAAGCTGCCGTTCTATTGGATTAACCCAGTCCCCAAGAAAATGTGAGTACCATCCAAAATGTTAATATGATTTCATAGCTCACCATACAACATATCATTCCATGAAATACTATAAGAATTTGCAGTAAATATTGTACGAGTTCACATTCCTCGTATTGCAGTAAATAACTTGAATTGAGAATGATAAACTTAAAACAAATAATGCGTAAGAAAATAGTCAATATAACTATAACGTTAATTGATAATAATAATAATAATAATAATAATAATAATAAGAAGAAGAAGAAGAAGAAGAAGAAGAAGAAGAAGAAAAAGGTTTAAGTCGAAGTAAAACGTAAAATCGGCATGTTGATGCCTTAGAAACGTTCAAATTGTGTCATGTCCGATAAAAGAATACAGTGTTATTGTATGTGGAAGAGTGAGAGATATGTATTAGAGAGTGTAAAGAGAGATTTGAGTGTAATTGATATGCTAATAATAATAATTGCTATATTTCTAAGAATGAAAGCCAATGCAGATAATGAAATTGCCCTTAAAATAATACCTTTAATAAGAGCTAGTGTAGAGCCATGGTATAGTAATGATTATATCAGGGAAGTAAAGGAGTGCATTATGAATCGGATCATCTAATAGAAATGTTGTTGTAGCCGCAGTAAGCGTGCAAATGTAACGTAGAATCCAGTGATTTACGTAAATAATCGCAGGGATCATCCAATTAGCTTGCGCGTCGAAGAATCTAGTGAGCCAATCTACGAATCTACAATGTATTTTGTACAGCCTAAGAGCGTACCTATGGATAGCGACAGCGTTGGGGCAGGTATGGCACATGTAACCCACTGTCTGCATCTTCGAAGCTACAATGGGATTAACCGTGACACCCAATGTAAGCTAATTAAATAATTGATATGCCCGTGGTGGTGAGGCAATTCTTCGTGGAGGAATCATGGTGATTTCCTACCATATTCGTAATCGTGCGGCGGGAAAACATGTGGAACCAAACTGGCACCAATTTAAGAGCCACAGATCGCATCCTTACGACGGCAAAGCTAATGGAAATCCATCCATTGCTAAGAATATTAATTGAGAGCCATATTGAGCCAATTAAAGACCCTAAATGTAGGAGTTAAATAATTATCTCGATTCCATTCATTAAATGACACATCCAAACCCTTACCTCTATGGAAGGAGGGCAACCTTCATGGCTTTGTTTACAAAAGTTTAAAGTCGGTCAGTGAGACCAGACGTTGTAGTGGGAAATGCAGCCATCATGATTGAGGGTGGAGCTTAGCGAACCTATTGTCCACGCAACAGGGGTGCTAGGACGATCGCCGACCCTTTAAATTACTACTGGAATACTGAAATCTACAAACTCATCTCTTGATATAATTAAATAATGGTTGATATTATTGTATAAATGAATTACACGTATCCTGTCCATGCAGATATGTTGTTGGATCGTAGAAATCGGATAATATTTGGCCAAGTTAGTGTCTGCGGACATTTTAACTGCGCTAAATAATGAGATACACTTTTGAGGAGTAATTACCCAGTTAATGCTATTTAGTCAGACGGGTAGCATTAATGCACGGAATGGCACATTTGTAACGTTAGTAACGACTTGATTAGACCAAAAAGATTGTTGTTTGGTGATGCTAAGTCATTACTTATTTGTGTTAAGGAGAGAGAGGGTATTCATAAGTGCGTTTGAAACATATATGGGAAAGAAAACGATTGTTCACACAAACAACGCAAATTAAGCAAAGAAAATGTAATAAGATTAATATTGTCATTTAGACTTTCACGGCCCGTGTTACTATTCATAATGTTGAATTTTGGGCTTATGCCGTGTTTTATTATATTAATATTTGACGCGTTTCGAAAGAAACCATGTCTTTCTTCGTCAGGAATAATCTGGAATACGACAATGTTGCTAAGAGAAAGCAACGAAGAACATATAGAAGGTGCCCAAAGATGGACGCCATTATAGCCCCATGTTAGGGACAACGGAAAGCAGCAAGCAGTGAATTACTTTCTCAGGGTTCTGATAATAGGTAACCAGGATTCACTGAGATTGTAGCCGGTGTCGCGGTTGAAATTATCTGGGTGTTTACGTATTTCAACCGCCTCCCTGATGATTCTGGGACGATATTGCTTTATACGGGCAAGAACATCCACTCCTTGGAGCATGACATCATGGCCAGGTGTTAAAGCATGATCGGCAACAGCTGATTTATCAGGTTGAATGAGCCTGATACATCTATTATGTTCCTTAATGCGAGTGCATATTGTTCTCGAAGTCTGCCCGATGTAAACCTTGCCACAAGTACAGGGAACTCTGTAGATACCCGGTTGTTGCAATTTAGGCAAACTGTCCTTAGTTGGTCGCAGGAGTTGCCTAATCTTAACAGAAGTTCAAAATACAGTCCGTATGTTGTACCGACGTAGGATTTAAGCAATGCGATCCGTCGTGTTATGTATGTACGGAAGGTAAGCAGTTCCTCTTACATCTCTTTTCTCAACTGACGTCCTATTATTATTTGTTGGTTTCAGAACCGTAGAAATCAAAGCCTTGCTATAACCGTTGCTCTCAAAGGTGGTTCGCAGGGTGTTAATTTCTTCTTGTAAAGAAGACACTTCACAAATCCTCCTAGCCCTGGTAGTTAGAGTTGTAAGGATACCATGTTTCTGGGCTGGGTGATGGTGAGAACTTGCGTGGAGATATCTATTGGTGTGTGTTGGCTTACGAAAAACGCTGTGTCCTAAATATCCATCCTCTTTCTTGGTGACGAGAACATCTAAAAAAAGGTATTTTGCCGTCAGATTCCTTTTCCATGGTGAAACAAATAGAAGGGTGCTGGAGATTAAGGTGATCCAGGAAATGGCTAAGATTTTCCTCACCTTCCGTCCAAACAACGAACGTGTCATCCACATAACGCCACCAGATCTTCGGTTTGAAAGGAACCGACGGCAAAGCTTTCTCTTCAAAGTTCTCCATGAAGAAATTAGCCACAACAGGAGAGAGAGGACTACCCATGGCCACACCATCAGTCTGCTCATAAAAATTCCCATTCCATAGAAAGTAGGAGGATATCATGCAGTGATAAAAAAGTCTTGTGATGTCTTCAGGAAAAAAGCCATTAATGAGAGACATAACACCATCAATAGGTACTCTCGTAAACAGAGACACCACGTCGAGACTCACTAGGATATCACCCGGCTGAAGTGTTATAGCTTTCAACTTTTCCACGAAGTGTGTGGAATCCTTAATGTACGAAGGCGTGTAACCCAGAAGCGGCTGAAGTAGTCTACCTAGGTATTTGGAAAGGGCGTATGTAGGAGAACCAATCGTACTAACAATAGGTCTAAGAGGGACATCTTCCTTATTTATTTTAGGAAGACCATAGAGTCTCGGAGGAATAGCATCCCCTGGAAGGAGAGTCTTCGCTGCATCCGCTGGAATAGATGATTGCTTGATCAATTTGTCGGTGACATTTGAGTAGCGAGTAGTAGGATCACGACTATTAATCCTATATACAGGATCTGATAACAAAGACGAGATCTTGGAATCATAATCAACCTTATCCAACACCACTGTCGCGTTACCCTTGTCAGCGGGGAGAACGATATGATCTAAGGGACAATTCTGATGATACATACAGGAGATAGTTTCTCTGAGCACTGGAATCATTGGTCATGGCGAAGTGAACTGTCATTTAGCATGAGAGATAGGCATATCATGCACGAAGAAAGTGGTGGGGGTGATTTTGAGGAATTGAAACTGAAACGGAAGGATATGGTCGTGACTCTCGCTTCCGTTTCCTGCTCGTTGAAAATTGCTCATTCCCTTCCAGCGTGTCCTCATTGTCAAACAAGTAGTTCCGTGAAGAAATATACAGCCTATTTTCATATATCCTGCTCACGTTAATTGCCTCTATCAACATACAAAATTTCAGTTTAATTGCTGTAAGATATTCGTAGATATTGAGAACCGTCTACATATTTCAGATGGTCACCAGGTTGTATTTTTATTTTTGTACTATTATATTAAGATTATTGTGTACGTGTGGTATTCAAACTTCAATCGCATGATTAGAACACAAGAAGTACAAACGAGATTTTAAAATTACGCACAGCAGCCATCTTGTGATTATGCAAACAATTGAAATAAATTAGATGCCAGTGGATCAACATTTGTATAAGCATTTAACGTGCAACGTTTCACGGCACTCGGATAGTTAATTCGTGAGAAACGTCCATTTAAATATTTATACTTCGCGTCGCCGCCATGTTGGATTGCTGCCCACCAGGTTACTGAAAGTCCTATAGGTGAATATATGTTCATAGTCTCTATGAACATAAAAAAAATCAGTTTGGTTGCTGTAAAATATTCATAGATATTGAGAACCGTCTAAATATTTCGGAAGCTCGCCATTTAGGATTGTTATATGTATAGGCCATAGAGTTATGTACCATTCAAGGACACTTATTGCCTAGGTTCATTATTCAAACTTTCACTTCGATCGCATGATTACGACACAAGAAATAAAAACTTAATTTTAAAATTTCGCACAGCCACCATCTTGAGGTTATGTAAACAATTGAATTAAATTAGATGGCAGAACATTACAATCTGCAAAATCATTTACTGTACCACATTTCACTGCGCTCAGAGAGTTAACTCACGAGAAAAGTCTATTAAAATATTTCAAATTCGCTTGGTCGCCATGTTCGTTTTGTACTTTACAGGTTTATGAGTTATACATAGGTAAACTTGTATCAGTACCCTTTATCACCGTACACAATTTCAGGGCGATATCGGTAATAGTTTCGGAGATATTGAATGCTAGTGAAATATTTCGCACAGCCGCCATGTTGGATTGGTGAGATGTAACAAAATTTGAAGGGCACGGTCGAGGTCGCCGGGAATAGTGCTATGAACTTACCGAGTTTCACTGAAATCGCTCCAGCGGTTTAGATTTTATTAGGGGGACACACACACACACCTCACACACACACACACACACGGACAAAAGGTGATTTCATAAGCCTTTTTTTTTTTTTTTTCAAAATTGAAAATAGGCTAAAAATATGAAGAATATCTTAAAGAACTCATGAAGTTTTAACTCGTACCCTTCCCTATGCCACTCTTCACTGAGGAGGGAATTCGCAAGGGAACGAAGTCTGCAATGTACTCACTCTTCACTCACATAGAAGAAGTCAACCTTGGCAATTGGAAATGTATCGTGATTGGTGGAGGATACCTATTACATAAAGTAGTAACCACATTCGAGATGATGTGCTCTACGTACATCAACTACGTGCAGAGACACTTTGGTAGCAATGTGATTGTTGTGATTGATGGATACCCCACTAACGCCGGCTATCAAATCACCAAAGCCGCAGAACGAGCTCGCCGTTCTGCATTACAATCTCCTCATCTACCAAGGTGACCATAGTACAAGAAAAGTTCTTGGCAAACGACCACTATAAGAGCATATTCATTTCGATGTTGATGACACGAATGGCGGATGCTAGCATCGAAGTGAAGCGGGCATATGAGGACGCCGATATGATGATCGTCAACTCCGCCAAATCCAAGGCCAGCGAATTCGACAGCGTCATCATTACTGCTGAAGACGTGGACATACTTATTTTTTTGACAGCATTAGGTATGTCCATAAAGAACATCAATCTACAGAAATGTGGAAGAGGCAGTGGTCTCAGTGTCCTCTAGTCGCCAAGTTCCTGCTCCTTTCCCCTCAAATACATACTTTTCCTACGCGCAGTGAGTGGTTGTGATATCACATCAGCACCGCATGAATTGGGGTAGAACAAAATTTGCAGCACCTACATGAAGAATACCTCCCTCTCGGCAACAGTGGCTCCGTTTCTCACACCAAACGCTAGTCCTCAGCAGATCAGCGACGCTGGAGAAAAGTTCCTGGTAGCAGTTTATGGAGGCGGCATTGACAATGACAACCTCGACGACCTGCGGTACAGATTTTTCACACGATCAGTGACGGAGGCTAAATTGCAATTTGCCCGCCTACCGCCAACAAGGGACGCTGCCTAACACCACTCCCTCCGCACTTACCAGCAAGTACAGGTGTGGTTAGGCAATGGACTTCTCCCATCAGTATGGGGCAGGAGCCTAACCACAACCAGAAATGCTGCACCGGATAATATCCTCCAGATTGTTTCCTGCAAGTGCAGCAAAGGCTGTAGCACCGTTGCTTGCAGCTGCAAGAAAGCAGGTCGTAGGTGCTCAGCAATGTGCGAGCACTGCACAGGCCACTCTTGCAAAAATGCCCCGCAACTGATTTGAACGAGGAGGACTCACCAGACATAGTCGACGAATACGACGCCGACGAAGACGTCATTAATAGTCTGATCACTCAGGAGGTCGACGAGCTCTTAGAAGCAGAACCAATGGCTAAGAAATTCCCACAGGAACTGTAATGAGTACAAATGAGTACCTACTATTATGTACATGTATATATGTGTACCTTTCAATAATAATATCTCTGTTCCATATAAAGTATGCCCTGTGAATTCCTTAATCTTCTTCTTTAATCGTATCGGCCAACTAAGGACCACGTTATTTCAACTGGCTTCTCTGGGCTTTGATCTTTGCCCAGTGTTCCTTCATACGTTGCCGGTGTTGCTCTTTTCTTTCTTCCGACCACATCTTTCCCGTCTTCAACTTCGGCTTTTCTTGAAAACCCTGGTGGTCATGTAGTTTCTTACTGAGGGGATTGCGTTCTTGAATATCCCCACAGGTAATTTCTATCTCTTGCAGGTCAGTTTCCACCTCTTCGAACCAGGCTGGTTTGGTCTTCTTGTTTTTAAAATAGTTAAAGATCCGGTTCGTCAATCGTGTGGGTTTCATTCTAAGCAAGTGGCCATAAAATGCAATCCTCCTTTTCCTCATTACATCAGAGATCTTCTGGACATGAATATACAGCTCATAGTTATGCCGTCGTCTATATTAAGCGTTGTCTTTAATCGGGCCAAGAATTTTCCTCAAGTTCTTTCTTTCCTTGATCTCCAATTTTTCTACCAGGCCTTTCTTGTTCATGGTGAGGCATTCCGCTGCCTACAGAGCTTCTGTCGTATTGCAGTACAATAATGCCTAAGTTTTGCGTTCAGGGATATTGACTTTTTGTTGTAAACACCCTTGGTGAGTTGGTACGCCATTTCCATTTTGTTCATGCGCGAAGTGAAGGTTTCTTTCTCACATACGTTGGGTTCTACCCACTCGCCAAGATATTTAAACTTATCTGTCCGTTTTATTTTCCCCTGGTTTACTTTTAGCTCCCTTGGTGCTGGCTTGACGTTAGTTATGAAATGTGTTTTCTCCAAAGAGATCTGAAGACCAACTTTTGTTGCCTGTACCTGCGGCTGGTTAATTTGTTTTGTGGCCATGTCTAAAGAGTCGGAGAAAATTGCAAGATCATATGCAAAAGCTAGGTAATCAATAGAAAGGTCCATGTTCTTGTAACCCAGTCGTACTCCTTTTTGGACCCTATCGTTCATTTCTTTGCGCCACTCGCGGATGACTTTTTCAAGTGCACAGTTGAAGAGCAGGGGTGAAAGCCCATCTCCCTGCCTAACTCCTGTCTTAATTTCGAAAGAGTCTGAAATTTCTCCTCTGAACTTGGCTCTGGAGGTTGTGTTAGCTAAGGTATGTTGAATGATTGCCCTGGTTTTATTATCCAATCCAAATTCCTTTAGAATTTGAATAAGAGCTATTCTATCAATCGAATCATAGGCCTTCTTGAAGTCGACGAAGGTTACCACAAATTTATTTTTCCTTTGCTTCAGATAGAAAAGGATGGATTTCAGATTCATAATTTGTTCGGCACATGAGCGCTCTTTCCTGAACCCTCCTTGGTACTCTCCTAATTGTGGATCAAGTTGTTGTTCTGCCCTAATCTGCAGAGCTTTTGAAATAATTTTGTAAGTTATCAGTAGGAGGGAAATGCCGCGGTAGTTGTTAACGTCCGTTTTGTCACCTTTCTTATGCAGGGGATGAATCAAGGCAGAAGTCCAGTCACGTGGAAGTTTCTCAGTTTCCCAAATCTCCTTGATAATGTCAGTCAATTTATCAATCATCTTTTCCCCAGCATACTTCCACAATTCGGCGATTATCGAGTCCTCACCTGGTGCCTTGTTGTTCTTAAGTGACTGGATAATCTGTTTGATTTCTTCTTTCGTTGGAGGGGATGAATCTGGGTGGACTTGTATGTTATCTTCAAATGAGGAAGTGGAGTTTGGAGTCTCACAATTAAGAGGGATTCAAAGTACTTCGCTAGAATCTGGCAATTTTATCTCTCACTGTAAGCTAGTCTCCCATTTGAGTTTTTGAACTGTAGACTCGGAGGATTGTATTTGTTTATATTACGTTTGAAGGTTCTGTAGAAGTCCCTTGTGTCGTTCCTCTGAAAGTCTAGCTCAATTTGACTTAGTTGGCTCTTGGTTTAGGCACGTTTTACATTGCGGATAATTTTTGCAGCGCTTTGTCTCTCGTTCACGAAGTTTTCCCAATTATCTTGGTTCTTTCCCGAGTTCCATTTCTGCCAGGCAAGTTGTCTTTGCTTAACCACTGAATCACATGCATTATTCCACCACGCATGTTTCTTTGACTTCGTCAGTGGAACTGTCTCCTGTGCTGTTGTGACCAAGGCCTGTTGTAGTTCATTCCAGGTTTCGGGATTCCAAGATTCTAGTTTTTAGTAAATTCAGGGCACAATCGTATTTTTTCAGCATCAAATCGATTGATATTTTTAAGACGGCCTTTCTGGTGTTTCTCGGAATCAGTTTAACTTTGATTTTGGATAGATAGTGATCCGAATATAGATTGGCATTTCTTACAACCTTCACATTCTGTATTTCTCTCTGAGCTTTACGCGCAATTGCGACGTGATCAATTTGAAATTCGCCGAGATTTGGATTCGGAGATGTCCAAGTCTTCTGTTTTCTTGGAAGGTGTTTGAACGCTGTGGATTTTATAACAGGATTGAAAGCCTTACATAGTTCTACGAGCCTCTCACCATTGCGATTTGTTCTCTGGTGAGCTGGATAGTTTCCGATAATGTTTTGGAACTTTCTTTCCTTACCCAGCTGTGCATTGAAATCTCCAAGAAGCATAATCGTGTGTTTGTCTGGAATCTTACAGAGAACATCTTCAAGGTCTTCCCAGAATCTATCCGTTCCTTCCGGATCTCTCTTATTCGCTTGATTGATTGGCGCATGGACATTTACAACAGTATAAACTTTGTTTGTGCTCCGGAAGGAGAGAGTTGTAACTCGAATGTTAGGCGAGTTGAAGCCAATGATTGAATCCAAAATCTTCCTACTGACGATGAATCCTGTGCCCAGGATGGGAACTGTTTTTATTACACGTTTACCAGTTTTATCTTTAAAAATTCTGTAGCCTTCTGACTCAAAGGCTTGTTCATCTGTGAATCTCGTTTCTTGAATTGCTATCATCAGGATTTGATTTTGGGATAAAGAATCAATTAGGTGTTTCTATTTACCAATCTTCCGAAGGGAATTCGTGTTAAAGGTAGCAAAGAAATTCCGGCGTTGGTGTTGGATCTTTCCTGGAGTCTCCGGTACCTCCATGCATGTCGGCGCAGGCTCCCCAGATTCCGAAGGCCTGCATGCTTCGCTCAAGGCGAAGGTGGATTGGTTACCACCTGGGGTAGTAGCTTTTGCTGAACTTTCCTCCATGCTTTGAACAGTTGAAAAACTGTAGTTTGGGGTCAGTGATGTTTCACACTGACCAGGGTACTACCAAGCTTGTGAGCCTTGGAGCCCCCAGCACTGATCGGCTCGCCGACCCAGTTTCCCGCTGGGATTGGTTACCCAACCTTCCACTGAGTTGCTCGGCTTAACAGGGGCACCTCTTGTAGGTTATGTGCTGGAGTTGGAGTGAAAGAGGCTAGTTGGATTCTCTTGCTGAATCCAATATGTTATGGTTGCAGATGACAGGCAACGACGCATTTCACTCCCATTTGCCCTGAGCCACAAGGACTCCTCCCAGGTTAATTCCTGGGACCTGTGAATTCCTTACTATTCTTCTTGCATCGTTATGCCCGACTCAGGAGCACGGTTGAACCTGTTTAGCTGATGTGTTGGCCTTCTTTTCCTTCCAAAATCTCTTCATCCTCTCGCTGAGCGCCTTTCTTCGGTCTTCTGTCCAAGTTATGGTGGCCCTGGTGTTGGGTTTGTCTTCAAATTGGTGATTGTCGATTAGGGTTCTGAATTTGCATCTGTCCTGTATAATATTGTCTGAAATGTTGATTTCCTGGAGATCTGTTTCAATTTCACGTAGCCAGCTGTTCTTGGTTTTTAGTGAGAGGGCCAAGTTGAGAATTCTTTTAGTCAATCTGCCATTGTTCATTCTGATAATGTGCCCGTAAAATTTCAATCGTCTTTTCCGAAAAGTATGAGACATTTTTTCACATTGGCGATATATTTCCTGGGATGACTTTTTCCTCCAGATTCCCTCTATAAAAACTGGGCCAAAAATTTTTCGTAAAATTTTCCTTTCTTGTTTTTCAATCTCTTTGGTTAAAGATTTGCCACCAATGATTAAGGTTTCTGATGCATATAACGCCTCCGGTTTGATTACTGTATTATAATGTCTAAGTTTTGCTTTCCGAGATATTGATTTTTTGTTATACCTATTCCAAGTGATTCTGTAAGCTTTCTGTAATTTGGAAATTCTCTCTTTATTTGCTTCACGGTTTAAACCAGAGGGCTGAATAATTTCTCCCAGATATTTGAATTCGTTCACTTGAAAGATTTTGCCGAATTTAGTTCTCATAGGTTGTCCGTCTAAGTATCGTGAGGCTCCTTCCATGTACTGAGTTTTCTCATAAGAAATTTGAAGTCCCGTTTTGATGGCAATTTCATGTAATTTTTCAATGGAATGAATTGCTTCTTGTCTGTTATTAGAAAGGATTGCTATGTCATCAGCAAAGGCCAAACAATGTACATGAATTCTATCTTTGAGTAGTCTTCCAAGGGTTATTCCCTTAGTTTCCTTTTCCCAGGTCCTGATTATCTTCTCAAGTACGAGGCTGAACAGTAACGGAGATAATCCGTCTCCTTGGCGGACCCCAGTGTTAATTGCAAAAGGCTCAGATATTTCGCCGAGGAATTTAACTTTTGACGTAGTGCCAGTTAGTGTTTGTCTGATTAATTCTCTTGTTTTTCTATCAACTTGAAATTCTTCTAGAGTATTGAAAAGTGTTTGACGATCTATAGAGTCATATGCTTTTCTGAAATCTACAAAGGTAATGACTGTCTGTCTGGTTTTGCGCATTTGTAGGATAGTTTTGAGATTGAGAATTTGTTCCGTACATGATCTTACTTTTCGGAAACCTGCCTGGTATTCTCCAATCAGACGGTCTGTTTGTTTCTCAAGTCTAGTGAGCAGGGCTTTGGAGAAAATTTTATAAATAACTGGTATCAAGGAAATTCCTCTATAATTATTGATGTTGGTTTTATCCCCTTTCTTGTGCAGTGGATGGATTAGCGCACATTTCCAATCCTCAGGTATTTCTTCGGTGATCCAGATGTTCTCAAGAATTGAGTGGATTTTCCGGGCTACGTTCTCACCACCTATCTTCAGCATTTCGGCAATTATACCATCTTCCCCTGGGGCTTTATTATTTTTGAGTCCATGGATTATTTCTTTAATTTCTTCCAATGTTGGGGGTTCTGAATCTTGGTTGGATGTTTGTTTTTCAAAGATGAGTTGTTCTTTAGGGGATTCACAGTTTAAAAGATCCTTGAAATAATCTGCTAGAAGTTTGCAATTTTCTTGATTATTTGTTTCCAATGTCCCATCCGGGCGTTTGAAGCAAAGGCTGGGTGCCTGATAATTTGATAATTCTTCTCTGAAGGTTTTGTAGAAGTTTCGTGTATTGTTTTTAGTAAAATCTTGTTCAATTTCAGCCAATCTGTAGTGATCGTACTTGCGTTTTTCAGATCTGATGATTTTAGAGGTTTGTTTCTGTACTTTGGTGAATTCGTGCCAATTTTCTTCCGTTTTGTGAGAATTCCAATTCTGCCAGGCTTTAATTCTGAAGTTTATAGCCTTGTCACAGGTTTCGTTCCACCACCTATGCTTGCGTTTCCTGGGCGGTGTGCCAATGTTTTGAGAAGCTTTCGAAAGTATATATTTGAGTTCTAACCAGCCAGAAGAATCGTGAGTAGGGATACTTTCTTGGAAAGTACTGGCGTTCTGTTTAAGAAATTCTGGATCGACGCGCAGATTTTTTGTTATTTTTGGTTTGGATCTGTTCGGTTGAAATTTTACCTTGATTAAGGATAGATGGTGGTCAGAGTCAATGACTCCTTTCTTGACTTTGACATTCATAATTTCTTTTTGATTCTTTTTGGAAATAGCCACATGATCTATTTGAAATTCTCCTAAGTGAAAATTAGGGGATCTCCAGGTCTTTTTCTTGTGTGGAAGTGCCAGGAAATGTGTTGACATTAGTTTGAGATCAAAAGTTTTGCAAAAATCAAGTAATCTTTCTCCATTTTTATTAGTTCTATTGTGTGCTGGATATAGTCCTACAATGGTCCTGAATTTCCTTTCTCTACCAATTTGGGCATTAAAATCTCCCAATAGGATTTTTATGTGATGATTTGGAATGATGGCTGTAGTTTCTTCCAGCAGTTCCCAGAAGTCTTCCACCTTTTGTGGATCTTTACGATTGTAGTTGTTGGTGGGTCCATGCGCATTAATAAGCGTATAAGCTTTGTTTCCTGATTTAACGGATAGTGTTGAAATTCTTTCAGAAGGCGAGGAAAAGTTAAGCACTGAGTTTATAATGTTTTTTCTGACAGCAAATCCAGTGCCAAATTGTAGTGGCTTCATATGGAGGGAGATTGCTGGCTTGCCTTTATAAATTCTATAATTTCCTGATTCAAAATGATTTTCATCCGGGTATCTGGTTTCCTGTAGTGCTAAAATTTGGATGTTGAAGTTATCCAACATGTCTGTTAATTGTTTTAACTTGCCAGTTTTCCGAAGTGTGTTGATGTTTAAGCTACCAATGAAAGTTTTGCATTTTGGGCGAAGAGATTTGGGAAGCTCCGATACATTCCCGCATGATGTCCTCGGTCCCCCAGAATCCGATGACCGAGAAAAATAACTAGTATGTCTACTAGGGCCTGGGGTAGTTATATTGTAGGTTGTTTCCATCATGCTAACAAGTTGAAAGTAGTGGGGACATCGATCTATGTCGGTGTCATGGTTACAACTGAAGTAGTGAGCTTCAGAGGTTGCTGAAGATGTTGTCAAGCTGTGCCTGTTTTTGGTCCGCGAGAGGTATTTTATTTCCCTCAAACCCTCCGGACAAGTCCGGCGAGCCTCCCTATCCGCCACCTGGGACGCGCCCGATAGGGGAACAGGCAGAAACCCCCACTTACTATTATTAATTGCATTATTTTTTCCACGAAACAACTACATCCCTTATTTTTACCTGCCCTGGGAAATAATGTAGTGGAGTGGGGGAGTAGGGGGAGGGGAGTGGGAGGTTGGAGGTCAATCAGAAAAGTAACTAACATCATTAACAACATGATGTGAATATGGTTGGCTTTCATCAGAGAAATAAATAGCATTTGTGAATTGGGGTTGAGAGGGGAATGGGGGGAGCAGGGGGTGGGGTGGGAGGTGGGGGTATCCTAAGTTCGGATTGTAACCAGGAACCATAATTACAACAACATTTCATCATAATTAGGGTTTAACAGAGGAAATAAGGTGGAAATCTGTATTTGGGGCATTTTGAAAAATGACGTTTCATTCGAAGCGCCATATCTCGGTAACGAATTGACATAAAACATGTTTGAATAGTCAAAAATTTAGGAAATTTAACGCTCTACAAAACAGCATATGAATGCGTTTGCCATAGGATGTAAGGGAAAAATGTTATTGAGGAAAACCCGGAGAAGGTCAAAACTTTTACTGTTTTTACACCCCTCCACTTTTCGCACAGGGTCCTCGAGGTCAAAAACTTGAGAAAATGTTAATTAACCATCCCTCAACAACATCCCTAAGTTTCATTAAATTCGACCCTTTTCTATCTGAAACTACCTGTCGACTGGGCTATTCGATGTTTGAGTATTTTTCTGTTGTCTTGATAGACTGCAGTCGGTACCCGTCAGGAGTGAGTCTTGCACCTAGTATTTTCCGAATGATTTTTCTTTCTTCTTTCTTGATGTTTTCAAGTTCATATTTCTTATTGAGTGCAAGTGTTTTGCTTGCATAGAGACTTGCCGGTTTGATGACAGTGTTGTAGTGTCAAAGTTTGTTTTGTCTTGACGTACATTTTTTTGTTATAGAGGTTTTGGATAAGTCCGAGTGCTGTCCTGGTTTTCTTGAGGCGGTATGTTGTGAGATTTTTACGGATCCAGTTGGTTCGATAAATTCTCCCAGATATTTGAAATGTTGGACTGTTTTGATCGTTCCGTATTTTGTTTGCATGTTTTCGCCTTTGTGACTTAGTACCTGAGTTTTCTCGAAGGATATTTGAAGTCCCACTTTTTCGGCGCATTCTTGGAGCGTTTCTATTTGTTTTATTGCGGTCTCTTGATTTTCTGTTAGTATAACCAAATCATCGGCGAGGGCAAGATATGGTATAAAGAGATTGTTTTTACGAAAGCCAATTATTGTAACTAGTTTCCAGACATTATGTTTCTTGAGCTATTTTTCCCATCTTCCATGACTTTATCCAGGACTATGTTGAACAAGAGTGGGGAAAGACCATCTCCTTGTCGCACGCCTGTCTGAATTTCGAAATGTTCCGAGATTTCCCCCATAAATTTTACTTTAGATTTTGTGTTGGTCAGGGTTTGTTCAATGAGTTTCCGTGTTTTGTGGTCTAATCCTCTTTCTTCAAGGATCTGGAAGAGTGATTGTCTATCGATTGAGTCGAATGGTTTTTTGAAATCGACAAATGTGCACATCCCTGGTTTATTACGAATTGCATGTATTTTGACAATGGTTTTAAGGTTGAAGATTTGTTCAAAGCAGGATCGATTTTTTCTGAATCCTGCTTGAAATTCGGATAACTTTGGTTCGAGCTGTACCTGTGTTCGTGTCAAGAGACAAGCTGAGAAAATTTTGTAGGCGACGGGAAGGAGAGAAATCCCTCTGTCGTCGTTCACGTCAGACTTATCTCCTCGTTTGTTTAGTGGGTGGATGAGTGCTGTTTTCCAGTCATTAGGTATTTTCTCTGTTTGCCATATTTCTTGGATAAATAGTGTAATTCCTCTGAGTGCATTGGGTCCGAGGTTTTTAAGTAGTTCTGCAGTGATGCCGTCTTCGCCTGAGGCTTAATTGTTTTTGAGTCTTTTAATGTGGGAATGGATTTCATTGAGTCTTCTTATGTGTGGTCTGATTCTTTCTTTGGGAATATTTTCGTGGGTTGTGGGTAATTCAAAAGTCGGAAATAGTATGTAGCTATCTCTTGGCAATAGGGATGTATAGAACTAGCACCGATAGAGAGCACTGATGTTGTACTGGGTAAGCGCAAGGCGCTCTTCATTTGTCTCCTGTGTTCTCATGCCGCTAATATGTACGAATTTAAGTTGTTTAAATTGTTATTTTCGTGACTATGCCGAGCTATTGCAGTGTTCCTCTTTGCAAAAATCAGGGAAGCCCGTTTTCGTTTCACCAATTTCCAAAAAATAAAGAAATGAGGAAGAAATGGTCACATGTTATTCGAAAGAAAAATTTCGGTGAGAAAAATCTGACCGAATATATTAAAGTGTGTTTCCATCATTTACAACCCGATGACTTCACGAAAACTGTGTTGGATAAGTGTGACTTAAAAAGGGAAATAATTCCTATTTTGAACCTATAAACTGAATAGACATTTCGATAACAACCACTGAATTAATGCGTTTGTATTTGAAGGTGAGAGAGCAAGATAAAAACCGGGCGCTGTTCCATCGCTTTTTCCGTGGACCACGAACACAACAAAAAGAATTATTTAGGAAGAGGCCATACACAAGAAAATTGCCGGATTATCACGATAAGCCTACAATATCGGAATCTGCAGAAATCATCTCCATTGAAGTAGCTTGACGCGGTGGGTGAGTGGATAGCGTGTCGGTCTACCAACCCCAAGATTGCAGATTCGCTCCTGGCCGTGGTATATGCTTTTCTGAAAGGCGGAACAAATACGACACGCATGTCATACGATGTTGGCATGTCAAAGAACCCATTTGAATTCACTAGGCCGTGTTCATAATGGCAAAATTAATCTCGGGAGTTTCCGCCAACATAAAGTTCCTAATTTCTCTTCTAGAAAGCGCTATAGTGTTCAAGGTGCTTAGATATCTAACCTCCTTGACTTTCATAGTGATTCAAGGATCATCGAAATTCGACATGCAAGCTACCCTCTGGGTGTCAAATTACAAAGCTTGCACCCGGCATCCGAGGCCATACGATATTATTATTGCTACGCCGGGAATGGGGGGGCCTACTTACCTTTTTTTAGAGGTCCGCATCGCTAATTGCAAAATCACCGCCAGAAGACATGCCCCAACAGAAGAACACCTATAGGTGGAAGAAGGTGGAGAAGAGGGAAACGCACAGGCTCGTCTACAGACACAGTCCGATAACCCACAGAACTGCCACCGACGAAATGATGCCACAACAGTTGCTCATATTTAAAAGAATATTTAATTACCAAAAGGGGCCAAGAAAATAAAAATTAATAAAATCCTTCAGCCACAAAAAAAAAGACTATTACTGCCACAAAAAAACCTCTCTGGTGATGGACATTGGCTTAAGGCCAAAACAAGACTATTATCTAAGAAAACTAGATAAGGCTTTACATGGTAGTTTGCTGAGCAAAAAGAAAACATTTAATTTAAAAAAATAATAATAATAACGCCCAAAGAAAGAAAGTCAGCAGACAGGAATCACAAAATGAGAAAGGGCTTGATAAACCACTAAGGCACGCAAAACTGACCCGACATGCAGGCATCAAGGCCACGAGGAAACGAAAAGTTTAAAATTAAATTAATAAAATAAAAATAGGATCAATATACAAATCCACAACTTTCATAACGGAGAAATACTCAGGAACACTCACAAAAACACAAAGAAAATCAACAAGATTAACAAAAAACATACTGATCTACCACCACAACACGTTTGAGTGTCCTGATCGACGCATAGAGAATTACACTCACCGACCACAATGCACTTGGGCAAAACAAGAAACAAACATGGCCACGAAACAGATGCTTGCAATGTCCAGCCGAATCACGGCAAACAATTACTTTTAAAATAGAACGTCACCAGAGAGAAAGGAAAGGAGGAAATGATTACATCTTAACACAATTACAACGAGGTAATTTAGAATGCTACGGATCGTAAGGCAGATTAATAAAGGCGAATCCCTAAGATTACCAAAAGAAAATAAACTAAATTAATAATCAACTACAATGTAAGATAAACTTGAAACGTGTCTCCGGAAGGTACGAAAGAAAACAAAAACTTTACATATCAGATACCATTAATAAAACAGAAAACTTTGGCCTACAAGGCGAAACAAAATACATTAATAAAAAACATTAATATAAGGCCAATATCGGAGCTCCCATAACAATATATATAAATATAAATATTTTATACAACGTACCTTAAATCCTTCTCTGTGGAGACACAATAATAACAAAATCATTAACACACAAATTAAATAATATTATAAGGCACTAGATTTGCCTCAAAATGGCTAACCCCGCACATGCGTCGTTTTGGTAACAAGCACTTTTGTTTGCAGCAAGTTGCGATAATATGTCACACTTCATCTTCAAGGCGAAATGGCGAAATTATAGCCTCAAGAGCACAGGCATTTCCTTTTTTTTAGAATACATCCATATTTCGTGGAGGCCAGGGGGCCAAGCCCCCGGGCAGCGGCGACACCTTTCACGACCAACTAGCTTCTTGCTTTCTCGACGACAGACTGTGTAGATGCCAACATGGCGGAGATCCAAAGTTAAAGGCCGCAGTGCATTAATGTTAATTGTAATTGTCCAATCACAGATTGACACATCAAGTAAGTTAGTTAGTTAGTTATTGTTGTTTTAAGGGGCGGAACTACGAGGTCATCTGCCCCCACATCAAGTAACAATGTGCATATTATATAATTATTTTGGCGGCATGATGCATATATAGTCCTTTGTTTAATGACGTATAATACTATATTTTTAAATATGTCTTGATTAGACGAGACCAGAAGACACCACTCACGCACTCTAGCGGTCGAAGATACAACCCCGGCTAGAGGTGCCGATAGATGCTGCCACCTCGAGTTCATTAGCGAAAACAAGCCATCTAGGCGGGCGCTTTAAAGGTCAGGAATACAATATGTGGAGGAGATGCATATTAAAAACGTTGGGACGGGCTTTGCACGCAACAGTCTCCCTCCCTTATGCGTGAACACCGTTCACGAATATGCCTAGGCATAGGCAGTACTCCATAACTAGTCGATTCACCAAGCATGTTTCCAAAAGATAATATTCACCAGTCAACTCCAATTGATGGATCAAACCGCATCGTTTTTGGTTAGGAAGAGTGCAGGCTCAGATTATCAGTGAAGGGATAATTAATCACCTCGCAAACCACTTAGTTAACAGCTTCACTGTGTCCATAAGTCCTCAGAAACGCATTACACCAGCACCTGCAGTGCTTTCAGAGTCCGAGACGCGTTAGGTACATTTTCAATAAGTCCAATGTTGTTAGCTTTAGACGAAGTAGGTGGAAGCAATGTGCAAGATATCATGCGACGAGTTGGCAGCCATTTACAAAACAGTAGTTAATCTTATTTCAAAAATAAAAGTTTACAGAAATTACTAATTCTTAATACATTTTACAAATGAGAAACAAGGTTGAAATTATATGAAGAAAATCCTGACCATGACCTAGATCCTTGCTTACAATATTTCATTAACAAGGTTATCTTTTTACAGACTAGAAGTAATTTTCTAGAATTCACTAGTTGAACGACTATACATTCAGAAGGAGCTACGGTAGAGGAATGACCATTCAAATTCCCAAGGAAACAGGTATACAAGATCACCATGAGTTAGGTCTCCCACCGAGTCCAACTTACATGCTAGCATCTTCTACGAGAACATCAAAATTAGTTACAATTTTATAATTTACCATTAAATGGGAATTACCCAACAGTTACAAGCTGTATCCCAGTAGAGTTTGCAAATCCAATTCAAAATTTCAGAAGGAACAGAAGCCTGAAGGCTTCAATGAAGGTTAGGGTTACTCTACATTATACAAAAATCAGTTTACACATTTATGGTAGCATTTCTTCATTACAAATCTCTCCACGTCGTTTTATGTGCGACAGATGCACTCTGGATATTTTGTTGGCCTTAGGGTTTCGAATAGGAAGAGTAACGCGAGTCAAGAATGCCTCTACATAACAGGGGCCCTTGAAGCGAGGGGTCAACTTGCTAGAAACTAGATTACTGACGCCCTTGGGCTCGAAATTGCAGACGTACACAACATCCCCAATTTACAAATCAGTTGGCTTGCGACAGGCACTGTATCGCTTGGCAAGTTGGTCATGTGATATCTTAATACACTCTCTAGCCTTGTCGAATTTCGCCCTCATATCCTCGGGCGTGAAACTGTCTGGAAGGAGATCGTGCAGGTTCCACAGATTAGACAACGGAGAATTAGCCATAAACGAAAACATTAACGAAAAAGGGGTGGCTTGCGTGCTCTCATGCACGGCGGTGTTGAAAGCAAAATTGAGCCAATGCAAATTAGAATCCCACTTGGAATGATCGTCGTGGTGGAAAGCAATCAGAGCAGAACGGAGATTACGATTGACTCGCTCAGCGAGAGACGGGTTAGGAAAATAGGGAGTGGTGGTTACATGCGAAATAGCGTAATCAAATAAGAATTGACGGAACTGATGTGATACAAAGCACTTGGCATTATCTGATACCAGGAACTGACATGGCCCAAAAGATGAAAAGATGGAATTAAGACACTTTATGACGGAACTGGTCGTAGCCTGTCTGGTGGGGAATAACCAACTAAACCGGGTGAAACCGTCAGTGCAAACAAGCGCAAATTGGTTTCCCCGACCAGAACGAGGGAACTGGCCAACATGGTCGATAAAAAGCCTCTCCATGGGTCTAGATGCCGGTTCAGAGGACAACAGACCAACCTTAGTAGAAACCGGAGGTTTGATAATATTACAAGAAGCACAATCTCTAATGAGCCTCCTGATGTCACCATCCATACTTCGCCAAATGAAGAACTGTCTGATCTTAGCTCGGATCTTGAATACTCCTAGGTGGCCACCAATAGGAGATTCGTGATAGTAACGAAAGATTTCCGGAATGAGGACCGACGGGAGCACAATTTTAGGTAGACGGTCATGACGAGACGAACAACACAATACACCATCCTTTAGAGAGTAGGGCTTGATCACTTCCCCAGAATTGATTCGGTCAATTAGGCTAGATAAGGAGGGATCTTCTTTCTGGAATCGCCTCACTTCTTCAAAAAGCACAGGGGAATTGCTGAGAACGACATTGACATAATTTACAGGTGATAAAAGGTTTACGGGTTCACATCCCTGAATATCCTCTTCGGACGTTTCCTCATACATGCGGCTTAATGAATCAGCTACCGCATTTTCAGACCCACGAATATGGTGGACGGTGAATTGGAATGACAGGATCCTAGTTGCCCATCTGGCAATCCTACCAGTTTTACGGGGTTTCCCTAACACCCAGCTCAAGGCCTGGTTATCGGTCTCGAGGAGAAACTTAGTGTGCTCAAGATACATTCGGCATTTTTCTAGGGCGAACAACACTGCTAAACCCTCAAGTTCGTATATGGAATACTTCCTCTCTGCGTCCGTTAAAGTACCAGAAGCGTATGCAATGGTTTGCCTACCCAGATCAGACTCTTGCAGTAGGATACAACCAACACCACGACCAGACGCATCAGTCTGCACAATGAACTGCTTCCAAAAATCCGGAATGGCTAACACAGGGGCGTTAGAGAGCGCAAGCTTAAGATCTTCGAAGGCTGCCTGCTGAGAGGGACCCCACTCAAACTTCACAGCCTTTTTGCGTAATTGATTTAGAGGAGCAGCACGGTCGGCAAAGTTACTGATGAACTTACGAAAGAAGTTCACCATTCCAATATAACGAGCAACACCCTTGGCGTTCTTGGGCGGTTTAAAATCTCTGATGGCCTGAGTACGAGACTGGTCCACGGAGATAACAGATTCGGAAACAATATGTCCCAAGATGGAAATTTTGGGCTTGGCAAAGGAAACCTTGGACAATTTGACGGTAAGGCCAGCGTCACGCAACCGATCAAGTACAACCTTCAGATGATCAACGTGTTCCTCGAAGGACTCAGAATAGATCACCACATCATCAAGATAGTGGTACACAAATTTGAATTTAATTTCTGAAAACACCTTGTCCAGAAGTCTGCTCAACACAGCGGCTCCGGTGGATAGGCCAAACGGGACACGGGCATACTCAAACTGATTCCAGTCAGTGGAAAAAGCAGTAACATGCCTGGATTCCGGAGAGAGGGGAATTTGGAAGTAAGAAGAATTCAAATCGAGGATCGTGAACAATTTCGCGTTGCGAAACCAACTAAAGCATGCGTGAAGGTCCGGCAAAGGGATGGATTGTAAAACACCTTTTTGATTAAGAGCCCCATAGACGACCACCGGCCGAAAACCACCGTTAGGTTTTGGCACAAGGAATACAGGGGATGAGTAGGCAGAGATAGAAGGTTGGATTACACCTTCTTCCAACATCTTGTCAATAATCTCCCGAAGTTCAGCCATCTTGGGCGGGGCAAGGCGATACGGGCTGGAACGCACCGGCACAGAATCGGTTAGCTCAATCTTGTATTCCATCAAATGGGTTACACCCAACTTGTCAGTAAATACATCACTATACTCCTGACATAACCTCTTAATGGCATCCTTTTGAAGACTCGTTAAATTTTCCAGATCGAGATCCTCAATAGTCACAGGTTCACTAACTGAATTGACAGCAGGAGAAGATAAAACCGGGTTAAACGATAATTTAATTTGCGGGTTAAACTTAAACCATAAGTTGCGAGCACCAAAATCAAGAAGCATACCAACGTGGGACATGAAATTAGCTCCAATGACCACAGAACAAGAAAGATTTCTGGCAACAAAAAATTTAAACTTCCAAGAAAAATTTAGAATATGGATTTTGACTGTCATACTACCCAAAATATTTAAGTTTGAACAATTTGCCGAAATAAAAGATTCATTGTTAGGCTCTAACTCAGGTAGATTGCAAACACTCTTCATAGATAAAAACCAGACCTCGCTTATAAAGGATGCAACACTACCAGAATCGAGCAATGCAGAAACGGGCTCGTCATTAACACAAATTTCAATAAACGGGGATATTCCCTTAGCCACAGGAGAAATTCCAAAATCATTATTCACTCTAAAACGATTACAATTAGATGACGAGGACACCCGCACCACAGGTTTCACATTATGTTAAGAATTAGGCTGACTTGCCACGACATTGCTCACCGACAGGTTAGGTAGGTCAGAAACATAAGGAGAATTAGCACGTGATGAATTAGTTTTCAAAGAGTTATCAAGATTTTCATTAGCAGGGCAACCAGAAACTTCACACGGTTTTCCCAAATTCTCATGCACAGAAATATCCTTAGAAGTAATATCCGAATTGGTCTCCAAAATATCCCGTCATTGGCGATACACAACTTGGTTATTCGGACACACCTTCTTAACATGTCCCACGCCACCGCACGTGTGGCACTTAACATTGGGTCTAGGATGAAACATAACCTTAGGAGGGGGACGAGACATCTAGGAAGGAGGGGGACGAGACATCAAGGAAGGAGGAGGAACATTAGCTACACGAAGGGAATCTGCATGTTTCACAGCCATAGTCTCTATAACGACCTGTTTCAGCTCGACAAATGACGAAGGCCTGGTACACATAGTCATGTATGACCTATATTGAGGCGAAAACCCATTTACAATAGACGACACCAATTGTCGTTCAGTTAAAGGGGATGCAAATACCTGGGCATATACCTTACTGTCACTGACATAGTCACTAAGTGACTCGTCCAACCTTTGGACACGATAAAAGAACTTTTGTTCGAGAGTACTAAGGGCACTCGCAGGGACAAAAACCCACAACACTTCTCTAATGAACATGACTAAGGACATGCGGAGGTGGATAGCTTCAATCAGCTTCTCGCGCAGCATACCGGATGCAACAGGATACAACAGTTGGAAAATCTGATTTTCCGACATTCCAAAAATCGAGGCATGGTTACCCAATTCGACCACTTGCTTTAAAAATAATACCACCTGGGTAACGTCATCTAGGTTGAAATACTTAACTTAGTTAAGAAACTAGACATAGGGTGAGGAATCGACCCATAATTAACGGTAGGCGAGTACGTAGCATTCGGAAAAGAGACATTATTACCAGGGTAGCTCGCTCGCACACCCTCTACCGGAGACAAAACATTTACATCGCCAGAGAAAAAACTGGGATGCAATGGGTCGGCGGGACCCAGGAAATCATTAGGTGACCTAACATGAGAAGAATGACCTATCCAGGGGTAATGGTCTGGACGAGCCAGAACCAGGCAATAGAGGGGCAGGCAAACCACTACCAGTAATCGATCCCAAATCCTCAGACCTAGTAAACAGAGAAGATTCACGTTCAACCCCAGAAGAATGCTCCAAATTCACAAGGTTATCTCTTAAGTCAATCAAATAAAAAGCACTATTATTGCCGGCCATTTTGAAAAACACAGAATGCAGGCAGACAATACAGAAAGAAACAAATTTTAGGAATTACGAGGACAGTTTACAATTTCACAACAATACCATGAACTACCAATTAACAACACCATAGATTAGGTTGACACTCGAAACCTGCCACAATACTATACAAAATCATGCACAATGCTGCCCAGAACTGCAGACGTCATCGCTTGCTTGGCTCGATAACAGGAAGCTAAATTATAACAAATTGCTACAAATCACAGGGCGAACAGCTTCAGACAGGGCTCCTCGATGCCTTCACTCGCAGCATGTAGGCTATCAGAAAATCAAGAAACCCACATTTCCCATGCCAAGAACACATGCCAGTCACTTACCAAGCTTCTTTTTCACTGGGAATGTTGCATCATAAACAGGATAAAATTCAGCACCGAAACCTCGCTTGGAACAGGTCACTTCACATATCACCACATGGATATTCAGAGGCAAACATGAAACCGAACAAACGACAAGGATTAGCATTAAATAACTTTAAGTGCACTGACATGACACATCCCATCAGCAACCGCTCTATCAGCATCAGAAGGGTCCACAACACGAGCCTGCGGGTATGGGGCTGGGGATAGCTGCAGAAGCGATACACGAGCTCGTTCTGCTACCACTGCTACGCCGGGAATGGGGGGGGGGGCTACTTACCTTTTATCAGAGGTCCGCATCGCTAATTGCAATATCACCGCCAGAAGACATGCCCCAACAGAAGAACACCTCTAGGTGGAAGAAGGTGGAGAAGAGGGAAACGCACAGGCTCGTCTACAGACACAGTCCGATAACCCACAGAACTGCCACCGACGAAATAATGCCACAACAGTTGCTCAATATTTAAAAGAATATTTAATTACCAAAAGGGGCCAAGAAAATAAAAATTAATAAAATCCTTCAGCCAAAAAAAATTTTTAAAAGACTATTACAGCCACAAAAAAACCTCTCTGGTGATGGACATTGGCTTAAGGCCAAAACAAGACAATTACCTAAGAAAACTAGATAAGGCTTTACATGGTAGTTTGCTAAGCAAAAAGAAAACATTTAATTTAAAAAAATAATAATAATAAAGCCCAAAGAAAGAAAGTCAGCAGACAGGAATCACAAAATGAGAAAGGGCTTGATAAACCACTAAGGCACGTAAAACTGACCCGACATGCAGGCATCAAGGCCACGAGGAAACGAAAAGTTTAAAATTAAATTAATAAAATAAAAATAGGATCAATATACAAATCCACAACTTTCATAACGGAGAAATACTCAGGAACACTCACAAAAACACAAAGTAAATCAACAAGATTAACAAAAAACATACTGATCTACCACCACAACACGTTTGAGTGTCCCGCTCGACGCATAGAGAATTACACTCACCGACCACAAAGCACTTGGGCAAAACAAAAAACAAACATGGCCACGAAACAGCTACTTGCAATGTCCAGCCGAATCACGGCAAACAATTACTTTTAAAATAGAACGTCACCAGAGAGAAAGGAAAGGAGGAAATGATTACATCTTAACACAATTACAACGAGGTAATTTAGAATGCTACGGATCGTAAAGCAGATTAATAAAGGCGAATCCCTAAGATTACCAAAAGAAAATAAACTAAATAAATAATCAACTACAATGTAAGATAAACTTGAAACGTGTCTCCGGAAGGTACGAAAGAAAACAAAAACTTTACATATCAGATAACATTAATATAACAGAAAACTTTGGCCTACAAGGCGAAACAAAATACATTAATAAAAAACATTAATATAAGGCCAATATCGGAGCTCCCATAACAATATATATAAATATAAATATTTTATACAACGTACCTTAAATCCTTCTCTGTGGAGACACAATAATAACAAAATCATTAACACACAAATTAAATAATATTATAAGGCACTAGATTTGCCTCAAAATGGCTAACCCCGCACATGCGTCGTTTTGGTAACAAGCACTTTTGTTTGCAGCAAGTTGCGATAATATGTCACACTTCTTCTTTAAGGCGAAATGGCGAAATTATAGCCTTAAGAGCACAGGCATTTACTTTTTTAGAATACATCCATATTTCGTGGAGGCCAGGGGGCCAAACCCCCGGGCAGCGGTGACACCTTTCACGACCAACTAGCTTCTTGCTTTCTCGACGACAGACTGTGTAGATGCCAACATGGCGGAGATCCAAAGTTAAAGGCCGCTGTGCATTAATGTTAATTGTAATTGTCCAATCACAGATTGACACATCAAGTAACAAAGTGCATATTATATAATTATTTTGGCGGCATGATGTATATATAGTCCTTTGTTTAATGACGTATAATACTATATTTTTAAATATGTCTTGATTAGACGAGATCAGAAGACACCACTCACGCACTCTAGCGGTCGAAGATACAACCCCGGCTAGAGGTGCCGATAGATGCTGCCACCTCGAGTTCATTAGCGAAACTAAGCCATCTAGGCGGGCGCTTTAAAGGTCAGGAATACAATATGTGGAGGAGATGCATATTAAAAACGTTGGGACGGGCTTTGCACGTAACAATTATTATTATTATTATCTCCATTGAAGTACGGGAAGAAATCGTCAATATTCACGAAGATATGAAAGTAACATTTCTGACTCCCATTTTCAAAGACATCAATAGGCTACTCGGTCAAATACTTCAAGAATAAATGTCACAACATTAACAGTCACAAACGTATTACCGTATGCTTGGTTTCTTGAAATCAGAATTAATCGTCAACTTCCATCTGCCCGACGGAGAATGTGGTAGCGACTGACTTCTACATTCTTGAGACATAGTCAGATGAATGGAAACAGTTCGTGGCTCTAAAGCAGGGATTCTCAAACTTTTTAAAAATTGTACCCCCAAGTCCTTTCCCAGGGGTAAGGGAACGATTCTTATTGAGAAATTGACAAAATTACATAAGAACAAAACATTGCGATGCATTTTCGAGGTACACATTACCGGTATCAACTTTCTTTGATTATGTTTACCTTAAAACACGACAGTTTCATGTAAGCTCTCAACCTAAAAAAAAAAAAAAAAACATGAATCGAAGTCTGTAAGCAGGGGGAGCAACTGAATATGTAAATCTCTTATTTATGATTTAAGTCTTATGGAGATATTATATTTATCAGTATAGGCCTACAATATTCTAGTAATTGTAATCTTTAGGATAAAGCATGCTGACTCATATTCATTATTTGAATAATAAAGCGTGTTAGAATTTTGTTATTACCGCTGTAGGCTATTAATTCTTCCTTCCTCCCGCTAGTTTTAGTGCCTCTGTTCCGTAGCTCATTTTGCAGATGTTTAACGTTTAAACGCTGAAAATCGTCCATAATATATTAGGAGATATACCTATAGAATTAATTAATATAGTCTTGGAGTAAAATTAGAGAAGATATAATTTACTTTAGCTTAGAAAACTCGGTCACAATTTATACATTCCTCGCAGCTGACTGGGAGAAACATAAGTCGATCGCCTTGCGCTTACCCAGTACTACACGAGCGCTATCTGGCGCGAACTTTCTCCCGCTACATTCCTATTGTCTTCATTTGTCAATGCCAGTTTACCGTCTAGTTTTCTGAAGCATACGTTTTCTGGTGTGTACTCTTTGATTTGGTAGGCGAATGTTTTGTAGAAATCACGCGTATTGTAGTTTCGGAAGTCATTCTCGATCGAAGTCAGTTGATCATTGATATATTTCCGTTTGATTGGTCTCAGAATTTTGTACGTCTGTTTACGTAACTCGAAGAAGATCTTCAGGTTTTTCTCAGATTTGTTACTGTTATAAGTTTGGAAGGATTTTTTTCTGTTGTCGAGGGCGATTTCGCATTCTTGATTCCACCAAGGATGTTTCGGTATTTTGGTCAGGAGAATGAAGGTTTTGGAGGTCTCGATGATTCTCCCTTTGATATGTTTCCAATTTTCTGTTGGTTGTTCTTCCCATTTTTCAGCGGTTTTGGAGTCCTTGATTTTGCTTATGTCGAACATTTGGATCATTGGGGGTGTCTTGTTAAATTTTCTCTTTGGTGTGAATTTGATTTTGATTCGGAAGAGATATTGGTCAGAATCAATGTTCGCTCCTTTGCGGACTTGTACATCGTGAATTTATTTCTGGTAGGTGTAAGAGATTGCGACATAGTCGATTTGAAATCGCCTAGATGGTGGATGGTTGATCGTCATATTTTCTGTATCTTGTGGAATTTTCGTATTGAGGTTGACATAATTTTCAAATTGTTTTGTTAGCACCACTCTATGAGTCGAGTGCCGTTTTTGTTGGTAAATTTGTGTACAGGGTAATCACCTACTGGTTTTTGGTATTTTCGTTCTCTGCCTAATTTAGCATTGAAATCCCCGAGGAGGATTTTAACGTCATCATATGGAATTTTCGACATTTCGTTTTCGAGTTCTTCCCAGAATTCGACAGTCTTATCGGGTTCTTTTTTGTTGTCGGCATTTGTGGGTGCATGGACGTTGATGAAGGTGTAATTTTTGTTCCTGTGTTTAATTCTCATGGTCATTAGTGGGTTGTTGAAGGGTTTCACGTCTGTTACTGAATTCAGAATTTGTTTGTCTACGATAAGGACTATGTCGAATAACGATGCTCCTTTGAAAAGTATTATTATTATTATTGTAATTATTATTATCATTATTGTAATTATTATTATTATTATTATTATTATCAATAATAATATTATTTCCACAATACCAGCACTTATCGATGTTACCAGGTTGCTGGGGATTGTTTCTTCTAAGGTTGCTTTGTTATTTCCGAGCATGCCACTTCTCTAATTCAATTCTTACCCGTTGGTGTGCAAAGTTCTTCTGGTCTTTGAAGGCAAGGTGATATCATGAAGGTCAATTTGAGGCGAGGGCCACCCGGTTTTCATGATTGATTTAGATTTTAGCATGTTGGACATAAAAAATCCTTGGATCGATATTGTTGCCCTCCCTGTTTTAGATGACCATCTTTAAGTTGGGAATATACGACGTGTTTTAATGAACGGGTTATTAGCATTCCAAAAAGTGGACTACCCTACGGAGTTGATGCTTTATGATCGTAGCTTCATTGCTTCCTCGAGGTGGTACGGTGGTATTTCCCCTTTATTCCAAGTATTCTTCGGAGATAGCGTTGATGGTACTTCTCTAGGCACTTTTGTGTCCTCTATAGGGGTTTCAAGCCTCGGAGCCATTAGGGAGAGTCCGTATGCTAACAGATTGGTATAGTGCAAAAAATAAAAGTCCCCGTCATAATTGTCGAAGACTCTTACACGCAGCCGACCAAATGCTGCACTACCACATTTCAGGTGATGTTAGAATTTCAACACACAGTATATACTTGCACTTTGCGAAAGATGACTATCAAGATAGGGATGGAGTTCACAAACCTGCACTACTTCACCATTTATTGTAATATAAGAAGCTGCAATATTGAAATCGAGTGCAGATTGTTGGAGAATCTGTGTCTTTCCGATATTGACACTTACAGTTTATACTTACAGTATATCATATGCCTCACTGAGATGGCCATACAAATAAAGCGACGGAAATGGAAATTGGATCGGACATACCCTGATGAAAGGAAATGAAGCCATTGAAAGAAAGGCACTGGATTGGAACCCACAGGGTACGAGGAGGAGAGGGAGACCCAAACAAACGTGGCGCAGATCTGTACACTTGGAGGCTGTAGAGGAGGGTAAGACCTGGAGCGAGGTGAAAAGGTTGTCTGCAAACAGGACCAGATGGAGATGCTTCATTGATGCCCTATGTTCCACGATGGCAACAGGAACTAAATCAAGTACCGTAAGTCATATGCCTTACTAAATGCATTCAATATGAACTGTAGATCATATTTTGGTTTTGCCATATTATCATCTATGCATTTAAGTTTGACAACCATAGTTGCTTATAACATGGTGTTTCAAGGTTGAACAATTCTGCTGGCAGTTTTCCTTCGATAACGTGCAAGATAGTTCCATAAAGAATTGGGAGCAATTACACATCCCTGTTTGATATCCGTCTTACTTCCAATGGGTTCTCCAAGCTTGTCAACTCTAGGCCTTTGGTGCATTTGTTTGATATTGTAGTCGGTATTATGGACAGAGATGAGCTCGTCATGTCTGTAGACAAGCAAATACAGTTGAGTCTCTCAGCAGCAAGAATGAGAAATTATTTCCTCAAATTTTAGCAATTACATTTCCTTTTGACATTCTGACAGCTGATAATATGAAATACATGTTTTGTCTCTCAGCAGTTAGACTATAAAGCACTGGTTTTAAACTACGTAACACAATGCTGAGCTTCTATGCCCAACATCGCAAATTCAAACCCGGCCAAAGTCGTCGGTTTTTAAGAGCATTAAAATTCCTCAGTTTGCCTTTCTTCGGAGGGGAAGTAAAGCCGGCGGGCCCATGTCATAAATTTACGGCAAGTAAAAGAGCCTTCCACTAACTACAATTGTGTGAAGCTACATTTGTAGGTTCGATTTGATTAACGCTCTACTACTGTCGACCAAATATTATATGCACTCGAGTTTGAAGGTTGTTTGGGAAGTAACCAATAGACCTACATAAAATCCAATAACATATTCATTTTCATCGTTCTATTTTACGCTAGTTCATGTAGGTTTGGAATTTTAAAATTATATTTTAATATTTTTTTATTGCAGTTGCAACACAAAAAGGGCCCGTTTTTAATCGTGTTTCAACCATGCGTCACATTTAAGAATTATTACCTCCAAAAACCCGTCATCAGATCGAATCCAAATTTTATCACAATATATATACATTGGAATGTTGTCTAACTGGTTTATTAATTTCAAAATTTTGTGTGTCCAAGAACCAAAGTTGTTATCGTTTTTGTAAGGTACCTTTTTCTCGGCCCGAGGTGGTTGGAAAATGTAGTTCTTGGCCGCGTCGTTATCCTTATACATCAAAACGTTATGCTGTATGACTGTGAAATACGTAAATTAATTCACTTATTTCATATAGGTTTGTATTTGTACGGGGAAATATGGCACGGTTCACCTGCTAGCCGCTCCAGGGAAAGCTGTGCAGTGTTGCCGAGATGGAGCCCATCACGCGTCATGGTGCGCCTCGCTCGAAAGTATTATAAATTTTGTGAGTCCAAGAACCAAAATTGTTATCGTTTTTGTAAGGTACCTTTTTCTCGGCCCGAGGTGGTTGGAAAATGTAGTTCTTGGCCGCGTTGTAATCCGTAAACATCAAAACGTTATGCTGTATGACTGTGAAATATGTAAATTAATTCACATATTTCATATAGGTTTGTATTTGTACGGGGAAATAAGGCATGGTTCACCAGCTAGCCGCTCCAGGGAAAGCTGAGCAGTGTTGCCGAGATGGAGCCCATCAAGCGTCATGGTGTGCCTCGCTCGAAAGTACGAGTATTATAATAATTATAATTGTGAAAGATTGTGTGTGTGCATGTGTGTTTGTTACTTTTACACACTAAAACGGCTAGATGGATTTGGATGGAATTTGAAATGGAGATAGGTATATCCTGGATTAACTCGCCTTTCATCCAGAAATAAGTCATGGTACCCGTGGGACTGGCAACGTGACGAAAAGTCACCAAAAATGTCAACTGGGACAAAATATCAAAGTTGTCGAATAAAGATCAGACATAGCTCATTTTACGCTCCTCGATGTGAGAAACAATACTCGGCCAGTCCATACGGGAAACTGAAGACCACATTTTAAGGCCCTATGTATAAAATAACTTAAGTGATTGTCTGGTAGCTTCGAGAACTTCAATAATGTGTACACTGATTCTACCGGATGTTATCACTACGTTTATTCCACTTAAATTGCATTGCAATAACAAAACATAAAACAATTGGAATGCCGGTACTTAAAATAACAACTCAACTTAAACCCGTCGCCAAGATGGCTTGTTTCACATACGTTGATTGTTTTATTTTATGCTGCCAACATTGACAACCCACACTTCCTAAATCCCGTCCATCTTGCCCCCCTCGATCTGTAAAGATCAACTATTCTACCGCAGGAAGATGCACCAATTTCCTTAGAGGACGCTTAAATATCCCCCTAGATGTTTTTACGTCCACTGTCCTCACCAGTCCATCCTTCCCGGGATAAGTCCTTACCACCATAGCCATCTTCCACTGGAGAGGTGGGATGTTCACATCCTTCACGAGCACAACAGTGTCGACAGGAATATTAGGTTGCACTGATATCCACTTCAGCCGCTGCTGGAGACCACTCAAGTAGGCTAGTAGACCATCTCTTCCACAGATACTGCAAGAAATGCTGCAATGTCGTCCATCTTCTTAACTGAGACATTGGTACATCACTCAAATCGGGTTCAGGAAAGGATATTATCGGAGAACCAATCAAGAAATGGCCAGGTGTAAGGGGAAGAGGATCATCAGGGTCATTAGTTGACACAGTTAAAAGCCTTGAATTCAGTCAAGCTTCTAAGATAAATACAGCTCCGTACGCCTTCTCACTCGCATCACAAAATGCATCTGTATATCTTTCGAAACCGGAGAACTTAAAACCAATCGATCAATCTGAATATTTTTGACATCAGATAGCTGAGAACTTAACTCAAACCAGGTATCTCTCAATGATATTGGCAAGGGTTCGTCCCATTGCAAATTATGCGACAACATCACTTGCATAAATATTTTAAGACAAATAACGTAAGGACCAATGAGACCAATTGGGTCAAACACTGAATCAATAATTGACATCACTTGTCGTTTCGTGGGAACGTTCTCCTTAACAGTCGACTTTAAGTCCTTAGCTGCAATGAGAAACTTGTCTGATATTGGGTGCCACAATATTCCCAATGTCTTAACACCTGATTCCTTATCCAATGAAACTGGCAATTGACTTTCGCTGCAGTCTGGTAGTAGAGCTTCAATCAAGGCAGGATGATTGGAGGAAAATTTTCTTAATGAAAATCCAGCATTCTACAGAATTTGAATTAACTATTGTAGTGCTTCACATACATTCTCAGCTCCAGTAATTATATCATCCATGTAAAAGTCTTCCATCAACACTCGAGATACAATGTGATTTCTCGTTTCTTCTTCGTAAGCCAATTGTAGCAAACACCTCGTTGCTAGGAAGGAACTTGGTACCATTCCATACATCAACGTTCGTAAATCGTAAATACGAACGGGTTCCTTGGGATTGGTTCTCCAGAGGATGTGCTGGAACCGCCGTTGATCTGGACATATTAGTATATTTCTGTACATTTTCTCAATGTCGGCCGTGAATACCACTGGATGAGTTCTGAATCATAGCACTATTGAATACAAATCTTTTGAAGTTTGGGGCCAGATAATAGTAAGTCATTCAGAAAGCATCCACTAGACGTTTTACTTGAACAATCAAAGACTACTCTTAACTTAGTTGTCGTGCTTGATTCCTTAAAGACGGCATGGCGAGGAATGTAATAGACGTCATACAGATCCACGACTTCAGTCTCCTTAACTTCTTTCATGTCATTTAGCTCTTTTCTAATCAAGACATGACTGTAAGAGTAAATCATTTGTACAGAACATTACCTCCTTCACTGCCCTCAACAGATACAGTACCGTAGCAAACCTACAGGTAACTGACGTCACCAATAATTTTCATAGTAATCATTAGAAGCCATGACCAGTCTCCTTTTGTACTTAAACATGGGTACTTTCAAATTACTAGGTAAATAATATCGTACGTTTTTCTTACATGTAAAAAATACATCCATACTAATATATAAAAGTGTGATGGTATGGGTCTGTGTGTCTGTGTATTACTCGATAACCAAAGAACCACAGGTCCGATTTACATGAAGTTTTACATGGAAGTAGCTGATTTACCTGGTTAATATATAGGCTACTTTTGATTTCAATACTTTGCACCATTTAATGATGGCGACCATTTAAGTGACGTCATTACACCCATAGATATCAAACATTCATATTTCAATTTCAAATAAAAAGAGAATGCTAAGAAATAGCAAACTTTAGATGGCATATGCTAGGTTTAAAATTTAAATGTCTATCACAATGGTCCTTATCACTTTTCGTGTATCTCCAACTGTTAGCGAGTAAAACCTAATTGTGTGCTATAAAACAAGATCGATGCCAAGCGGTGTAGCTGGACAAAATGTTCCATCCTAACTCTCCCTCGGTGCAGCACCTCGCCTATCACCTGTTTTAACTGTCACCTTCACATTTCAATTTATTCATGACCAGTAGCGAAGCACGGGTACTTCAGCTAGTTGTATATAACACTCACAAATCTCTGGGATGTTTATATTCACTTAAAATAGCATAGCACTAAAGAGATGACCCTGCTTCGGCTTTGATTACGCCTCTTGATAGCATCCGATCCAGGGGGGCCAATTTTAATGTATGAAATAACATAAGTGTTTGTCTGGTAGCTTCGAGAACTTCAATAATGTGTGCACTGATTCTACTGGATGTTATCTCTACGTTTATTCCACTTAAATTGCATTGCAATAACAAAATATAAAACAATTGGAATATTAAAAACAAGTAGTTCCGTGAAGAACTATACAGCCTATTTTCATATATCCTACTTATGTTAATTGCCACTATCAACATACACAATTTCAGTTTGATTGCTGTAATAGATTCGTAGATATTGAGAACTGACTAAATATTTCGGATGGTCGCCATGTTGGATTTTATATATGTAGGTCCTAGAGTTATGTACTGTTACATGCAGATTATTGTGAACGTGTAGTATTCAAACTTCAATCGCATAATTAGGACACAAGAAAAAACAAGGAGATTTAAAAAATGTTCACAGCTGCCATCTTGAGGTTATGGAAACAATTGAAATAAATTAGATGCCAGTGGATTAACATTCGGATAAAGATTTACTGTACCAAGTTTCACTGCACGCGGATGGTTAAATTGCGAGAAACGTCCATGTGAATATTTATAATTCGCGTCACCGCCATGTTGGATTTGTGATCACCAGGTTATTGAAAGTCCTATAGGTGAACTTAAGTTCATAGCCCCTATGAACATTAAAAAATTTAGTTTGATTGCTAAAATAGATTCGTAGATATTCAGTATCGTCTAAATATTTCGGATGGTCGCCATGTTGGATTGTTAAATGTATAGGCCATAGAGTCATGTACCATTAAAGGAAAATTATTGCGTAGGTTCATTATTCAAACTTTCACTTCGATCGCATGACTACATCACAAGAAATAAAAACTTAATTTTAAAATTCGCACTGCCGCCATCCTGAGGTTATGTAAACAATTGAACTAAATTAGATACCAGTGGATTACAATGTGTATAACTATTTCCTGTGCCAGGTTTCAGTGCGCTTGGAACATTAAATCGCGAGAAAGGTCTATTTAAAATGTTCAAATTCGCTTGGCCGCCATGTCCTTTTTGTAGTTAACCGGTTTTTGAAAATCTAATAGATGGACTTCCAGTAGTGGCCTTTATCTCCGTACAAAATTTTAGGGAGATACCGCTAATAGTTTCAGAGATATAGAATGCCGGTGAAATATTTCGCACATCCGCCATCTTGTGATTATGTAAACAATTGAACGAAGTTTGATGTCGGTACATTACAATGTATATAAACATATACTGTACCAAGTTTCATTGCGTTTGGTTGGTCAAATCGCGAGAAACGTCTATTTAAAAGTAGAAAATTCGCTTGGCTGCCATGTTGGTTTTGTAGTTACCAGGTTTTCAAAAGTCACATAAGTGAACTTATAGTAGTTCCCTCTATCACCATAGAAAATGTCAGGGTAATATCGGTAATAGTTTCGGAGATATTGAATGCTGGTGAAATACTTCGCACAGCCGCCATGTTGGATTGGTGAGTCGTAACAAAATTTGAAGGGCACGGTCGAGGTCGCCGGGAATAGTGCTATGAACTTTCCGAGTTTCATTGAAATCGCTCCTGCCGTTTAGATTTTATTGGGGGGGGGGGGACACACACGAATCACACACACACCCACACACACACACACACACACACACACACACACGGACAAAAGGTGATCTCATAAGCCTATTTTTATCAAAATTGAAAATAGGCTAATAACAACTCAACTTAAACCCGTCTCCAAGATGGCTTGTTTCACATACGTTGATTGTTTAGTTTATGCTGCCAACATTTACAACCAACTCTTCCTAAGTCCTGTCCCTCCTAAAACCAATAGTTTCAAAGATATTCCCAGAAAACTATCTTCGCTCTGATAAACTGATGAACTAATGGCAAGTCCGTTTCCATAACAACGGTAGCTCAAGACATGACATCCATCCCTGTACGCGGCGTGCGTTGCAATGCCAATTAAAGAAAGAGTTGGCGTTGTACTTTTGTTTCTTGAAGTGCTTTTGGATACACAATATTTTGTTCAATTTCCGTTAACTGCCTCTAAGCTATCATAATATGGATTTACTAATTTAGAAACAATCGTGGGAGCGTGCACAACAACTCAGTACAGTTTCATCGCAATCAGATGAATGGTATATGAACGAAGATGGAACTTTGTTGAAACACTTCGCGCGTCGTCACTCATTTGTTGCATCTACTCGTGCGCTACCGATTGTAAAATGTATTTACTAAGTCGAAAGCCTTCCCAGGTGTGTACACAACAACTCTTCAATGTGTCAACGCAATCAAATGAATGGCATATGGACGCATACGGGATTTTGTTTAAACGATTCACGCACCGTCACTCATTTGTTGAATCAACACGTGCGCTGCCCAATGTACAATGGATTTACTAAATAATAAACCTTCCCTGCAGTGCACACAATAACTCACTCAAGTTTCATCGCAATCGGATGAATGGTATATGAACGCATACGGGATTTTATTTATACGAATCGCTCGCCATCACTCATTTGTTGCAACTACTCGTGAGCTACCTAGTATACAATGGACTTACTAAATCATGAACGTTCCCTGCAGTGTGCCCAACAACTCACTCAAGTTTCGTCGCAATCGGATGAATGGTATATGAACGCATACGGGATTTTCTTTATACGATTCGCTCACCGTCACTCATTTGTTGAATCTACCTGTGCGCTACCTATTGTTCAATGGATTTACTAAATCAGATACCTTCCCTGCAGTGTGCACAACAACTCACCCAAGTTTCATCGCTATCGGGCGAATTGTATATGAACGCATACGGGACTTTTTTGAAACGATTCGCGTGCCTACGCCAACTACTTGTGCGGTACCAGTACCTATTGTAGAATGGATTTACTAAGCCAGAAACCTTCCCTGAACTGTACAGAACATCTCAGCTAAGTTAAATCGCTATCTGACGAATGGTATATGAACGCATACGGGACTTTGTTGAAACGCTTCGCGCGTCGTTTCTCATTTGTTGAATCTACTCGTGCGCTGCCTATTGTAAAGTGGATTTACAAAGCCAGAAGCCTTACTTTGGAGTGTATTCAATATCTCAACCAAGTTTCATCCCTATCGGACGAATGGTATATGAACGCATACGGGATTTTTTGAAACACTTCGCGCGTCGTCGCTCATTTGTTGAATCTAATCGTGCGCTACATATTGTAAAGTGGATTTGCTAAGCCAGAAACCTTCCTTGGAGTGTACTCAACATCTAGCCCAAGTTTCATCGTAATCGAATGAATGGTATGTGACCGCATAGGAGACATACACACCCACAGACAGACAAACTATCTCGTAACATTGATTTTTAGCCTATTTTCAATTTTGAAAAAATAGGCTTATGAGATCACCTTTTGTCCGTGTGTGTGTGCGTGTGTGTGTGTGTGTGTGTGTGTGTGATTCGTGTGTGTGTCCCCCCCTAATAAAATCGAAACGGCTGGAGCGATTTCAATGAAACTCGGGAAGTTCATAGCACTATTCCCGGCGACCTCGACCGTGCCCTTCAAATTGTGTTACGTCTCTCCAATCCAACATGGCGGCTGTGCGAAATATTTCACTAGCATTCAATATCTCCGAAACTATTACCGATATCGCCCTGAAATTGTGTACGGTGATAAAGGGCACTACTAGAAGTTCACCTATGAGACTTTCAAAAACCTGGTGACTACAAAACCAACATGGCGGCCAAGCGAAGTTGAGATATTTAAATTGACTTTTCTCGCGATTTAACTATCTAAATGTAATGAAACTTGGTACAGCAAATGTTTATACACATTGTAATGCACTGGAGTCTAATTTAGTTCAATTGTTTACATAACCTCAAAATGGCGGCTGTGCGAAATATTTCACTGACATTCTATATCTCCGAAACTATTACAGATATCACCCTGCAATTTTGTACGGTGATAAAGGGTACTGATACAGGTATACCTATGTATATTTCATAAACCTGTAAAGTACGAAACGAACATGGCGACCAAGCGAATTTAAAATATTTTAATAGACTTTTCTCGTGATTTAACTCTCTGAGCGCAGTGAAATGTGGTACAGTAATTGATTTTGCAGATTGTAATGCACTGCCATCTAATTTAATTCAATTGCTTACATAATCTCAAGATGGCGGCTGTGCGAAATTTTAAAATTAAGTTTTAATTTCTTGTGTCGTAATCTTGCGATCGATGTGAAAGTTTGAATAATGACTCTAGGCAATAATTGTCCTTGAATGGTACATAACTCTATGGCCTATACACATAACACTCCTAAATGGTGAGCTCCCGAAATATTTAGACGGTTCTCAATATCTATGAATCTTTTACAGAAACCAAACTGAATGTTTTAATGTTCATAGAGACTATGAACATATGTTCACCTATAGGACTTTCAGGAACCTGGTGAGCACAAATCCAACATGGCGGCGACGCGAAGTATAAATATTTAAATGGACGTTTCTCGCGAATTAACTATCCGAGTGCCGTGAAACGTTGCACGTTAAATGCTTATACAAATGTTGATCCACTGGCATCTAATTTATTTCAATGGTTTGCATTATCACAAGATGGCTGCTGTGCGTAATTTTAAAATCTCGTTTTTACTTCTTGTTGTCTAATCATGCGATTGAAGTTTGAATACCACACGTACACAATAATCTTAATGCAATAGTACAAAAATAAATATCCAACCTGGCGACCATCTGAAATATTTAGACGGTTCTCAATATCTACGAATCTGTTACAGCAATTAAACTGAAATTTTGTATGTTGATTGTGGCAGTTAACATAAGTAGGATATATGAAAATAGGCTGTATAGTTCTTCACGGAACTACTTGTTATATATATAGATAGATAGACTAGCTGTACCAGGCATGCGTTGCATTGTCAATCAAAGAAAGTGTTGGCGATGTGACTTTGTTTGTTGAACGGCTTTTGGATTCCCAAGATTTTTTTTCACTTTACGTTAACCACCTCTAAAATATTATAAAATTGATTTACTATCTCAGAAACATTCATGGGAGCAAGCTCAACAACTCACCGAAGTTTCATCGCAATGAAAGTACTACACAAAACATAGACGAAAAGGTTCACGGCTCATGTGTTCTCAAAGGAAGTAGAGTGTCGTTTAACTGCAAAATGTATATTATATTTCTCTGATAAAATAAAGACGTCTAAAATATATTACATTACTTTGGTGAATGTCTGAAGTCATCTGATTTAATGTTTATACCAGAACGCCATTCATTTTAGGTCATGCATTTTACGATAATTTAGAGGCGTTGCAATGCCAATCAAAGAAAGTGTTGGCGTTGTAATTTTGTTTCTTGAATTGCTTTTGGATACACAATATATTTTTCAGTTTCCGTTAAGTGCCTCTAAACTCTCATAAAATGGTTTAACTAATCTAGATACATTCCTGGGAGTGTGCACAACAACTCGGCAATGATTCATCGCAATCCGATGAATGGCATATGATCGCATACGGAATTTTGTTTAAACGAATCGTGCGCTGTCACTCAGTTGTTGAATCAACTCGTGCGCTACCTACTGTGAAATGGATCTACTAAGTTAGAAACCTTTACGTAAGTGTACACAACAACTCATCAATGTTTCATCGCAATTGGAATTTTGTTTAAACGATTCGTACGCTGTCACTCATTTGTTGAGCCTAATCGTGCGCTACCGACTGTGAAATGGATTTACTAAGTTGGGGACCTTCACGTAGGTGTACACAACAACTCATCAAAGTTTCATCGCAATAGATTTTTTTTTTTTCCGTGTGGCCTCCTGAGAGGCCGAGTGCAGGTCTTTCTAGGTGACGCCCGTGGGCGACCTGCGCGTCGGGATGAGAGATGGAATTGATGAAGGCGAATGAAACTGGGCAAGGATGTGGAAGGAAGCGGCCGTGGCCTGTCAGTAGGTACCGTCCCAGCATTTGCCTGGTGTTGAAAATGGGAAACCACGGAAAACCATTTCAAGGACGGCCGACGGTGGGGCTCGAACCCACGCGTCTACCGAGTCAGCAGAGAGCTTGGCCCCATGACCTAACGCTGCGCTTTAGCGCGCGTAGCCACTACTGTCGGTATCGCAATAGATGAATGTTATGAATGCATATAGGACTTTGATGAAACGATTCGCGTGCCGTTGCTAATTTGTTGAATCTATTCGTACGCTACCTATTGTAAAATGGATTTACTAAGCCAGAAAAAATCCCTGAACTGTACTTAACGATTCACCAAAGTTACATCGCAATCGGATAAATGGTATATGAACGCATACGGGACTTTGTTGAAACAATTCGCGTGCCGTCGCTCATTTGTTGAATCTACTCGTGCGCTACCTATTGTAAAATGGATTTACTAACTCAATACCTTCCCTGGCGTGTACACAAAATTCATCAAAATTTCATCGCAACCGGATGAATGGTATATGAACGCATACGGGATTTTGTTGAAACGATTCGCGACTCGTCACTCATTTGTTTAATCTACTCGTGCGCTACCTATTGTTAAATGGATTTAGTAAGCCTGAAACCTCCCCTGGAGAGTACTCAACGATTCACCGAAGTTTCATCGCAATCGAATGAATGGTATATGAACGCATACGTGACTTTGTAAAAACAATTCACTTGCCAACGCTCATTTGTTAAATCTACTCGTGCGCTAAGTATTGTAAACTGGATTTACTAAGCCAGAAAGCTTTCCTAGAGTGCGCACAACAATTCACCAAAGTTTCATCACCATAGGACGAATGGTATATGAACGCATACGAGACTTTGTTGAAATTCTTTCCGCGTTGTCGCTTATATGTTGAATCGATTCGTGCGCTACCTACTGTAAAATGTATATACTAAGTTAGAAACCGTCACGTATGTGTCCACAACATCTCACCCAAGTTTCATCGCTATCAGACTAATGGTATATGAAGACATAGGGGATCATGTTGAAACCCTCCGCTTGTCGTCGTTCATTTGTCGGATCGACTCGTATGCTACCTACTGTGATATGTATTTTCTAAACCAGAAACCTTCCTTGGAGTGTCCACCATATTCCACTAAAGTTTCACCGCTAACAGCCTAATTATATATGACCTTATATGGGACTTTGTTGAATGGCTTCGCGCTTCGTCCCACATTTGTTGAATCTACTTGTGCGCTGCCTATTGTCAAGTGGATTTACTAAGCCAGAAACCTTCCTTGAAGTGCTCACAACCTCTCACCAAAGTTTCATACCTATCGGATGAATGGTATATGAATGCATATGGGACATGGTTGAAACGCTTCGCGTGTCGTCGCTCATTTGTTGAATTTACTCGTGCGCTACCTACTGTAAAAGGTATTTACTAAGTTAGAAACCTTCACGTAAGTGTCCACAACATCTCACCCGAGTTTCATCGCTATCGGACTAATGCTATATGTAGACATGGGGGATTTTTTTGAAACGCTCTCCGCGTCGTCGCTCATTTGTTGAATCTACTCGTGCGCTATCTATTGTAAAATTGATTTACTAAGCCAGAAACCTTCCCTGGAGTGCACACAATACTTCAGCCAAGTTTCATCGCTATCGGACGAATGGTATAAGAACGCATAGGGGACTTTCTTGAATGGCTTCGCGCGTCATTGCTCATTTGTTGAATCTACTCGTGTACTACCTATTGTAAATTGGATTTACTAAGCCAGAAACCTTCCCTGAAGGGTACACAACATCTCACCAAGTTTCATAGCTATCAGACGAATGTTATATGAATGTATACGGGACTTTGTTAAAACGCTTCGCGTGTCTTCGCTCATTTGTTGATTCGACTCTTGCGCTACGTATTGTAATATGGATTTACTTAGCCAGAAACCTTCCCTGGACTGCACACAACATCTTACCCAGGTTTCATCGCAATCGGATGAATGGTATATCATCGCATACGGGACGTTGTCGAAACACTTCGCGCGTCGTCACTCATTTGTTGAATCTAGTCGTGCGCTACCTATTGAGAAATGGATGTTCTATGCCAGAAACCTTCCCTGGAGTGTACACAACATCTCACCCAAGTTTCATCGCTATCGGATGAATGGTATATGACCTTATACTGGACTTTGTTGAAACTCTTCGAGCGTCGTCGCTCATTTGTTGATTCTACTCGTGCTCTACCTATTGTTAAATGGATATACTAAGCCAGAAACATTCCATGGAGGGCACTCAACATCTCACCCTAGTTTCATCGCTATCGGACGAATGGTATATGAACGCATACGTGACTTTGTTAAAACGCTTCGCGCGTCGTAGCTCATTTGTTGAATCTACTCGTGCGCTGCCTATTGCAAAGTGAATTTACTAAGCCAAAAACCTTCCCTGAAGTGTACACAACATCTTACGCAAGTTCCACAGCTATCGGACGAATGGTATATGAATGCATACGGGACTTTGTGGAAACGCTTTGCGTGTCGTCGCTCATTTGTTGAAACTACTCGTACGCTATCTACTGTGAAATGTTTTCACTAATTTTGAAACCTTCACGTATGTTTACACAACATCTCGCCAAATTTTATCCCTATCGGACGAATGGTATATGAACACATACGGGACTTTGTTGATACGCTTCGCGCATCGTCGCCCATTTGTTGAATCTACTCGTGCGCTACCTATTGTAAAATGGATTTACTAAGTCAGAAACCTTCTTGGAGTGTACTCAACATCTCACCCAAGTTTCATCGCAATCGGACGAATTGTATATGAACGCATAGGAGACATACCCACATACACACCCACTGACAAACTATCACGTAACATTGATTTTTAGCCTACTTTTCACATTTTGCAAAAATGAGGAAAAAGTAGACTTATGAGATCGGGCAAATGTGTGTCTGTCTGTCTGTCTGTCTGTCCTTCTGCCTGTCTGTCTGGCTGTGTGTGTCCCCCCCCCCCCTATCATCTCCTAAACGGCTGCAGCAATCGAAACAAAATTCGGTAGGAGTAAACATCTATACCTGAATATCTCACGGCCATATGCGTAAATGATGTCAGGGCTACCAACTGCTGAAAAATCGTAATTGAAATTTGAGCTCCACGGTGGATATCTTGGAAGGTATGAATGGGAGCTATTTCAAAATTGGCACACGTATAGATAATTATATTGCAGTTTAATTTTCAGGAGGCCATACAGGGCAGTGTTGCCAAAATGATTATAAGCCTGCTGATAGGTCCAAATTTTAAATGCATATAACTTCTACACTATCAATTGGATTTCAACCAACTTTCGTATGTGCTATGTGTACATAAACAGATATGACTGAGCGAATTCTTAAGTGCCACCAGGGCTGCCAACTGTTAATAAATGCTCTCAATGTTTTTTATCCAAGTACCCATATATCAGAAAGTATGCAAGCCGACATCTTTAAACTATGCACACGTATATTACCTGATATTCTATATTAATTTGGTATAACTTATATACGTCAGTGCTACCAACATGATTCTAAGCCGGCTGAGAGGTCCAACTATAAATACATGTAACTTCTATACTATCATTTGGATTTCAACCAAATTTCGTGTGTGCTATGTGTACCATAACAGATATTACTATGCCGAATCTTAAGAGTAACCAGGGTTGCCAACTGTAATTAAATACTGTCTCTCTTTTTGCTACCCTAATATCAATATATCAGAAAGTATGCAAGCCAATAGCTCTACACTTTGCACACGTATAGTACCTGGCATTCTAGATAAATTTGGAGTAACTAATATAGGCCTACGCCAGTGCTGCCAACATGATTCTAAGCCTGCTGATAGGTCAAATTTTAAAATGCATGTAACTTCTATAATAACTAATGGGTTTAATTCAAAATTAACACAACAATATATCAGATTATTTCAGATTATTTCTGACCAATACATGTAGGCTATGTCATTGTTGCCAACATGATTTTACGCGCGCTGTTAGATGCAATGTTTAACTGTGTAACGTTCATGCTGTCCATTGGACTTCAACCAAATTTTGTGTTCTGTACCTTAATAGATGGAACTAAGAATATATTCAGTCACCAGGGCTGCCAACTGTTGTTCTCTATTAGGCTACATTGTGACAGGTATACAGTATTTCGAACTAATTAGAAATTTCGATATTACCAACGTAATTTCGTCATTATTCTAGATAGATCCATATAGGCTAATCATTGGCATGAATCTTAAACTTTAAGAAAAGTAGGCTCTTTAGTTCGTCACGGAACTTCTTGTTATATATATATAGATTATCTTTTTCAAGATATACAGGGTGTCCCACCTAACTCTGCGACCTCAAATATTATCGAAATGAAACAAGATGTGAAAATCTACTTGCACAGGAATGTAGCCACGTCAGGGGGTCACACAATGGGAGGATATGCACAATCCAGGAAATTAGACTGTAGACTTTCTCATCTCTACAGAGTTCCCACTTTGCAATATAAGTTACTGTATGTAACATAATTTTCCAATTAAAAATGGACCCACCTCTAGCCGAGATTCCTGTATTATAATAGACCAATTATATGCAAAAATGCATCATCCCCATTGTATTCATTGCGAGCGAAGCCGCGGGTACCTGCTAGTAGATATATGGAAGCATAGATCAATAAATAAATGTAATGGTAAATAAATGAGAAGATAAATAAATGAACATGAGAAACAGATTTGTTTCTGTTTCTTCCTGGGGAAATGTTTGCTGCAAACAATGCCAAATTCATAGAATAATTTTACTTTAGTTGCTGTATCGAGCATCATTTGGTATCTTATTCCACACTGTTAAATATTATCCGTGAGCACTTGGGCCCGATGTTGATGCCGTAATAAAGTTTTAAAAATACACTTAAAATTTTCAAAACTGACTGTAATAAATGACCTAAAATTCGAAAAATGCAATATAAATTGGAGAAAATAATCTTATAATAATACAGTAAACTCACCAATATTTCAAAATTTCTAAAAATGCACTATAAAATGGAGAAAATGATCTTATAATAATAAACTCACCAATATTTCAAAAATGACATCTGAAGCTGAAACTGAAAAGTCAATCAAAATAGATTTCTAGCACTTAACAAAAGGTTTATGTTCATAGCTACTAGCTTATTCTTAACTCTGAGAGACGTAACTCCCTCATATAAAGCTGTGACATGACTAAATTGGAAAAAAAAAAAACCTTAAAAGGCTGATTTCTCTAAAATATGACCAAAAAAACTATCAAACTTAAAAAATGCTCTTACAATGGAAAAATAGCAAAAAAAATGCAAAAAGATGCAAAATAAAAATTACATATTTGAGGACGGGGTGGCCCGTCCGGAGTTTCTATGTACTTCAGCATTGTTTTATACAGCTCAGTAAAAAGATGACATGTCATCAACATCCGGGCCTTAGTGATAATTATTATGGCTCTGATTTATGTAGCTAATGTTTATGACTATTAGTGAACCAGTGTATAACAAAAATATACGGCACAAACTCCATGACACATTCCTCACACGTAGACGAAGAAATTATGTTATATGAACATGGGTCCGGGAACGCTTTTTAGCCTATTTTCAATTTTGAAAAAATAGGCTTATGAGATCACCTTTTGTCCGTGTGTGTGTGTGTGTGAGGTGTGTGTGTGGGTGTCCCCCTAATAAAATCTAAACGGTTGGAGCGATTTCAATGAAACTCGGTAAGTTCATAGCACTATTCCCGGCGACCTCGACCGTGCCCTTCAAATTTTGTTACGTCTCACCAATCCAACATGGCGGCTGTGCGAAATATTTCACTAGCATTCAATATCTCCTAAACTATTACCGATATCGCCCTGAAATTGTGTACGGTGATAAAGGGCACTACTAGAAGTTCACATATGAGACTTTCAAAAACCTGGTGACTACAAAACCAACATGGCGGTCAAGCGAATTTGAGACTTTTAAATAGACATTTCTCGCGATTTAACTATCCAAACGTAATAAAACTTGGTATAGCAAATGTTAATACACATTGTAATGCACTGGAGTCTAATTTAGTTCAATTGTTTACATAACCTCAAAATGGCGGATGTGCGAACTATTTCACTGACATTCAATATCTCCGAAACTATTACAGATATCACCCTGAAATTTCGTACGGTGATAAAGGGTTCTGATACAAGTTTACCTATGTATATTTCATAAACCTGTAAAGTACAAAACGAACATGGCGACCAAGCGAATTTGAAATATTTTAATAGACTTTTCTCGTGATTTAACTCTCTGAGCGCTGTGAAATGTGGTGCAGTAAATGATTTTGCAGATTTTAATGCACTGCCATCTAATTTAATTCAATTGTTTACATAACCTCAAGATGGGGGCTGTGCGAAATTTTAAAATTAAGTTTTTATTTCTTGTGTCGTAATCATGCGATCGAAGTGAAAGTTTGAATAATAAAGCTAGGCAATAATTGTCCTTGAATGGTACATAACTCTATGGCCTATACATATAACAATCCTAAATGGCGAGCTTCCGAAATATTTAGACGTTTCTCAATATCTATGAATTTTTTACAGCAACCAAACTGATTTTTTTTGTTCATAGAGACTATGAACATATATTCACCTATTGGACTTTCAGTAACCTGGTGAGCACAAATCCAACATGGTGGTGACGCGAAGTATAAATATTTATATGGACGTTTCTCGCGAATTAACTATCCGAGTGCCGTGAAACGTTGCACGTTAAATGCTTATACAAATGTTGATCCACTGGCATCTAATTTATTTCAATAGTTTGCATAATCACAAGATGGCTGGTGTGCGTACTTTTAAAATCTCGTTTTTACTTCTTGTGTTCTAATCATGCGATTGAAGTTTGAATACCACACGTACACAATAATCTTAATGTAATAGTACAAAAATAAAAATCCATCCTGGCGACCATATGAAATATTTAGACGGTTCTCAATATCTACGAATCTGTTGCAGCAATTAAACTGAAATTTTGTATGTTGATAGGGGCAATTAACATGAGCAGGATATATGAAAATAGGCTGTATAGTTCTTCACGGAACTACTTGTTTTTCATGATATACCTCATTGTTTCCAGCTCATTAATCATGGGAACACACTAGAAAGGAACGTACCAGCACACCACATGCAACTCTTGCTCACAGGAGATGTTCAATATGCCCTCCGTGCGCATTGATACATGCATCAACCCACCGTCGTAGTAAATCTCGGATGCGCTGATGTATTCCTGGAGTAATGCGTATGGTTTCGCAGCCTTCCATAATTCGGGCATTGAGACTATGACCATCTTGTACTGGGGTTCGATACACAAAAGGTTTCAAATGCCCTCACAAATTTAAGTCCAGTGATTTTAGGTCCGGGGAACGTGGAGGCCAGGCAATAGGTCCACCTCTACCTATCCATCCGTCACTAAATCTGTTATTTAGAAGCAGACCGTCATTAAGACTAAAATGAAGAGGTGTTCCATCGTGCATGAAGTAATGTTTTGTCGCTCAACTAAAGTCACATCTGCTAAGCCGCATGGCAACAGGGCCATGTAAAACAAAACACTGGCGGTGCACCTACGGTAATGACAATGCAACCAGACGTAACCAAGGGTGCATGTTCTTCACAATTCGAACGTTCTGTTCTTGTGTGTTTCCCATGTTTAATGAGTTGGAAACAGTGAGGTATAACATCGAAACAATGCGTTTCCATATGAATGACAAAACACGTGTGAACTAACGATATGAGTCAGCTGAGCGTTTCCGGACACATGTTCGTATAACATAATTTCATCGTGCCGTACATTTTTGTTTCACCCTATATAGGGTAAGTAGAAAGAAAGAAATAAAGAAAGAAAGAAAGAAAGAAAGCAAGTAAGAAAGAAAGAAAGAAAGAAAGAAAGAAAGAAAGGAAGAAGTAAACTATCTAAGAAAATTCACTTATACTGCCGATAGTGCGTTACTATTACTACTACAATTAACATAACAATGGAATAAAATTACACCGCGCTGTATGGCTAGCGAAGGTGGCCTTATCTTCTAATAATTTCCATGAGGTAGAATTAAAACGCATTCTGTTCGAGCCAACCCCACCAGTAATCTCCACACACACAAAAAGAAAATAAAACACAAAAGGCGAGCGCATTTGCATTATGACACAATTTATAACCATAAATTTACACATTCGCGTAGCTTAGCGGTCTGGGGATGACCATGAGCCCCTAATTATTTTCAAATGGCAGTTTTATTTTTACTGAGAATGTGTAATTAATGACTATGTGTTCTTCCAGCACATCGACTGGCGTCACCCAGCGGAGCGGCCCTCACTCTGCTGTTGTGTTTCCTCCTAAACTAGCATACAGTACGCCGTGTGCAGGCTCAACAATGTACAGACTAGTGGCATGTACAGGCCTACCAACAATGCGCAGTCGGCAGTTAAAGTCAGACCCGTGCTCTCTTATGACGTCATGCACAATGTGTACTTGAATGTCGGTAGTTGACAATCGGCAGCGTGTAGTCGGCTGTCGCCAATTTTATCTTTGACTGCCAACTGCATATTTAAGAGCCAATCAGAAAAGATCACAATCTGACATCACTTTGTCCATTTCCCGCTCGTCATCAGCTGTGTAGTTGACTAGTTGTATTCGCGGTATATTCTTCGCATAAGTTCGTTGTTAAATTATATATTAATTATATTTAAAAAATGATGACTGAATGTGCTGACCTTGGGATAGAAGATACAGGATCATTATATATGTGAGCCCCGATAAACATGGCAAGCTAAGCCGGTTGTGACTGGCGCAGATCGCGGGTGCGCGTACCCGGCTCAGCCGGTGGTGGTGCGCTCAACTGACTCGTATCGTTAGTTCACACGTGTTTTGTCAGTCATATGGACGTGTATCTGCAAAGCTTAGACGCTAGTGTTGCAGGTTTAGTGAGCATTGTGATTACTGTGATTGTTGGTCATGCCTAGATACCAATTCACATTGCGCAAACGTGTTTATATCCATAATTCATATATGAAAAGCAGAAAGTCTTGTTCTGAAACAAGACGATAATTTCGAATCAAGTTTCCAGGAAGACCTGTGCCTAATGCCAGTACAATTAGGTGGTTCGCTAAACGATTCAAGAAAACAGGCTCCGTAAATAATAAAAAAGTTAACAGATGACGTTGTATTCTTAGAGACCAAAAATGAGATGAGATAGTTGTCCATTCTTTCATCAGAAGATGTCAGGTGTGTGTTATAAGAGAAAGAGGAAATTTTCAGCATCGGCTATGAGCACTGTAAGTTATTGAACATGTTTGGTAAAAGTGCGCGCCATTACCGGCTGAACCGTGTACACCCGCCCGCAATCTGCGCCAGTCAAAGCCGGCTTAGCTTGCCGTGTTTATCGGGGCGCACATAGAAAATGACCCTGTATATTCATTGATCTTGTGAGGGAACGCCGCCACAGTGTGTCGAATCCCAATTCTAGGTGGAAAATATTAATAACTTCATTAATAGTGATGGGATTCTATTAAAAGTTGGCATTTCACCGTTTTCGAGGTCGCTGAATTCATTTCTGGCATCGTCTAAACTGTACGATCTTCGGGGGGTAAATATATAGGGGTGAGGGTTGAGTTGAGGAGTAAAAAATGACTGAAATCAACACAAGAATCATCCATTTTTGGTAGTAAAAATCACGATTTGGATGTGTATATGATAGTTTATGACAGTGGTAATCTTACTATTTAAAACTGGATAAAATATGAATAACAATGAGACTTTCAGTCAAGTATTCTTGTTACACCTTATATGAGGGAATAGACGAAGTCACTGTATGTAAAATCATCCAGATTAAAAACGTATATTAAATTGTTATTAAACATAGAACAACGAAATATGCACAAAAATAACATTTATTTTCTAAAAATAAAAAATATTCGTCAAAATCATACAAACAATTTCTTTATAACAAAATGTCATTTTACAATCCTGTTAATGACGTAGTTTTAGTAAACACACTTTACACACGAAAACAATATTATTTCTCTAGAAAAGCAAGGAAATAAAGACAACATATATTGAATATTAGGCATATTCCTCCTATTGCAAATAAAAAGCCATTCGTCAAGTAATGTTCTCATTAATCTCACTCCTCTTAATAATAACAAAATGTCTAATGTTCATTCGTCACCTGATTCTTCTGTAGAGTCCAGAGCATCGTAGTCATTGCTATACTGATCTTCATCATTTGATGTCAAAGTTCCTTGGGGGTCATTAAATAACTTAATAGCTTCCATAGGTAGATGATGTATGTACGTGGCATTGTTCTTCCTGCACTCTCCCATTTTTTGCCTACTTTTCACATTTTGCAAAAATGAGGAAAAAGTAGACTTACGAGATAGGGCAAATGTGTGTCTGTCTGTCTGTCCTTCTGTCTGTCTGTCTGGCTGTGTGTGTGTGTCCCCCCTATCAACTCCTAAACGGCTGCAGCAATCGAAACAAAATTTGGTAGGAGTAAAGATCTATACCTGAATATCTCACGGCCATATTTGAAAATGATGTCAGTGCTACCAACTGCTAAAAAATCGCAATTGAAATTTGAGCTCCATGTTGGATATCTTGGAAAGTATGAATGGGAGCTATTTCAAAATTGGCACACGTACAGATCATAATATTTCAGTTTAATTTCCAGGAGGCCAAATATGGCAGTGTTGCCAAAATTATTATAAGCCTCCTGATAGGTCCAATTTTTAAATGCATATAACTTCTACACTATCAAGCGGAATTCAACCAAATTTCGTATGTTGTATGTGTACATAACCAGATATGACTGAGCGTATTCTTAAGACCTATCAGGGCTGTCAACTGTTAATAAATGCTCCTAATTTATTTTATCCAAATACCAATATATCAGAAAGTATGCAAGCCGACAGCTTTAAACTATGTACACGTATAGTACCTGACATTCTATATTAATTTGGAGTAACTTATATACGTCAGTACTACCAACATGATTATAAGCCTGCTGACAGGTCCAAATTTAAATACATGTAACTTCCATACTATCATTTGGATTTCAACCAAATTTCGTATGTGCTATGTGTACCATAACAGATATGACTATGCGTATTCTAAGGAGCAACCAGGGCTGCCAACTGTTAATATGTGCTGTCCCTATTTTTGTTACCCTAATATCAATATATCAGAAAGTATGCAAGCCAATAGCTCTAAACTTTACACACGTATAGTACCTGGCATTCTAGACGAATTTGGAGTAACTAATATACGTCAGTGCTGCCAACATGATTCTAAGCCTGCTGATAGGTCCAATTTTAAAATGCATGTAACTTCTATACTAACTAATGGATTTCATTCAAAATTGGCACAACAATAGATCATATTATTTCAGATTATTTCTGACCAATACATGCATGACATTGTTGCCAACATGATTTTACGCGCGCTGTTAGATCCAATGTTTAACTGCATGTAACGTCCATGCTATCCAGTGGACTTCAACCAAATTTTGTATTTAGTACCGTAAGAGACGGAACTAAGAATATATTCAGTCATCAGGGCTGCCAACTGTAGTGCTCTATTAGGATACATTATGCCAGGTATACAGTATTTCGAACTAATTGGAAATTTCGATATTAGCAACTTAATTTCGTCATTATTCTAGATAGGTTCATATTCTGTAGAATAATCATTGGCATGAAAAGTAGGCTGTATAGTTCTTAACGGAACTTCTTGTTGTTAATATTATGGGATAACAACTTAATTTTGTTTCTTAGCTCCTGCACCTGAGTGTCAGTAAGAGTTGTAGGATAAAATGTATTCATAATATATTGAAATATGACGTCTGTACGCCCCTATTTACGACACGACCGCCACAGGTTGAAAAATTCTTCTCGCGGTAATGCCCACATAGTCACTGAAAATAAGAAAATAAACCATCATGCACATTCGTTCGCAACCAAACCACTACAGATCCTGAATCTATATTAAATTTCCTTTCGAATGTCGTTTAAAGTAAAGTGGCACTATGAGGCACTCATAAAGTAAATAATTAATTTAGTGCAGAAAGCTTGTATTACGCATAAAAGTGCGAACACATATCTCTTTTCACTATTCCATGAGCCGCAGAAGGCAACACCTCGTTGAACTCACTAGAATCACAACGTTCGGTTCACTCCGACACCTCCTATCAAATGACCTGATAACTGCCAGGAAGACGTTTCAGCACCTATAACCTCCCTCTTACCCACCGGAGGGCGGAAAGGAAGACCGAAGGTCACCATCTGGTTTGTTCACTATCGAATGAGCCAGTTTTTGCTTTCATTTGCGACAGTGAATTTTGTCCACCTAGATATGGGATTCGACACACTGTGGCGCCGTTGGCTGTATGACATGAGTGAGCCCAAGTATAAAGGCAACCCCTTCAAGGATCAGACGTGGAGACTCATTGCCGATGCAATGGATTGGAAAGGCATGATCATTTACATAATAATAACTTTCATTATTTAATTTATCGACAAGAATATTGACAACTTTCTCAAGGAATAAATGAAAGTCAAGTTATTATTTACTCATAGCATTTTAACGAGTGTGCATTGTGGGTGTCTAGGTTGCGAACTATCGACTTCCGACTGAAGCTAATGACTGTCTACCGACTGCGCATTGTGGGTAGGCCTTTACTCCGTTCTCGTAATTTCCTCCAGCACATCGACTGGCATTTCTAGTATTTCTGTGTTGTTTGTTTGCAATGGGACCTCATGGTGGTTGATTACGGCGCTAGACCCTATGGTACCTTGGAGCGAATGGGCTCAGTTCATACCAGTAACTCTGTTTTAATGTCGGTTAACATCGGCCAGTGAATTGCTTCTCACGATACTTTTGTGCTTACTTCTGACTTTAGAGTGTGGGTATTCAACATCTGCGCTTACCAGTAACTCTGTTCTAATGTCGGTTGCCATCGCCCAGTGAATTGGCTCTCACGATATTGTTTTGCTTTCTCCTGAACTTCTGATTCTATAGTGTGGGTATTCAACATCCGTAGGCCTACATACAAGTAACTCTGTTCTTGTTACGTCTTCCAGCATATCGGGTGCCATCACCAGTAAAATGTGGAATTTTCGTTTTTGAATGATGATTTTTTCCCGGTAATTTTTGTTTATTTTTACAATTATTAGTTTTATTTAATTTTTTGTTTTATACATTTTCGGTCTTTCCAAATTTAGGTATCCACCTATAAATGTTAAATTCCATTCCAAATTTGTATATTCTAATGTGTGATAGGAGGGGCAGATGACCTCGTAGTTCCGCCCCTTAAAACAACAAAAACTAACTAAAATGTGGAATTTGTCAGGTAAACTGTGTTATTGAAATGGTTCAATGAGTGTGTGCATTTGTAATTCAGATGAGGATTGGAAAGGATTCTGGTTCAATTGCTGACACTGTTAACCTATTTCTTCCAGTACATGGACTACTGTCTTCCAGTGAAGTGGTCCTCGTGCTACCTGCTAGCCTCATTAGAGTGATTGTTGTCCAAGCACAGGACCATACATACAAGTGATTCTGTTTCAATTACTGACACTGGTATCATCTTTCCTTTCAGCACATCGACTGATGTCTGCCAGTGGGGTGGTCCTCGTGCTACTTCTATGTTGCCTGCTCGCCTAACTAGAGTGATTCTTGTCCAAGCACAGGACCATACATACAAGTGATTCTGTTTCAATTACTCACACTGGTATCATCTTTCCTTCCAGCACATCGACTGATGTCTGCCAGTGGGGTGGCCCTCACGCTGCTTCTGTGCTACTTGCTAACCTCCTGACACTAGAGTGCTTCGTGTCCAAACTCAAGAATATACATACCAGTGACGCTATTTCAATGAAGATGAGACGACAAGAAATACAGTATTTGTCATTGATGTTTGAAGGAACGAAAATAAAAACTAATGATATACTGCGTTCCTCAAAAATTAAATAACATATTGAAATGATAAAAGTGTTGTGGTTCTTTAAAAATTGTTGGTTTATGATTGCGATGTGCATTTATTGTTCCTGTATGCTTGTTACACAGGTTGTCCAGAAAGTTGTTCAGAATTACTTCACTTTCTAAAGAATAAAAGGATGTTGAGGTGGAATGTTGCATACTGTTAGGTATAAAATTTCAAATGAACATGAATTGTTCATCCGCCGCCTAATAGCACGCTAGGTAATTTAAAATTGAGACCAACCCATTTAACTTAAAACTACTTGAGAAGCTGAGTTGGGGACAACAATACATTGTTGATCAGAACCATACAGTCGTAAGTGCGGCATCATCAGCATTTTGTTTCCCCAGAAAACATCATTTTCAAAACAATCATCTAAGGCTATCCTTTGTGTTAAAATTTCCTTGATGTCAAAACAAAACGTAAGCATCAAAGTCCAAGAATAATGATGAGGTAAAGTTTTGCAATACATTTTAAAACAGATACAAATAACAGAAGTGCACCCTTCTGTACTCAAGGTAGGTAAAAATAAGATAATATACATGAGTCAATTTAGAAACTAAACATTTGGCATCAGGAAAGTTGATAACTCAACAATCTCTTGAAAATCAAATACTTATAAATCCTCCCCAGGTGACTGACTAGAAAAGTTAGCAATTTGGGCTCAAAAGCAAGGAGGTATTAGTACGCAAGCCTAAGCAATTCTGACCGAGGGAAATTATCTGGCCACTTCTGTGGGCTAAAATTCTACCTAAAACCATTTTAGTTAATTTTAACACAAAATTTTAAGACGATTTGTAGGATAAATTTTAGATGCAATGTCGATGTTTTCTTAAAGCTCATTGAGATGTGTATACTCAGCTAACCGCATCGGTAGACTGCCGGTTTCATAATATAGAAACAGTTCGCAGCAGCTTGCCACGGTGGGTGAGTGGTCAACGTGTCAGTCTATTAACCCCAAGCTTGCAGGTTCGCTCCTGGCCATGGTAAGTGATTTTTGAAAGGCGGCAAAATTTACGAAACCATGTCATACGATGTTGGCATGTCAAAGAACCCATTTGAATTCAGTAGGCCGTGTTCATAATTGCAAAATTAATCTCGGGATTTTCCGCCAACACAAAGTTCTTCATTTCTCTACTACAAAGCGCTGTAGTGTTCGAGGAGCTTAGATATCTAACCTCCTTGACTTTCATAGTGCTTCAAAGAACAACGAAATTCGACATGCAAGCTACCCTTAGGGTGTCAAATAACAAAGCTTGCACCCAGCAACCGAGGCCATACGATATTATTATTAATTCGCAGTAATTTATAAATTTATGGATTCCATTCGCTGACAACTTCTAGGACGTAGTAGGTTGTAATGAAACGATACCCCTTAGGTAGGCTATACATCACCAGTTTGTAGGTCCGGTAGCCAAATGAAGGATCATGGGAGCCATACTGAGTGTTGTCGATTATCCCCCACCAGATGTGTAACAGAATATTCTATTTTGGAGTCGGAACTTGTATTTTAGTTTAGTCGTTCTCCAGTGCACCAGTTGTATCTTCTTAACATAAAAATGTATATTCGCTCACGCACATTGGATTGTGGACGAGTCCATTAATCAGTCAACGTTCATTAATCCTCTACACGTTTCACCAACTACGTGATGAATGTGAGTTGTGAACTCACGTAAATGTGTGAACATTTTAACCAATCACGCCATACTTCAATGAATAGCAGCTGAAAAATAACAGTATTCTAATCTTTGTTCGAAGAAACCAATAATCTAAAATGCTGCGCTTCAAGAATATTAGGGAAATTGATTCGAGCAAATTTTGTGATCTCCCGACTTATATTTAAACCGCGGCTCTTGCTGTCAATTATGTCAGTTATTGTAAACTGATTTTCAACGACAGTTAAGTAATGGCTGCTAACAAGGGTGAAAATATTATTACCAATCATTTGAACTCACTACACCAAGGAAAGAGGCGTTTGAAATAAGCGTACTTTGGAGAAGGTTTTGCCTGTGAGGGAAAGATGTGGAAACACATTGATAACTGAAATGAGATTAAATCCTATCACTCAATTGCATAATGATTTATGACAATGAAACCATTTCAGGGATGGCCAACGGTTGGTCTCAAACCCACGTCCACCAAGCCCGAACATAGCTTGGCTAAAAGGCCTTGCTCTGCGCTTCAGCGTGCGTAACTACCACTGTCTGTTTTAAGTGTACCTAAATATGTCACCAATATGCAAATGATCTGAAAATTAATTGAGTCGGTGGTGAAAGGATCAGCCGTCAGATTATTTTTAATAATTTTCTGACGTTGCTCAGGGTACGCCCGAATGCTCTTCTGTCACAATCTTCGGGAAGGCTCCTTTCGTGCACCAAAAAAAAAAAAAACTCTATCAGAAAAAATGTCACCTGCTCACAACTTGCCATATGGCATTTGGAAATCATTGAACAGGCTGAAGACGGGGGTTTCACGCTGCAAGAACAATCTCAAGAAATGGAACATGCTCTGTGACTGCAGCATGTATCACGATCCAGAACACCTGCTGGTCTGCTCCTTGATGGAGGACATATGTTCAAAAGACGATATTTTGGCTGCAAATGCTAATGCTATAACTGTTGCTACTTACTGGCAAAATCTAATTTGATTCGGACACGGAAAATAAAATAAATCTGAAAATTAACTGAGCACTTTGAAGATACACTTTGTGGAAAATGAAAAGCTTCATATTTCCATTCAGCAGACAGTCGTTAAGTTTGTGAACTTAGCTTATGCGGTAGATTTGACTTGGTGTAGTTATTATTAATTTTATTAATGCAGCCAATGGCCATGTATTTTTTTTAGGACAGGTCAGGGAAGGGATATTGGAAGGAAATCGGCCGTGGACCTATTTAAAGGAACCGTCCCGGCATTTGTCTGGTGGTGAAAATGGGAAACCACAAAAACCATTTTAAGGACGGGATTCGAACCCACGCTCTTCCGATGCCAGCAAGGCACGAGGTAGCTCGTTAGCGCTCTCGGCGACCGCGGCCGGTGATAGGTGATATTTCAGCTCTTAGGAATTAAGTCCTGTTTGCTGACTTGATGATGTTATTCTTGACTACTTCATTTGCTACACCAATTATTTACTTAAATAATTAATGAATTCTTAATTTAAATTGAAATAAAGATAAAATACGTTTCGTTTCTTGTAGCTATCAAATTTATTGAGAATAACAAAACATCATGGTTTGGTTAAGAGTTGTGAAGTTACTGAATCTTAGTTATGATTCGGTTGCTATCAAACACATTCTAGTACGTTATATCGTCGTTGCCCACGAAAATTCCACTTTGTGACGATGATGTTGTTCTCTGCCAGCCAGATTTTTTGATAATATTGGCCATGTGGCCAGCCAAGTCGTGGACACATAGCTCCGCATAACAAGTTTGTTATGGTTATTAGATAGTGGCAAATTATCTTCCGTGAATTTTTTGGTTGGATTGTAAATCCAAGACCAACTCGTGGCACAGTGGATAGCATTGTTGGCTGCCCCCCCCCCCCCCCCCCCCCTCCGAGAATTTAAAGTCTTTTTATGGTCTGGTAGGAGGTATCCCAGCCCCGTGACGCTAACTCTGATGGATGCTGCGGCAGGAGAAGGAGCAGAAAACAAATGGTTACCCCACCACACGTAAACTACGGTTTAGGACGCCTAGTTGGTTATCTCTTGAAACAGTCAGGGACTCTTATCAGGTCGTACTTGCGCATTGGCACACCTTGATCTGATGGTATATGCAAATAGACTAATGGGATGTGTCCGTCTCACGGTCTAGAATGGCAAAGAGCAACAGCCATTTATTTATTTTCTTATGAAATGGCGAAAAGAAAAAATCATTTATTCCCTTTCCTATGAAATTCCAAAGATCAACATACATTCATTGGGTTCCTATGAAATAGCGAAAAGCAACATTCATTTATTTGTTTTCCTATGAAATGGCAAAGAGCAACATTCACTACCTTATTTTCCCATGAAATGGCAAAGAACAACATTCACTTCTTTATTTTCCCATGAAATGGCGAAGAGCAACATTCAGTTATTGTTTTTCCTATGAAATGGGGAAGAGTAACATTTATTTGTTTTCCTCTGAAATGGCAAAGAGCAACATTCATTTATTTACTTTCCTATGAAATAGAGAAGAGCAACATTCATTTATTTACTTTCCTATGAAATAGAGAAGAGCAACATTCATTTATTTGTTTTCCTCTGAAATGGCAAAGAGCAACATTCATTTATTTGTTTTCCTGTAATATGGCAAAGAGCAACATTCATTTATTTGTTTTCCTGTGAAATGGCAAAGAGCATCAGTCATTTATTTGTTTTCCTATGAAATAGTGAAGAGAAACATTCATTTATTTATTTTCCTGTGAAATGGCAAAGAGCAACATTCATTTATTTACTTTCCTATGAAATAGAGAAGAGCAACATTCAGTTATTGTTTTTCCATGAAATGGCAAAGAGCATCAGTCATTTATTTGTTTTCCTATGAAATAGTGAAGAGAAACATTCATTTATTTATTTTCCCATGAAATGGCGAAGAGCAACATTCAGTTATTGTTTTTCCTATGAAATGGGGAAGAGTAACATTTATTTGTTTTCCTCTGAAATGGCAAAGAGCAACATTCATTTATTTACTTTCCTATGAAATAGAGAAGAGCAACATTCATTTATTTACTTTCCTATGAAATAGAGAAGAGCAACATTCATTTATTTGTTTTCCTCTGAAATGGCAAAGAGCAACATTCATTTATTTGTTTTCCTGTAATATGGCAAAGAGCAACATTCATTTATTTGTTTTCCTGTGAAATGGCAAAGAGCATCAGTCATTTATTTGTTTTCCTATGAAATAGTGAAGAGAAACATTCATTTATTTATTTTCCTGTGAAATGGCAAAGAGCAACATTCATTTATTTTATTTTCCTGTGAAATGGCAAAGAGCAGCATTCATTTATTTCTTTTTCTATGAAATGGCAAAGAGCAACATTCATTTCTTTACCTGCGAAATGGCAAAGAGCAACATTCATTTGTTTTCCTGTGAAATGGCAAAGAGCAACATTCATTTGTTTTCCTGTGAAATGGCAAAGAGCAACATTCATTTATTTCTTTTTCTATGAAATGGCAAAGAGCAACATTCATTTCTTTACCTGCGAAATGGCAAAGAGCAACATTCATTTGTTTTCCTGTGAAATGGCAAAGAGCAACATTCATTTGTTTTCCTGTGAAATGGCAAAGAGCAACATTCATTTGTTTTCCTGTGAAATGACAAAGAGCAACATTCATTTGTTTTCCTGTGAAATGACAAAGAGCAACATTCATTTATATTCCTATGAAATGGCAAAGAACAACATTCATTTATTTGTTTTCCTGTAAAATGGCAAAGAGAAACATTCATTTATTTGTTTTCATCTGAAATGGCGAAAAGCAACATTCATTTATTTGTTTTTCCATGAAATGGCAAAGCGCTACTTTCATTTATATGTTTTCCTCTGAAATGGCGAAGAGCAACATTTATTTATTTATTTATTTATTTATTTATTTATTTATTTTTAGATCATAAGCTACGCGGCCGGTGTCTAGTTTATTACCCAGGCTTTCAGGAACGAGCCACGTTATGTCTGGGATTGTTTCCCTACATTTCAGCTGTCATTGCAGCAGCCTTAATCACGGGTCCATATTCCTGTCTGTACTCAAACTGACCGTTGTTTGTCAGTTGAATAGACACGAACTCGTACCCATGATTAAGGCTGTTGCAATGACAGCCGAAACGTCGGGAGACATTCACCGACTTGCGATGCGACTCCATCTCGAAAGTCTAGATTATTTAATTATGTACTTATTTATTTACTTACGGATTTACTCATTTATTTATTTCCCTATAACAAACATTTAAGCGGAATAATCACAATGGTGTCCTTTATCGCCCACTGAACGGAGGTGATCTTTGTCAATTCCTCCCTCTATTTTGCAACTTCTGGACAACGTGTAGCTTATGTTATGTTGACGTGATTGAGAGTAAATGTTAAATGGATGATATTATATATGTATATAGCATAAAAGGGTCTGATTTGTATGACTGCGTGATGTTTTTCGGTAGTACTTATATTTTCTTCTTAATGTTCTAATGTTCTCCAGGAGAGACATGTTCCATCCTTTAAAATGTGGAGGCAGTATTTTTCATTGTGAATGTTATATAGTGTTTAATGTATGTTTATAACAAGCGTTATGTAATGATCAAATATATGGTAAATATTGCGAATTAAACATCTCATTGTACTTACGTTGTAGTTAACACTTAAAATACATGATATAATACTGTAACTAAAGTTTAACATTGCACCATTAAATTATTTAACTTTATAATGAAGTATATAAATTTATTTAGATTCCTAATTAGCAATGGACCTTCTCTCCAGTGTTTCTAGAAAATATTGTTGTTGTTGCTGTTGATTATTTTATGGGTTGCAACATCGTGGTCATATAGCATTGTTGTTTGTGTATGTGTGGAATTTGTGTGATAAGCTCTGTTCTATGATGGCTATAACTGTGTGTGTGTATTTAATTTATTGATAGATTTGGGAAGTAGGTGGTCCGTGGCTTTAAGTTAGATACCAAGTTAGAGATATGGGTAGGGTGATAGAAGAACAAAATCAGTAATTGACTATTTCCTGGTGGAAAGGACAAATCGCAGAAAGCTGATGGATGTGACAGCTTTACCAGGAGAAGCATTTGATGGGGACCATAGAGCTGTGGTGGCAAAATTTAGATGGGGAAAATTGGAAAACCTAAAGGAGATCAGAGAAAGTAAAATAAAAGTATGGAAATTGAAAGACAAAGCTGTACAGGAAGATTTTCAGGAGAGATTGAAGCAACAAATCCCAGTTACTGAAGTGGAAAATGTAGAAGAGGAATGATCCCACTTTAAAAAGGCATTTTCTGGTGCAGCAGAGAGTGCTTGTGGTAGGACGTCAACAAGAGTGAAAGAGAAGGAGACACCGTGGTGGAATGAGGAAGTGAGGAAAGCAGTGAAAGAAAAGAAGTCTGTGTGGAAAGAATGGAACCGAGATCAAACAGAAGAAAGCAAAATGAAGTATCACGACAGCAAACGGAGGTGTAAGAAAGTGGTAGGAGAAGAAAAGAAGAAAATTTGGGAAGAATTTACACGAAGAATGGAAACAGATGTAAGTGGCAGTAAAAGGATGCTGTATGGGCTTATAAGAAGTAAGAGGAAAGAAAGAGTTACTACAAAGCTGGTGAAAAAGGAAGATGGAGAGTTGTTAACACACCCAGAAGAGATAAAGGGACGATGGAAGGAGTATTTCGATAAGCTATTGAACGTGAGCAATTGCACTGGTGAGATCGAAGCGACACAGCCTGACGACTCTATAACAGAAGATGATATAACAATGCTGGAGGTGGAATTAGCAGTACAGAAATTGAAGATGGGAAAAGCAACAGGGGTGGATGAAATCAGTGTAGAAATGATAAAGGCTGCTGGACCTGTTGGTATGCAATGGCTGTATCGACTGCTAAAGTGTGTGTGAAAACGGAAATGTGTACCAGAAGACTGGGAGAAAGGGCTAATAATACCAGTGTTTAAGAAAGGGGACAAGAAAGTGTGTGATAACTATAGAGGGATCACCCTCATATCACAGATAGTAAAAATACTGGAAAGGATATTAGAAAGAAGAATGAGAAGAAAGGTGGAAGGAGAGTTGCAAGAGGAACAGTATGGCTTCAGGAGTGGAAGATCCACAGTGGACCCAATCTTTAGCTTGAGGCAGGAGATGGAAAAGAACTGGGAATATGGAGAGGATTTGATCATGACTTTCATAGATCTAGAAAAGGCATATGATAGTGTCCCCAGAGAGAAGGTATGGGAAACCATGGTTAAGAAGAGACTGGGAAGAGAAATGTTGGAAATGGTGCAAGCAATGTACAACTGTGTTAGCAGGGTACTGACCCCAGTTGGAAAGACAGATTGGTTTAGGAACAAGACTGGACCAAGACAGGGGAGTGTCACTTCTTTTATTCATAATGGTAATGGATGAAATTGTAAAGAAAACAAAGGAAGCATATGGACATAAAGAAATGAAGTTACTATTATTTGCAGACGATATTGTGGTCTGGGGAAGGAACACCGAAGAAGTGCAAAAACAACTAGATGCACTGAACGAAAATATTCAGAAGTATGGCCTGAAAATCAGTATAGAGAAAAGCAAGACCATGGTGATGACAAGAGGGGAAAGACAAGGAAAGGGCACTGTGAAAATTGGAAGTCAGAGTTTGGAAATTGTGGACACGTTCAAATACCTAGGAAGTGAATTGATGCAAACTGGTAGGTTGGACATGGAGATTGGCAGGAGGGTACAGCAGAGCAATGCATTCTATCAAAGTGTAAGAAAACTTGTTTGGGATAAGGAAGTACCAAGGAAAAGCAAGGAGATAATGTATAAAATGTACTATGTACCCATATTAACTTATGCAGCTGAGACTTGGACCCTGACGAGCAGGCAAGAGAGTAGAATCCAAGCCAGTGAAATGAAATTCCTAAGAAGTATGATAGGTAAGACAAGGAAAGACAGAGTGAGGAATGAAGATGTTAGGAAGGAAGTTGGGATGGGAAAACTAAATGAGAGAATTGAGAAGAATAAACTAAGGTGGTTTGGACATGTAAAGAGGATGGAGGAAAATAGAATACCAAGACAGATGCTGGAGGTCAAGTGCAAGGGTGGGAGAGCAAGGGGAAGACCTAGAACAAGGTGGATCGATTCAGTGAAGAACAGCGTGAAAAAAGAAATCTGGACTGGGACAAGATCGTGGAAGAAGAATTGTGGAAGGAAAGAGGAAAGTGGAGAAGTGCCATAAATACCCCGACCCGGCAGGAGCTGGATAAGGGGAAATGATGATGATGATGATGACCATCCCAGCATTGCCTGGAGTAGAAGTGGGGAAACCATGGAAAACTACTTCTATGATGGCTGAGATGGGATTCGAACCCTCCCCTCCTGGGTCTTGCCTCAATAAAACAAGACCGCTCACTGGATTCAAACCCCTGCAAATCCCTGTACATCCTAGTGCATCCTAGTAGATGTGATTTCCATTTCAATACAACGAACTAAACAAACCCCGTGGTGATACAGCCCATGAAGGGTCTAGGCCTACCAAGCGACCGCTGCCCAGCCTTTTGGCCTCTACCCCGGTCTGGTGATGCGTGGTCAGCGTGTCGGTTCCCCTCGGCCGTTGATCTTGGTCTCTGTTACCGGGGCGCTGCCCCACTGTCAGACAGCTACTCAACTGTCCTCACGAGGATGACTGCACTCTGTTCCAACCTTCACTTCAGTTTCTAAAATACCCGACAGGGCCGAATATCTAATCCGGTGCCTCAAATTGCGAGGCAGGCGCGCTACCCCAACACCACGGTCTGAATTAATCTATAAAGTCATTTTTATGAATCTACGGTTACAAAAGTCAAGTTCTGGCAATGGTTCAAATATCACTCATCGAAATGACGGATATCTCGTCGAAGTCCTATGGATAATTCTCCAGTAAAATCCTGAAAATCATCTATCCATGACTACCTCAGCCATTCTAGAGATTGTTGTCCGTGTTTTTCCCACTCTTAAGGCTGGAAATTGCCGAAATGGTTTCTAACTTACGACCACGTCCGCTTCCATCTCAATGATTGCTTCGATTACAAAATAAACGGCCTATTACACACAACACAGGTTATCAGACAAATTCGATGCACCTCCATGTATACGGGAAATGACCACGATATCCAAGCCCCTATATGAAAACCACAACAACAAGATCTATCAATGGGGGAAGGTCTTCGATGGCCACGCTGTACAAAACTGAACGGGCACGTAGTGTGTTGCTAGCTTGCCAGGTACAGTTTGCCCCATCGTTTACTATCAGTAAGCTCTGAACGCGCAGTGAGATAACAGTCAATCCCAAGCCTTAAATTCTCAGGCATGCGCATTGATGGGTAAGTTTTCAGTCGCACAGAGAACTCTGTTAATCCAGAGCAGCACGTCATCACAGCGCCTCCATTGGGCTGCTTACTAGACTCATTGACTCACTTCAATGCGGGAGCAATCAAGGATACCGCAGTAATTGGCGATGGAAACTGCAGAAGCGACATTCTTCGTGTTTATAATCCAGCTTAGCACTGCTTGACGGTAGTGTCCTGATTGGGGTCGTTCCAGATTGCGTTCACCTCATTAGCAGGGAAGAACTATAAACATTCCAGCGTCCAGATTGCGATCACTTTTCTTGGGAGACCGGTGCTTGGTTCTTGGTTCTTCCCGACTAACTCATACCTTCCGTAAGTTTTGTGGATACCAAGGAGAAAGTGATATTTCACAGTTCAGTGTTCAGCTGAGCGCACCCCATAAAACTTCGCTTTAAAAAATCAAGTCCCCTCCCAATCTGACGGCACCTCTTAAAGCAATGATTATAACATTTTCAGTCTTAAGAATAGAAACGTTTCAGGATCGGAATCAACGACCTTCACTTTCAACAAAATTATTGTAACGGGAAATTTTATACTTACAGGGTATAATTTTTAATTTCTGCCCCTCCTCTCCCATTTGAGGCGCGAGATATCTATTTTTATGAATGAAAATCCACAGCCTGCTTCCAGTCTCCGACCGGGTCAGGAATGGAATGAATGAAGCCCCCATCTAGCGGCGGAGATATGAACTGTGCCGGCTGACGAGGCCTGACGCACTCCTTTGGGGCAATTATTAAATGAATGACAGATGAAATGAAATGATAGTGGAGAGTGTTGCTGGAATGAAATGTTGACAGGGAAAACCGGAGAACCCGGAGAAAAACCTGTCTGCCTCCGTTTTGTCCAGCACAGATCTCACATGGATTGACCGGGATTTGAACCACGGACCCAGCGGTGAGAGGCCGGCGTGCTGCCGCCTAAGCCACGGAGGCTCCTCTATTTTAGGTAGATTTCATTAGAAAGCTAACTATTGCAATGGGTCCCATGTTTCGACTTCCGGAAAATTTCGACATATCTTCGCGTTTCACAACCCCCAGACCCCAAAACCACCGTCAGTTCAAAAGTTTATATATAATTTATGTATGTATATCAGTTTCTTGTGGACACGATAACTGTCGTAATTTTGCACCAATCACTTTTAATTTTTTACATAATATGTATACCCTTAAGATCTCGGTCAAGATCGTTAATGGGCAAAATCGGTCGAAGGGGGTGAAAATGGGAGGCTTTTCTTCGAAAAGGTGAAATTTCGCTATAACTCTCTTATTACGTGAAATATCGAATCCATTCAAAGTTCATAATATGTGTCGGATAAGTGCCAAAAATTTATGTCAAATAAGTTTTTTGATAGCACCAACCATTGACCAAAGGGGTGGGAAAAAGTGGGTTTTTCGGGAAACATTAATCATATCTCTCTTAATAGGCACAATATCAAAACCGTACTAAATGGAAAATATTCCTCCAATAATTACCAAAAACTTTTGTCTGAAATAATTTTTGATATGACCCACCATTACGCGACGGGGTGAGCAAAATGATTTAATTTATAAGAAAATGCCAAGTGCCAAGAGAGGTTGCCATGACAACTTTACTTTTAATTGATAAGGGATGAGCCATCAGTAGTTACTATGACAACGACACTGCACGAGATAATATTCAGTTTTCCATCTGTCTGTGGGAAGCGACTTCGGTATGGGAACTGGTAGCATGCTGAACTTCTATGCCCAAGATCGCGGGTTCAAACCCGCATGAAGTCGTCGGATTTACTAAGAGCGCTAAAAAACCCTGAGTTAGCTTTCCTTCGGAGGAGAATTTCCAACGTTCGTTGCGAGTTGATGGTTCCGGTGGGATCTAGTAGCCAAGTTCACAGATAGGTGTCGTTGATGGTAGTATTTTAGGTAGATTTCATTAGAAAGCTAACTATTGCAATGGGTACCATGTTTCGATTTCCGGAAAATTTCGACATATCTTCCCGTTTCACATCCCCCAGACCCCAAAACCACCGTCAGTTCAAAAGTTTATATATAATTTATGTATGTTTATGTATGTTTATATATATATGTATATCAGTTTCTTGTGGACACGATAACTGCCGTAATTTTGCACCAATCACTTTGAAATTTTTATCGAATATGTATACCCATAAAATCTCGGTCGAGTTCGTTACTGGGCTAAATCGGTCGAAGGGGATGAAAATGGGGGACTTTTTTTTCGAAAAAACGAAATATTGCTATAACTCTCTTAATATGTGAAATATCGAATCCGTTCAAAGTTCATACTATGTGCCGGAAAAAGCTCAAAAATTTATGTTTGAAGAGTTTTTTATAGCACCAACCATTGACCAAAGGGGTGGGAAAAAGTGGGTTTTTCGGGAAGCATTAATCATATCTCTCTTAATAGGCACAATATCAAAACCGTACAAAATGGACAATATTCCCCTAATAATTACCTAAAACTTTTGTCTGAAGGAATTTTTGATATGACCCACCATTACGCCAAGGGATGAGAAAAATGATTTCGGAATTATAAGAAAATGCCAAGAGCTATCAGTGGTTGCCATGACAACAATACTAAATTAATGAGGGATGAGCCATCAGACGTTGCCATGACAACGCACTTGCGCGAGATCAGATTCAGATTTCCATCTGACTAAGTGTGAAGCGGCTTCGGTGACGTAACTGGTAGCATGCCCAAGGTCGTGGGTTCAAAGCCGGCCAAAGTCGTCGGATTTCCTAAGAGCGCTAAAAATTCCTCAGTATGCTTTCCTTTGGAGGGGAGGATCCAACGTTCGTTGCGAATTGCTGATTGCAGTGGCATCTAGTAGCCAAGTTCACAGCTAGGTGTCGTTGACGGTAGTATCTGGTAGCAACATTAGGAACTACTGCTTGAAATTGAGCGTCTGCATTCCTTACCTGAATTACAGACTAATACAGCCATCACAATTCACACCGTTTATCAGACAGATTCTACACTCACCCAAAGTACACGGGGTTACATGACCGCGTTGTCGCAGCCCCTAAACTGAGTAACCAACCAACATCTCTGCGGGAGATATAATTTTGCGTGAAGAAGTAACAGACCGTTACATAGTTATACATCATTGTCGAAACCTTGCATAAGGACAGTGTGACCACAAGTATAAAAATGGACTCCAAATGACAAGAAGGTTACCGTCATCATAAGACAATAAAATGTTTAAAATATGCATAAAATGACGAAAAACAAAGTTAATTAATCTCCAATTATAAAATACTTTCACGCAATAAATGAGGTCTGATCCTTCTACGAAAACCTGCATATTCTGCCTATTTTCGCCTATCCCCAAGTTTGTCCGGTGAAATCTACCTCCGCCTTCCGGCGTGCCGAGAGGACTTTTTTATAATAGGTACAATATACCTCGAAAAATTCGTCTAGTAAAAGTAATTTGTTCTGCGTTTGGTTCTAAATCCACTTTGTCCCCGCCCCCTCCTACACACAATATCAAACATTTGAAGTTTTAGGTTGATTGGCATTCAAGATTTGAAATCTGTGACTTTTGATAAGTCAAAATCAATAAGTTCACTGTCAAAATGTAGTGTATCGGGACCAAAGAGAACTGACACATGACTTGTACCTCAACATTGGCAAGTGGGGTGGAAGAGAAAGCTGAGTAAATCCCCAGGAGAGTTACAACCGGACTGGTCTCCTAAGACAAGTGATCGCAATTTGGACGCTGGAATGTTTATAGCTCTTCCCTAAAATAAAAGTGACCGCAATCTGGACTACTAATGAGGTGAACGCAATCTGGAATGACCGCAATCAGGAAGACACCCTGCTTGACATGTGGTCCTGGCTGTCTGCTCGTTCCTGGTTGGCTCATTCCTCCACTCAAGTGGGACGTAGACAATTTTTGAACTAAAGCTGAGCGGGGGTGGGGGTGAGGCTGCCTGGTAGATTTCAACCGGCGTGCAAAAGCTTTTCATGCGAGTAAATTTCCTGACCAGCCCTGGCGTAAACCGTTATAGTGCTGTAGGTGAATATACCTGCCTAGAAAGCGGGAAGTTTGTTTTCACTTCCATTAGGTGCTCTCATTATCAGTTTTGTCTCACGAAGCTGACTGTACCCCATTCCAGCCCTCAGACCAGAACTAAATTTCTTGGTAGAGCCGGGAACACAACCAGGGCCTCCGCGGTGACAGCCAATAATGCTAGCCAATACGCAACGAGTCAGACACAGTGCTTTGTAATAATAATAATAATCATAAAAATGTTATTGGTTTCACGTCCTCTTTAACAACTGCGGCTTATAGAGACGCCGAGGTGATGGAATTTTGCTTCGAAGGGGATCTATAAAGTGCCAGTAAATCTACTGACACGGCTCCCTCGCATTTTCACACCCCGAAATGTCACCTGACTGCACCAAGATTCGATCCTGCAACATTAGGAACAGCAAGTAAGAATGTTACCGCTGAGCCACACAGACAGCTTCACTGCTTTGTAGGGCCAAAGTCGTCGGGAGAGCGTTAAAAATCCCTCAGTATGCCTTACTTCGGAGTTGAAATAAAGCCGGCGGTCCCATGTCATTGATTTATGGCATGATAAAGAACCTTTCACTAATTACACTTGTGTGAAGCTAATGAAAAATGAAAATCCACAGCCTGCTTCCCGTCTCCGACCGGGTCAGGAATGGAATGAATGAAGCCTCCGTCTAGTGGCGAGGATATGAACTGTGCCGGCTGCCGAGACCTGACGCACTCCTCTAGGGCAATGATTAAATGAATGACAGATGAAATGAAATTATAGTAGAGAGTGTTGCTGGAATGAAATGTTGACAGGGAAAACCCGAGTACCTGGAGAAAAACCTGTCTGCCTCCGTTCTGTCCAGTACAGATCTCACATGGAGTGACCGGAATTTGAACCACGGACCCAGCGGTGAGGTGTGAAGCTAATTTATAGGTTAATTTTGACTAATGCTCTTAGGTTCCAACGTTCGTCGCCAGAAGCCAACTGCGGTGGCATCTAGTATCCAAGTTCAGAACTAGTTGGTCGTTGACGGTGGCGTTTGGGAGTTGGAAGTACTTGAAAATCGAATGTCTGCAGTCCTTACTTGAATTAAAAACAGATAGCACACACTAATACAGCCATCACAATTAACATTGGTTATCAGACAGATTCTACACACACCCAAAGTACACGGGGCTACATGGCCGCGTTGTCGTAGCCCCTAAACCGAGGAACCAACCAACCAATGTTATGGCTGAAAAGATATTATTATGGATGAAGGAAAATTGTGGAGCCGTTAGCAAAGAATGAGGTGTGAAATATAGCAGTAAATTTTGTTCATCCAGTCTATTTGATCCTGAGTGACAACATGACATTTGAGCTTCCTGCTACGCCTGTTCTAGCAATATCCTCTTAAGGGCTTCCACCCTGATTCTCGCCTGCACATATTGGAAGATCAAAGGCGCACATGTGGGCAACGGATACTTGACGTGTGGGGGCAGGGCTCATTGAACAAAACAAACGTGATACTGTGTTTAACTCTGGATGAGTTTTCGAACGATCAAAGGCTAGAGAGAGACTGCTTTTATTAGTTGCTTTTCCACAGACCTTAATTACACCGCTCCAAGGATAATATGGTACTTTTCAAAGAAATGAAGCTTCAATGTTCCTCTCACCGCAGTCTTTGCACGTGTGGGTACACTTAATGTTTGATAACCTTTGTCATTGTTGTGTCTATTGCAGTGGGTGTATTGTAATTGAGGCTTGTATTGGGGAGGTGGGGATCTTGGCCGTAAGTTAAGAACCACACTGGCATTTACCTGGAGTAAAAGTGGAAAATCACGGTAAACTACTTCTAAGGTGGGAGTCGATCCCAATTCTTTTAAGTTTTGCCTCAAGAGACTGAGAGTACCCTTATTCAATCCTCAGAACAGAGTTAAAACTATATGTTCCTGCCAGATCTGATTTCACAGGAATATTTCGACAGGAAAAACTTAGATTGAGGCCGCGCTGTGTGCTTCTGATGGATTGTTTTCACAGAAACGATTTGACAGTTCAATCATAGGTCGGGGTCACTCTCAGCGTTACCACCGGTCAGGTTTCACAGAAACGTTTTGATACATTTAACTTAGACTGCGACTACACTGTGACCTTCTAACGGACCGGTTTCACAGAAACGTTTCGATACATTTAACTTAGACTGCGACTACACTGTGTTTTCTCACGGACCGGTTTCACAGAAACGTTTCGATACATTTAACTTAGACTGCGATTACACTGTGACTTTCTAACGGACCGTTTTCGAAGAAACGTTTTGACGGTTCAATCTTAGGTCGGGACCACACGTAGCGTTCCCACCGGTCCGGTTTCACAGAAACGTTTTGATACGTTCAACTTCGACTACGATTACACTGTGTCCTTCTAACGGACCGGTTTCACAGAAACGTTTTCATACATTTAACTTAGATTGAAACTACACTGTGTCCTTCAAACGGACTGATTTCACAGGAACGTTTCGATACGTTTAACTTAGATTGCAACTACACTGTGTCCTTCTAGCGGACCGGTTTCACAGGAACGTTTCGATACATTTCACAGATAACTCACACTAATACAGCCAATAAGTATTAACACCGGTTATCAGACAAAAATCTACACACACCCAAAGTACACGAGGCTTCATGACCGCGTTGTCGCAGCGCCTAAACTAAGGAACCAACCAACCAACCGACTACGCCACCGAAGCCGCCAAAATGCACATGAATTACCTAAACGAGTTATTACAGTAAACCTGCCCTCAACGAACCCATTATTAAATGGAAATCCAGTTTTAACCCTTGAGAACTGGCGAGAAAAATTAAAACACGAGGACTGGCGCCGGGTCATTTTGACCCATAGTGTGTCACTCACTTTTTGTCGTAGTCGTACGTAATTTAATGAAGTAATTTTACACCTGGTGTCTTCATATGAACTATTTCCAATATAAAATTAGTCTTCTTTATATTTTTCAGATTTAACATGCAGAAAAAAGGCAATACATTTCGTAACAGTATAATTGGCCTTGATAATGGCGGCAGAGCTGACATCTCAATTTTTTTGAACAAAGGAACTGATGACCAAGGTGTCTCTAGACCCTAAACATGGATCAACAATAACGTGAGCTATGTGATTGTGCTGCACCAGAATAAGTGGATTTTACCCCTTATTTTTTACAGATTGTCCCGTCTAACATAAGCCGAAAATTGTCACTCGAGGACTGGCGCCATGGGTAAATCTGACCCGACCGTTAATAATATACAAATAACTAGGGTGTTCACAACGTTCCTCACAGAGGAAAGAAAAATAATAAGGGAAATAATTGGACCAAAGCACACAGATAAAGGATACAGGCTTCACTCCAGAGACACCACAGAGAAATTGTTCAACCTCGCAGCAGACATCAGAAAGAGGCGACTAAAATTTTACGGCCACATCAGCAGACTCCCACAAACCAGACTCACCAACAAAATCCTTAGATACATACAGCGGCTCAAGATTACTACACCCTAGATGATGCAAGTCAAAATTGATCTAGTAAAAGCACAAGTTGACCCAGAAGACGTCATAGACAAAAGCGTATTTAGACGCAAAGTATACAAGTGGGAAGTGTTGTCAGAGATAGCTGCACCTACAGCCCAAAGACCAAAGTGGACCGAAGAAAGGAAGAGGGCCTTTAGTGCACGAATGAAAGAGTACTGGAAGAACAAAAAAGTCATGATTGCTTCGCGTGGTCTAATAGGCCTGTAACGTGTAAAATAAAATAAATAAATAAATAAATAATAATAATAATAATAATAATAATAATAATAATAATAATAATAAAACCACCCGCAACATATATAACAAAAAGTGCTTTTCTATGAACACAAATTCGTCACTACAACACTGTCATCAAACCAGTACCGCTATATGCATCTGAATGCCTTAACCTATCCGAGAAATGTTTGCTCGCGAAGATAGAGAGAAAAGAAAGAAAGATCCTACACATCATACTTGGCCCAGACTACAAAAATGGCATCTACATCAGAAAATCCATGCAAGAAATTTACTCGAGGATAGAGAAGATCACAGACACAATGCGAAAACGCAGAGTTTGCTTCTACGGTCATATGCGACGGATGATCGATTCCCGATGGACGAAACGTATCTTCAGTATATTCGACTCAAAACCAAAAACGACAATGTCATGGTATGTTAACGTCCAGAAAGATCTGAAAGAAATGGGGATACGAGCAGAAGATGCACAAGACCGAAATCTTTATAGAGCAGCCATCAAGACGTTTGGGACTTTCCGGGACGAAAAACGGACAGCTGGTGCGAAATGGACAGAGGAACGTCGTGCTAAACACAGTGAGCTCATGAAGGCAATGTGGATCAAGAAAAAAATGAGCAAATGCCAGAATGTAAAATGAGGCTTATCGTGGTCCCTAGTTGGCCGATTAGCGAAATTGAATGAATGAATGAATGAATTATAATAATAATAATAATATCGTTTGCCCTCAGGTGCCGGGAGCAAGCTTTGTTATTTGACAACCAGAGGGTAGCTTGCATGTCGAATTTCGTTCTTCCTTGAAGTACTATGAAAGTCAAGGAGGTTAGATATCTAAGCTCCTGGAACACTATAGCGCTTTCTAGTAGAGAAATGAGGAACCTTGTATTGGCGGAAACTCTCGAGATTAATTTTGGCATTATGAACACGGCCTACTGATTCAAATGGGTTCTTTGACATACCAACATCGTATGACATCCGTGTCGTAATTTTTGCCGCCTTAAAAAAAAAACACTTACCACGGCCAGGAGCGAACCTGCAAGCTTGGGGTTAGTAGACTGAAACGTTAACAGCTCACCCACCGTGGTTCACAAGGTAATGGACATGTTTCTTTTGCAGGGTGAAGTTCAAGGCAAGGAAGCGACAGTAAATGAGGGGTGACCAAAACGAAAATATAGAGTATTACTTGAGCTTCGGGTCCAAAATACCCAAGCACCAGTCCTCGCGGGTTACCCGAAACAGTTGACGGTGCCGTCAACTTAGGGATGGAAAACGTGTTAAATTCCCTTCATTAAACGGAAACTGTGTCACGCGGACTAAGGAAATCAAACTACACACCTTAACGGAAATTTATCAAGTTCCGGAATGCAGTGTTTAGAAAATTTTCAGACACCCTGTGAAGGTGTACCTTGTCTGCTGTAACTGTTGATTCTGTAGCTAACAAAGAATGTACAAACAGGTCTTCCTCCTTTTGTTCTCCTCTTTACACGTCAAAGTGTGTGATTATTTCCCTATTTCCTGTAGCCCAAGAACCGTTATCATCTCCCTTTATACTGCTTGCCACGGTGGGTGAGTGGTCAAGGTGTCGGTCTACTAACCCCAAGCTTGCAGGTTTGCTCCTGGCCATGGTAAGTGATTTTTTGAAAGGCGGCATAAATTACGACACCATGGCATACTATGTTGGCATGTCAAAGATCCCATTTGAATTCAGTAGGCCGTGCTCATAATGGGAAAATTAATTTCGGGAGTTTCCGCCAACACAAAGTTCCTTATTTCTCTACTAGAAAGCGCTATAGTGTTCAAGGAGCTTAGATATCTAACATATAACCTCCTTGACTTTCATAGTCAAGGAACAACGAAATTCAACATGCAAGCTACCCACTGGGTGGCAAATAACAAAGCTTGCACCCGGTACCCGAGGCTATACGATATCTTTATCTCCCTTTATACTAATATTATTTCATAAATTCCAACTCATGAAATGAAAACCCAAACAATGTAACATCAATACGATACAATGCGAAAAATATTACACTTGAATAATGGATCGTGGGGAATTTACCCCCACCCGATAGAGGTTTACGTGACAGAAAATAGCTCTTGGTAGAGCTAGAGTTAATATACACACTCACCACAATCACGCCGTTCCAAAAATGTAACCTCGATGTTGTGTAATAACAAAATTAAACAGTGACTAGTTGAAACCCGTCAAAACATGACGGTCAATAGAAAAATATTTACTGAAGAATTTTCTTATATAGGCCTACTGTACATTCTTTGTACGATTATTTTTTGACTCTATTGAAACTATGAGGGCGTCAAAAGATTGCACTCTCAACATTGCAAAATACTGCTGGCCATGACTGAAAAATTGTTGGGGCAAATTGAGGCCTATACGTTCCAGAGTTTCCCCTTGAGCTTTATTGATTGTGATAAAGTATGCCAAATGAATTGGAAAATATTGCCTCTTAAAAGAAAATGATAGTGTTTTATCGGATGGTGTTAAATCAAGTCGAAGGATTAGACATCTCTGCCTAATTTTAACTGCACCTATTATTTCCAAATCCAAGCAATATGGTTGCATTTAGGAGTCCTTGGGAACCGTTCAGATTTCTAAGCAGCATAACGGGCCAAGCGTTTGGAGTATGTGGCGGCCAGTCGTTTAGTTCCAAGGAATTCAAGAACTCTGATGAGTCTAATACAACTGGCCGCAAACCATCGCTTATATTTTTGGAATATAACGAAGAAATGCGATGATGTGCAATTCCATACATTTTAAAACAATGTGGACCGTGTGCGTGTGGCACAGTAACATTGGCACCAAATGAAACGAAGGAAGGAAGGAAGCTTGCAGTTTAACGTGACCGTTAATCTCGCGATCATAAGCCACGGGACCTCCGTTTAACGTGGAATCCGAACCACAGGACATGGCATTTCACATCAAAAATCTCACATGCATTGACCGGGAACCGAACCCGATCCGCCTTGGTGAGAGGCATACAGCTTGACCGCTGCGCCATGAAACGAAGGACATAGCATTGTACTGCCGATTAGTCCCTCTGGAATTCCTTGAGATATCATCTCCAGTGAAAAATAATTGTTAAAGCCTGTCAAATATTTTATATTTATTCAGATTAATTTTACCATTACAACAGCAAAGGTCAAAGTAACCAAGTGTAGATTTCTCGCAAGAGAAATACAGTGCAGAACAATGTTTACATTTGTTCGTCAAGGACCCTAAACTGTAACGGCATAGTATCTGGAATTGTTTCTGAAATGCCATATTTATATTGGATTTTAAAAGTGGCTTCGTATTTTTCTCCGATTTCCCACTTTTTTGCGGCTAATGTTCTATTTCGTCAAATGGGTTTATTTATAGCAGCATTTCTGCCCAAATTAACGTCATTTTATATAACACTATAGTGGCCTGCATCAACGTAGCCGCCAAATATTAAATGGCAAATAATAACTTACTTCCATTGCCAAAATCAACTGCGTGGTTAGACCCATTGTTATGCACTCTAAACAAATAATCAATAAACAATAATATTCACATATACAATGAATACTTCCATTCTCAAGTTGGTTGCTGATGAGAATGCGATGAGATTGATCGCCAATAATAAAATCCTTGCAATTTTTGCAATTTGCTTGCAAACGCAACTCAGGATGACGATCTTCATTTTGAAATAAACAGAATGAAATTGCTGTAAATAATGAATTTCCATCACCTGTTGAAGGTACAATACTTTGTATTTCCATGACAGTAAATTATGCAAGGGAGCATAGAATCACTTCGCCACTACTGGAATGAGCATAGACTCACTTCGCCAGCCACAGTAATGGAGGGAGTTTTAGAATTATATGTTCAGTGCTTGTCAAAGATCGTATTAACACAGGTAAGCCCATTCTTAAGGCTACATTCTGAGCTATTGCCCCGGATTCCAGGTTCGATCCCCGCTCTGCCAAGAAATTTAATTCTGGTCTGAGGACTGGAACGGGCCGCACTCGTGAGGCAAAACTAAGAAGAGCAAAGTTTGATTCCCATCTCAACAATCTTGGATTTGGTTTTCCGTGGTTTCCCACTTCCACTCCAGGCAAATACCGGGATAGTTCCTAACTTAAAGCCTCGGTCGTTAACTCCCCATTCCCCACATTAATTACAAATGCACACATCAACACAGCCATCACATTAACACAGGTTATCAGAGAAAAGTTTACACTCGCACACCAAAATAGACGGGGCTGAGTGACGACGATGTCTGAGTCCATCAAATGAATTATGTTCGCCAATATGTTAACGCTGATGTATGTGTTTGAACTACTGGATATAAGTTCAATGACTTTAAAATTAATATCATTGCATTGTTGCAGCTTGGCAAATATTTTATATTTCAGCAGATCAATTTTACCATCACAACAGTAAAGGCTAAAATAACCGCGCGTAGATTTTACGCAAGAGAAATACAATGTAGAACAATGTTTACATTTGATCGTCAAAGACCTTTCACTGTACTGCATAACATCTGGAATTGTTTCTGAAATGGCCTATTTATATTGGATTTTAAATGTGGCTTCGTAGTATTCGATAACACTATAGTGACCTGCAATATCGGAGCCGCTAAATATTAAATGGCAAAAAATACTTCCATTGCCGAAATCAACTGCGTAGTTAGATTCAGTACTCTAAACAAATAATCATTAAACAACTGTCTTATACAATGAAGTTCAACATGACCGTCCAGAGACTCTCATACTCAAGTTGGTTGGTGAGGAGAATGCGATGAGACTGATCGCTTACAATAAATTCCTTATAATTGTTCCTGCCAGCGAAATGTTTGGCAATAGCTTGAAAACGCAGCGCAGAATGACGTTCTTCATTTTGATATAAACAGTACAAAACTGCTCTAAATAAGCTATTTCCATCACCTGTTATAGTTTATGACAGTACATTTTGCAGGGGAACATAGAATAACTTCGCCAACTACTGGAATGAGCTTAGGCATATACTCAATACTCACTTCGGCAGTCACCCTAATGGAGGCTGTTTTAGAATTCTATGTCCCGTGCATGTCAAAAATCGTATTAACACATGGAAGCCCACCCATTCTTGGCTATCGCCTCGGAGACCCGGGTTACATTTCCTGCTCTGCCAAGAAATTTAATTCTGGTCTGAGGGCAAAAACGGGGCACATTCAGTCTCTAGAGGTATAACTAAGAAGAGGAAGATTTGATTCCCACCTCGACAATCTTAGATGTGGTTTTCCGTGGTTTCCCACTTCCACTCAAGGCAAATACCGGGATGGTTCCTAACTTAAGGCCTCGGCCGTCACCTTGCCATTTCCCACCTTAATTACAAACACACAAAGTAATGCAGCTATCACAATAATACGGGTTAACAGAGAAAATTTTACACTTACACACCAAAGTACATGGGGCTGAGTGACAACGATGTCGGAGCCCTTCAAACGAATTATGTTTGCCAAGTGTCTCTCATGGCGAAAGCAATTGTGGACACGCGCCAGGGCCTGGAAAACTACCTTTTCACTAATAATTTAAGAGTATATCGACGATGCATAGACCTAATTTATAACTTTTAGTCTAGGATGCTACCAACTAAACCACCGAAGCATTGGGAAGAAATTGCAATATTAAAGTACATAAACAACATAGCCTACACACTCAACTGTCAGTTAATGTTCTTCAACGTTTCCCTTCTTAAAAATTCCCCTCTAGCCTATAACTCTCCATCACTTGAAAACGCGCCATGTATTGTGTTTTAAATATATCGATGCAATGGTACTGCCATCTGTTGTTAGTTACTGAAACTATATGGGCGAGGTACTGCCATCTGTTGTCAGTTACTGCAATTGATGGCAGATATTAGCTCTTTTGACCACATGCTGTAATGCAATGGTAAAACGGAAATAAAACTTATTGAGAGGGAATGTAGGAATCTTTAACTGACATAAAACAATATTTAACTATCACGCGAAAACTCCCATCAAGGCCATGCCTTGTGTTTTAAATATATCGACGCAATCTGCTCTCAGTTACTGGAACTATATTGGCGAGGTACTGCCATCTGTTGTCAGTTACTGGAACTGATTGCAGATATTCAAACGACGTATTGAGGACATGCTGTAATGCAATGGTAAAACGGAAATAAAACGTGTTGAGAAAATGTGTAGAAATATGTATTTTTAACTGACATAAAACCTTACTAATACTCCTTGATAAAACAATATTTCAGTGGCAAAAAAAAAAAAAAAAAAAAAATACTGGCGCGAGTTGGGATCGAACCTGCGATCCTTGGATCCACAGTCAATCGCCTTAACCAAATAGCTACTCGCGCACTCACGCTTAGATGCAGACGCAACCATTCACTATCTTCAAAAGCCGCTATCTGAAGAAAATAATCCAATTCATTATCAATAAAATCAATATACATTCGTATATGTTCATACTGTTATTATATTGTATTGTCAGAACTTGGTTAATGTATGTTTTCAATTACATGGAAGCTTATTAAATAACTTACATTTTAATGGACTTCTCACCGCCATTTTGTCATGAGCCCAGGCGGATTGTGCGCATGCGCGAGGGGCAGAATTCTGCTATTTTCTATATTTATTTAAAAATATACCGTGATATATTTGTTTATTTTAGAGACACTCTGCAAATCTACAGGCCAAGAGCTTTCGTTAGAGTGCTCTACGAAGTAAATTGGTTCTGTCGTTCTCTCTATCTCGTGATAACAAAAATCACCTTACTGTTTTAAATATATAGACTAGTTGAAACCCGTCAAAACATGACGGACAATGGAAAAAAATACCGAAGAAGCTTCTTATATAAGTTACATTCTTTGTACGATTACTTCTTAGCACTATTACAACTTTAAGGGCTTCAGAAGATAGCACTCTCAACATTCTGACATAATGCTAGTCATGACAGAAAACGTGATGAGGTAAATAGCCCAGTACGTTCTAGAGTTTTTCCTTGAGCTTTATTGATTGTGATAAGGTATGCCGAACGAATAGGAAATTGTTGCCTATTAAAAGAAAATGTACTGTACCTGCAAGTGTTTTATCGGAAGGTGTTAAATCAAGTCGTAAGATTTGAGCTCTCTGCCTAATATTACTGCACCTATTATATCCGATTCCAATCAATGTCTTACATATTTCTTACAATTAATATGTTTCCATATAGGAGTCCTTGGGAAACGTTCAGATTTCTATGGAGCAAAACTATGGCTCAAACGTTCGGAGTATGTGGAGGCGAATCCCTTAATTCCAAGGAATTGAAGAATTCTATAGTAGGGAAATAAAGCAGCTGGCTTTCATCTTCAGTATCTAATCTATTAACGCTGATGTATGTGTTTGAACTACTGTATATAAGTTCAATTACTTTTAAATTAATATCATTACATTCTTGCAGCCTGTCAAATATTTTATTTTCCAGCAGATCAATTTTACCCTCACAAAAGTAAAGACCAAAGTAACCACGCGTAGACATTACGCAAGAGAAATGCAATGTAGAACAATGTTTATATTTGATCGTCAAGGTCCTTACACTGTACTGCATAATATCTGGAATTGTTCCTGAAATGGCCTATTTATATTGAATTTTAAATATGGCTTCGTATTATTCGATAAAGCAATAGTGTCCTGCATCCACGGAGCCGCTAAATATTAAATGTCAAATAATACTTCCATTGCCGGAATCAACAGCGTAGTTAGACTCAGTACTCTAAACAAATAATCATTAAACAATTGTCTTATACAATGAAGTTCAACATGACCAGTGTATTCACCGTCCAGACACTTTCATACTCAAGTTGGTTGCTGAGGAGAATGCGATGAGACTGATCGCCTATAATAAAATCCTTATAATTGTTCCTGCCAGCGATTTATTTTGTAATAGCTTGAAAACGCAGCTCAGAATGAACTCTTCATTTTGATATAAACAGTACGAAGCTGCTCTAAATAAGCAATTTCCATCACCTGTTATAGGTTATGGCAGTATATTTTGCAGGGAAACATAGAATCACTTCGCCAACTACTGGAATGAGCATAGGCCTATACTCTATACTCACTTCGGCAGTCACCCTAATGGAGGCAGTTTTAGAATTCTATCACCCGTGCATGTCAAAAATCGTATTAACACATGGAAGCCGACCTATTCTTCGCTATCGCCCCGGAGACCCGGGTTACATTTCCTTCCCTGCCAAGAATTTTAATTCTGGTCAAGGGCAAAAACGGGGCACACTCAGCCTCTTGAGTTATAACTAAGAAGAGGAAGGTTTGATTCCCACCTCGACAATCTTGGATGTGGTTTTCCGTAGTTTCCCACTTCCACTCAAGGCAAATACCGGGACGGTTCCTAGGCCTCGGCCGTCTCCTTATCATTCCCCTCCTTAATTACAAATGCACACTTTAATGCAGCCATCACAATAACACAGGTCATCAGAGAAAATTTTACACATGCACACCAAAGTGCACGGGGCTGAGTGACCACGATGTTGGAGCCCTTCAAACGAATTATTTTTCCCAAGTGTCTCTCATGACGAAAGCAATTGTGGACACGCGCGAGTGCCTGGAAAACTACTTTTTTCTTTAATATTTTAAGAGTATATCGACGTTGCATAATTATAAATTTTAGTCTAGGACGCTACCAACTTGACCACCGAAGCATTGGGAAGGAATTGCAATATTAAGGTACATAAATAACATTCAACTGTCAGTTAATGTTCTTCAACATTTCCCTCGTTTATAACTCAATTTCAGTATACATATCGTGGAAACATCATAGAAAATATTCCCCTCCTTTATAATTCTCATAAATAACTATCACGTGAAAACACGCCATGTCTTATGTATTAAATATCTCGATGCAATGGTGCTGGCATCTATTGTTGGTTATTGGAACTATATAGGCGAGGTACTGCCATCTGTTGTCAGTTACTGGAACTGATTGCAGATATTGGGGACAACAGTTAGCTCTTTCGATCACATGCTGTAATGCAATGGTATAACGGAAATAAAATGTATTGATGTGGAATGTAGAAATATGTATCTATAACTTAAAGCAAACAGCATGAAAATAGGCCCGGTAGAAGTCGCTGGCGGATTGTAGATAGAATGCATAATTTTGGTATATGGGCGAATAACATTATGTGCAAGTTAATTTCATGAAATTAAATTCTAATAATTGTTGAATTAAAGAAAACAATAGTGATAGCACATCAAAATAACGCTATTTTCGCTATCGTTTTACCCTTCAGGGTTGGCTTTTCCCACGGACTAAGCGAGAGATCGCACCTCTACCGCCTCTGAGGGCAGTGTCCTGGATCTTGTGACTCTGAGTCAGGGATACAACTGGGGTGTGTGACCAGCACTACGTCCAGGCGTCCGCACCTGCAAAGCGAATAATAATGTTATTGGTTTTACGTCCCTTTTAACTACACTGGCGAACAGGGTCCTGATGAAGGGATGGGAAGAGTGGGCAGGAGGCGGCCGTGGCCTTACAGTAGGAACCATCCCGGCATTACCCCGAAGATGAAGTGGGAAACCACGGAAAACTACTTCGAGGATGGCTGAGATGGGATTCGAACCCCCTCTACTCATTTGGGCCACCCGAGGCTGAGTAGACCCAGTTCCAGTCCTCATACCTCTTTTCAAATTTCGTGGCAGAGCCGTGAATCGAACCCTGGACCTCAGAGGCGGCATGAAATTCGGTCCAGAGGGGAGTTGTTGGCGATTTACAAAATAAAACGCCTTGTGCTTTAAATATATAGATGGCAAAGGAGAATCCGTTACTTTACGCGAATTATAAAAACAACTGCCTATGAGTGGAATATCAAGGTACCTAACGACAATACACACTACTCCTGCAGTTTAACTCCCTCAATACTTCGCTTATTTTATAATTCTATTTCAATGTATATTCAAAAAACATAATTAACAATATTGTAGACCCTGTTTAATTCTCATAAACAAAGATCTCAGATGCGACGGGAAGCAAGCGCCATTTCCCTCGTTCAAAAGAGTCTTTGTCATCTTTGTGCGCGAGAGCGGGAGCGGCAAATATTAAATTTTCTTTAATAATTTGAAAATATACCCTAAAATATTTTCCTTTTAAAGACACTCTGCTCGACAATGTAATACCAATCTTAAGAAGGAAAAAACGGAAATAAAAAAACATATCCGTGCTGGGATTCGAACCCACTCGATCATTAATAAAAATTACTGGACTGGAACTCTAACCGCGTGGCCATCCAGACAACTGATTTCCTGTGCAATATCAAGTTACCTAACCACCATACACACTCAACCTGCAGTTTAACTCCCTCAATACTTCGCTTATTTTATAATTCTATTTCAACGTATATTCTAAAAACATAATTACCAATATTGCAGACCCTGTTTAATTCTCATAAACAAAGATCTCAGTTAGACGCGGCGGGAAGCAAGCGCCATTTCCCTCGTTCAAAAGAGTCTTTGTGCGCAAGCGCGGGAGCGGCAAATATTAAATTTTCTTTAATAATTTGAAAATATACCCTAACATATTTTCCTTTTAATGACACTCTGCTCGACAATGTAATACCAATCTTAAGAAGGAAGAAAACGGAAATAAAAAACATATCCGAGGTGGGATTCGAAACCACTCGATCATTAATAAAAATTGCTGGACTGGAACTCTAACCGCGTGGCCATCCAGACAACTGATTTCCTGTGCAATATCAAGTTACCTAACCACCATACACACTCAACCTGCAGTTTAACTCCCTCAATACTTCGCTTATTTTATAATTCTATTTCAATGTATATTCTAAAAACATAATTACCAATATTGCAGACCCTGTTTAATTCTCATAAACAAAGATCTCAGTTAGACGCGGCGGAAAGCAAGCGCCATTTCCCTCGTTCAAAAGAGTCTTTTATGCGCAAGCGCGGGAGCGGCAAATATTAAATTTTCTTTAATAATTTGAAAATATACCCTAACATATTTTCCTTTTAATGACACTCTGCTCGACAATGTAATACCAATCTTAAGAAGGAAGAAAACGGAAATAAAAAACATATCCGAGGTGGGATTCGAAACCACTCGATCATTAATAAAAATTACTGGACTGGAACTCTAACCGCGTGGCCATCCAGACAACTGATTTCCTGTGCAATATCAAGTTACCTAACCACCATACACACTCAACCTGCAGTTTAACTCCCTCAATACTTCGCTTATTTTATAATTCTATTTCAATGTATATTCTAAAAACATAATTACCAATATTGCAGACCCTGTTTAATTCTCATAAACAAAGATCTCAGTTAGACGCGGCGGGAAGCAAGCGCCATTTCCCTCGTTCAAAAGAGTCTTTGTGCGCAAGCGCGGGAGCGGCAAATATTAATTTTTTCTTTAATAATTTAAAAATGTACCCTAACATAAATTTTCTTTTTAAAGACACTCTGCAAATCTACATGCCAAGAGCTCTCGTTAGAATGCATTACGAAGTAAATCAGTTCTGTCATTCTCTCAATCTCGCGGTAACAAAAATCACCTTAGTGTTTTAAATATATAGATGATGTGTGTTTCAAATTGGAAGTGTTGATCAACGATCGGCCAGGGCTCATACACGTCACCGCCTCTGACTGTCGATAATACAAATCATACTGCACTTTGTATTTATCGATACGAGCAATACATGATAATCTCACATCTAGCCAGTGAATTTTAATTCCTATATGACATTAACAGCTACGATTATTACCTTGAAGGCAAACAACTACTTCATGTTACGCAAAACATGTTCATTATTTTACATCCGGATCCACGGGTATGGCTGATAAATGTTACGATAGACACTAGTAACGGATAATACTGCTATACGAGCTCCATCCATTATACAACGAAATTTTGTGAAACACGCACACTAAATCAGGGTTATTTCTATGGTCCTACTATTTTACTAGAGATCTGACACATCGTGATGTCCTTATAAGCACAGGATACACCACACGTCATTAACAATCCCCTGTTTTCCATGTTCAAAAAGTTAAAATTAGATTATATTAGGGTTTATAGGATCTTATATGCACAATTTAGGAATTCATAGGAATTTTGGAATATATATTTGTATAACCATCGCAATCTGCTATGCTCTAACGCCTTCCCATTCAGCGCGAATTGTGTGCTAATCAACGAACATCCCCTACTTGACGATCTGGACTAGCCTGCTCAATTATGCTTGCAATGCGAGAAAATACAATATCCATGAACGATTTCAAGGATTAAAACCCTGTACAAAGACAAATGTAACCACAGTGACCCTGATTTATACAGAGGTATTGAGCTGGAGTACACGATTCTGAAAGTACTATCAATGCTTCACACTAAAACACTGAACACCTTAGTAGAAGAATATATTCCCAAAGGACATATCAGGTTTAGTAAGACTCGATTACCACGGTATTCAAACTGTGGAAATGCCCATAAACGATGCAACGGTAATAGAGGCACCGAAACATCCAAAGGGAGAGATACATACCATCCCTCCCTATATTATTCTGATAAGGTCCCATTCCAGTTTTGTACCGAAAATAAGGTCCCATTAACACCAACCTACACATATGGGGTACCAACAGGTTCAGAATAACCCAATGCGTAAGCGAAACGCACTCACTTACTCTTTAAATGCCTCACAATTAAATAAATACCGTAAACCATGTATATTTACAATGAAATAATGAAAGAATGCAACACGGTAATCATGGTAACAGAATCTCACATGTCCATCTATTTCTGTAAGACGCAATGCAATTCCAATTATTACATTACTGAGAAAGTTTCCAGACGGTTATAAGGTTATCACTGAACCAAATTAGGCTGTAAAATTCATCAATACATACAGTATACTGCGCTTCAGGGGGCCAAGGGGCACTCAAGATTTTTTTCACGCAATTTCCACGTGTGAGTGTGGTATGAAAGGTCTTTTTCACCCAACTATAAAGGGTCTCCGAAAACCACATTTAAAGACCCTTAAATTAACATTGTCTGTGATATTCCCAGATGACGAACTTCGCTCTGATAAACCTATGAAGGAATGACAAACCCCTAATCACTGCACCAGTAGCTGAATTGATAAAGTCTGATTATTCATACCAAGGAGAAAACAATCATAGCATTCATGATTGAGATTTTGTTAAGTGTACTCTTTACAACTAGAATATTCGCGGGTGAAGCCGCGACGGGTAATGCTAGTATGCATTAATTATACAAATGCATTTGACTCCATTGACAAAATATAATGACATGAAACTTAACAATACAAAGACAGTGAAAATGACCTTCAAAATAAGTGGGAGTCAAGCGGCGGAAGATGTTATATTGTTGGAGAAGGAAGCGCTGAAAAATGTGAGCAAATTGAAATACTTGGGGATTACTCCTGCAGCCCTGGTGAACATTATTTACAGAGTAACCTAATGTTACCTGAAATGTTGAAACAATAAAGGCCAGTATTTTGAAGCGAGCTTTTCGTGACTCTTTTTATTGCTCCCTCCAGGTAAATTCTGGGATAGTACTTTTATTTCAAGCACTAGCGGCCCATAGACGGTCAATATTATTGTACAATATAGATTGCACAATATTTTGATGGTTACCCCTAGACGTTCAATAATGTAGTGCAATATTTTTGAGCGCAATAACTTGAATCGTGTGAAGGCAATATTGAAGGTTGTGCAATATTTTGCGCAAACACGAGCACAGACCTACAACCTCAATGGCAGTATATTGTGCAACCTCAACACAACGGCAAAATCAGTCTCCGCCAGCGTTTCATGTTTCGTCTTCTGAGTTATGTCAATCGTGTTGATGGAAGAAGTAGGTGTTTCCTGACCTGCAAGGAACTTCATTTCCACGGAATACCATAGCACAGGTTCAACATACTCCGCACCGGCACCACTTCTCTCAGAATCGCGAATACGTTTCAATTCTTTGCGGAAGTTGGTACGCAAATATATATTTTTACCACATGTTGTTTGTCCGCGTCTGGGTATTGTTCGCGGTATTTTGCTAAGAGCACTTTATACTGCTCCCACTTTTTTGGCACGATTACTGTAATCCTTGCACTTCACATCCCAAAGAGCCGGAAGGCCAGGATACACTTAAACAAATTCTAAAATAAATTGTTTTTCTGCATTCTTGTCCACCATGACGAGCCGAACTCGACCCCTTATGGATACAAACTGGCGAGATATTGCGCAATGGTGCCAACAGACGGCACAATATTTTCCGGTTTGCACAATATATTTTCAGCTTTTTGAAAATCACGCAATATATTGCAAAACATTTCAATATCGTCTACACACGGTTAATTATATTGCACAACCCGAAATATTGCGCAATAATATTGACCTCTATGGGCCGCTTTAGTTCTCGTCTTCAAGATTTGAATACAAACTTAGCAGCGAAAATATGCTGCTGACCGGGTTCTATCTTCAACTTCTCCTACCACCCACAACAGCGTACGAAAAAGTCGTACAAGTACATCAAAGGAAGAAGAGTTAAATATGGCTCGATTTCTATACCATGGATGCTAAGATATGTGTTGAATAGAAGGATTGAAATACAGTATAAACTGAGGCATTTTGACACGAGGCTCACAGTGGGTGAGTGGTCAACGTGTCGGTCTACTAACCACAAGCTTGCAGGTTCGCTCTTGGCCCTGGTAAGTGATTTTTGAAAGGCGGCAAAAATTACGACACCATGTCATACGATATTGGCATGTCAAAGAACCAATTTGAATTCAGTAGGCCGTGTTTATAATGGCAAAATTAATCTCGGGAGTTTCCACCAACACCAAAGTTCCTCATTTCTCTACTAGAAAGCGTTATAGTGTTCAAGGAGCTTAGATATCTAAGCTCCTTGACTTTCACAGTGCTTCAAGGAACAACGAAATTCGACATGCAAGCTACCCTTTGGGTGTCAATAACAAAGCTTGCACCCGGCACCCGAGGCCATACGATATTATTATTATTATTATTATTATTATTATTATTATTATTATTATTATTATTATTATTATTATTATTATTATTATGACGCTATTCCACGAAATATAACCTCAGTGCTGAGTAATAATAGAATTAAACATTTATGCTGCACCTTTCAAATTGGAAGTGTTGATCAACGATCGCCCAAGGCTCATACACGTCACCGCCTCTGACTGTCGATAATACAAATCATACTGTATGTTTATAAATAGGCAATACAAGAAACGTTCTCGTCCATTCTCTGAATTTTAATTCCTATTTGCTGCTAACAGCTACGATTATCACCTCGAGGGCAAACAACTATAAGGTGCGTTCAAAAGGTAACGAGCTGGAGGATAGAATGCGCAAACCGGTGACTACATCGGCTAATCGTGGCGTGTGTAACGAGGTGTGCTTCCGACCAGAGCGTGTAAGGTCACACCCTGTCGCTAGAGAGCACCAGTGCACGTCACGTGACGATACAAACCGAGCAGCAGCATGCATTAATCGTCCAATGCTGCCAGTCGCATTGCAAACAGTGACATGGAGGCGTCAAACGAAGAGCAAAGAGGTGTTGTTCGGTTTCTGACATCGGAAGGAGTAGGGGGAACGGACATTCATCGCTGAATGTCACAAGTGTACGGCGAACCCTGCATGTCCCTTGCAAGGGTCAAGGCGTGGCACAAGCGCTTCAGGGAAGGACGGGTGTCGTTAGCCGATGATGCCTGATCTGGGGCACCCCCCTGCATTATTGATGACAACGTCCAGCTGGTTTATGCACTCATTACCCAGGACCGCCGAGTGACAGTGAACGCCATAGCCTTCGTGGTCGCTCCACGACAATGCACGACCTCATACGGCCAACACAGTCGCGGCACTCCTGCAGAAATTCAAATGGGAGGTTCTTGGCCACCCTCCATACAGTCCTGTCCTCTCTCCCTGTGATTAGGCCATGTTTGGTCCCCTGATAAGGGCTCTGCGGGGCCAACGATTCACCTCGGACACCGACGTCCAGCTGTACGTGCGGAACTGGTTCACATCGCAGCCCAGGGAATTTTATGAGACAGCCATTCACCGCCTCGTATCACAGTGGGACAAGTGCCTCAACAGCCAGGGCTAATACTTCTAACATACAGGTACTGGTTTCTGTAATTATGTCTCCGGCTCGTAACTTTTTGAACGCACCTTATACTTCAAACACAATCCCTATTAAGGCCAACTCTATTGACAGAGAGTGGATTAAGCCATGCGGAATTTGACTGCAAGCTAGAAACCTGCAAACGATCATGTAACCCCGTGTACTCGGGTGTGTATAGATCTTGTCTGATGACATGTGCCACTGATGTCTGTAAGAATGTGTGTATTAATTTGTAACTGAGGTAGTATTCGGGTAGGAAGCGCCCGTAGCCTTACGTTAGATACTATCCTGGAGTAGAAGTGGAAAACCACTTCCAGGATGACTGAAAATGGAATCAAACCCTTCTCTACTCAAGTTTGCCTCACGAGGCTGAGTGTAGCCTACACCATTCCAGCCCTCTGACCATAATTAAATTTCTTGGCAGAGCCGCGCCTGCGCAGTGTCAGCCCAATTGCAAGCTACTACGCAACGAGATGGCACAGTATTGACTAAGGTGGAGTTAATACCTTGTTAGGTGTATGAGAAACCTAGCAGTTGTTAACATAGTATCATTCAGCACAGACTACCTCGGTTTAAATCATTGCTTGTCCCAAGGATAAATTCAATACTGGTGTGTGTGTGTCGTATGGGAATGCACTCAGCCTCATAAGGACCATTGAATAGAGAAAACTGCGTTTGAATTCTACTCGTGACTTATGTAGGAGTGTTTTCCTCTTGTTCCACACTTCAACTCTTGGCGAATTGTTGGAGTTTACGTACTTTGTCGTCTTCAGACCCAATACAATTATTGTAGCTAAGATTTTCTGGTTCTATCTTTCTTATTAAAGAGGATATCAAAGCAAGGAAAGCATTTCTGAAGAAAAGGAATCTGTTGACATCGAATATAGATTTAGGTATTAGGAAGTCATTTTTGAAAGCCATTGTCTGGAGCGTGGCGCTTGGACTATTGGTGCAGCAGAAAAAAGGAAAATTGAAGCGTTTGAAATGCGCTGTTACAGGAGAATGATGAAAATCAAATGGGTAGATAGGGTAACAAATGAAGAGGTATTAAGACGAGTGGGAGAGGAGAGATGTTTCTGGTGACTGCTAATGAAGAGAAGAGATAGGTTGGAAGGACACATACGAAGACACCCAGGAATAGCAAGCTTAGTTATGGAAGGAAGGGTCGAGGACAAGAACTGTAGGGGTGGATCAAGGTTAGAATATGTTAAACAGATTGCCTCGGATGTAGGGTGTGGTAGCTATGAAGAGATGAAACGATTAACTCAGGATAGGGAAGCATGGAAGGGTGCATCAAAACAAGTAAAAAGACTGAAGACTCAAACGATAACAATGACACAAATCACACATATTTTTAATAAAGTATTAAATTTACACACCATAGTTGCCGATCGGGATAGTTAGGAGTACCAAGTCGCGGGCATAGGGACTGACTATCTACGGGCTGGATAAATGAATGGGTTCGAATCCCTCAGTCAGACATTCTTGAGATAGTTTTCCATGGTTTGTCGTTTTCAAAACCAAGCGAACTGGGATAGTACCTTCTACCAGATCACCACCGCTTCTTTGCAACTTCTTGCCCAGTTAAATTCATCTCCACTCCTTTTTATCTCTCAATAACACCGTGATGTGATGTGATAAGATAAGTATCAAGAGGGCATCCGACCGTAAAATCCATCCAGAACATAAGATTCATCTCTCTTTTCCCACCAACCCTATAGAAATGGGGATATTTAGGGAGTAAATGACAGTTCACAATTTTACATAATACCAACTGCTGCCAAAAAAATTACGGTAATATTAAAAAGAGCGGCTTCGGTGGCGTAGTTAGTAGCATGCTGAGCTTCTATGCCCAAGATTGCGGGTTCAAGCCCGGTCGAAGTCGTCGGAATTTTTAAGAGCGTTAAAATCCCTCAGTATGCCATCCTTCGGAGGGGAAATAAAGCCGGCGGTCCCATGTCATACATTTATGGCATGAGAAGGAACCTTCCACTAACTACACTTGTGGAAGCTAAAATTTGAAGGTTAGTTTGATAACGCTACATTAGTTCCAACGTTGGCCACCAGGTGCTGACTGCTATGGCATTAAATAGTCACGTCGGCAGCTAGGTGTCGTGGACGGTAGCATTTGGTAACAAAAGTAGGAGCTACTTGAAAAAATTAATCGCCTGCAGTCCTTCTACCTTAACCACAGATACCAGACACTAATACAGCCATCACAATTAACACCGGTTATCAGAAAAATTCTACACACACCCAAAGTACACGGGGCTACATGACCGCGTTGTCGCAGACCCTAAACTAAGGAACCAACCAACCAATATTAAAAAGAGAAAGTCCACCCTGGATCTGAAGAGGAGGCGTGATGGCCCAGCAGTCCCGGCTATCCGTCACCCTCCAATGTGGACCGGGTTCCATTGCTGTTAAATGCATGGGTAATTGTTGAAGAATTGTTCGGATTGCCTGTGAGAAGGAGGTCCCGTGGCATATGATCGCAAGCTTATTTTATGTGCCGACCTTCAAGACACGGTCACTCCCTACTTGTAATTGGCAACAAACATTTCAATAGGTGTATAGGGACTAAACACAAGATACCATCCTTACATTTCTGGCTGTAACCAATGTGGACTGGGTTCTGTTCCCGGTCAGTACGTGTAAGATTTTTCCAGTGAAATGCCACGTCCTGTGGTTCATATTCTACCTATAGCGGATGTCCTGTAGGAACTCATTATCGCAAGATTGACGGTCAAGCGAAACTATAAGCTTCCTTCCTTACTTGGGTCGACCACCTCGTGGTGTATCGGCTAGCAATCTTGGCTGTCGCTCCGGAGGTCCGGGTTTGATTGCCGGCTCTGCCAAGGAATTTTAATTCTTGTGTGAGGGCTACAACGGGATACACTCACCCTCAAGAAGCAAAACTAAGAGGAGGAGGGTTTGATTCGTACCTTAGTCATCCTGGAAGTGGTTTTTCGTGGTTTACCAATTCTCATCCAGGCAAATGCTGGGATGGTTCCTAACTTAAGGACACGGCCACCTCCTTCCCGATCCTATCTCTAATTTACAAATGAGTCGTCCAGTTGCAAAACTCGTTTAATCAACATGTGAATAAGAATCATTTTCATGAGAAACGTTTCTCTGGGCTTTGCCTCACGTATCTTTTTTTGTTTTTTTTTTTGTTTTCTACTTTTACTTTTTGCTTTGTGTTTTTGGTTTTTGGTTTTGTGTTTGCCTAGTGCTTCTGCTTTTAAATTTTACTTTTTGCTTTTTATTCTTGGTTTTGGTTTTGTGTTTGTTTTGTGCTTTTGCTTTGTGTTTCTTGTTTTTCTTTCTGCTTTTGTTTTTGAATTTTGCTTTTTACTTCGTGATTTTTGTTGTTGGTTTTATGTTTGTTTTCTGGAAAATCAAAATAAAACAAAATAAACAAATTGAAATCAAAATAAAATAAAACAAAATAAACAAAACAAAATAAAAATAAAATAAAATAAAACAAAACAAAAACAATTTAAAACAAAATAAAACGAAATAAAATAAAATAAAATAAACAAAATAAAATAAAATAAACTAATTAAATAAATAATCTTACGACATGATCCTTTTTCACAAGTGGATTTAGCGAGTTTTGCAACTGGACGACTCAATTACACACACCATACCTCATCCACGGAATCTGTGAAGTACGTTTGCGCATGACGTCACACGGAAGAAGTGAAAAGAGAATGCGATGGGTGGAGCTTGGCAGCTCACTCCTGCGCAAATTATTCAGTGGCATCGCGCCTCATTGGCCAGTCAGCCGAGTTTCTCATGTCCGCAGACTACGTGTTTTCACACTGGCACTTCGCAGATTGCTTGGACGGAGTATAGTAAATTTATTACAATAACCCAGGCGGTCACACAAATTCCACATACAAATACACACCCAAATACACGGCCTTATATGACCACGATGCCGCAGCCCCTTAAATGAGCAAGAACATTCCTTGCTTGGAATATTCCAGGAGGGTATCAAGAGATACTGACTGGGAACGCTTTCTAAGAATAGCCCCTGTCAGCGTCGGGCTGTACAGCCCCGGGGGGGGGGGGTAAGTACCCCTGAAAGCCACCCCCCATCTATCACTAAAACCACCCTAACTGGCAACATCATAAGACCAGAACATTATCTTTACACAGCAAGAGGCGGCCACCCACTCGGGAGGTTAGCCAACCACTTGCAACACATACATAAACATCTACACCAACAACTATCTGGGGCAGCTACGGTGACGTAATGCTGACGATGCAGCACCTAAAACTATAAGAATGGAGTCCTGACCTGGAGAAATCATCTGTTCTACTCAGTGCGTCGCCAGCGGCCCTAGCCAACATCGTTCCTGCTACATCAGCAGGTGAGATTCAGCAAAGTGCTCAGACTCCTTTATTTTGTACCCCAAACCTGTACACACTAGTTGTATTTTACATTTGCCTAAGACTTCCCAAAAGGGGCATACAGAACTACATTCACTGACCAATAAACACTTGGTCAGTAAGTTACACATTGCATTACTAATTAGTAATAATTACACTCCTCTTCACATCCTCATACCCTTCCTGACCTTCGTCACGATTGTCCTTGACCATAGTAGCCAGTAACTGCTTTGTCAGACTGCATTGTATTTCCCAGCACGCGACTCGACTACATAACGTCGAGCCGCTGACATCAGCACGCCTATTATATTACCCATACCGTCCAGCTGGCAGGCCAGTATGGTAGCCTGCGTTTAGAGGTCCATCCCCTAATAAACACTTGCATCTTTGCAGGAACACCCCCTAGCGGTTAAACACTAAACAACACACTACACTAGTAAGCTCTCCCAGCTACGGGAAGCTACTCTCACCTAGGAACTACTTTCCAAATCAGCACAGTAACACATGTGTTTTATCCCAAACTACCCCCAACTAAGGGATATAAAACATATTGGTGGAGGCGCTGCTACCACGCACAATAAGGGTAGGACTCATACAACGAGCCCTCGTGGTAGAAACGGCCCGTACCGCACACAGCCAAGCGTTAAGTATTTTTTTTTTTTTGAAGACAGCATTATAATTTTTTTTCTCTTATCCCTTCACTCTAGAAATACAAGGGAAATTTTTATCAACCCACCCACCCCCACCCCCTGAAAAGCATCAGGAACATAATACATTGCAAAACACACACAGTTCTTTTTTATACATACACTTGATTCAGCATGGCCCCTCTATACCGCCTAGCTGTGCTGAGGAGCATTGGGGAATACCAGGAGTTAATTGCCTGGCACAAGGACTTTGAGACAAGACAGGGCTACCTCACAAGGTTTCAGCAGCTCCTGCACGCCCAGTATATGCGAATTATAAGGGCATTTGTCCGGCCACTCCGCAGCGCTAAGAATCGCAAGATTCGAGCGAAAATCCCCACCCTCCGTACACAAATCATTAAGGCACACTGGCAACTACACTGCCGACACGAATTCATGTTCCAGCAATGGGAAACAATCATCAGGGAACACCAACGGATAGGGACTAATGGCACCAAAGTTGCCGAACAGGCCATATGCCTCAATAGGCAGTACGCCCAAATTTGGGATGACTACCGCGAGCTCCAGGCTAACAAGGCCATTTTTGAATTCATGGCAGGGCCACAAGCCCAGCCTAGAGAGGACATAAGCGTAGATACGCTAACGCAGCAATTTGCGAGGATGTCCCTCTCAGACACTTACAAAACACAGGGGAAGGAGTTCGCCGTGGCCACAGTCCAGAAGACGGCCAGTATAGGCTCCAACACATTACAGGGCCAAGGTCACATCAATACACGTCCCTCAGATCCGGTTCGGAAGGCAATTTTGCCAAACCGAGGAGCAGAACCTATGCCAACCCCCTCAGAACGGACGAACGAGAGAGAGTTGACGCCAGGACTCTTAGGCACACACCGTAACACTGGGAGAAACCGGGAGGTAACCATGTCATGGGCTGAGGACATAGAGCCCGTCCCACAGAACATTAAGCCCACACAAACCTACACACATAGGCAAACACAAGGGCAGGAGTCTACCGTGGCCATAGGCCAGAAATCGGTTAGACTACACTCCAATACATCGCCAGGGCAATCACAGGCAATTACACGGCCTTTTCCGCTAGTTCGAAGGGTAATTTTGCCAGAATGGAGGCGGACACTGACATGTGCATCCCCAGTGCAAATGCATAAGAGGGTGTTGCCGTCAGCCCCTCAGGGTGCAAAACGCACGCCTGTGCACACTGACCAGCCACAAACACACAGTACACGGGGTATAAGAAAGGTCTTATTACCTACCCCACTTGGCCAGGCAGTCAGGAATACACACACCCCTATAAACACTGCTAGGGTAGCGCGGAGCGCAATTAGTCCCTCAGACACAAGCACACTCAGACCAATATCCAGGCACTACGGTGAAAGTAGACCCAGACTTACTTTGCTACAAAATCCTCCAGAAAATAGTAAAGAAGCACCTCAATGGGTGTCAGGGGCCTACGCCTTAGTGACAGGGCGAAAGTATTCACTTTCTCGAGCAATGACGCTCGGACGTGGATAACGACTTTCACCATGAATATAACATACACTAATGTCACTTGAATCACAAATATACATACGGGCAGGTTCTTTTACACGCAGGAAACACGATAATTGATACACAAAGGGCAGATTCCACCCCTGTAAACGGCAGACACGCAGAGACTCATGCACAAAACTACACATTTTTTCATGTACATACAGGGGAACGTGGCAAACTCAAAATTATATAATTTGAAATTTTTCTTAATTTTTTCTTGGCCCCTAGCATTTTTTAGGCCATCAAGGGTTTATAATCATGGTTAGTTCAAATTATAGCTTGGATAATGTAAAGTTTTTAATGTACAAAGTCAATCGGAGGCCAATCAGTGGGCCACGCGGCTCAGGTCCTCAAAGAACTGTTCCGAATGCAGCCTAAGCAACAAACCACAGCACAGAGCTTTGGCGGGTCTTTCCAAGTATAAATGACTATCTTGTTATATTTTCCATTCCTACAATTCGCTAGATTCTTTTGGGATGACTGAGAGACTTAATCGTAAGAAACAGTTAAGAATCTCACACTATTTTTGAAAAATAGTAGATTTCCCTGAGACGTAACTAGATTACTGTCTTACTAACGTCGTAAAATAGGTGAATAGTACACTCAGGTCCTATCTTTCATTTTGAAACTTTTGAAATTATTTACAATACAATCTTTAAAAAGTACCGCCGTCTGGCAACCTGCTTTGGTAAACATAAAGCATTATGTAAATGTCATACAATATATTTTCTCTTCTTTTTTTTCAAAGAACTTTCTTAGTTTGAATTTTTGGATAACTCATTTTTTTTTCTCTTTCACTAATCCCGTGAAGTGCGAATTATCCAAGTTGAACTGTATATATTTGATCCATAGGTGTACCCTACCTATTACGCTGCCTATAGCATGAGTTTTTCCCCCATAACAGCGCTCAAACTAAACAAAAACACCATTGGGTAACACTCACAGCTCAAGGGGAAAACACCATTATTTATTTTTGGAAGTCACACACTAAACGCAAATACCGCACAAAACAGTCAAAACACTAACAGAACTGTCCCAGAGACACAGGCCTAAAAGGCATCAGGAATAATTACCCTGGACAAAGACGGTCACGAACCCGCAACCTTCTGGATACCAGGAATGCAAGGTCGGGTAACTATTCAATTGGAGGATAGAATAATAAGGGATGGTTACACCAACAGGAATTCATACGCACAAAACAATAAAATCACCTTCGACACCTAGTCACCAAACACGCGACTAGCGGCCCGGAGACACACGTACATAAACACAGCTAACTACCACTAACAGGAATATATTCATCCCAGGCCCACAATAACACAAAAACTTGGGGACACAAACATACATAGTCGTAGGGTCTTTTACATTACAAGGGACCCAAGACACGCTGTATATGCAGACAGTAGAAAGACGTGTCGGCAAACATACACACATTGGCCTGGCACATGGGGCGAGCGGGCCAGCCAACAAGCCGGCAAAGCACTTCCTTACACAGCCGTAATCTAATACTATCGCCAGGTCAGCGATAACACACACACATAATCATGCGACCTTCACCAGCTACGGACAACCCAACAGTGTTTCAGTCCTGGCTGTAACATACACAGTCATTCACGCCTGTTTCAAAACCCAATAACTCCCAAAATTAGAGTACGACCGTCGTCGCGTATGGCACAAAACATTCACGCTAAAGCATACTTTCATCCGCGTGTCTCAAACACACGATACGCGCGCCATGGTACATACAGCACAGAAACTGTAACACCAGGACCGTAGAACAAGGCGGGTGCGAACACACGATAACACCATACAATCGTGCCAAAAAGAAACTAGCCAATGGTATTTTTGGCGCCAAAAACACAATCAGAAACCACACTAGGGACACACAAATCCCAACAGACAACGCAGACATAAAACACGGAGCGTTACACGGGATCGCGGGTCCGAATGCCCAGTAAAATCGGACGCCGTGGAAAACAAAAATCCAGAATCCCACTTAGACGGAAGTTGGCCCTATACAAGTACATAAGCGGGTGAGCCACACAATTATAATAACAGGGAGGTTCTTTAACGCACATACAGGAACATAGATTCGTTCCAAGGTACTCGCTACCACAGCCTACTTAGGGCATTAGCGACCACAAAATACTTTTCTCTGAACCATAGCGCCCAACACCTAGATACGGGAGACGCCACTCTCACAGACACAAAACAGGTAACACCACATTTTTTCCGGCAAAAAGCCATGCAAAATTTCGATTACGCCAAACACAGGAAATAGACTTCCTAAACACAAGTTATAGCAATTACACAAGGCAAAGGTCTTGCGGAAGAAAGGCCTACACAACATCAGTAGCAAAAACAGGACAGATTAACACATTGCCCCTCCAGGAATGTCAAACAATGTCAACACACGGACATTGGCAAAAGTCACGTTCCGTCAGCCGCCATACGTAACGTCAGAGACTTCCCGTATACAAGAACATGAAAACAAAAACACAACAAAACACCGCGTTGCGAACTCTAGCGCATTTCAATATTGTTGCCGGTAGACATTCCTAGAGCACCCAGACGTGCTGGTGACACGCAAATATGATGACGCTGTCATAAACCATCAATAAGAACAGCATACAGACACACGGATATTGACACAGGATTCAGCGCTGTTACAATAGGTATAACATTAAGCAATGTACAGACACGATAGGCCGGATTTATCTTAGGGCCACAGAAGCATGTTTACAAGGGCGATAACAAGTACACGCGCCGCCTGACAGTTAGCCACACGACACACGATAAGACGTATCCGATAACGGCACGCGCGCCAGCATGCTGCAGCGGAACGCAACCACAGACACGCAAGACTCAGTAACCACAGCCACGGGCACCTCCTGCCCACACGCGCCCTCAAATCAGGGGCGAATACAGACAGATTCCCTGAAGGAACAACCCCCCCCCAATAACTACTTCTCTTCTTGTTTTTTTTTATAAAAAAAAATCATAGGCGATCAGGACATGACCAGTTACACTCACAATCACTTGCTACCTCTACATTACAAATGAGAGACCAGATTAGGCCGTGACGTCACAGCGTCACCGCACTTAACCATCCCAAGGAGCGGATAGAAACCCAACATTGACCAAATGAGGACGACAGGAGCAGAGATGGACAATGCCACCAGGATGGCCAATATACTAGCTACGGAATAACATCCCAGCACCCCTCTCCCTACATAACCCATCAATTACAACACTATTCAACACAAACAAACAGACACATAGAAACAGCTAGACTACATTCCAAAATATACATCGGGGTTGATAGACTTCATGCGTTTACCAAGAATTTGGGTATACTACACCCTGGTCCTAAATGCCTACACCCGAGTATTAGGGGTGGTCGGAAACAAAATGAAGCGTAATGCACATCTCTATGCAAGAGATGAGGCCAAAGTCATAATAACAACTCTTTTTTTATTAAATAAGCCCGCATGCAATGGACATGGACTTATAACACCTCGGCCCACACTTATCCACAAATGAGAGCGGATACGCCTCATATCCAGCCACATGCATGGAATATCCTACCCACATACCAGGGATATTATTATTATTACCATACCTGCATGGAATTTTTTTAAATTTTGTACACCTGGGAAATACCTACCCCCGTCCACTCACTGTAAAGACATCCTAGCAGCATCAGCGGCTCCCGGCCACCATTAACATGGAGTCCAACGATGCGCAACCCTCTCCTACCATGCTTTAAGCCCATTCAGCAAATAACACCCCCCGGATCCTAATAACAAGGGACCCAACGCCATAAAAACCAACTAACGCCTCCAGAAAACTACCAAGGCATTATCGCTGGACAGCTGACATGGCGAACAGACCTGAAGTAATCCATGCATCTAGAAGATTCTACAACCCCAGGACACTTAAAAAATCTACATAATTACATGACACACAGAAAATTATTCACAAATCACACCTATTTTTTTATAAAAAAGAATCTGATGCCACGCTGAATGATGATGAGAGCGTGGACAGAGGGGCAGGGACGGGGCAAGACGCCAACAGATCCTGACCCAGACCAAAAAGACGAAACTACGTAAGGTTGAAGCATTGATGGCCTGGCGCGGGCAAACGCCAAAACCGGGGGTGCGTCTAGCCTACCCCCTCGGCAGAGGAAAGTTACACCCACTATGCGCCACGGTCGTCGAAGCCAAGACCTGCAGGGGAGACCTTTGACGACTGGGGGGAGAATTAGCCAGCTCCGCACCGGACTCAGGAGAGGAACCTAGCGACGACCACATTAGGACTAGACTCCTAGTTTAGTACGTAAGTAAGGTAGAGCTTCTATGGCGGGAAGCTAGTCTTCTACTCGCGGAAGTGAAGAAGAATCTCAGGATTCAGCGGGACCAATCCTAGATTCGCCAAGTCCTTGCCCCGCGTGGCAAGGTGAAGAAAACCAATCAAATGAATAATGAATAAACAAATAATGAATAATATACATGAAATATGAATAATATGGAATGAACGCGATCATTCGGTCCCGTGCCCACATAAATGGCTGACAGCGAGTCACCAGAGCTCAAATGGTTACGCACCGGGCCGCCAGAGATATTAAATAGGCATGCAGCGGGCTGCCAAGAGGGGTTCGCGTGGGCAAACCCAGCAATGGAGATTAATGCCGATATAGGCGAAGAGGATTCCCGGACGCTAAATTCCCGGATGTTATTATTAATGCCAATATAGGCGAAGAGGATTCCCGGACGCTAAATTCCCGGATGATATTATTTTATTGGACGATTTTTCCCGAACGATGTCCCGTGCCCATATAAATGGCTGACAGCGAGTCTCCAGAGCTTAAATGGTAACGCAGCGGGCGGCCAGAGATATTAAATGAGGAACGCAGCGAGCCCTCACAGGGGTTACAGTGGGCAAAACCAGCAATGATGAATACATCAATAAATGACACAGGAAGAATGATGACAACACATGCAAGTATAACGGCGATGCGTTTGCTCTCCAGCAGCGCAGGCGCCCGGAACTTTAGTAATTACTAGTTATTAATCACTAATATAAATGTCGACAACTAGTATTAAGGGAGCGGAATCCGGTGGTTTTAGAAACAATGTTTCTAGAATACACGCGGGTGGTGACCTGGGGAGGTAAAACTGCCTCGGGCGAACGCTCCGGTCGAAATTTTAGCATGTAAGGCAGTTGCATTTGGAACGCAACTTAGAATTAAGCAAATTCAATAAGCGCCGTTGCTAAATAATAGCACAGCACATTTCGGCACTAGATTAAGGTAAAACCATTCGGATTGTAAATACAAAATATTTTTTTTAATTATCATAAATTAGGCTAAGCACCTTAAGATTAAGGTAAAGCACGTTCGGCACCTGTTTACCAAAAACCGTTACCAGGGTAAGCCTGACAACGCATAGAATAAGCTAGATAATACCTAGGCTAACCTATAAGTAAGTTACACCTCAGTGGCGCCACACTTAGTTTTACAAATTAAGCGCTACCAACGAAGTGTTATATATTTACATGTAATGTATTGCAATGTATTGTAATGTCTTACTAATCATTAATCCACTTTCACCCAAACAGGAAAGCGAGGAAGCAAACGAATATACATGTTTTCCAAATAGATGGCCAATAATCCATTTTTGTTTCACAGATGACAAGGAGCACGAGCATGTCTATTGTAAATATGTTTTCCACACCAAATTACACATACCCTTATCTCTGTCACACAAACACACTGTTCCTCATCGTTTTTCAGTCGCGCCAATAAGGTGACGGCGCCGCGATCAGCGACGTAAGGTGACGTGGGGCACCGAGCGGCGCTGACGCAAACACACGTTCAACACGCTTCAATAAAAAGCAATATTCGGTAGCCAGGGGCGGTGCAAAGGTTGTGAGCACCTACCCTCGCCGCCAAGGTAAATTTTTCCACCCACGGGGAAAATTTGCGAAAGGAAAAGTAACGGCATGACCACTAACCCACTAACCCACAGCCATAGGTGAGAGGCACCTACAGCTCAGCGAGTAATAAATGAAGGGAGAATGAGTCGACAGACGAGAGCGCTACAGAAGGCCTAGAGAATGCGACGAGGTACCAGGCTCATGAGCAAAACGGTCTAGCAATAAGGTTATTATTTAATGTCATTTTATGTTATATTATGTTATGGTATGTTATATCATCATTGTAAAAGCAAAAACTGTAAATCCAAAGCATACACAAACATAGTGGTGCTCAACTGTACACCTACGCACATAAACTCACAAATTGTCACGCCATTTTACACGCCATAATGTCAACACTGAATACACTGTTTTTTTTTCCTTTCTACTCTACTAACGCCAAAATTTGTGAAGGTGTCCCGTTTCATCCCAAGAACAATGAACCATTATGATATTTCCTTTAACTTATACCCTGGGGCACCTACTTTTGCTATTCTCGTCCATCTTTTAAACAATACACTGAAGGGAGCAATTTTTTCTCCATACAACGCCGGACGGCACAACCATCCGTCCGGACATGGTTTTTTTCCTCCCTGAAAAATAACAACACATATATATATACAACGGCGAGACCATGCATTTTTTTGTGTTGCTATCTTTATTATTACCATGTCAACTTGCAAAAATGAGCCATTCTAAAAATTAACTATGTATAGCATGTATATCCCAAAACCTACCCCTCTGAGCACAAGCTGGACTCGCATCACCACGACATTGACACACCTACACCAACACGGAAGAAAAGAAGAAGAAGTACAAGAAGAAATCAAAAACGAACCATCACATCGACACCCCCACTCTACTAATCGAAGAAGAGGACTTGTACAGCCCCGGGGGGGGGGGGGCAGTACCCATGAAAGCCACCCCTCCATCTTTCACTAAAACCACCCTAACTGGCAACATCATAAGACCAGAACATTATCTTTACACAGCAAGAGGCGGCCACCCAGCTCGGGAGGTTAGCCAACCACTTGCAACACATACATAAACATCTACACCAACAACTATCTGGGGCAGCTACGGTGACGTAATGCTGACCATGCTGCACCTAAAACTATAAGAATGGAGTCCTGACCAGGAGCCATCATCTGTTCTACTCAGTGCGTCGCCAGCGGCCCTAGCCAACATCGTTCCTGCTACATCATCAGGTGAGATTCAGCAAAGTGCTCAGACTCCTTTATTTTGTACCCCAAACCTGTACACACTAGTTATATTTTACATTTGCCTAAGACTTCACAAAAGGGACATACAGAACTACATTCACTGACCAATAAACACTTGGTCAGTAAGTTACACATTGCATTACTAATTAGTAATAATTACACTCCTCTTCACATCCTCATACCCTTCCTGACCTTCGTCACGATTGTCCGTGACCATAGTAGCCAGTAACTTCTTTGTCAGACTGCATTGTATTTCCCAGCACGCGACTCGACTACATAACGTCGAGCCGCTGACATCAGCACGCCTATTATATTACCCATACCGTCCAGCTGGCAGGCCAGTATGGTAGCCTGCGTTTAGAGGTCCATCCCCTAATAAACACTTGCATCTTTGCAGGAACACCTCCTAGCGGTTAAACACTAAACAACACACTACACTAGTAAGTTCTCCCAGCTACGGGAAGCTACTCTCACCTAGGAACTACTTTCCAAATCAGCACAGTAACACAAGTGTTTTATCCCAAACTACCCCCAACTAAGGGATCTAAAACAGGGGTTTGAATTTGGGATCTCTGGACTTCCATCTCCACATTGCTGTCTTGGAGCGTGGTTGGTTGGATCCTCAGTTTAGGGGTGCGACAACGCAGTCGAGTAGCTCCGTGCACATTGGGTGGGTGTACAATCTGTCTGATAACCGGTGTTAATTATTATTATTTAGCGTATGGCTTTTAGAGCTGGGAGAGTCCGAAGACATGTTCATCTCGCCAGAGGTTGTAGCCGTTTCAAGTGGATATCCATGGGGTGAGCTGCATGTTCCGTTCAATTTCAAGTAGTACCAACTTCCGCTACAAGATGTCATCGTCACCAAGTGGTGAACGTTGGAATTTTGATAGAGCGTTTCAACGAAGTCTAACCTAGCAATTTAGCTTCACACAAGTTTAGTAAGTGGAAGGATCTTTTACATGCCATAAATCTATGACATGCGACCGCCGGCTTTACTTCCCCTCGGAAGGAAGGCATACTGAAGGATTTTAACACTTTAAAAAAATCCGATGACTTCAGCCGGGTTTAAACCCGCTATCTTGGGCAGAGCAGTTCAGCATGCTACCAACTACGCCACCGAAGCCACTACCGGTGTTAATTTTGATGGCTGTAATTCAGGTAAGGACTGCCGATGGTTAATTTTGGTGCCACCAAATGCTACCGTTAACGACACCTAGCTGTGAACTTGGCTACTAGATGCCACCGCAACCGGTACCTGGCAGCGAACTTGGAACATACTAGAGCGTTAATCAAATCTAACCTACAAAGTTAGCTTCACACAATTGTAGTTAGTGGAAGGTTCTTTTACATGCCACCAATCTATGACTTGGGCCCGTCGGATTTACTTTCCCTCCGAAGGAAGGTATACTGAGGAGTTTTTACGCTCTTAAAAATCTGACGACTTCGGGCCAGGTTTGAACCCGCAATCATGGGCATAGAAGCTCTGCATGCTACCAACAACACTTCACCAAAGCCGCCGAGGCTGGGTTTACCAATGCATAATATTCTATACCCCGGACGTAGCACTGGTAACAATTGAGTCCATGGGAAATGAAAGAATTGAAGAGTAAAGGGTCTGACCCGTGACCTATAAAGTGTTAATATATAACATTGATTAGTGTTTAATCCCGGCAATTCTCTATAATGGATGCAGGTAGAATATACCTCGCTATTGTGCGAGCAAAGTAATTAATTAACAGGTGTATCGGAATGAAAAACAACTCGCTGCTACGTATTATTTCACAGCATACCTCTTCGTGAGATTCAACGCAGTGTTTGTTAATCATCAAACTGCGGGATGATGTTTCATTGTTTAATTCAGAACTAAGGAGAGAACATTTAACTCTATAATGATAGCGTTAATCTCCGCGACGAAAAAAAAACCACCACACACAAAAATTCAAATTTGTCAAAATCCATAAAACACCAAAAGTCAATCTAAATTAGTCAAAATTCGTCGAAAAGAAGCTCAAAAATAATCTAAAACAAAACACACAAAATTAAAATAAATAAAAATACAAAAAGACATTCGAGGACATTTGCATAAATTTCAAAGTAGGTAAGATTAACGGCCTAGGAGACACGTCACTCTGAAAACGCACCACATCACACACTGCAGATCAAATGGAGGTGCTGCGGTCACTTGGTAGACTAATTTTTGATGGCTCTAGTGCCACAGTTTTTTTTGTCAATGTTGGATACTATTTTGTTCTACATTTCAAGACCATGTTCTTCCATATTCACCTAAGCGTCATAGTTAAAATCTAAGCAATTTTATATCTTTATTGTAAATACATATTATATAATTTTGTATGAAATTTACATTCACTTTTCATTCATTTCCAGCTTGAGACGCCTTTCAGCGTCCAATCTAATCTGTAAGCCTCTGCGTACGAACATGTCACTTCCATAAACCTCAAGTTATTAGGGTCTAGCAGTTAGCATTGTGGCCTCCTCGGCTTCTAACCACTCATTGAAACAGTAAAGTAGGCTACTGAATTTAACCATCACCTCCTAGGTCTACCTCTACTTCTCTTACCCTCTAGAACACTGGTTCTCAAAGTGTGTGCCGTGAAATTTTTGGACTGTGCCGCGAAACATTTTGCTTGTGTATTCAATATTTCAGTAATACAATTCATTATTATTACAGAATGATGTAAGTCTACATGCAGTAAGAATTCAACAAATAAGATGCTTTGTCAATAATATTACACAATTGTTGCAGTTTAGTGGGAAATGTGGGCTTGGTTACTTTTGAACAGCACTATTCAATGCGGGGAGGAATCGCAGACAAACACACCCGTAGTTCTTGGCCTGCAGAAAGAATTAGTATGATAAAATTGGTCCGGCTAGATCAAACATAAAATGCCAGCGTTTCGCCCCGGTGTGCCGTTGGGCTCGTCAGTTGGTACAGACACACCTCACCAATACGCATGGTTAGCACATACTGAGAAGGCCATCACAAGACACAAAATACAAGTAGTATTGACGTCACGAGTGATGCCAATGTGCTAAGGAAGTCAAGCTCCCTTTCATAAAACAAAAACCTTACCTTGGCAATCCAAATAGGTTATGCACATTCCCGAATGGGAATATGATGTTATTTCCGTTTGATCAGATAAATTATCAATTAGTATGATAAAATTGGTCCGGCTAGATCAAACATAAAATGCCAGCGTTTCGCCCCGGTGTGCCTTTGGGCTCGTCAGTTGGTACAGACACACCTCACCAATACGCATGGCTAGCACATACTGAGAAGGCCATCACAAGACAGAAAATACAAGTAGTATTGACGTCACGAGTGATGCCAATGTGCTAAGGAAGTCAAGCTCCCTTACATAAAACAAAAACCTGACCTAGGCAATCCAAATCACTCGTGACGTCAATACTACTTGTATTTTGTGTCTTGTGATGGCCTTCTCAGTATGTGCTAGCCATGCATATTGGTGAGGTGTGTCTGTACCAACTGACGAGCCCAACGGCACACCGGGGCGAAACGCTAGCATTTTATGTTTGATCTAGCCGGACCAATTTTATCATACTAATTGATAATTTATCTGATCAAACGGAAATAACATCATATTCCCTTTCGGGAATGTTCATAACCTATCTGCAGAAATAAGACACTCACGTTTCTTATTTTTAATGCAGATCAGAGCCGAAAAATCCTGTTCGCACAGATAACATTTGTTATGCTCTTATAACACTGAGAACTGTCTTTTCACTGAAATCCAAAACTGAAGTATATTTATTCCATAAATGTTTCTCTACTAACGTTCCAATGGTTCGTGTACCCTACGCTAGGGTCCTCAATCTTTTGGGACTGCTCTGTAGCGTTTGAAATTGCTCTAAAGCAGGCACAGTTACTAGTATATTGCGCCCGTTGACGCATGTTGACGCATGTTGACGCATGTTTGCACAGCTAACGAAGACCAAGATCCATGCTGAAAAGTAACTGAACATACCCTGCGAGCGGCGGGAAGAAGGTGAAGCAATATCGCTGATAATTAAATTTTTATGCACTTCAGACATTCGATAAATCCACAATTATTTAATCAACGTAATTCTGCTTATTTAAAATACGGTATACAACGCTTATGAGCGAAACCGTCAGTTTACGCGGCTAACTCATGACCAGAGTGAACGCCATATTTTGTGAAGCCAGTACTTACTCATCGTTTGCTGAAGCAACATCTATGTGAATGTGAAGCGCAAATAAGGACACGTTCCGTGAAGAGAATCCATGTGCTATGGATAAATCCGAGTATATTTGTCAAATGGACAGCCATCAGGGCATAAACTGATAATCAAATAATTGTGTACATTAATAACATTTAATCTGAGAAATATTTTGATTCACGGAGTGAAAATTATGGAAGCGTGCATCGCAAACTCTAAGACCACATGGTCGCATCCAGGTGTATTATAAAACTGTGAATTGATAAACTGTGTAATAATAATAATAATAATAATAATAATATCGTATGGCCTAGGATGCCGGGTGCAAGCTTTGTAATTTTCACCCAGAGGGTAGCTTGCATGTCAAATTTCGTTGTTCCTTGAATCACTATGAAAGTCAAGGAGGTTAGATAATAGATATCTAACCTCCTTGAACACGATAGCGCTTTCTAGTAGAGAAATGAGGAACTTTGTGTCGGCGGAAACTCCCGAGATTAATTTTGCCATTATGAACTCGGCCTACTGAATTCAAATGGGTTGTTTGACATGCCAACATCGTATGACATGCGTATCGTATTTTTGCCGCCTTTCAAAAATCACTTACCACGGCCAGGGGCGAACCTGCAATCTTGGGGTTAGTTGACCGACACGCTATCCACTCACCCACCGTGGCAAGCTGATCAACTGTGTAATTCTACAAGAATAATTTTATGTTTTGCCGGATGGGCAGTGATTATGATTTTTATTTCGTGTAAATAATTCGTGAAAGTAACGAGTGAGCATCGCACAAGCGATAACTTAACGCCAGTGGCGGAGTGAAAATGGGCAATTTATTACCGCACCTTAGTGTCAGTGAGTGCAAGTTTTCTTTAAACATGTGTAATATTATCTCCAACGGCAACATTATGATCCTACTGAAACGTCAAATCTTGGAATATATCCCCTACCACGCAATGCAGATGGATAGCTAAATCATGCGTGGGGAATTGGCAGTGGAAGGTGATCGGAAACAATGAGAAAATGATTTAAAACCGTTGAGGAGACCTCTTACAACATCTCATGGCGGGTCTCGAACCGACGGTCGCTGCATCTGTAAGTCAGATCTTGTATCAGTAGCGTTTATTGTAAGAGTTGGAAACAGTAGATTTAATTTTAGTTTGGTTTCATTTTCGGTGCACAATGCAGGTAGCTATTATAAGAACACGCGTGGAAAGTTACAATTTTATTAAAGATTTATAAATGCCAGGAAGGCTGTATTTTCAATATCCATTTCGGATCGTTTCAAAACACTTATTAACAACTTTTATTTTAACAAATTCACAACGAAATTTGATAAAATGGTCCGGCTAGCTCAAAACAGTTGCCAGCGTTTCGCCCCAGTGTACCAATTGGCTCTTCAGTTGGTTATGGTACACCTCACCAAGACGCGTGGCTAGTACATACTGTGAAGGCCGCTGCAAGGCACAAAATGTCGCCACGAGCAGCGCCAATGTACTACGGAAGTCAAACCTTCCTTTCAAAAATAATGTTAGGTTACCTTGCTAATCCATATTGTAAATATCTGTTCCCGAAGGAAACAGGATGTAAAATTGTCCGATTGAACTATGTAGATTAACAAATTCACAACGAAATTTGATAAAATGGTCCGGCTAGCTCAAAACAGTTGCCAGCGTTTCGCCCCAGTGTACCAATGGGCTCTTCAGTTGGTTATGGTACACCTCACCAAGACGCGTGGCTAGTACATACTGTGAAGGCCGCTGCAAGGCACAAAATGTCGCCACGAGCAGCGCCAATGTACTACGGAAGTCAAACCTTCCTTCCAAAAATAATGTTAGCTTACCTTGCTAATCCATATTGTAAATATCTGTTCCCGAAGGAAACAGGATGTAAAATTGTCCTATTGAACTATGTACATTAACAAATTCACAACGAAATTTGATAAAATGGTCCGGCTAGCTCAAAACAGTTGCCAGCGTTTCGCCCCAGTGTACCAATGGGCTCTTCAGTTGGTTATGGTACACCTCACCAAGACGCGTGGCTAGTACATACTGTGAAGGCCGCTGCAAGGCACAAAATGTCGCCACGAGCAGCGCCAATGTACTACGGAAGTCAATTTTACATCCTGTTTCCTTCGGGAACAGATATTTACAATATGGATTAGCAAGGTAAGCTAACATTATTTTTGAAAGGAAGGTTTGACTTCCGTAGTACATTGGCGCTGCTCGTGGCGACATTTTGTGCCTTGCGGTGGCCTTCACTGTATGTACTAGCCACGCGTCTTAGTGAGATGTACCATAACCAACTGAAGAGCCCATTGGTACACTGGGGCGAAACGCTGGCAACTGTTTTGAGCTAGTCGGACCATTTTATCAAATTTCGTTGTGAATTTGTTAATGTACATAGTTCAATCGGACAATTTTACATCCTGTTTCCTTCGGGAAGAGATATTTACAATATGGATTAGCAAGGTAAGCTAACATTATTTTTGAAAGGAAGGTTTGACTTCCGTAGTACATTGGCGCTGCTCGTGGCGACATTTTGTGCCTTGCAGCGGCCTTCACAGTATGTACTAGCCACGCGTCTTGGTGAGGTGTACCATAACCAACTGAAGAGCCCATTGGTACACTGGGGCGAAACGCTGGCAACTGTTTTGAGCTAGCCGGACCATTTTATCAAATTTCGTTGTGAATTTGTTAATGTACATAGTTCAATCGGACAATTTTACATCCTGTTTCCTTCGGGAACAGATATTTACAACTTTTATTTTGTCAAGCTGATGAAAAGAAACTTGTTTTGGCAGGTGTTAGAACACGACCATGGTTACATGTATAAGCCTAACCACTACATAGCACACTCGATTTTAGGCCATGCATCTTTATTTATTTAGAAGCCCGTGAAATTCTTAGCATTATTATAAGCGGAATGCAGAGTTCCGTTAGTCACATTTGTAGGCCAGATCAATACTTGAAAACAGGTTTATTTCTTTACGAGAAGCCAGACAAGCAATGAATGCAACAGTATTTTGTAACCAGAGAACATAGGTTCGACCTCATTCAGGGAAGAGGCAATTTAATAAATGCACAATCTCACACTTAAGTTCGTATCAGAAGCCTTCATGTTAATTCATAGCGTTGTTTGAATGTGTTTTACACAGACATAATCTTTATGACCAGTATTTAAAACGTGTATAACTTAGGAATCCACACTTATTGTAATTAACATTATTAGAGTATTATTGATATGAGTCGTGATGGTGGATCAATACCTCCGACATGTTATTGTGGTTATACCGGTGGTAACGAACTACTGCAGTCGTACCTAACCGAAGGGCGCCAGGATTGATGAATCCGTAATTGTAAGAGTGAGACACAGGGTGTCTAATAGTGATGAAGTATTGGTCGTGACACAGGGTGTCTGTTATGTTATTAAGTTATTATGCATTAGTTGGATACACACGTTACCTAAGTACACTGAACGCCTTTTAAAGGTCAATAAACTGAACAACTATACTGCGAGGAATAAATAATTGTGTTAAGCTTTAATAATCAAAGATAGGTTTTTGTAAAACTAAACAAATCTCATAATTTCCCCTGAGCCTGAACAAAGATAATAAATATTAAAAATAAAATATTTTCTGGACCAAATGTTACCGACAGTAGTGGCTACGCTGGCTAAAGCGCAGCATTAGTTCATGGGGCCAAGCACTCTGCTGACTCGGTAGACGCGTGGGTTTCGTGCCCCACCGTCGGCCGTCCTTGAAATGCCTTTCCGTGGTTTCCCCATTTTCAACACCAGGCAAATGCTGGGACGGTACCTACTGACAGGCCACGGCCGCTTCCTTCCATATCCTTGCCCAGTTTCATTCACCATCATTCATTTCATCTCTCATTAAGTCCTCTCATTGGGGTTGGCGTCAGGAAGGGCATCCGGCCGTAAAACCATCGCCACAAAGACTTTCATCGCATCTCATCCCCAACCCCGTTGGAAAACGGGAATAATAAGGGGTAAACATACATACATTTTCTGGACCAAATGTTGACACTTAGTTGTTGCCCTTAGCACTCCATTATTTGTGAACAGTATTTCCTCTTCAGCTCCATTTAAATATATGCTTGTGGGAGGTCATCAGACCACATGTATATTTGCGATGTGAATTTAATAGGTTAATGTAATATAATACAATACAATGAATTACTACAATTAACTATAACATAATACAACATATCAGGCACAGTGTTCTGTATTTTACACTCAGGATGTACCTATAATTAGCTGTAATTAGCGGTAATTGCATAACCTTCTGAACCGGCGGCACTTATGAAGTTCAGGTGGTACGGATATCTTTTCTCGAAATGTGTTTTTTTACATCAATTATGGGTAAATCGAGGGTGCTGATCACGAATATACTATTAGTTTTGCACCCTCACCTAACGCCCTCGAGGGACGAGGGTTCGATTCCCCTCACATGTAGTAGGCCTAAGTCATACATTCGAATTTGCAGCGTGTAACCGGGAAAGTTACGGTGTTGTGTTCATAAAAATAGTATGGAGACGTTTCTTACATTGGCTGTGCGAAAAGTCACACCTAACGCTCTTGAGGGTCGAGGGTTCGATTCCCCTCACAGGTACCAAGTCATAAATTCAAATTTGGGATGAATGACCCGGAATGGTACGGTATTGCGTTGATATAAATTGTATGAAAACGTTTCTTACATCGGATGTGCAAAAAGTCACCCGTATCGCCCTTGAGGGTCGAGAGTTCGATTCCCCTCCCGGGTACTAAGTCATAAATTCGAATTTGCTACGTATAACCCGTATCTGTACGGCATTGCGTCGATATAAATTGCATTAAAACGTTTCTTACTTCATATATGCGAAAGGTCATCCGTAGCGCCCTTGAATGTCGGAGTTTGGTTCCCCTCCCAAGTACTCAGTGGAATAATCGAATTCACGATCTCTGTCCCGGATCGGAACGGTATTGTGTCGATAATATACTGTATGACTATATAAATAATTACCCTTTTACTATGGATCCGCCTAGTCAATACTAATCCGCGTCATTCACAGCAATTTCGAATTTATGACTTGGTACCTGTGAGAAGAATCGATCCCTCAACCCTCAAGGGCGTTAGGTTTGACTGTTCGCACAGCCAATGTAATAAACGTCTCCATACTATTTTTATGAACACAATACCGTAACTTCCCGGGTTACACGCCGCAAATTCGAATTTATGACTGAGCACCTGGGAGGAGAATCGAACCCTCGTCCCTCAAGGGCGTTTGGTGTGGGTGCAAAACTAATAGTATATTCGTGATCAGCAATCTCGATTTACCCATAATTGATGTAAAAAATGAAAATCACATGTCGAGAAAAACAAAATCCGTACCACCTAAACTCCATAAGCAACCATCATTCGAGGTGCCAGCACTGCCATTACGAAATGTTTCATCATAAACGAACTCTTCGTCACTAAATTCACTAACACCATCTAATTCCGCATAATCTTCCGCACTACTTAATTCAGTATCAGTTCCACTATCGCTAAAATCAACGTCACTTTCATCCAAATATCCCGCTATTTGCTTCTCGCGATCTTCCAACGTCGCCATGTTGCCACGCAACAGTTCATTTCAAACTTGCATGGCCTTCAAAATACCTCTCCATACGGCTTGATTCCAAAGAGAATATAGCGTAACGGTAGTGCATAGTATCGCCAGAAGATGGGAGAAGCGCAGTATTGCTGATATTTTGTTGGGTGTACCCCGACAGCGAAGTTATAGGCGGAACAAAACGATGTCGGGTGTGACCCGACAAAGGATCTATGCTAGATATTTTCGTTGTCGGGGCTCCCTCGCCACGTGAGTGCTAAGGGTTAAGTTTCTTTAGTTACATTTTGATACATTTTCACATTAATAGTCGACAACCAATTGGTGATGTGTTAACTGTAGCACACACATCAGATTGGTAGCAATATGAGTCGATGTAATTGTTAAATTACCATCGCAATTGCAGGCTTTCCTATTTTTAGCCTATTTTCAAATTTGAAAAAATAGGCTTATGAGATCACCTTTTGTCCGTGTGTGTGTGCGCGCGTGTGTGTGTGTGAGGTGTGTGTGTGTGTCCCCCTAATAAGATCTTAACGGCTGGAGCGATTTCAATGAAACTCTGTAAGTTCATAGCACTATTCCAGGCAACCCCGACCGTGTGCTTCAAATTTTGTTACGTCTCACCAATCCAACATGGCGGCTGTGCGAAATATTTCACCAGCATTCAATATCTCCGAAACTATTACCGATATCACCCTGGAATTTATTACGGTGATAAAGGGAACTACTAGAAGTTCACTTATGTAACTTTTGAAAACGTGGTGTCTACAAAACCAACATGGCGGCTACGCGAATTTGCGACATTTAAATAGACGTTTCTCGCGATTTAACCAACCAAACGCAATAAAACTTGGTACAGTATATGTTTATACACATTGTAATGCACCGCCATCTAACTTCGTTCAATTGTTTACGTAACCACAAGATGGCGGATGTGCGAAATATTTCACCGGCATTCTATATCTCTGAAACTATTAGCGGTATCACCCTGAAAGTTTGTACGGAGATCAAGGGCACTACTGGAAGTTCATCTATAAGACCTTCAAAAACCGGTTAACTACAAAACGAACATGGCGGCCAAGCGAATTTGAAAATTTTAAATAGACTTTTCTCGCGATTTTATGTTCCAAACGCAATAAAATCTGGTACAGGAAAATTTCATACACATTGTAATGCACTGGTATCTAATTTATTTCAATTGTTTACATAACCTCAAGATGGCGGCTGTGCGAATTTCGAAAATAAAGTTTTTATTTCTTGTGTTGTAATCATGCGATCGAAGTGAAAGTTTGAATAATAAACCTACGCAATCATTTTCCTTTAATGGTACATGACTCTAAGTTCTATACATTTCACAATCCAACATGGCGACCATCCGAAATATTTAGACGGCTCTGAATATCCACGAATCTATTATAGCAATCAAACTGATTTTTTTAATGTTCATAGGGGCTATGAACTTAAGTTCGCCTATAGGACTTTAAATAACCTGGTGATCACAAATCCAACATTGCGGCGACGCGAATTATAAATATTCACATGAACTTTTCTCGCAATTTAACCATCCGAGTGCAGTGAAACTTGGTACAGTAAATCCTTATACAAATAATAATCCACTGGCATCAAATTTATTTGAATTGTTTCCATAACCACAAGATGGCAGCTGTGCGAAATTTTAAAATCTCGTTTTTTCTTCTTGTGTCCTAATCATGCGATTGAAGATTGAATGCTACACGTACACAATAATCTTCATATAACAGTACATAACTTTGGGACCTACATATATCAAATCCAACATGGCGACCATCCGAAATATTTAGTAGGTTCTCAATATCTACGAATCTATTACAGCAATCATACTGAAATTTTGTATGTTGATAGTGTCAGTTAACATAAGTAGGATATATGAAAATAGGCTGTATAGTTCTTCACGGAACTACTTGTTCTACTTTCCTAACACTTTTAAACTATGACCGTTTGTTACAAACAGTAACAAATCGAGTACGCAGGCAGTGCCAATTGCACAACCATAGGAGTGCTGAATTATTGTATGCATTTGTGTTTTATTAGCATAGCTCTTTTTTTTTATTCAGCTACATTGTGCACATAGCTTGATTTTCTTTGTAATAAACGCGTCTCGTTTATTAATTAATGATATTTAGGACTAGCTAAACACTTAAATCTAAAGATAAATGTTAGAGGTGGCACTATCATAGCATAGGACAAATTTTCCCCTATGATACTAAATGTAAATGTTTCTAGTATTTGTAAACAAGTAAATGTCTTGCATTGCTGTAGATTCTTTTGATGTTTCATCCTCCCGTAGTCATTTCGATGTAATTGCTTAGGGCTGATCTTACGTGCCATTCTCTTAGCTTGTTCGTTCTTAGTCGAATTTTGTATTAGGACCATGAGAGTAATTTAGATCTTGATTAGGACTTTTTTATATTTTCTTTCAGGGCAGAATAGTATCGGACTAGCCGTTTGCAACTCTCATGCTAGGCTAGGGATCTATTCTGAAAAAAAAAATATTCGTGATTTTAACATAAGACTAACCTCTCTTTTCTTGTTTAGTTTTGTTATCGATGCATTCCTCTGAGCTGGTTAAAGATCGAACCTCACTAATTCCCGATACCCCCGAGTGCAGACTTTGTGCAACACCAGCCTATGAATGTGTCGTCCCCTATACTTGTGTGTTAGCTGGAAGAGGGTCTCGGAAGGATCATTAGAAACCGGTGGCTCCCCGAAACCTTCGGCCAGCGGGCACAATATGTTGGTGTTTCCCACTATATTCAGTATAGCAAAACAGTGTGCGGCGAACGAAAGTAGTTTGAAAACTCCTGCTCTAGAACCAAGCTCATTTACCTCCTCTCCCATTCACATCACATGACCCTATCTTTTAATCGCTACTGAGGAAAATGTATATTTTGGGATAAATGACCTCGCTGTTCCTCCACTTAAATCAACACTAACTAATAATTAACTATAAGATTTAATCATAGAGCATGAAGTATGCTGATGTGGAACAGGTGTGTAGTTACATAATGTTTATAAAATTGAGAACCATGTTTCAGTTAGTTTTTGTTTTGGCTCCTTACTATCTGTGCATGTCCGCCTCGTAGCGTACTGACTAGCATTATTGGCTGTCACCACGGAGGCTTGGTTTCGCTTCCCGACTCTGGAAATAAATTTAATACTGGTCTGAGGGCTCGAACGGTGTGCACACTCAGCCTCCAAAGGCAAATCTCAGAAGAGGCGGGTTGGATTCCTACATCAGCCATCCCGGAATGCCGGGATGGTATCTAACTAAGGGTCATGACCACTGTTACTACTTAATCCTACCTCGATTACAAACACACACACTATTACGGACATCATGGTGACACAGGTTATCAGACAAATTCTAAACATTCCCAAGTACACGGGTATAGATAACCACGATGTCGCAAAGCGCCTTAAAAATCAACAACAGCTAACATTGAATAGAATGTCATAGATTTATGGCATGTTAAAGAACCTTCCACTAATTACACCTGTGTGAAGCCAAATTGTACAGGTTAAGAATGTAATCATTGCTCTTAGATTCCTACGTTGTTGCCAAGAGCCGACTGCGGTAACGTCTGGTAGCTAAGTTCTGAACAAGTAGTCGTTGACGGTGGCGTTTGGCGGCAAAAGTAGGAACTACTTGAAAATTGATCGTCTGCAGTCCTTACTTGGATTAAAACAGATACACACACTAATACAGTCATCACAATTAACACCGGTTATCAGACAGATTCTACACACACCCAAAGTACGCGGGGCTACATGACCGCGTTGTCGCAGCCCCTAAACTTAAGAACCAACCAACCAACCAACCAACCAACCAACCAACCAACCAACCAACCAGGAATGAACGTTATTCAGTAAATTCATTTCGGTTTAGAAGTAATGTTATTTGAAACTCCTGATCATTGCTTTCAGATGAAAAGTTTTTATGCAACACCACGTTTCATTTCTAACAAGAAAATGCTTCATTTTGAAAGAAGGAATGTCTTGAAGTCTCCTTTCTTTCCACGGTAGATTTATATCCCCGCGAGACACATATACAATACTGTCGCTCTCTCAGTACACACAATAAATCTCATCTTGCAGAGAATGTCCGCGCACAGTCCGTTACACAATACACGAGTTATAAAATATAGATTATCACTTCTATTGATATTTATTTTTTATGTACATCTCCTATTTTCTGCCTCTGAAGAACTCCCTTCCAATTCTTTTTTTATTCATCACGTCATAAATCAATCTAGACATAAATTATGCCTTTATTTGGAACATTGAAGTGCTGAGATACCATCCTTCACATCAATGTATTCTCATGTTCAGCCATTGTCGTAGTGTAGTGGAATGATGAGTTATGTTCTGTTAATTCATTTAGTGGCTTTAGGGGTGCCTTGTACTTGGGTGTGTGTAGAATTTGTCTGATTATGTTTTTATTTTAATTTTCGTGTGACCTCCTGAGAGGCCGAGTGCAGGTCTTTCTAGTCGACGCCCGTGGGCGACCTGCTCGTCGGGATGAAAGATGGAATGGATGAAGGCGAATGAAACGGGGCAGGGATGAGGAAGGAAGCGGCCGCGGCCTGTTAGAAGGTACCGTCCCAGCATTTGCCTGGTGTTGAAAATGGGAAACCACGGAAAACCATTTCGAGGACGGCTGACGGTGGGGCTCGAACCCACGCGTCTACTGAGTCACCAGAGAGCTTGGCCCCATGACCTAACACTGCGCTTTAGCCAGCGTAGCCACTGCTCTCGGTTGTCTGATTACCTCGGTTATATTTGGTGTCTGTAGTAGCGTGTGTATATGTAATGCAGGTGAGAACTGGAAAGGAGGCAGTCGTGGTCTTAATTTAGGAACGTTCCCAGCATTTTCCTGGTGTACAAGTGGGAAAATCACGGAAAACTACTTCCAGGATGCCCGAGGTGGGAATTGAACCCAGCTCTTATCAGTTCTGCTACTGTGCCCATTTCAACAATGAAATATTCAAATCACAGTTTGCCAGCAATGCTCAATCGGGAGTATCGGGGTTCATGGTTTGTCCTCCCACTCTGTGACCTACACACTTTGGATTAAGCATAGGATACACTTCCAAAAATAAACAAAATCAAATCCTACTATCAAACATTTAATTATCCAAAATATGGCGCTACAAAAATTAAACAAATGAAATACTGACACTACATTTCACACTTTTCCAAAGTTGAACAAGGAATTCAAATTAAACAATTAAAACATAATGATGACTGGTTTTCCAAAAAACAACAAAACTCTAACTAAGTTTCACTCCCATATGGTGTCAATTCAAATTCTTCAAAATAACGAGCTCCAAATGGCTCGGTAAAGTTTACATACACTATGTTAGCAATTAAATACACATCAATTAATATTTACATGAGTATATCTGGTTTTAATCATAATATCAAAGTATGGCTAATCATTAATTAATTTTTGGCTCTCACAATGTTCCTCTGTTACCATCACTCTCTCCCAAGCTACCAACTCACCACCGTGATTGGAAAAATTTGCGTACTCCCGAGCTATCGAAAACTACTGAGCAAGTCAAGTTAAGATTACTCCCAGAACCTTAATGTTCTCATAAAAACTCGTGAATCACTAAATCATTTAATTATAAAGTTAGGGATTTATCATTAATTTGTCTTCACAGACAATCATATTTTAAGAAAGCAACGATCTGAACTCTGCAAGCGATAACAATGAATGTAAAGGGACCTCGGTTCAAATACCCGGTCGTTAACACAATCGTAAACACTTCCGTGTGTTGTGACTCAGACATCCCGTTCCCCAACCTACCTCAATACAAGAGGGTAAGGGTCTGCCTTAACTACTTGGCTTGATTTATTGCATGGAGAGAAGAGCCCACAGTCTCGCTTTCACAAGGGACTGGTTACTCAGCTTTTACAGACAGCTGTTTCAAATGCATTTCTTGAATGACGAGGCTTACGATACAAAATAACCACAATACAACTATTAGGTTCTACAGACCTTATTCTATTAGCTTCGGTATAGTATAACTATGAGTGTCCTCATTAGCGGGTAAGAAAATTCAATAAAACAAGCAATATTAAGGGGCTTCAACACGGACGACTCTGAGTTCAATCCTTTAAAATGCCTCGGGAGCAATATCCCAACCTGTGAGGATTTACAACATTAGCGACTTAAGGAAGGCCTAGCCCATAACCAGCGCTCATAATACAACATAAATTGCACCCTTTTCAACACAACATACAATGCCTCGTGATCACTATCACAACTTTTGAGGACTTACAACAGCTTATTACCGCAACTAACTGTCCCTAATAATTACTTTTACCGAGCATTTCAACGCATTCCTAGCGTGACAAATCACTTCGATGTGCGACATGGCGCTCACACATGAATTAGCCAAGTTGCATTTCAAAGAACCAAATAAATTCAAATCAACGTTTGATCTACATCTCAAAATATATATTACTCAGCCTCCATCAATAATCATTTTTACCATAAAAAAACATGTATTCACAACATGTAATTAATTTATCTAAAGGAGCTCTGAAGCTACCACTTTTCAATATAAAATTCATCACAATATCCATTTATATAATTATTATTATTATTATTATTAATACGCTTGCTTTACCATATTTATATCATTTACCATTATACTGATATTTCACTGAATATTTTCCACAAGGGATTCATTAACATTTATATTTATTATATTTCCATCAAATTTATCGTTCAGATCGCGCAATCTTTATTTCACCTGTTATCAGACATCCCTATTTCCACTCATGAGGATTATACGCAAATCTTCCCAAAACATAATAATGAAATTGTTACTCACATGACTGTACGGTCCAAGACCGAATTCTCCAACGATGACACATTTTCACCCACCACTTTCTTCTTAATCTATATCCATGGTTATATTTACACTCAATAACACTTTCTTAACAACATGTAAAATATATACCCTAATCACATTGAATATAAGGAATGCCATTTTGTATTCGTTTTCACTTAAACACAGTACAATTTCACTAAAAGTATTTTACACTCAAAAATTTCACTATATTTACATTACAATTTTTTTTATCACTCTGGCGTTAATTATTCGCCTTACACACGTGATTTCTTTTCTTTTCCCGTTTCTAGGGTTGCACTATATGCACGTCGGCTTCCTACTCTGAAGAGATGACTGAAAGTCTCGATCGAACTAACCTCACTCGAACGGCTGATCTTCTAATTCTGGGTTTGACTATCGGCTTCTTTAACTTTACTGCACGATGTCGTATCTTGCTAGACGCAAACTTGTTCGTCTAATAAACGTCTGTCACCGATATATTACCTTTATGAACACTCGAACTTGTATATCGGCGACCTAGTAATTTCCTTGTGTTACTTTCTGTTACTTTGATTCGTGGCTTATTGGAGTACTCCCCAATGTTTTACTGTTCATTTGTCCACCTAGACAAAGCCTGGAACTTCGATTCCTAATTTTTATCGTACTTCGCTCTAGCCCCCTCGGTTCAGGAACACTAGGCGTTACTATTTCGTTCTTCCCTGATCTGGTTACTTAACGTATAGAACTGTATATTTCAATATCCGTGGGTACTTCGAAATCTTATGATGCGTCGGTTCTTTAACTGAACTATTATATTCGAGTACCTATCACCGGGAATTTCTTAAGTCCACAGCCTAAACTTTGACTGTAGTGGTGAACTTTATAAAGTCTGAAGCTTGATGATATTATTCCTATAACAGGATTCCGATGTGTCTTCACACGGCGATACTAATGACGATACTGCACGGCCACTCCCATACGGGGCGCTCGTCTGTGATACAGCGTAACACGACCTCTCACGGTCTGGTAAAGACGGCATTTAACAATAATTGTTCCTGCGTGCAGCGTCTCAGCGCTCACTTAAAATGACGTTTTGTACTTTGCGAAACGGTATCACGCACTCTGGCGTCTTTTATAAACTGAATGTACTTTGATGCAGCACTCCTGCACTAGGAGTTTACTTGTAGATTGTCTTGTTGTTGGTTGAAGCAGCGTGAAGCGCTCCTGCGCTCACTGAGACTGAATTGTTGTTGATGCTCCAACGTCACGCCCCCCTGGGCTGACTAATACTGCATGTACATTGAAACAGTACCACGCTCTCTGGCGTCTCTGGTAAACTGAATGTTCTTTGATGCAGCCGGACGCCCCCTCTCGGGCTCTCAGAATAACTGCATGCTCTTCCTGGCACATCCAGGTTTATATCCAATTCTGGTGCAAAAAGATCAAATCCGCTTCTTCTTCAGCACTAACTTCTGAAGTAATTGTCGTATAATTTTGAAAAATATGTCTCTTGAAAGCTCTTGTTTTAAACGTAAAATGGTTTCTTTGATCATGAAAATCAATTACACAATTCCAAGATATTAAATAATTTGGCTCCTCTGATATGTGGGTGGTGAGGTTTATTTTTCCCTCTCTCCCATGTCTGGGCTCGGGGAATAACTATCGACGTAATGCCGCGTCTGCAGTTCTTTCCTGTGCAAATATTTTAAACTTTTTCCCCACACAAAAATCTCTATTCCACAATGATGTGTTCATTTCGTTAATTAAATGCTGGCAAATGGCTTAATTTTAATTATTTCTCTTTTTGCGTCATTGCAAGGTTGCCATTTTTTAGCTGAGTAAGGTCTATTTCCGAAACTCATTCTCCCTCACTCGTCGTGGAAAGTTTCTCTCGTTCTATTAATAATCATGCGCTAGCTTCTTATCGATGCGTCAAGCGTGATCTCATGCCCGCATGACTAGTGGTCACCCGTTCTTTCACCACATTATTGTTATGTGCAAGAGCCCGTCCCAAAGTTTTCAAACATGTATCTACACCTGGATGAAACTTCATGACATTTTGAAACGACCGCTTCGTCGCTTGGTTCCGTTTGTGAACACGAGATGGTAGCTGCTGTCGGACTTTGGCGTTCTTCACGTGGTTCCTTCTTCTCCGATAGAGTGTGTTGGGGTGCCTTATACTCATCCTATTCTAGTCATGTTGAAGGCTATTTATTATATTCTACGTCATAAACAAAAGCCTATATATACTTCATGCCGCCAAAACATTTTAGTGGTGTCGTGTGAATATTATTTGGTTTACACATTGTCGTAATATGTGGCTAAATTTAATTGGTCCAATTTATGTAAACCTGGTGCATGCTGGGTGGCCTTCGTCGCTTTTTGTCATCCATCTTGTGAATAATAAGTTGTGACTGATCGCTGGGAAAAAAAGAACTACGCATATTGTTAATCTCGCCAGGGCGAGGGCTCCGCCCTCGTCCAAGCTAACTTGGGGAATATATCCCAGTGTTTAATGATACATGAAGTATTAGTGAGCAACGATCATCTGTGATAATCGTGTAAATGGTTTCTTCGGCCTTAATATGGAAAGGCGATGTTTTGGTGTGCATATCTTCGACTGCGGCTGGAAGCCATCTCCTCTTCATTTTTTTTTTGTGATATAAATCCTTTAAGGATTTCTAAGTAGTGTGGTAAAAATTAGTGTTTCCCCTAAAGGTACGTTTTGCATTTTATTATTTTAAATTATTGGAGCTCCTTATTTTGCATTGTGTACTGAGTGTTTGTTTTGGTTCTGAAAGGTTGACCTTGGAATAGATATGTCACCTATGAAAATGTAAATTTTTTGTTAAACTATATTTGTCAGGGGAACACTACTGTTTTTCTTCTTATTTTATTATTTGGCATCTGGCTAAGGCAATTTCTTCTTATAATATTATGGTACTGGCCAGACGAATCTATTAACACTAGGCCTAAATTGGTTCATTAGTCGGTCGGTTTTTAGTCTGACCCGTTGCCTTTAAAAACTATTTGATCTCGTAATGTCTAGAGTTTGTTTATATCTAGCTGTTTTCTCACTGCAGAAGATTTAATTTAAAAATGTAAATTACGCATTTCACATAAATACGTACTGATGTACCTTCAACTGTTCTTGGTCGCCATGGTAACTTGTTGACAGAAGTGCATTGTGGGGTTTTTGTTTTTCTGGGGTGTTTTGAAGTGCACGTTCTTGGGTCATGGTGATGTTGGTTAACTTATTTGTTTTAATTTTCCTTTGGTTTTCCTTTTTTGGAGTTTTCTTGGTACTCCTACGTTATTCTTTCGTTACGTTGTTTATGGTAATAATTTTGCACTAGTTTTTTTTTCTGATTCCCCAAGGTCCTCATGGTCCAGTTAGGGAATATGTCTGGTTCTTATTTAGTGTTTTTTTCGGTTTGTAGCTTTTTATGCTCTTACCTCAAGCTAATTTTTGTTTGATATCGGCCTTAAATATTTATTATTTCTACAGTGAGAATTCTAGCTGAGATTTTATTTTATATTTAAATTTAGGCTGCCTGATGCATGTTCTGTTTTCTGGTGGAGGTGTTTTCTTTTTAAATTTTAACATCAAAATTTTCTTTTAAAATTTTTTTAAGCAACTGTTGTGTCATTATTTCGTCGGCAGCAGTTCTGTTGGTTATTGGAAGGTGTCTGTAGAATTTGCCTGTGCGTTCCCCTTCTCCACCTTCCTTCTACCCCTTTGGGTGCTCTTCTGTCGGGGCATGTCTTCTGGAGGTGATTTTGCTGTGGAAGCGATTCGGACCTCTGAATAATCGGTAAGTTGGCCCATCCACCCTGGCCATTCACGGTGTCATTTTGGTAGCAGACCGAGCTCGATTTCGCTTCCACAACTATCCCCTCCTCAATACCCGCAGGCTCGTTTTATGGACCCGTCTGATGCTGATGGGGCGGTTGTTGATGGGATCTGTCATAGCAGTGCACTTGGTGTTATGTAAAGCTAATCCTTGTCGTTTGTTTAATTTCATGTTTGCCTCTGAATATCCATGTGCTGTTATGTAAGTGACCTGTTCCAAGCGAGGTGTTTGCTGCTGTATGTTATCCTGTTTGTAATACAACATCCCCTCTGAAAAAGAAGTTGGTAAGTGACTGGCATGTGTTCTTGGCATGGGAAATGGGGATTTGTTAATATTCTGACAGCCTAAATGCTACGAGTGAAGGCATCCTGGAGCCCTGCCTGAAGCTGTTCGCCTTGTGTTTTGTGCAAATTTTTGTAATTTAGCTTCCTGTTCTCGAGCCAAGCAGGCGATGACTTCTGCAGTCCTGGGCTACGTTGTGTATGATGTTTTTGTCGAAATTTCAGGTGTCGAGGCAGTGTTGGTGTTTAAGAAGACTGTTGTGTTCCTGTATGTTTCTTTGCATGGAATTCTGTTGTGAGATGCTGTCCTCGTGATATTTTTATTATGCTACTATCACGCCTATTGCTGTTATTGAGAAGTGTAGTCCGATTAAAAGGGCTAACCTAAGGAAATCTGCCCTCCCTATGTCCCTATTGTGGTGCAAGAAGGCACATTTGACGTGCATGTCACTATTATTTGGCTAGAAATTCTTCCCTAACTCATTCAAGGTAAGTGTTTGTTTTGAGGTGTTTTTATCGCAGTGTGCGATTTGTAATTTTTGGTTCATAAACTTGCATTATACTGCAATCGTTCTGGGATAAGTGTGTAGGCTATCGTGTGAAAATCGTGTCTGGATGTATGTGTTAACGTTAGATTTTGATTTAGATTTGTAGGGTGGGGTAATTCAGGCATTGTTGTGTTTGAAAAAGTAAGCCTAGGATCGTATTTTTATTGGTTGCTTTCCTTGTAATGTTGAACTAAGTATAATATGTAGGTCTGTTTTACGTATAGATATCTACTGTCTGGGGTTAGCTAGGATTAGAAGTATGGGATTCTTGGTTTGATCCCTGGGCAGGTTGTAAATAGGACTTGCACGATCCGAACTGACTTGGTATGGGACTGGTCTGTTCGATGACATGCAAGTATGTGTCATGTAACTTAATGTAATTGTAAGGGTATTGTGTTTTAATTGTATTTGTTTGTGTTATGATATCTCTACGACTACATAACTTGCATATTTGAGTATTAATGGGAATTATTTTTCTGGGTGGTAAAAACAAATTATGTATCGCTGTTATTTGAGTATGTGTGCGATGATTACGTTGTTGTGAATATGAGGTCTCAGTTCGTGAACAGCCATAATGTAATGTGCTTTCCTGCTTAATTAATATATATAGGGTCTTCTAAATTTACTGGGGTTAAATTTCTGTTAAAAAATTATGGTCATCAGCTGCTGTAAGTCAGCTTGTTTTGCATTTAAAGCCAGTAATCTGTTGTTGCTGGAAATCTGGGTCATCAGTTGCCTCTTGCTAACTGTAAATGACATAGGCCTACTGTTTAGTTCATGCTATGGCAATCACGGTCATCAGCCACCATAACTTAGGTAATTTTTTTTTGATTTTGACTGGTAATTCTATTTTTTTTCTGATTAAATCGTTTGGAATGGTACGTTAGTGTTCCCTGTTAGCCTCGTCTTTCGACAAGAGCGGCTTGTTTCTCATCTAACCGTATTTCCGGGCCATGTTAGGCATCCTTTGGTTGTACGTGTTCGTGTCTTAAACCTGAACGAGGAAACCTCATTTGTACTTCGTGTACTGTTGAACTTAGTTCTTTTTATGTTGGATTTTTCTCACCCAGGCCGATTTCGACTGTATTCTCATCTGGTGTCGAACCTCAATTTCGTTCCTTGTGTTAGTGTGTTGGTGTTTTGTTTTCTGCGCTGCCTTTTCCTCTTCGTTTTGGTCGTTACTGTAACAGCGTTTGTATTCCTCATTGTCCCCGTGCCAAGCAATGCGTGCGGTCACGAACCAACAATGTAGAGTTATACATGTCAGATTAATTAATTTTCCTTTTCGAAACCTTAAGGCCAACTAAACAAAATTTCCAGAATGCATCTGTCGCACATTAAACGAGGTGGAGAGGTTTCTAATGAGGAAATGCTACCATAAATTTTGTAAACTGATTTTGTATAATGTAGAGTATCCCTAACCTTCATTGAAGCCTTCAGGCATCTGCTCCTTCTGGAATTTTGAACTGGATATGAAAACTCTGCTGGGATACAAACTGTAACTGTTGGGTAATTCCCATTTTATGGTAAATTGTAAAATTGAAACTAAATTTTGATGTTTTCATAAAAGATGCTAGCATGTAAGTTGGACCCGGTGGGAGACATAACTCATGGTAAAATTTATATACAGGATTCCTTGGGAATTTAAGTGGTCATTCCTCTACCGTAGTTCCTTCTAAATGTATAGTCGCTTAACTCATGTAATCTTGAAAGGTACTTCTAGTCTGTAAAAAGGTAATCTTGTTATTTAATGAAATTTTGTAGGCACGGATCTAGGGCATGGTCAGAAATATTTTCTTCATTTAAATTCAACTTTGTTTCTCTTTTGTAAAATATGTTAAGAAGTAGTAATTTCTGTAAACCTTTTTGAAATAAGATTAACTTCTGGTTTGTAAATGGCTGGCCACGCGTCGCATAATATCTTGCACATTGCTTCCACCTACTTCGTTTAAAGCGAACTAAATTGGACTTATTGAAAATTTATCTAACGTGTCTCGGACTCTGAAAGCACTACAGGTGCTGGTGTTCTGCGTTTCTGAAGACTTATGGACACAGTGATGCTGTTGACTAAGTGGTTTGCGAGGTGATCAATTATCCCATCACTGATAATCTGACCCTGCACTCTTCCTAACCAAAACGATGCGGTTTTATCCATCAATTGGAGTTAACTGGTGAACATTATCTTCGGGAAACATGCTTGGTGAATCGACTAGTTAAGGAGTACTGCCTATGCCTAGGCATATTCGTGAACGGTGTTCACGCTTAAGGGAGGGAGACTGTTACGTGCAAGAGCCCGTCCCAAAATTTTCAAACATGTATCTACACCTGGATGTAACTTCATGACATTTTGAAACGACCGCTTCGTCTCTTGGTTCCGTTTGTGAACACGAGATGGTAGCTGCTGTCGGACTTTGGCGTTCTTCACGTGGTTCCTTCTTCTCCGATAGAGTGTGTTGGGGTGCCTTATACTCATCCTATTCCAGTCATGTTGAAGGCTATTTATTATATTCTACGTCATAAACAAAAGCCTATATATACTTCATGCCGCCAAAACATTTTAGTGGTGTCGTGTGAAAATTATTTGGTTTTCACATTGTCGTAATATGTGGCTAAATTTAATTGGTCCAATTTATATAAACCTGGTGCATGCTGGGTGGCCTTCGTCGCTTTTTGTCATCCATCTTGTGAATAATAAGTTGTGACTGATCGCTGGGTGAAAAAAGAACTACGCATATTGTTAATCTCGCCAGGGCGAGGGCTCTGCCCTCGTCCAAGCTAACTTAGGGAATATATCCCAGTGTTTAATGATACATGAAGTATTAGTGAGCAACGATCATCTGTGATAATCGTGTAAAAGGTTTCTTCGGCCTTAATATGGAAAGGCGATGTTTTGGTGTGCATATCTTCGACTGCGGCTGGAAGCCATCTCCTCTTCATTTTATTTTTTTAGTGATTTAAATCCTTTAAGGATTTTTAAGTAGTGTGGTAAAAATTAGTGTTTCCCCTAAAGGTACGTTTTGCATTTTATTATTTTAAATTATTGGAGCTCCTTATTTTGCATTGTGTACTGAGTGTTTGTTTTGGTTCTGAAAGGTTGACCTTGGAATAGATATGTCACCTATGAAAATGTAAATTTTTTGTTAAACTATATTTGTCCGGGGAACACTACTGTTTTTCTTCTTATTTTATTATTTGGCATCTGGCTAAGGCATTTTCTTCTTATAATATTATGGTACTGGCCAGACGAATCTATTAACACTAGGCCTAAATTGGTTCATTAGTCGGTCGGTTTTTAGTCTGATCCGTTGCCTTTAAAAACTATTTGATCTCGTAATGTCTAGAGTTTGTTTATATCTAGCTGTTTTCTCACTGCAGAAGATTTAATTTAAAAATGTAAATTACGCGTTTCACATAAATACGTACTGATGTACCTTCAACTGTTCTTGGTCGCCATGGTAGCTTGTTGACAGAAGTGCATTGTGGGGTTTTTGTTTTTCTGGCGTGTTTTGAAGTGCACGTTCTTGGGTCATGGTGATGTTGGTTAACTTATTTGTTTTAATTTTCCTTTGGTTTTCTTTTTTGGAGTTTTCTTGGTACTCCTACGTTTTCTTTCGTTACCTTGTTTATGGTAATAATTTTGCACTAGTTTTTTTTTCTGATTCCCCAAGGTCCTCATGGTCCAGTTTGGGAATATGTCTGGTGCTTATTTAGTGTTTTTTTTGGTTTGTAGCTTTGTAGCTTTTTTGTTTGATATCGGCCTTAAATATTTATTATTTCTACAGTGAGAATTCTAGCTGAGATTTAATTTTATATTTAAATTTAGGCTGCCTGATGCATGTTCTGTTTTCTGGTGGAGGTGTTTTCTTTTTAAATTTTAACATTAAATTTTTATTTTAAATTTTTAAACAACTGTTGTGGCATTATTTCGTCGGCAGCAGTTCTGTTGGTTATTGGGGGTGTCTGTAGAATAGCCTGTGCGTTCCCCTTTTCACCCTTCCTTCCACCCCTTTGGAGCTTTTCTGTTGGGACATGTCATCTGGAGGTGATTTTGTTGCTGAAGCGAGGCGGACCTCTAAAGACAGGTAAGGCCCATCCACCCTGGCCATTCCACGGGGTCAATTATAACAGGCCACTTTCTTAAAATCTTTCCAATACATTCTAAAGACTGCATTATTTCCTCTCTTCTTTTTCATATAAAAATGGATTCGATGCTTGAACCAATTACAAATGGGTTCAAATCTCCCCGACTTAGATAAATAAATTTTCGAAATTTTGAGGAAATTTATTTAAACATTTTTTTATAAAAAATCTTATTCTTTCAGTGTCGAAGCCATCATAACCCTTCGCAGTACCTTCTGGTCTTCTTTTACAAACACTTCCTTTCTCTGGCTTGTTATGGTCTCAACAGGGTTCCCTTCATTCATTCCCTTTAAGCGGACGTCCACACTTAAGGTCATAAACCACTTGTCTCGTTCGGTATTTCTCTGCCTTCTCACAGTCTGGCGTGCACTCCAAAACTGTGTCAGATGGTTTCCTTTTTCTTTTATTTTTATTTCATGGGACTGGTGTTCTGCCTGTCTGTCTCCTTTCTTCTCTTCCAACCATGAACTTATTTACATCACCATAAGGCTCCACGGGTGCGGTCTGGCCCTACCCCGTTATTCATTCCTTATTTCTCTTCTCTGGACTCAAAGTCTACAGAATTTCATCTTTCATTACGGGTGAGGTCTATCCCTACCCGTATCCTCATCTGTTTTCTTCCTTCTAAGCTTCCAGCTGTAAAATACCTGTGAGTTATCTTTCTCCGTGGGTATTTTCGTTATTTCTACCCCTCTCATAGTTTCAATAGGATTTTTATCATCATGTAAATCTACTACAGTTATCGGTTTTCTTCCTTTTTCACCATTTCTCACAAAGAAATCTCCTCTATTTTCTCCATTATCTCCAAGGGTTTCATCCTTTTCTATGAGGTTTTCTTTACCCAAATTTGAGTCTAATTCCATTTTCCTTTGCTCGGCCCTTTTTCGTTTACATTCCTGATATCTCATCATGAGTTCCAAAATTTGTGCCTTCAATTGTTCTTCTTCAAATTCCATTTTGTCTTCCTCAGACTTATGACTTTCTTCTGGAATTTCACTTTCCTTTTCAATTCCTATTGGATCCTGAATTTCTACTTCCATTCGTGCCTCGACGACACTCTCTATTAGGGCTTCAGTTGTTCTATCGATTCCCCTAGGAATTATTATTTTGTTCTCTACGACTTCCACTTCTTCTGTTATCCCCACTTGATGTGGGTTTTTATCTTTCTCTTCATGCTCAATTTTGGCATACGAATGGTCTTCTTCAATTTGAAACTAGTTTTCATTTCGGCATTCTTTCTGACACGGAATTATCGTTTCCTCTTGAATGTCTGTTATTTTCCCTTGCGGTAGCTCAAAAGTTTTCTCCGTTTCCATAGAAGTCACAACCATTTCTACTTCTTTTTCTTCTTTGGATTGTTTAAGGCAATTTTCGGGCTCTTCCGGCACCGTTATGTCCTTTCCCGTAATTTCTTCTATGTCACTTATGACTGGAATAGCCATTTCTTTTGATTTGAGGTCCTGCGCTAATATATATTCATCATATATTTTCTGGACGGCCTCTTATATTTCTTTATATTCCGGGAATTTAACTTTCCTTACTTCGGCTAACTCTTGAATGGTTATTATATCTTGTTCATCGTACATGCTCATTTTGAACTGATGCATCTTCTGACGTTCTTCTCTTATATAATCCATCTGTTCCTTCGGATATTTGCTCCTGTCGTACTCTTCGTACTCAATTTTGCACTGAATATGGCTCCAGTTCGTCCATATTTCCCATAATTGTTCCATTATTTCACTTATTTCATTAATGAACTTTCTTATCTGTTCCCACGGAATTAATTCTATTTTCCCTTCTTTAACCACGCGTTTCGCAAATTTCCTTTTCATTTCTTTTAATGACTTTTTAACATTAGGGATTTCAGTATACAATTCCTCCAAGTCTTGTTTGGGTATCGTATACCAATTTTTACTTGCCCTATCACGAAGTTCGGATGTCTTCTTTGTTTCCTCGGAAATACTTTCTCTTTGGTCCTTGATTTCCTCTTCCTTATTTGAGTCAGTACATCTCAATTTTCAAATGTCAATCCTCATTCTGCGATACTCTTCCTCTATTTCATTTATTATATCCAAGAATTTTTTTATTTCGTCCCAGGTCGCCATTTCTACATTATCCTGATCCTGAATGCTAAAGCTATCATTCTTTTCCCCTTCGCTTTCCGATCCTACTTGAACTTGCCTTACTAAATGAGACTTTGAATCATCCTTTTCACTATCCACATTATTGCTTTTACTATGCACGCATTCCCTTGGAACTGGTTTACATGTTTCATTCTCAATTTGGAGCTTTATAGGCTCAACCTTTATCCTGTTTTCAAAAGACATGTTACCCTTCTCTTCGTGCAACTATGCCTCTAGTTGCACGCATGCTTCCTAAGGAAATTTCTACATTTTCCTTGGTTGGGTACCATTTTTAGCCTATTTTCAATTTTGAAAAAATAGGCTTATGAGATCACCTTTTGTCCGTGTGTGTGTGCGTGTGTGTGTGTGAGGTGTGTGTGAGGTGTGTGTGAGGTGTGTGTGTGTGTCCCCCTAATAAAATCTAAACGGCTGGAGCGATTTCAATGAAACTCGGTAAGCTCATAGCACTATTCCCGGCGACCTCGACCGAGCCCTTCAAATTTTGTTACGTCTCACCAATCCAACATGGCGGCTGTGCGAAATATTTAACAAGCATTAAATATCTCTGAAGCTATTACCGATATCGCCCTGAAATTGTGTACGATGATAAAGGGCACTACTAGAAGTTCACCTATGAGACTATCAAAAACCTGGTGACTACAAAGCCAACATGGCGGTCAAGCGAAGTTGAGACTTTTAAATAGACTTTTCTCGCGATTTAACGATCCAAACGTAATGAAACTTGGTACGGCAAATGTTTATACACACTGTGATGCACTGGAGTCTAATTTAGTTCAATTGTTTACATAACCTCAAAATGGCGGCTGTGCGAAATATTTCACTGACATTCTATATCTCCGAAACTATTACAGATATCACCCTGCAATTTTGTACGGTGATAAAGGGTACTGATACAAGTTTACCTATGTATATTTCATAAACCTGTAAAGTACAAAACGAACATGGCGACCAAGCGAATTTTAAATGTTTTAATAGACTTTTCTCGTGATTTAACTCTCTGAGCGCAGTGAAATGAGGTACAGTAAATGATTTTGCAGATTTTAATGCACTGCCATCTAATTTAATTCAATTGTTTACATAACCTCAAGATGGTGGCTGTGCGAAATTTTAAAATTAAGTTTTTATTTCTTGTGTCGTAATCATGCTATCGAGGTGAAAGTTTGAATAATGAACCTAGGCAATAATTGTCCTTGAATGGTACGTAACTCTATGGCCTATACATATAACAATCTTAAATGGCGAGCTTCCGAAATATTTAGACTGTTATCAATATCTATGAATCTTTTACAGCAACCAAACTGAATTTTATTTATGTTCATAGAGACTATGAACAAGTAACTTGGTGAGCACAAATCCAACATGGCGGCGACACGAAGTATAAATATTTAAATGGACGTTTCTCGCGAATTAACAATCCGAGTGCCGGGAAACGTTGCACGTTAAATGCTTATACAAATGTTGATCCACTGGCATCTAATTTATTTCAATTGTTTGCATAATCACAAGATGGCTGCTGTGCGTAATTTTAAAATCTTGTGTTTACTTCTTGTGTTCTAATCATGCGATTGAAGTTTGAATACCACACGTTCACAATAATCTTAATGTAATAGTACAAAAATAAAAATCCAACCTGGCGACCATCTGAAATATTTAGACGGTTCTCAATATCTACGAATCTGTTACAGCAATTAAACTGAAATGTTGTATGTTGATAGAGGCAATTAACATTAGCAGGATATAGGAAAATAGGCTGTATAGTTCTTCACGGAACTACTTGTTCATTTTGTTGTAGGTTCACTTTACTGTCTATAGATTCATATCTATCTTTACTGTCTGCCTCCACGGCCTCCAAACACCTCTGCCTTGCTTCACTCAATGACATATTAATATCTTAGAGAATACAGTGGGCTACTCTGTCCCTTCATCGGTTCATGCGTGAGAGATGGTACTCTGAACTCATGTGTCCCAATTTCCAAAATTCAACCTCAGCACGGTTGTTTACTAAAACGTACCCGTCTGATATAATACTCATACAATATCAACACCTTTATGGAAGTGATTTTAAAATTCAATTATTTTTTTGAAAAACAATATTTTTCAAAAAATGAAAATTTTGATTTCTCAAGAAAAACTCGGGTTTAAATAGGAAAACTCATCCCTACGTACTGGGCGCCATTTATATAAGTGTAAGGGGGTGCATTTTAAGGGCTGCTGGGTGTGAGTTTCCAGGGTCCCAATGCGGTCAGTTAAATTTATATTTTGTTGCTGATTCTATCACTATTTTTACCTTTATGTGATATGACCGTCTTAAGTGTTCCTAAAAGCATTAATCCAAGCACATTACTTCTATGCCCCCATGTGCCCGTTTCTACAATGAAATATGGAAATCACAGTTTGCCAGCAATGCTCAGTCGGGAGTATCGTGGTTCATGGCTTGTTCTCCCACTCTGTGACCTACACACTTTGGATTAAGCATAGGATACACTTCCAAAAATAAACAAAATCAAATCCTACTCTCAAACATTTAACTATCCAAAATATGGCGCTACAAAAATTAAACTAATGAAATACTGACACTACATTTCCTACTTGACCAAAGTTGAACAAGGAATTCAAATTAAACAATTAAAACATAATGATGACTGGTTTTCCAAAAAACAACAAAACTCTAACCAAGTTTCACTCCCATATGGTGTCAATTCAAATTCTTCAAAATAACGAGCTCCAAATGGCTCGGTAAAGTTTACATACACTATGTTAGCAATTAAATACACATCAATTAATATTTACATGAGTATATCTGGTTTTAATCATAATATCAAAGTATGGCTAATCATTAATTAATTTTTGGCTCTCACAATGTTCCTCTGTTACCATCACTCTCTCCCAAGCTAACAACTCACCACCGAGATTGGAAAAATTCGCGTACACCCGAGCTATAGAAAACTACTGAGCAAGTCATGTTAAGATTACTCCCAGAACCTTAATGTTCTCATAAAAACTCGTGAATCACTAAATCATTAAATTATAAAGTTAGGGATTTATCATTTTGTCTTCACAGACAATTATATTTTAAGAAAGCAACGATCTGAACTCTGCAAGCGATAATAATGAATGTAAAGGGACCTCGGTTCAAATACCCGGTCGTTAATACAATCGTAAACACTTCCGTGTGTTGTGACTCAGACATCCCGTTCCCCAACCTACCTCAATACACGAGGGTAAGGGTCTGTCTTAACTACTTGGCTTGATTTATTGCATGGAGAGAAGAGCCCACAGTCTGGCTTTCACAAGGGACTGGTTACTGAAGCTTTTACAGACAGCTGTTTCAAATGCATTTCTCTGAATGACAAGGCTTACGATACAAAATAACCACAAAACAACTATTAGGTTCTACAGACCTTATTCTATTAGCTTCGGTATAGTATAACTATGAGTGTCCTCATTAGCGGGTAAGAAAATTCAATAAAACAACCAATAATAAGGGGCTCCAACACGGACGACTCTGAGTTCGATCCTTTAAAATGCCTCGGGAGCAATATCCCAACCTGTGAGGACTTACAACATTAGCGACTTAAGGAAGGCCTAGCCCATAACCAGCGCTCATAATACAACATAAATTGCACCCTTTTCAACACAACATACAATGCCTCGTGATCACTATCACAACTTTTGAGGACATACAACAGCTTATTACCGCAACTAACTGTCCCTCATAATTACTTTTACCGAGCATTTCAACAAATCCCTAGCGTGACAAATTACTTCAATGCGCGACATGGCGCTCATACATGAATTAGCAAAGTTGCCTTTCAAACAACCAAATAAATTCAAATCAACGTTTGATCTACATCTCAAAATATATATTACTCAGCCTCTATTAATAATCATTTTTACCATAAAAAACATGTATTCACAACATGTATTAATTCATCTAAAGGAGCTCTGAAGCTATCACTTTTCAATATAAAATTCATCACAATATTCATTTATATAATTATTATTATTATTATTATTATTATTATTATTATTATTATTATTATTATTATTATTATTATTATTACGCTTGCTTTACCATATTTATATCATTTACCATTATACTGATATTTCACTGAATATTTTCCACAAGGGATTCATTAACATTTATATTTATTATTTTTCCATCAAATTGATCGTTCAGATCGCGCAATCTTTATTTCACCTGTTATCAGACATCCCTACTTCCACTCATGAGGATTATACGCAAATCTTCCCAAAACACATAATAATGAAATTGTTACTCACATGACTGTACGGTCCAAGACCGAATTCTCCAACGATGACACATTTTCACCCACCACTTTCTTCTTAAGCTATATCCATGGTTATATTTACACTCAATAACACTTTCTTAGCAACACATAAAATATATACCCTAATCACTTTGAATATAAGGAATACCATTTTGTATTCGTTTTCACTTAAACACAGTACAATTTCACTAAAAATATTTTACACTCAAAAATTTCACTATATTTACATTACATTTTTTTTATCACTTTGGCGTTAATTATTCGCCTTACACACGTGATTTCTTTTCTTTTCCCGTTTCCAAGCGTTGCACTATATGCAAGTCGGCATCCCACTCTGAAGAGATGACTGAAAGTCTCGATCGAACTAACCTCACTGGAACGGCTCATCGTCTAATTCTGGGTTTGAATATCGGCTTCTTTAACGTTACTGCACGATGTCGTATCTTGCTAGACGCTAACTTGTTCGTCTAATAAAAGTCTGTTACCAATATATTACCTTCATGATCGCTCAAACTTGTATATCGGCGACCTACTAATTTCCTTGTATTACTTTCTGTTACTTTAATTCGTGGCTTATTGGAGTACTCCCCAATGTATTACTGTTCATTTGTCCACCTAGACAAAGCCTGGAACTTCGATTCCTAATTTTTATCGTACTTCGCTCTAGCCCCCTCGGTTCAGGAACACTAGGCTTTACTATTTCGTTCTACCCTGATCTGGTTACTTAACGTAGATAGAACTGTATATTTCACTGTCCTTGGGTACTTCGAAATCTTATGATGCGTCGGTTCTTTAACTGAACTATTATATTCGAGTACCTATCACCGGGAATTTCTTAAGTCCACAGCCTAAACTTTGACTGTACTGGTGAACTTTATAAAGTCTGAAGCTTGATGATATTATTCCTATAACAGGTTCCGATGTGTTTTCACACGGCGATACTAATGACGAGACTGCACGGCCACTCCCATACGGGGTGCTCGTCTGTGATACATCGTAACACGACCTCTCACGGTCTGGTAAAGACTGCATTTAACAATAATTGTTCCTGCATGCAGCGTCTCAGCGCTCACTTAAAATTACGTTTTGTACTTTGCGAAACGGTATCACGCTCTCCGGCGTCTTTTATAAACTGAATGTACTTTGATGCAGCACTCCTGCACTAGGAGTTTACTTGTAGATTGTCTTGTTGTTGGTTGAAGCAGCGTGAAGCGTTCCTGCGCTCACTGAGACTGAATTGTTGTTGATACTCCAACGTCACGCCCCTCTGGGCTGACTATTACTGCATGTACTTTGAAACAGTACCACGCTCTCTGGCGTCTCTGGTAAACTGAATGTTCTCTGATGCAGCCGGACGCCCCCTCTCGGGCTCTCGGAATAACTGCATGCTCTTCCTGGCACATCCAGGGTTTATATCCAATTCTGCTGCAAAAAGATCAAATCCGCTTCTTCTTCAGCACTAACTTCTGAAGTAATTGTCGTATAATTTTGAAAAATATGTCTCTTGAAAGCTCTTGTTTTAAACGTAGAATGGTTTCTTTGATCATGAAAATCAATTGCACAATTCCAAGATATTAAATAATTTGGCTCCTCAGATATGTGGGTGGTGAGGTTTATTTTTCCCTCTCTCCCATGTCTGGGCTCGGGGAATAACTATCGACGTAATGCCGCGTCTGCAGTTCTTTCCTGTGCGAATATTATAAACTTTTTCCCCACACAAAAATCTCTATTCCAGAATGATCAACAATGATGTGTTCATTTCATTAATTAAATGCTTGCAAATGGCTTAATTTTAATTATTTCTCTTCTTGCGTCATTGCAAGGTTGCCATTTTTTAGCTGAGTAAGGTCTATTTCCGAAACTCATTCTCCCTCACTCGTCGTGGAAAGTTTTTCTCGTTCTATTAATAATTATGCGCTAGCTTCTTATCGATGTGTCAAGCGTGATCTCATGCCCGCATGACTAGTGGTCACCCGTTCTTGCACCATATTTTAACAGCCCACTTCCTTAAAATCTTTCCAATACATTCTAAAGACTGCATTTTTCCTCTCTTCTTTTTCATATAAATATGGATTCGACGCTTGAACCAATTACAAATGGGTTCACTACCTCACAAAGTTTAGTGGACCCCGCTCCAGACCTCAGACCAGAATTAAATTCCTTGGCAGTGCCAGGAATCGAACCCGGGCCTCTGCGGTGACAACCATAATAATAATAATATCGCATGACCTCGGGTGCCGGGTGCATGCTTTGATATTTGCTCCCAGGAAGCAGCTTGCATGTCGATTTTCGTCGTGACAACCATGAGGCGGACGGTATGAAGAATGATTCCAGGAGAGGTAGTTCGGGTTTTATTACCATCTTGCCATTGGGAATTTGAATCCTCCTTTGAGAGTAAGAACGGCCAGCACTAACCTCGTCGGGATGAGTGATGAGAAAGTAGGGTTCGAATTCTGCTTTCAGCCAACAAAGAGTAGATGTTGTTGTTGGATCAATTCACACCGGTTGAATGTCAGGTTGGCACCTAACACACAGGCCACATCCTTCCCAAACCTTCATCAAACTAGAAATACACTGCCATTGATGTATACCGGGTAATTAAAATGAAGAACCTTCGTTCACTGAAGAAAGAACACACAGTTTTGAGAAAATACCACCTTAAATTTCGTTCTGATTCTGGTAAATAACTGGAAAATTTATCCACAAATATATGCAGAGGACAACGAATCAGCTCAGCTGACTAAGGAGATGGAGAAATATGACTCATTTCTTGCACAACTGTATACCACTTCATGGCTGGCTGCGTGGTTCATCGATAATGTTCTCGCCTGCTGCCCCTAGGTTGCATGATCAAATCCTGGTGCAGTCAGCTGGCATTTGAGGGTGCGCAAATGCGAAGGAGCCATGTCAGCAGGTTAACTGACACGTTCAGGATCCCCTTCGAGGTAAAATACCGGCACACCCGGCGTCCCTAACAGCCATAGTAGTTAGAAGAGACGTAGAACAAATAAAATTAATATATAATAATAATAATAATAATTATTATTATTATAATTGTATACCACTTCAAATTTAAGGAGAGTAGGAGTTTTCTGAGCCACAATTTAATCAATCGCAATTCGGTATCTCTAATGGAGATTATGAAACAGAAGCTGTAACTCCAGATTCAAAAGAGGAAGGAAGGAGCGAAGGGAGGAGGGAAGGGGGAGGGAAGAGAGGAGGAAGAGAGGAGGGAATATAGGAGGGAAGGGAGGAGGGAAGAGTGGAGGGTAGGGTGGAGGGAAGGAAGGAGGGAAGGGGGGAGGGAAGAGAGGAGGAAGGGAGGAGGGAAGGGAGGAGGGAAGAGAGGAGGGAAGGGAGGAGGGAAGGGTGAAGGGAAGGGGGGAGGGAAGGGTGGAGGGAAGGGATGAGGGAAGGGAGGAGGGAAGAGAGGAGGGAAGAGTGGAGGGAAGGGGGGAGGGAAGGGGGGAGGGAAGGGGGGAGGGAATTGGGGAGGGAAGAGAGGGGGAAGTGAGGAGGGAAGGGAGGAGGGAAGATAGGAGGGAAGTGAGGAGGGAAGGGGGAGGAAGAAAGTAGGAAGGGAGGAGGGAAGGGAGGAAGGAAGGGAGGAGGGAAGATAGGAGGGAAGGGAGGAGGGAAGAGAGGAGGGAAGGGGGGAAAGGGGGAGGAAAGGGGGGTGGGAAGTGGGGAGGTAAGAGAGGAGGGAAGGGAGGAGGGAAGAGAGGAGGGAAGAGAGGAGGGAAGGGGGAAGGGAGGAGGGAAGATAGGTGGGAAGGGAGGAGGGAAGAGAGGAGGGAAGGGGGGTGGAAGGGGGGAGGAAAGGGGGTGGGAAGGGGGGAGGTAAGAGAGGTGGGAAGGGAGGAGGGAAGAGAGGAGGGAAGAGAGGAGGGAAGGGGGAAGGGGGGAGGGAAGGGTGGAGGGAAGGGAGGAGGGAAGAGAGGCGGAAGGGAGGAAGGAAGAGAGGAGGAAAGAGAGGAGGGAAGGGATGAGTGAAGAGAGGAGGGAAGGAAGGAGGGAAGGGAGGGGGAAGGAAGGAATGAATGAATGAAGGAAGGACATTTTCACTTTCACGTTGTTTTAAATCTAAATAAAAGCTTTCATTTTGAAACTACCATGAAAGTTTCTGGTAATTGTTTGTTGTTGCTTATTCATAATTCGCTTCTACGAGCTTGGGCATCTTGGACATCAGCCCCGTAGCAGCTAGATAAACAAAACTACCAACAAAAATAAACCACAGATCATTAACATTAGGCATTGCTTTTAATGCGACTGAAGATTTTATCAACAGGCCTATGTATCCTCGGAATGGTGTCTCCTAATACCAGTTGAATTCAATTAACTTATTCCAACATCATACAATCATTTCGAGTTCCGCTGGAGGCTAGGTCCAAGATGACGAACACATGTTGCCGTGGTAATTAACTGTAGAACGTTTTTGGGCCGGTCAGTCCCGGTTGTGCAGATGTACAGAAGACAGTCTTTGTGTCTTAACCAAGTGCAATTGCTACGTGAGTTACTTTCTGCACAACTGGCAACTCACGAATCAGTTGCACATGCCTGAGGCTCACCAACCGTTCTCTGTACGACTGCGCAACCGGAGCTGACCGGTCAGAAACCGTAGCGTTAACTGTGATTTAACCACGCTAATCACAGATAGACTCCCTCCCAGCCCTAAAACATGCCCATACTAATACTAATATAATAAAGCTGAAGAGTTTGTTTGTGTGTTTGTGAGTTTAAACGAGCTAATCTCTGGAACTACCAGTCGAATTCGAAAAAATCTCTTTGTATATGATAGCCAGATTCAAGAGGAATAGTTTAGGCTGTGTAGCATTATGATACACCTCTCAGGTAACATTAAAGTTTGAATTTTGTTCAGTAAGTCGAAAAAACAAGCGCTCATGAACAGCTTCAATAGCACCTAAGTCTATTGTTACCAGGCAATGCGGGCTGCATCACGTCGCCCCTACCATTGTTCTGGTGCAGAATTGCGAGCTGCTTATAAACTACAGTCACGGGAAGTAATTAGTGCAAAAAGATTTCTTAAGCCCCTTAAAATAGTTATCATCATGACAATAGTATGCCTCTGAAAAGGGCGACTTTGTTGGTGCAGTATACTGAGGTTGTCAGCTGCAATAATCGTTGGTGCTTTCCGATCCTAATCTTTGAGCGCTCCAGTTCTGTAGTAGTATTCATTATCATCCATAAAACAAATAAATCCACCGGGCGAAGCCGGGCACTACTGCTAGTAAGGTAATAATTTTGGAAATGTATTTTTATTTGCCTACATACTGGAGTTGGTTGTAAGAACGCAAGCATGCCACGGTTCTTCCTGACTAACTGGAACTCATTCCAACAGTCCTTGGTATCACTTAACTTTGATCCTGAAGCCACCCTTGGCATTGACCATTATTTGAGCCATTTTATCTTAGTCGTGTCTCCACTGAGCTATCACGCCTGCCTTCACGTTGACCTGCCAGTAAAAGGAAAAAGACAGAGATAAGGGAGAAGTTTGAGTTAGAGAGGGATAGAGAGGGAGAGTTTAAAGGGAAAGCTCTCGCCTGGAAACATTCCGTCCCTCATTCCCGGAGTGTAAATAACTACCACCATCCCCTGGCCTGCACCTCTCCTCTGAACACAAATCACGGCAGACATTATAAACTCCGGGTTTATGATGCGCGAACGTGACCAGAAATACTGCGTTACGAACGGTAAATATAATTTAAAGGTACTGGAGAGAATATTCTGCGCAATTACCTCGACACTAAATTGTAACCCCTCGTACTGCCATACGGCAGTCTGGAATATAACACGGAGAGATGCCACAACATAATAATGATAACAACAGTAACATAGCAGCAAGGTTTTCAAACCTTTCAGGAACATATGAAGTGCTCTCCTGAGGGAAGGAAATGCTGTTTTGTAAAGGGAAGAGTGAAAAAGTCACCATTGACTAATTTTATAATTCAAATGAATTGTCCTTCATTGCAAGAGGAATTTTGTAGCATAGAGGTTAAAATGTATACGCTATGATATTATGTCATTTAAAAATATAATGATGTGCTCCCCAGTCAAAGAAGAATTCTCTGGTATAGAGATAATACACTAGACCACGGCTAACTCACCCGGTGCTGCTTGAAATGACGTGGATAAATAAACTCCTGTCAGATATTCCCTAGTCAGGGGCCATTACATCCTCGAACTCGTCTAACCTAGTTCCTTATCCTATGTCACGATACCAATGGTCATTTTCAGGAACACATAAACACATCTGTCTGCTGAAACTACAGTATCTGCAAGTTCATCACATCTAAGGCCAAAGACGGTAAAGTAAATACTTGCGTTTGATTCGAACCCTCAAGCCCTGTCCACTATATCCAACCGTACCCATGTCATAGTACAGGACAGCTGCACAGAAAAAAAAACCTTTGGTTCCAAAAACTATGCTATGGTTGGCTTTTTGTAAATCGTTAGAAAAGCACAAAAAAAAAAGCTTAACTCTGAATTTTAGAATAATTTCACGATCATTTTGTCGGAAAACTCAAAAAAACATTGAAAAGCGTTTTTCTCTAAATCGACGTATTTTAAAGAAAAGTTTTTAAACAAAAACTATAGAGGACATTGTCACCTACAATTCGTCTCATTGAGGTCATGTCATACTGTGCCCGTTTAGACCGGAGTCCGCACGACCACATATGCATTTTACCAATAATCAGTCAGCACGAGAGTCAAAATATCCCGGGGCGCCAGATGGGTTAAAGCTAATCGCAAAAACGACATCCAATGAAAAAAATGCTTTACTGATTTTTGGCTCAATGCAACAATAAGGATAGAAGGAGATTCAACTGGGCATAACACATCATGTAAAATTACCTCATTTTATTTTGAAGTTAAAATTGACTGCAAAAATGCTCAAAGCAGCATCATTCACGTGTGGCGACCCACATCCTATTTACACAATTTACAGAAATTTTCCAAACACATTGGACAATTATTTTTTGGAAACACAAGTCTGATTATCAGTCCTGTAGACTGTGTTCCAAAATTATATTCATTCATGATTAAATCCAGTTCAAATTTAATTGTCTCTACTGGAAATATCGTAGTTCACTGTTTGAATTTTTACATAATATTAACACTCGTAGAATAAATGTTCATAGAATTTTTAACTTTCACTTATTTTTCCAGTTTCAAAAAATTATTGTCAAATAATATTATTATTTCTGAATCAACACAAATTATTTACACACATTAATAACATCATCTGAAAAGTATTTGACCTTGAGCATAGCATCGAAGAACTGTGCGAAGCACAACAAAAATTAATTGTTCTTCTGACATTAAATGTTTCGAGAAGTGACTCGATTATAAACTTCAAGTTCCTAACAAAATATATGATTTCTGAATCATCAACTTGATCAATAAATTGTTGGACCATTCAACTATTCGATTCTCCACTTGGAATCATTATTAAGAAAAATATTTATATTTGTGGCCATTTTAATAACTTTCACAACTTGCAATTCTTCGACAGAATTCGGAAATAAGAATTGTAGCTTCATAATAAATTCATTTAGTTCATGGCACTAGGATTGAAAATATCCTTCAAATTATTCGTGGTTATAGAATTATTTTTAATTGGCAGTGGCCCATTCTATTATTTTTATAAGAACACAATATTACAACAACAACGGCAAAGGTCTTCCTCTGAAGAAGAATAAAATACTATCGTGACAAATCCGGGTTCTAGCAAAATCAAAGTCTTAATGGAATCCGTAAACAAGGTTGAAATAAGAACTGATGGTTTCTAAGAAATAACCTTCGGGTCATTCATACGACGAAATGTGTAGTTCCAATACTCCTATAAACCTGAGCCATCGAACCTGCTATTTGATTGATGCTCGAAAAAACCTCCTCATTCCTGCGACTTAAACATGCGCACCTGGGAATGGCATTTCAACTACTCCACACATAAATTTTCTTCCCAAAATTTATACAATAAATCAAGCCTCTGCTTGTTATCAACACTGGAAGATTAATAAACTTACAAGTTTATTTTATTTTACCATTCAGTTCAACCCGTGAATTTACCATTCTTATGATAATCTTTATTTCACTTTCGAGTGTATTTACGTCATGATTTTATATAAATACCAAAATATCCTATTTGATACAAATATCATTTGCTTCCCGTTTCATGCCTCTCCGTGTTATCTGAAAAATATACTTTGCTCATTGCAAATATTAACTGTTCAACCAGAACTGTAATGTTGGTTGAATGCGGGCTTGCGCTAACCACTCTCCTTCGGAAAATCTCCTGTTCCAAACTAGAAATGATTAAACTACTTCATAGGCTCTCTCTCAATACATGTGATTATTAGAAAATATAATATCCAAGAATTATTTAGAAAAGTTATAAAAAATCATTATTATTATTATCAGTGGATTTTTATTATTATTATTAGTTATATTATTTTAAATATATTTAATTATTATCTCATTATGTGAGAATCCACATGTTCGAACCTTCGAATATGGAAAAAATATCCATTCCTCAACAAAAAATAATTTAACTTTTACAGTTACATCGACGGTTTTCCGTGACTTCCCAAAAATATGAAATATTCAAATAAATGCTCGATATGCTCGGTCATCGATCCTAAACTGTTCTGAGTGCTGAAAATACTCAGAATAACTCTAATATGTCTTGCGTAAATCATTGCAAGATTTAAATACGAAGAAAAAAAATGTGTTGGTCATTTGCAGAAAAATAGTTTGTTCCAATTAGCTAGGCATAATATAAAATTCAAATGTAGCTTACATTTCTTGATGGTCTTGAAGCGTAGTGAACCTGGTTTGTACCAGATTTATCCATAGACATGCCCTATCGGACAAACACGTATAATCCTTGTATCGGCCGCCATTATATACCCACAATCTGTCTAACAAGACATAGTGGTAATATCTCTTGACGTTTGAAGTAACTGTTGATCCATTTTAATATTGGCTTCTGTTAAAGCCATAACAGTTTGCTTAAATGGGGTCAGATCTAAATGATCTATTCTCAGATATGTCAGTTGTAACATAACTCACGGTAATCTTTTCAGTACAAGAAAACACTGACAGTCTAAAACAATCAACGGCTGTTCTGAAGATCGTTCCCTGGGCATGGCTTCACACCATCTACCATGCGCGAAGCAACATGTAGTTTCCCTGCGTTGGCTAATGAACAACACCGTGATAGACTGGCCTTCAATATACTGAAAGATCGAAGTGGTTATCAAGTTACAAATATGAAACTGACTGTTTTGGACTAAAATATCCAAGTATTAGGTTATTACTGGACTGTGACAAAGTACTTTTCTAGACAAAGTCTAGCATATGTCCATGTAGAAATAAAAATATTTCACCAGTGTCTGTAGAAAAATATCAATCACCTTAGTGATTCTCCCTGCCGGAAACTTACTAAGTTCCACTCGTAGCGCAGCACTTTTGTGACTATCACAATTTTGAAAATAACTTCTGCGTAGATCCGGCAACCATGTGCCTTGGCTCAGCGTAGCGGCACATTGCTAGGCAAGTGCTTGTTTCGAAGTGAGCTAATGATGCCTGAGCCGGCCGGCTTTTATTCAAAACGGTCAGGGTCACGCCGAATCAGCTGAAATCTGGAAATCCTCATATCTCTGGTATCCCTGGTCCGATTTACTTGATACTAATTGCATTCTCTTTCATTTGGCCGTGCCAGTAATCTGATCCAAGTCTCAAGTCTCTATTCCATGGCTAACTATTTAATCAATAAATAGCCTCGACCTCTGCTATTACTCGCTACGTCACTTGACATGCTCTTAGCGGTATATTCTTTCCAATTGCTTCTAGAAGCAATGTAGCGCGATATTCAAATATCTCAACTTTCAAAAGCGGCTGTAGCCTTTCCCTTGATATCTAGGTGTCTGAATCTTGGAATACCCATTCCTAGAGTTGGGCACAATACGTTTTGAAATGCAGAAGCTAGGTGGCACCAAAGTTTCCAAAAAAGTGTTTTATTCACTTTTTGTCCTAGAAACAATGTTTTGTTCACAAAAGAGCGAATCAGAAATGTGTTCCTCTCAAAATTGTCTACAACATTCATTGAAACATTTTATTCCTCCGCCTTACCGTTCCAAAGTTATATTCTGCCAAAGTGTGGAAATTGTACTATTCAGATCGCACAAATGTTAATATGTGTACAGTTATGATTGATACGTTGCGATTGTTTGAGCTAATTAACAAACACAGCCCGCGTCCTGTGTGACCGAGCCTTAGGCAGCTGACCGACACCGGTCCCCGTCTAAATTATGCCCACCGCTCTCTCCGTAGTAACAATAAAAGCCTTGACAACGCAGCGTTGCATTTGCTGCGGTATAACTTTGGAACGGTAACGCTTATCAATGTTTTTTTGAGTTTTCCGATAAAATGATCGTGCAAATTATTCTAAAATTCAGAGTTAAGTATTTCGTGGTTTTCTAACGATTTACAAAAAGCCAACCATAGCACAGTTTTTGGAACAAAACCATTCCAGCTGTACTGTACTATCAAGTGCACTATAATTCAAAACAACTAACGTCACGAAGCCTCAACCACTACTTGATTGATAAAAACGAAGTTTGAAATCAAGGCAACCGACGAAAAGTTGCAATGAACCCACAGACGCTCACAGACATGCCATATGGCTAACTTTATTGATATCACTTCTTATAACCCCTCCCTTATAAACTCTCCAGCCTACGTAATACCTCTTCCTGGTCATGTGTGTGTACCTCCAGTTGAAACGCACGTGTTCTTCGTATCTGTGCCAATGGTGGCCAAAAAAGAGGTAGCAGTGTTGCACAATGACCAGATTTTGTTAAGAAAACAATTAATACCGCAATAATATTTATGTTCGACGATGTCGAAATGTAAATATTATAAGTCAGAAAACTGTATCATAATGAGGGTCATTATAGTACTATTCTTCATTATGAAACAGTTTCTCCATCCAATCAGAGCTCATTTATTGACCAATTAGGTAAGGATAGCTTCGCGCATGCATTCAAAATCCAACATGTCGGACATGAATTACGTGGTTGGAAAGTTCAAATTGGATATCGGATCAACCATTGTAGTTACAATCCCAAACACAAAGACAAAATCAGCACAAACCTTTATGGTAACAAGGAAATACTATGACATATGCAAGAAATTTATGAATCTACTACGTCCAGAAGTAAGCAACAAAGTATCCTTCTACATAAATTACCGACATGGAAAGTGCACCGTTCAATAATTTCACGTAAATAAACTGGCGAATATGAGACAAGAAATATCACTGAACCTTAATATCCCCAACCCTAATTTCTACACAGCGCTTGGCTTTAAGACGACTTCGGTGACAATATTAGTGAATGCTAGTTCTGATCGGCACTAGACATCATGCTGGCTGTAAACGATACCATTGCCAAGCAAAGTAATTGATCTCTGCTTTCGAAATTCTTTGACCCACGCATGGGCTCTGTTCAGTCAGCAAACCACCCAGCGCGCTCTGTTCACTAACTGAAGTTACTGAATCCCACAGATGTTTATGAATATTTACGTTAAAACATGGATTGCTCAAGGTTAAACAAACACATTTTTGATATAATCTGGAACTATAAAGGGCAAGGAGGCTATGTAAAACAAATGAAAGAAGAACTTCAAAAATTCAAAATTACTGAAGAAGATTGTCTAAATCGAATAGAGTACAGAAAAAATGGCCTCAAAATTCTTGTCGGGGAGAAGAAGAATCTCAACAGAGGAGGATGGACTGCTGAAAGAAGAGCTGTACAGTCGACCAGGATGAAAGACTTCTGGAAGTGAAAGAAGGAAACTAGACCTATAAAGAAGTGATATTTGCGTGGTCCTTCTTGGCCTGTCCGCGGTGTATATATACATAAAGTTATAATTATCGTCGATCATAAGCAGTCGTATGCAACTCACCTATAATGGTAATTAAGACACTCGTATGTAAATTATAAATCTAGCTACAACGTTTTATAAACATACTCGGGTCTTAATTAATTTTTGCCATTATAGGCTCGTTGCATAATGTACTATTTTAGTAATAAAAGCTGTACGTTTCCTTTTATATGTATAGGAATTCATAATTTTGTTCTTTAATAATTCAGGAAGTCTTATAGTAAGTTACTGTGAACTGTCTGAGAAAGCGAAGCGCGCCAACTCTCTAGGAGCGCTCGTTGCCAGGCCCGAGCACCGACCAGATCTCAATAGTGAAGGGCATGGCAGAGATGCTATACCAAGTAAGTCCTATCACAACAGTTAACTCGGCTGGTCGTTGCAGGCTGATTGCAACAAGGGAGCCGAGGCGTGGACGGAGACATCCGAGATGCTCCGTCAACTGCCGATACTATGACTTGCAATATCATTTGCCCGTACTTATGACACTCGCGGGTCTTGATAGCTCTGGTATATATTTTACGTTGTGTTGTTCACGTGAAGTTTTTCATGTTGACTAACTTATAATTCATTCAATCCGATGACAATGCGATGTTCTATGAACTGCGGTATTCGTGATAAAATGAGGTACATTCATTTGACCGCGCAATTTAATACAGTTTTCTGTGATATCAAGCAGTATTTTAACCTACCATCCCCCCTACACCCTTCCCTCCTACACCCCCCCCCCCCCGCCCTCGCTCCCCTCTTAAGGGGGCTTCTACACCGTCGGATGTCAAAATTTTAGTTTTTCCTTTACATTTACATGATACACAATACCTTTCTCAATATATTTGTTAAGTTTTATAACTAAATTTTGCGCTTTGGCAGAGATATAGCGTATTACTTGAGACCATGCGCCTATCTGTCAATGGACTGTTTAATATCCAAAGCCGTTTACCCGAAAGTTTTTTTTGTAGGAAAAACACAATATCTCGTGAACTACGTGATGAAACTGGATGAAACTCGGCAGATGATCCCTAGAGGATGAACCTCATGCATGAAATTATCTTAAAAAAGTAATTGAGGTATACTTCGAAAATTAAACAAAAATTGTCATTTTTTGAAAGAAAAATTTAATATTTTTGAAAAAATATACTATTTACAATATAACATTCATGGTGGTTCATCCTCGGTATTTATGCGTTTACTTTACATGAAAAAAAATTCTATTCAGACTGGCATTTTTTGATAAATCGGGTTTTTTGTGATTCACGGAGTTTAAAAAAACCCGAATATGAACCTTTCAATAAATCACGAAATACTTTATATACTGCTCCTCTCTCTCAATTAGATGAATGCGCTATGTATTTACTATACATAGGCTATGTCAGTTTTCATAACTCTATGTTACATATTAGTGAAGCTATGATATGATTCGTAACTGTATGCGAAAATTCCCATTCACGGTATATGAGCCCCCTTAATAATAATAGTACAACACCCCGAACAATTACCCGCCAGTCGCCACTGATCTGTGCTCATTTTACGGATTCATTCACGGTACTCGTAATTAAATAATAAGGAAGTACCTCACTAAAACATATCTCAAGGAGATTGAGAAAATCAAAGCAACATATCTCAAGGGACCACTGCGTGTGTATCTAAATTGAACCCCTCCATGCTAACTTACGAGCGCATCGGGGAAACCTTCTTCATAGAATAACTAAGGCAAAATATGCTTCTATCATCTACAAGGGCTTATCAGGAACTATTAGAAAAACTGCAGCAATAGAGGTAAAAATTACGAGCCTTGCAGTAGTCGCATATGATGTGTAACATCTGACATGATATTCGAATAATTCCATATTACTTACTCGCAAACAGCAAACATGAAGGATTCCTTCGTGTTATTACCATCGGTAAGTTCTCATTACTATTCTTTCTGCAATAACTACTTGTAAAACTCCAGTGACAAATCCTTTCAGAAAATATGATATAATAGCAGTCTACTGTATTTTGACCGACAGTACCTCGAGTAGTTACTTTAAGAAAGAATACAGCAAAAGTAGTAAGATTTAATAAATCATAATTGTTTTCAGCAAATATGATATAATTAATATTTTCACACCAAAGATCGACTGTTTGAAGATGATTTATTGTAGGAATATCTGTATGGTGCCTCCAAACCTCGAGGTAAACCGTATGCGATTTACATTCCACATAGCCACATGGCCAACAGTACGTCGTTGTACCAATCTCTTCCAATTGCGCGCTACTTGTAAAACTCCTGTGCCAAATCCTTTCAGCAAATATGACATAACTCAATGAATATTTTCACACCAAAGAACAACAACTTGAAGATGATTTATTGTAAGAATATCTTTAATGAGGCCTCCAAACCTTAAATTGAACCGCATACTACATACATTACACATAGTGCTGTATTTTGGCCAAAAGTACCTCGAGTGCTTACATTAAATCAGAACACAGCAAAAGTAGTAAGATATAAAAAATCATAATTGTTTTTAGCAAATATGTTTTAATGAATATTTTCACACCAAAGAACGACAGTTTGAAGATGACTTATTGTAGGAATATAGGAATATCTGTGATGGCGCCTCCAACCTTGAAGTAAACCGTATGCGATGTACATTCTACATAGCCACATGGCCGACAGAATGTTGTACTAATCTCCACCATCGCGCGCGCTCATTGTTTCCATTGCATTTCCGTCCCATTTCCGTCCCTGTTTTTTACAAAATCACGCCCACACAAAAATATACAGCAACCGAGTGGAATGATGTTACACATCAAAGAGATATGGTTGGAATTCAACTCGACCGGAGAAAATTGCATACGCCAAACGCTGACGCGATTTGCAGTACACTGGTTCAACCATCTCGTATGCAAGAAGAAGGTTTTCCATTCCTCGGACGAAACCACATGTGAATGTGTGCTTTGTGGAAGACAGTGTGACAGGTACCATGTGTCATGGTGTCAACAGAGACTTATAACTCTCATACAACTATGTTGTGAGTAGGGTGATGCAGGCAGAAAGTTTATGCATATAATTGAACTATGTAAATTTGTTTGTATATCTTTTCTCTGGCCATTGGCTGCAATAAACGTTTATTGTTATTATTATTATTATTATTATTATTATTATTATTATTATTATTATTACCGGGTGAGTCAGCCGTGGTCGTCACGGCATGGCTGAAGCAGTCGCTCACATCGGGAGGCGAGGAGGTTTGAATCCCCCCGACGGCATCTTGGAGATTGTCTTCTGCGGTTACCCATCTCCTTCCAGGCAAATGCCGGGGTTGATCCCTAACTATAGGGCACAACCGCTACCATCCAATTCCTCGTCCTTGCACTCACACTTTCCACCCCAGATAACACTCCATACGTGACGGTACTTACAGCTCACCTCATGGGTATCCGCACAGAATCACCTACTAACTCTGGCGAGCCGAACATGTCCTCGGACACTCCCGGCACTAAGAGGCCATACGCTAAAAAGAAAGAAGTTGTATTATTATCATTATTTAATAGCGGTAGTCATGATTCCTGCTGTATTTTAGCTGGTAACCATTCAGCTCGTTGTATTAATCCGCATTAGGGCAAGGGTTCGATGCCTTTCAGAATCATAATACTATGCGCAGGGTTGCATTGAGCTAGGTTGTAAGGGAAGGGTGGGCCACCTGATATATGCATCCCTATTCTTCAAGTACAATATATTGGGAATTTGCCTCTAAAATCTCAAGCACTGAATTCTTTACCACAGCTTTGTATCCCCGTGGTGAATAGTTTGCAAGCTAAGGAGTTCATTGATAACATTTCAATAATGACTTATTCGCAAAGTGACAGCAATACCATAATTAAAAACAGCAGACGTCATACAGTTTTAACCACCACTTGTACGAAAAAAACCTTGTTCGAAATCAAAGCAGCCAATAAAAAGTTGTAATGGAAACGCTTACAGACATTCAACGAGGCTAACTCTTCCGATAACATCTCTTCTTATGAAACTTTGGTGGTTTTGAATCAATTTCCATATAGGGAACATAATAGCTCGCAAAAGGTTCTCTCTTTCTACTACCTCGGATAATAGTCAGTCATTCGGGAACGATCAAGAGTTTCCATAAACTACAGATCACCTTTTATTTGTTGTCATCAAGAAGTTCAGAAATAAGGACTGGTATAAAGATCTTCCTTTATACAGATTTTTTTAATGATTTGTACACAACGAGCTATTAAATGGTGACAGTATAAATCACATTACTTTTATTTACGATTGGACGCGAATTGCATGACAGAAGTTTACATTGGGTACGTCATTCATTCATTCATTCATTCATTCATTCATTCATTCATTCATTCATTCATTCATTCATTCATTCATTCATTCAAAATGTATACAAATGTGTCGATTCGTTTATTTATTACTAGCAGGTACCCGCGGCGTCGCTCGCGTCATAGTCGTGTCATTTTGTGATTCAATGAAATGCAGGTTTAACCCCGTTAACACCCCTTTAGACCCTGAATATTCAAAAATCCCTCCTTAGTAGACGTTTTCGACACAACAAACATATCCCCAAAATATAATTCTTCTAACATTAATGGTTTTGGTTGGTCGATGAGAGTGAATATCCAAAAACCTTCCTTAGTGGACGATTTTCTTCCAGAATTTCACCACTCCCGATGGGCCCCTTAAATTGGATTTATGAAAAAACGGTCGAACACCTATTTATTTAATTATTTTTTATATTTTTAGCCTGTTTTCAATTTTGAAAAAATAGGCTTATGAGGTCACCTTTTGTCCGTGTGTGTGTGCGTGCGTGTGTGTGTGTGTGTGTGTGAGGTGTGTGTGTGTCCCCCTAATAAAATCTAAACGGCTGGAGCGATTTCAATGAAACTCGGTATGTTCATAGCACTATTCCCGGCGACCTCGACCGTGCCCTTCAAATTTTGTTACGTCTCACCAATCCAACATGGCGGCTGTGCGAAATATTTCACTAGCATTCAATATCTCCGAAACTGTTACGGATATCGCCCTGAAATTGTGTTCGGTGATAAAGGGCACTACTAGAAGTTCACCTATGAGACTTTCAAAAACCTGGTGACGACAAAACCAACATGGCGGTCAAGCGAATTTGAGACTTTTAAATAGACTTTTCTCGCGATTTAACGATCCAAACGTAATGAAACTTGGAACAGCAAATGTTTATACACATTGTAATGCACTGGAGTCTAATTTAGTTCAATTGTTTACATAACCTCAAAATGGAGGCTGTGCGAAATATTTCACTGACATTCTATATCTCCGAAACTATTATAGATATCACCCTGCAATTTTGCACGGTGATAGAGGGAACTGATACAAATTTACCTATGTATATTTCCTAAACCTGTAAATTACAAACGAAGATGGCGACCAAGCGAATTTGAAATATTGTGATAGAATTTTCTCGTGATTTAACTCTCTGAGCGCAGTGAAATGTGGTACAGTAAATGATTTTGCAGATTGTGATGCACTGCAATCTAATTTAATTCAATTGTTTACATAACCTCAAGATGGCGGCTGAGCGAAATTTTAAAATTAAGTTTTTATTTCTTGTGTCGTAATCATGCGATCGAAGTGAAAGTTTGAATAATGAAGCTACGCAATAATTGTCCTTGAATGGTACATAACTCTATGGCCTATACATATAACAATCCTAAATGGCGAGCTTCCGAAATATTTAGACGGTTCTCAATATCTATGAACCTTTTACAGCAACTAAACTGTTTTTTTTATGTTCATAGAGACTATGAACATATGTTCACCTATAGGACTTTCAGTAACCTGGTGAGCACAAATCCAACATGGCGGCGACGCGAAGTATAAATATTTAAATGGACGTTTCTCGCGAATTAACTATCCGAGTGCCGTGAAACGTTGCACGTTAAATGCTTATACAAATGTTGATCCACTGGCATCTAATTTATTTCAATTGTTTTCATAATCACAAGATGGCTGCTGTGCGTAATTTTAAAATCTCGTTTTTACTTCTTGTGTTCTAATCATGCGATTGAAGTTTGAATACCACACGTACACAATAATCTTAATGTAATAGTACAAAAATAAAAATCCAACCTGGCGACCATCTGAAATATTTAGACGGTTCTCAATATCTACGAATCTGTTACAGCAATTAAACTGAAATTTTGTATGTTGGTAGAGGCAATTAACATGAGCAGGTCATATGAAAATAGGCTGTATAGTTCTTCACGGAACTACTTGTTATTAACCTGATTGTTTTCCTCTGAGTTTCAAACTCCTCGCCTATGTCGTTTAAGAGATGCACACTCCGTTAAGAATCCTTCAACCCCCACTTTTCACCCCTTTCACTCATAATATACACCACATAGAAAAACCATTAGACATGTGTCAGCTTATTTTTAATGATTAGTTTATATGCCAAGTATCACACATCCTCAAATGAAACCACTCGTGAGATATTGTTATTCAACAAAATGCACGTTAATCCCCTTAACACCCCTTTAGAACCTGAATATTCAAAAATCATTCCTTAGTGGACGTTTTCGACATACAACAATCATATCCCCAAAATTTCATGTTTCTAACTTCAATAATTTTGGCTGGGCGATGGTGAGTGAGTGAGTCAGTCAGGACATTTTCTTTCATTTATTTTTGAAAATTTCACCCCTCCCCATGAGCCCCTTAAATGGGATTTATGAAAAAACGGTCGAACACCTATTTACTTGTTTTTAAGCGGATTTTCCGCTGAAATTCAAACTTCTCGCTTATGTCGTTTATGAGATACACGCTCCGTTAAGAATTCTTCAACCCCCAATTTTCACCCCTTTCACCCGATAATATACATCATATCGATAAACCCTTAGACATATCTTTACTGATTAATTTATATGCCGAATATCACATCCCCAAATGAAACAACTCGTGAGATATTGTTAATCAATGAAATGCACCTTTACCCCTTTAACACCTCTTAAGAACCCGAATAAACAAAAATTATTCATTAGTTGACGTTTGCGACATAGAGCGAAAATATTCCCAAAATTTAATATTTCCTACTTCAATAGTTTTCGTTGGGCGTTGATGAGTGTGTGAGTCAGTCAGGTCATTTTCTTTCAATTATTTTTACCAGAATTTTACGCCCTACCCATGCGCCACTTAAATTGAACTTATGAAGAAACGCTCGAACACCTATTAACTTATATTTTAAGTTGTCTTTTTCCCCTGAGTTTGATGAGTGAGTGAGTTAGTCAGTCAGTCAGGACACTTTCTCTCCTTTCTTTTTCTAGAATTTCACCCCACCCCATTGGCCCCTTAAATTGAATTTATGAAAAAACGTTCGAACACCGATTTACTTATTTTTAAGCTGTTTTTATTCCGCTGAGTTTCAAACTTCTCGCGTATGTCGTTTAAGAGATACACGCTCCGTTAGGAATCCTTCAACCCCCACTTTTCACCCCTTTCACCTTATAATATACACCACATCGAAAAACCCTTAGACACATGTCTGCTTATGTTTCATGATTAGTTTATACGCCGAGTATCACATCCACAAATGAAACCACTCGTGAGATATTGTTATTCAATAAAATGCAGGTTTAACCCCCTTAAGACACCTTTAGAACTTGAATATCCGAAAATCCTCCCTTAGTGTACGGTTTTGACATACAACGAACATATCCCAAAAATGTCATGTTTCTAACTTCAATAATTTTGGCTGGACGATGATGAGTGAGTGAGTGAGTGAGTCAGGACATTTTCTTTAATTTTCTTTTCCAGAATTTGACCCCTCACCATGAACCCCTTAAATTTGATTTATGAAAAATAATCTGTCGAACACTCATTTACTTATTTTTAAGCAGTTTTCTCTCCCTGAGTTTCAAGAGTGAGTGAGTCAGTCAATCAGTTAGGACACTTTCATTCCAGTCCCCACCCCCCAGAATATCACACTCCCCGTGGGCCCCTTAAATTGAATTTATGAAAAAAAAAACGATCGAACATCTATTTAGTTATCTTTTAAGCTGATTTTTCCGCTGAGTTTCAAACTCCTCGCCCATGTCGTTTAAAAGATACACGCTCCGTTAGGAATCCTTCAACCCCCACGTTTCACCCCTTTCACCTCATAATATACACCACATCGAAAAACCCTCAGACACATGTCTTCATATTTTTAATGATGTGTTTCTATGCCGAGTATCAAATCCCCCAATGAAACCAATCGGAGGTTATTGTTGTTCAATGAAATGCATGTTTAACCCCCTTAAGACCCCTTGAATAGTCGAAAATCCTCCCTTAGTGGACGGTTTTGACATACAATGATCATATTCCCCAAAATGTAATGTGTCTAACTTCAATAATTTTGGCTGGGCGATGGTGAGTGAGTCAGGACTTTTTCTCTCAATTTCCTTTTCTCAGAATTTCACCCCCCCCCCCCCCCATGAACCCTTGAATTGGGATTATGAAAAGAACATTCAAACACTTATTTACTTATTTTTCAGCTGATTTTTTCCCCCGACTTCGATGAGTGAGTCTATCAGTCAATCAGTTAGGACAGTTTCTTTCCTGTTCCCCCCCCCCCCACAGAATTTCACCCCTCCCTTTGGACCCCTTAAATTGGATTTATGAAAAAATGGTCCAACACCTATTTACTTATTTTTTTAGCTGATTTTTTCCCGCTGAGTTTCAAACTCCTCGCCTATGTCGTTTAAAAGATACACACTCCGTTAGGAATCCTTCAACCCCCACTTTTCACCCCTTTCACTTCATAATATACACCACATCGAAGTACCGTCAGACACGTGTCTTCTTATTTTTAATGATGAGTGTATATGCCCAGTATCACATCGCCCAATGAAACCAATCGGGAGATATTGTTATTCAATGAAATGCAGGTCTACCCCCTTAACACCCCTTTAGAACCTGAATATCCAAAAATCCTTCCTTAGTGCGCGTTTTTGACTTACCACGAACATATCCCCAAAATTTCATGTTTCTAACATTAATAGTCTTGGCTGGGCGATGATGAGTCAGTGAGTCATTAAGTCAGTCAGTCAGTCAGGACACTTGGTTTTATATATGAGATAGGAGGGGACTTTCATACATGCTTAGGAACATACAAATACATACATACACGCATAAATAGAAATGGCATTCATAATTATATATCAACTAGCAGGTACCGGCGGCTTCGCTCGCGATCAAGACAATGGGGACGATGCATTATTGCTGATAATGGGTCAATTCTATTACAGCAATCGTGGCTACAGGTGGGTCCATTCTAATTCTGAATATTCTGATACAAACAGTATATTGATATGGTCAGCAAAGTGGGAATTTTATAGAGTTGTGAAAGTCTGCAGGCTACGATGTTATATTACGTGAACACATTTGAAAATTATTTTCATGGTTTTGCCATCTTCTTCTGAGACATAACGAGTTTGTTGTCCGGATACTCGTGAGCACGCCACATACAGTTGCCCATGGGAAAAAATGGTTGTTTTTAATGTACACCTGCTGCTGTTATGTGTGTGTCATTGCGCTTTGTTAATAATAATTGCGAATACTGAAGAGGGAATACTGCACTCAAGCACACTGGAATGGCAAATCTATCGGAATATGGGGAATTAAAAGTATTTTTCCTTAAGCTATTCAGGGTGTAATTTTGCAACACATATTGATGATTTGAACGTCAACATGTCGCTAATAATAGACCTATTGTAAAATAACTCTCACCTTGGCCGCTGATGTACATTATGCAGTCTCTGCCAGTGTTACATCCCAGGGATTGACATTCTCCAACAACCCTTTTGCCTCACATGACCCTGTTGTTGTTGTTTGAGTCTTCAGTTTTTGACTGGTTTGATGCAGCGTTCCATGCCTCCCTCTCCTGAGCTAACGTTTCATCTCTACGTAGCTACCACACCCTACATCCGAGGCAATCTGTTTAACATATTCTAACCTTGGTCTACCCCTACAGTTCTTGTCCTCGACCCACCCATCCATAACTAAGCTTGCTATTTATTCCTGGGTGTCTTAATAAGTGTCCTACCAACCTATCTCTTCTCTTCATTAGCAATCGCCAGAAACATCTCTCCTCTCCCACTCGTCTTAATACCTCTTCATTTGTTACCCTATCTACCCATCTGATATTCATCATTCTCCTGTAACACCACATTTCAAACGCTTCAATTCTCCTCTTTTCTGCTGCACCATTAGTCCAAGTTTCACTTCCCCATAGTGTCACGCTCCAGACATAAGCGTTCAAAAATGACTTCCTAATACCTAAATGTATATTCGATGTCAACAGATTCCTTTTCTGTAGAATAGCTTTCCTTGCCTGAGCAAACCTGCTTTTTATATCCTCTTTGCTTCGTCCATCACTGGTTATTTTGCTTCCTAAGTAACAGAAGTTTCCTACTTCCGTAGCGTTTCACCTGCCAATTTGACGTCCATAGAGGTTTCTGATTTATTTCGGGATTGGCATTGCCTCCTACAGGGATATATAGAAAATCGGATATCATACCTTGCGGTTCAGTTGCCATGGAAACGGACTTGCCATTGGTACATCAGTTCATCAGAATGAAGATAGTTTTTGGCAAATATCTTTGAAACTGTTGGTTTTAGAGCCTTAAAATGTGGTTTTCGGCGTCCCATAGGGACATGCCGAGTATTGTTTCTTGCATCGAGGGGCGTAAAATGAGCTTTGTCCGGTCTTTATGCTACAACTTCGATATTTTGTCCCGGTTGAGTATTTTGGGTGGCTTTTCAGCTATGTTGTCCGTTCCACGGGAACAATGATTTATACCTCTTCATACTTCTACATAGCTACCATACCCTACATCCGAGGTAATCTGTTTAACCCTGGTCTACCCCTACAGTTCTTGTCCTCGACCCTTCCATCCATAACTAAGCTTCCTATTCCTGGGTGTCTTAATATATGTCCTACCATCTTATCTCTTCTCTTCATTAACAGTCACCAGAAACATCTCTCCTCTCCCACTCTTCTTAATACCTCTTCATTTGTTACCCTATCTACCCATCTAATCTTCATCATTCTCCTTTAACACCACATTTCAAACGCTTCAATTCTCCTCTTTTCTGCTGCACCAATAGTCCAAGTTTCACTTGAATATACTGTAGTCCAACGCTCAAGACAAAGGCTTTCAAAAATAACTTCTTAATACCTAAATCTATATGCGATCTATATCCTCTTTGCTTCAATTGAACGTAGCTATTTCGCTACCTTTATTTAGTAGCCGCTACTGTTGTGTTTAATTATTAAAGGTGGTATTAGAAGGCACTTTCCCTATTTCTTTTTTACCTCTGGCACTACAGCCCATGAAGGGCCTAGGCTTATCATGCGACCGCTTCCCAGCCATTTGGACTGCAGATATTGTGGTTACGCGTGGTCAGTGCATGGTACCCCTCGGCCGTTAATCATGTTCTTCGTGACCGGGGCGCTGTCTCTCTATTAGACAGCTACTCAATTGTCCTCACGAAGCTGAGTGCACCCCGTTGCAGCCCTCACGTTTGTGTCTAAAATATCTGACGGAGCCGGGAATCAAACCCGGGGCCTCCGGATGAGAGGCAGGCGCGCTACCCTGTTCTTATTGTGTTTATATATCTTGAAAAAGATAATAAATGGATTGGCATTGCCTTCTACAGAGATATATAGAAAATAGGATGTCATACTGTTGCCATGGAAACGGACTTGCCATTAGTTCATCAGTTTATCAGAGCGAAGATAGTTTTCTAGGATATCTTTGAAACCGTTGGTTTTAGGGCCTTAAAATGTGGTTTTCGGTGTCCCGTGGGGACATACCGAGTATTGTTTCTTGCATCGAGGGGCGTAAAATGAGCTCTGTCCAGTCTTTATGCGTCCAGCCGTCTTAGTGTCAAGAGGTAACAAACTAACACACAGACACACACACAGATTTTCACAATTATAATATATATAGGGATGTTACACATACATGCACATTAGCCATCGGTTCAACTGTTAAACTACGTTTCAATATTTTGCGATAAAATTTGTCAAACAAATCAACGGAAAATTTGGTGAACTTCATGTTATTACGACGGAGGGTAAAATAAGTAGATATTAATTGATGAATGTTCGAGGTGAATTAAATTGAAAAGACTTTTAAAAGTCTAAAATATATATCACGATAATATACAATATGGCATTAAGTGGATTTCAGTTTATTGAACAAAACTTTCCATTTTGAAAATTTCAAGTCGTATTAGAATTGAATTACATTAAAATTAAATATTACACCCAGTTGGGAAGGGTTGTGAAATAATGAAGGAATTCGTCATGCATTTAAGACAATCTCCATAAATATTGGATATTTTAAAGTTGAAAACTTTTTTAATGACACTAAGAGCACTCAGGGGACCAGTTTAGCAAACACATAAAGTGCTATTTTGATGATTTGCCAAAAGTTGAAAAGCCTGAAGACCAGGAAAAGTGTCAAAATGCGTATTTTGAAATGCTGTATCATATTTCAAATTTTGAAAATTAATTCCGGCTTAAATGATATTAAAAGAAACATGATAAAATACGCTTGGTTTTCAGATGGAACTTGTTCTAGTGATTTAAATGAAATTAAAGTTTGATTGTTATAATCTGTTCTTCAATTCTTTGTATTCAATTTCTGGAAGCAGAATTTTGAATTCGTTTTAACGGAAGTAGATATTTTGATTTTGAATTTGGCCTTGTATTCATTGACACTAGCGCTCGTAGTGCTAGATTGAGGCCACAAAGGATGTAGGCTAACTGATGATATTGTTTTAAATCCCTTAGTTGGGGGTAGTTAGATCCAAAACGGATGTGTTATTGTGTTGATTTGGAGAGTGATTCCTAGAGGGGGGGGGGCAGCTTCCCGTGGCTGGGTAAGCTGACCAGTGTAGAGTGTTGTTTAGTGTTAGGATGCTAGGGGATGCTCCTATAAAGTCGTAAGTGTATTCCAGGGGATGATCCTTTGAGCCAGGTTAATGTACTAGCCTCCCAGCTGGTTGGAGGGAGTCATATAACAATCCTGCTTGTGTCAGCTATGCTGGCGGTTTGCAGCCAGCGGTCGCGTGTGAGAGACACAATAGAACTTGAGCCGGCGATTACAAGCTACTGTTGTCACGCTTACTCGTGGCGGGAATCAGGAAAGGCGTTAGGACGTAAAGAGGCGTGTAATTAGTAAGACAAGTGTAGTGTACTGACCAAGTATTTATTGGTCAGTGATGTATGAAATTGTATGTCCCTTTTAGGGGAATGTAATAAATGTTATAAGTTTAAGTGTACAAGTTTGTGGGGTAGGTTATAAAATATAGGATCTCTGAACACTGCTGACTCACCTGATGATAACAGCTAGGGCCTCCGGCTGACACACTGTATGACTGATAATCGAGAGAGAGCTGTCCTCCTTAAGGCCTTCCTCTTATAGGCTTTGGTGTTGTGCTGTCAGCATTCCACTGGCATAGCTGCCCCAGTTAGTTATAATGTAGCTGTTTATGGTGTGATGCAAGTGTTTGGCAAGCCTTCCAGGCTGGTTAGCTGCCCTTGCTGTGTGAAAGATGTTGTTCTGGACTTATGAGATTTGCCAGATAGGGGTGGTTTTAATAGATGATGGAGGGTGGCTTCCAGGGGGTGCAGCCCCCTGGGGGCCTGTACAAGCCTCTTCCTCTGTTTAGTTCGCGTCCCCGCGAACGGGAACGGAACGTGAAGTTGGGGTGTCGTCGTAGTAGGTCGTAGTGGAATCTTCCTTGTGTCTGATCTTCGTTTCTTCTGTTCCGTGTAGAGGTGGTGATGTCGTGTTGATGTAGGGATGTCGTGTAGATGTGAGATCAGTTCGTGTTCAGAGGGGTGGGTTTTGGGATATACATATACATTTGACATATTAAAACAGTGCATGAGGAAAAAAAATGGCATTTGCAATATATAAAAAGTTTCACAAAAAAAATACATGGTTTTAAACATTATGTAATATATTGTTGTGCAGGGAGGAAAAAACCCAGGGCTGGACGGTTAATTGTGCCGTCCGCCTCTGTCTTGGGGAAAAAATTGCTCCCTGCAATGTGAAAGATGGAAGAAGTAGAAAAAAATAGGTGTTCCAGAGTATAAGTTAAAGGAAATATTTAAAATATGTTTATTGTGTTGGGATAAAACGGAACACCTTTACAAATTGGGACGTTAGAAGAAAGTAAATGAAAGAAACAAATCATAATCATGGTGTACATGTGTTTGACAAGAATATGTGTGTTCACAATGTGTGGCATCATAATTTTGTGTGTAGTGCCTTTGAACGATATTGCCGTATTTTGTATTACATTATATTACATTATATACTTAAATCTAACTATGTTAATTATTAATTATGCTATACCTAACGGCCGTGTCTATTGTAACTTGCGGGCACGCTACCTTTAGTATTTAAGTGCCGTCCCACGGCTGATCCTGTCCGGCCATTTCCCGGTGTAGCTTAGTGGTCGTGCCGCTGATATATACCCTTACTTTGTGAACCATTCTCTGTGGGCGAATGCTTTCACACTTGACAGTGAGAGTCGCCACCACAGATCGGTTGCGCCCTCATTGGCGTATTTTGCGTCGCATCTTTGACGCCTTGTGTTCTTTGTTTATGTTGATCTGTCAGCAAGCCTGATACCCCACAGGTATCAACCCTGCTGTTCAGATTTCTGGAGTGTAGCTGTAAAAAAAATGGAGGTGTATGTGTTGGGTTGTGTGTGAGGATGAATACGAATTGTAAATACAAATTAGTGCGCAAAGGTGGTACACAATAATATCATGGCACAAATAACATGCTGCTGCTGTATGGCAGTGAAATCATCGTCACCAGTGCCATATTCCTGGTGACGACGCCTGAAAAATGGAGAGGTAAAGAAAACATATGAATATTGCATATCGGCTACTGTGTCAGTGTGTTCACTGGCTGAAGCTCTTTTTCCCCTGAAAAAAAAATAGCATGATTAGTGTTAACCTGTGGCCACTGCCACTATTACTGTCATGTTCTCTTTACACATGACTGTGTTATTTGATGTATGATCGGGCTTACCCTACACGGTGCCGTAATGTTTTTTTTTCTTACTCTCAAAGTGTTTATATTAGTCTTAATTAACCTAGTTAATCTAACTTAATATATTTTTGGGCTTACCCTGATGACGGATTTGCGTCGCCATCAGGTGCCGAGATTTTATCTTAATCTAACTTATTCAAGTGTGTTATCGGGCTTACCCTGACGACGGATTTGCGTCGCCATCAGGTGCCGAGATCGTTACCTTAATTATGGTAAGTAAAAAAAATGGTTGCTATTATTAAGCCGAATGGGTGGCCTTACTCTATTGCCGAAATATGCTGTGCTATTATTTAGCAACAGCGGTTAGTAAATTTGCTTAATCCTAAGCTGCGTGTCAAATGCAACTGTCTTACAGCTAAAATTTTGACCAGGGCGATCGCCTGAGGCAATTTACTTCCTCAGATCACCACCCGTACGTATTCTAGAAACACCGGTTGTCTCTAGAACCGCCGGATTCCGCCCCCTTAATACTAGTTGTCGACGCTTATGCTAATGATTACTAATGATTACTAACTAGTATTAATATAGTCGCAGGCGGCTTACGGTGCCTCTAAGCAAACCGTCTCACCCGCTGTATTTATCTGCTCATTGCCGTTGCCTTTGCATATGTTGTCGTTGTTGGATCTGCCCACTTTGACCCCTGTGAGTTGCTCGCGATGCCCCTCATTTAATGCCCTTGGCTGCCCGCTGCATCACCATTTATGTGGGCATTGGACATCGTCCAATGGTATAGTATCATCTTCGCCCTTATTGGCAGTAGTAGTATTCTCTTCGCCTATATTGGCAGTGATAGTATTCTCTTCGCCTTTGTTGGCAGTAATAATATTCTCTTCGCCCTGATTGGCAACAATAATGCTTCACTCCCGCGCATAGGAGTCTCGCTTCTCGCTGTAGTAGCCCTACTTACTTAAATTTAACTAAAAGTCTAGTCCTAGTTTGGTCGTCCCTAGGGTCAACTCCTGAGTCCGGCGTGGAGCTGGCTATTTCTCCCACCATCCTCAGAAAGTCTCCCATGCAGGTCTTGGCTTCGACGACCGTGGCACATAGTGGGTGTAACATCTCTTCGTCTTAGGGGCAGGCTAGGCACACCTAGGATTCCGAGGTTTGCCCGTGCCGGCCATGAATGCCTCGACCTTACGTGGTTCGTCTTTCTGGTCTAGTCATTGAGCTGTTGAGCCAACTGGGGTAAGGGTCATCATCACCTTCCCCAGCTCTGCTCCAGTGTGGTGCCTCTGGCCTTCTGCTTATGTCGTTATCACCAATCAGCGTGTTATCAGATTCCTTTTGTGTTATATATATAAAAATATAGTGTAACCTGTAAATAATTTGCTGTGTATAAAATGTAAAATTTTTCAAGTGTTTTGGGGTTGTAGAAACTTCTAAGTGCATAGACTACTTCAGGTCTACTGTGCTATGTCGGATTTCCAGCTGTAATGCCTTGTTAATTTTCATGGAGGCGTTAGTAGGGTTTATGGCGCTAGGTTCCCTGTTATTAGGATCCGGGGGTATTATTCGTTGAATAGGCTTGAAGCAAGGTAGGAGGGGGTTGCGCATCTTTGGGCTTCATGTAAATGGTGGCCTAAAGCCGGTGATGCTGCTGGGATGCTTCTACAATGTGTGGACGGGGGTAGGTATTTCCCGGGATTGCAAAAATATAAAAATTCCATGCAGGAGTAATACTAATGATAACCCAGGTGTGTGGGTGGGATATTCCATGCATGTATCTGGATATGAGGCTTATCCGCACTCATCTAAGGATAGGTATCGGTCAGTGTAAAATAATATTATGTCCCTTTCATGCGGGATTATTTAATTTAAAAAAAATGGTTAGTATATGATTTTGGCCTCATCTCTTACTTGGAGATGCGCATTACGCTTAATTGTCGTTTTCCGACACACCCCTAATATTCAGGTGTTAGCATTGAGATCCAGGGCGTAGGAAGCCCTCTCTTTATACGCATGAAGTCTATCAACCCCGATGTATATTTTGTCATGTAGTGTAGCTGTTTTTATCGTGTCTGTATGTCTGTGTTGGTTAATGTTGTAATTGGGAAGGTTATGGAAGGGGAGTAGTGTAGTAAGATGGTAGCCTGTGGGTGGTATATTGGTAATCCCGATGGGATTGTCCACCTATGCCCCTGTCATCCTCCCTTGGTCCATGTCTGCTTTCTATCCGCTTCTTGGGATAGTAAAGTGTGGTGACGCTATGACGTCATGGCCTAATCTGGTCTCCCATTTGTAGTGTTAATGTAGCAAGTGATCGTGGTGTGCCTGGCCATGTCCTGATAGCCTGTAATGATTTTTTTTGAAATAAAATCGAGAAAAGAAGTTATTAGGGGGGAGGTCTTGTTTCCTCAGAGCCCCTGTCTGTATTTGCCCCTGATTAGTGAGCGCGTATGTATGGGACTATGTTCCGCTACCCCATGCGGGCGGGAGGCCTGTTATCGGCTAAGGCCTATCGTGTATCAGATGGCGCGTGCAACTTGTCAACATCTTTGTAGATATGTCCCTGTGGCCCTAAGATAAGTCCGGCTTATTATGTCTGTACGTTGCTAAATGTCACCACTGTTGTAACAGTGCTGAAAAATGTATGGCATTATAATTGATCTGTGTTTGTGATTTCATGGTCACTGCCGATATAACAATAGTGTCTGTCGGCAGCAGTGTTGCAATGCGGTGGTCTCTGAAAGTCAGTATTTCGTCATGTTATGTTTACATTTGTTTGTGTGCATGAAGTCTCTGACATTGCGTAGGTCGGCTGTCGGAACGTGAATTTTTGCGAACGTCGGCATGTTGTTATTGCTTGAGATTCCGGGAGTGCCAGTGTGCTAATCTGTCCCGCTTTTGTTAATCGATGTTATGTGTACACTGCTTTCGCAAGACTTTGTTTTGTGTAACCATGTGTAATCCATGTCTGGGAAGTCTATTGTGATCCCCTTGGAGGTTACCGATAAAAAAACCTCCTGTGTCTATAGGCATGTGTCTGACCCAGTTATTTACTTATCTGTGGCCAACTTCAGTGTAATTGGGCGTCTGGATTTTTGTTTCCCATGGCGTCCAATTTTTGCTGGGATTCTGTCCCGTGATCTTGTAATTCTCCGTGTTCTATGTCTGCGTTGTGTTTTTGGGATTTAGGTGTCCCCAGTGTGGTGTTATGATTGTGTCTTTCGTACCAAAAATACCATTGGTTAGTTAGTTTTTGGTACGAGTGTGGTGTGTGGTTATGAGTTCGGACCCGGCTTGCTGTAAGGACCTGGTATGACGATATCTATGCCGTATATACCATGGCACATGTATCGTGTATTTGAAATGCGCAGATGAGAATACGCATTCCTGTGAAGAGTTTGTGTGTTTTTGAATTCTCCTCGTAGTGTAATTTGGGGAGTTATAAGGTTTTGGATCTGACGTGAATGATGGCGCTTGTTCCAGATCAATCTGGAGTGGTCTTAGTCTGTCTGTATGTGTGAAGGTCGCCCAGTCACGAGTGTCTTATCGCTGACGGCGATGGTATTGAATTACAATGGCGTGCGCACTCACTTGTTACTTGTTTTGACAATGCTCCGTGTACGGCACGTGTGTGTGTCTGGGCCTGAGTGCTATCTCTGTAGTTGCGAGTAGGGCTTTCCGTAATGTAAAAGAACCTTCCGCTAAATACATTTGTGTTCCCAAGTTTTGTGTTAACTGTAAGCGTGGGTCGAGTATATCCCTATTAATGGTACTAAATGTCGTTATGCACGAGTGTCCCCGGGCCGCTAGTCACGTGTTTGGTGACTAGGTGTCGGAGGTGATTTTATTGTCGTCCGCGTATGAATATCTGTCAGTGTAACTGTCCTTTCTTTCCTATCCTGCAACTGGATAGCTACCCGACCTTACATTCCTGGTATTCAGGAGGTTGCGGGATCGAGACCGTCTTTAACCAGAGTAATTATTTCTGGTGCCATTTTAGGCTGTGTCTCCGGGCCAGTTGTGTTAGCGTATTAACTTGTTATGTGGCAATGTGAATTGGCTGTGTGCCGTCCAAAAATATGTAGGCTTTCCCAAAGTCTGGGATCTTCACCCTATGGTGTTTGTGTTTTAGCTTGCGTGTTGTTATGGAGGTGAGAAAAAGTCATGTTATAGGCAGTGTAACGTGTCACGTATGCCTGTGGATTAAATGCATACAGTTCAACTTGGCTAACATTCCTTTATCGGGATTAATGAATGAGGCAGAAAAAAATGAGTTATGCCACGCTCCGAATTGAGAGAGCACTTTGAAAAAAATAGAGAAACTATATTGTATCTCGCCTGCACACTGCTTTATGCTTATTAAAGCGGGTTGCCAGGCGGCGGTAGTCTGTAAAAATTGTGTCGTAAACAATATCAAAAATGTTTAAAAATGAGAAGTTGGACCTGAGTGTACTATCCACCTATTTGGTGACGTTAGTACTACAGTAATCTAGTTACGTCTCAGGGGAATCTACCATTTTTGAAAACTTGTTTGAGATTCTTAATTCTTGCTACAATTAGGGCTCTCGCCCGTCACAAGAGAATCTATCAAACTGTGGGACCGGAAAATAGAACATTCAGTCATTTCTACCTAGAAAGACCCGCCTAAGCTCTATACTGTGATTTGTTGCTTAAGCTGTGTTCAGAATAGCTCTTTCCGGCCTTAAGGCGTGTGGCTCGCCTGATTGGCTTCCGCTTGGCTTTGCATATTAAAAACTTTACGTTATCCAAGTTATAATGTGGACCAACTATGATCAATAACCATTGATGGCCTGAGAAAAAAAATGATAGGGGCCAAAAAAAACAAGAAGAATTTTGAATTATACACTTTTGGTTTAGCCATGTCGCACTGCATATACATGAAAAAATGCGCAGTTTATGTTTGTGAGCCTCTGTGTGTCTATTATCGTATTTCTCACGTGTAAACGAGCCTACGTGTAACTATAATATTGGTGCAAGTGATATTGGTTTATTTTGTACTCTTGGTGAAAGTCGTTATTTCCGTCCGAGCGTCCTTGGTCTGAAAGTTGAATACTTTCGCCCTGTTACTAGGGCATAGGCCCCTGAAACCCATTGAGGCGCTCCTTTGCCATTTTTCGGAGGAGTTTGCAGCAAAGTAAGCCTGGGCCTACTTTCACCATAGCGCCTGGCTGTTGGCCTGAGTGTGCCTGTGTTCGAGGGACTACTTGCGCTCTGCGCTACCCTAGTAGAGTTTACGGGGGTGTGTGTATTTTTGACTGACCGGTCTCGTGGGGTAGGTAATAGGATCTTTCTTATACCCCGTGTACTGTGTGTTAGCGCCTGGTCAGAGTGTGCGGGTGTGTGTTGTGCACCCTGAGGGCCTGAAGGCAACACCCTCTTATGCATTCGCACCTGGGGCACGAATGCCGGTGCCCGCTTTCGTCCTGGCAAAATTGCCCTTTGGACTAGCGGTAAAGGCCGTTTAATTGCCTGTCTCTGCCCTAACAATGTGTTTGAGCGTAGTCTGGCCGATTTCTGGCCTATGGCCACGGTAGACTCCTGCCCTTGTGTTTGCCTATTTGTGTAGGCGTGTGTAGGCTTAATGTGCTGTAGGGCGGGCTCTACGTCCTCAGCCCATGACGTGGTTACCTCCCGTTTATTCCTTGTTATGTCATGTGTGACCGAGAGTCCTGGCGTCAACTCCCTCTCGTTCGTCCGTTTTGAGGGGGTTGGCCTAGGTTCTGCTCCTCGGTTTGGCAAAATTGCCTTCGAAACCGGAGCTAAGGGATGTATAATGGTGTAACTTTGTCCCCGCAGTGTATTGGAGCCTAACCTGGCCGTCTTCTGGACTGTGGCCACGGTGGACTCCTTCCCTTGTGTGTCAGTACGTGGCGAGAGGGACATCCTCGCAAATTTCTGCGTTAGCGTATCTACGCTTATGTCCTCTCTCGGCTGGGCTTGCGGCCCTGCCATTAACTGAAAAATGGCCTAATTGGCCTGGGTTTCTCGGTAATCATCCTAAATTCTAAACGTGTTTTCGTGTGGCTGGGATAGTGTGCTACCAATTGTGTGTGGTTATGTATGTGTGCCGAGTGTGGATCTCGGTATGAGTCCACGTCTTTACTTGCACCCGTGGTCCTGGCGTCGAATGAGCCATTGCGTGCTTAGTCAGGCCCGTGTGCCTAGTGGACCTGTATGCCCTATCGTCATATTGCAGCGTGGATGTCCAAATGTCATGCCCGTATCTCTCACACCCGCCCCTTCGTTCGTTTCGCCGACGAACGCGGGTTTCATCCATTATCGGAGCATGTGCTCCTGCTGTCGGCCCAGTTGGGTCTCTATAATCCCGGTAGTGTGTTCGTCTGTAGGTCCTCTCTCCCTCTTCCCTAATGTGTCTTTCCTTGTCCCTCCTGGTAGTTTGTTCTACTGTCCTTTTCGGTAACTTTGGGGTGGGTAGTCCCGTTCCTCCCTGTATTGGTGTTGGGGGGACATGTCCCCGGCTTCGCCTATTCTCTGTCTTGTTAGGCATCCGGGCCGGTTCCGGGAATTGGTGGTGGTGTGTGTGTGTGCCCCCGCAATGTGTTGGAGGGTGGTCTGCCCGATTTCTGGCCTGTGGCCACGGTAGACTCCCGCCCTTGTGTTGCGGTACGTGCTGAGAGGGACGTTTTCGCAAATTGCTGCGTTAATGCGTCTATAGAGATGTCGTTTGTGTGCTTCTTGAGTTTTTCATCTGCCAGCTCAAAATGAATGTTCCTCAGCATGGCCTTTTCGTGCGGGCGCATTCATGTTTATGTATGTGTTAAAAAAATAAAAGTGATTTTGGTTGGGGGTTGTTTTGGGAAAGCAAAACTAGTGGAAAGCAAAAATGATGCTTTCTGTCTGAGAAAAATTGTTTTTTTTTCAGTCTCGCTTGGCTGTATGCGGTACGGGCCGTTTTGACCACGAGAACTCGTTGTATGAGCCCCTTGTCTACTGTGCGTGGAACCCGGCCTCCACCAATGTGTTTTAGATCCCTTAGTTGGGGGTAGTTAGATCTAAAACGGATGTGTTATTGTGTTGATTTGGAGAGTGATTCCTAGAGGGGAGGGGGCAGCTTCCCGTGGCTGGGTAAGCTGACCAGTGTAGAGTGTTGTTTAGTGTAAGGATGCTAGGGGATGCTCCTATAAAGACGTAAGTGTATTCCAGGGGATGATCCATTGAGCCATGTTAATGTACTAGCCTCCCAGCTGGTTGGAGAGAGTTATATAACAATCCTGCTTGTGTCAGCTATGCTGGCGGTTTGCAGCCAGCGGTCGCGTGTGAGAGACACAATAGAACTTGAGCCGGCGATTACAAGCTACTGTTGTCACGCTTACTCGTGGCGGGAATCAGGAAAGGCGTTAGGACGTAAAGAGGCGTGTAATTAGTAAGACAAGTGTAGTGTACTGACCAAGTATTTATTGGTCAGTGATGTATGAAATTGTATGTCCCTTTTAGGGGAATGTAATAAATGTTATAAGTTTAAGTGTACAAGTTTGTGGGGTAGGTTACAAAATATTGGATCTCTGAACACTGCTGACTCACCTGATGATAACAGCTAGGGCCTCCGGCTGACACACTGTATGACTGATAATCGAGAGAGCTGTCCTCCTTAAGGTCTTCCTCTTATAGGCTTTGGTGTTGTGCTGTCAGCATTCCACTGGCATAGCTGCCCCAGTTAGTTATAATGTAGCTGTTTATGGTGTGATGCAAGTGTTTGGCAAGCCTTCCAGGCTGGTTAGCTGCCCTTGCTGTGTGAAAGATGTTGTTCTGGACTTATGAGATTTGCCAGTTAGGGGTGGTTTTAATAGATGATGGAGGGTGGCTTCCAGGGGGTGCAGCCCCCTGGGGGCCTGTACAATATGTATGACTTTTCATTCACAACTAAAGTAGATGATTCTATTTTGATTTGACCATGTATGGCTCGGCACTATCGCTCATAGTGATATATTTAGTGAAGTAAATACAACAAAGGATGTGGCCAAACGCTTGGCGTCCATGACCTGTCAGTTTAGTGTGTGTCACTATGCCACCAACACGTAAGAGGCGTTTGTTTTATACACAACATATTCAACAGTGGAATAATAAAATTGAACAGCGGAAAGGTAGTAAGATTCAGTGACGAGCCAGGAACGAGTCGGCAACATGACGCATAAACCAATCGACAACTACAAATTTAATTACTTCAAATATTTTTGGCAGCTTCGGTGGCGTAGTTGGTAGCAAACTGAGCTTCTATGCCCAAGATCTCGGGTTCAAACACTGCCGAAGCCGTCTGATTTTTTAAGAGCGTTAAAATCCCTCAGTATGCCTTCCTTCGGAGGGGAACTAAAGCCGGCGGTCCCATGTCATAGATTTATGGCAAGTTAAAGAACCTTCCACTAATTACACCTGTGTGAAGCTAAATTGTAGGCTAGGTTAAACATTTGACAAACGCTCTTAGCTTCCGACGTTCGTCGCCAGGAGCCGACTGCGATAGCATCTGGTAATCAGTTCTGAACTAGTAGTCGTTGACGGTGGCGTTTGGCGGCAAAAAGTAGGGACAACTTGAAAAAATTCAATGTCTGCAGCCCTTACTTGAATTGAAAACATATAACACACACTAATACATTCATCACAATTAACACCGGTTATCAGACAGATTCTACACACACCCAAAGTACACGGGGCTACATGACCACGTTGTCACAGCCCCTAAACTGAGGAACCAACCAACCAACCAAACACCCTATGATATTTCAATATGCTGAGAACCCAAATCATCCAAAAATAGAAATTTGAAATTTTCCACCGAAACCTAAAGTCGCTACCCTAAATGTAAGGTTTTGAAGTAATATTTTCCAGTGCTCCAGTGAACATTTGAGTCGTCAAATTACAAAACGTATTATTATTTGCTAACACGTTGTATGTAAATCGATTGATGACGTGACATATCGGTGGATACGTTTGGTTCTGTGGGTAGAGCTTTGGTCTTTCACCCGGCCGGTCGGGGTTCAAAACCTATCAGACTTGTATGTATTTGCTTGATTTTTTAATATATTTATTGCTTTTTAAGTACTGATACGTTATAAAATTGAGCGTTATGTTGGAATATATATATATCTGCATGAGTGACATCTACTAGCAATCAATTGAACTATTCGTGAGCTAATCACAGCCTACTAGATGCGAGCTGTGATCTATACCGGTCTTGACATTCCCAATTAGTGAACCCATGCATACGGTGTAATTGAAAAATTTCCTCTTGTTGCCGACAGGGCGCACTCCCCCCCCCCCTCAAGAGATGCGTGATTCTAAGGTTTATTAAATGTGTTTCTCCCAGTGATACGTTTAGACTAACGAAGTTTTGTTTCTGTTTCAATTATTGTAAGTAGTCGGTGTTAATATGCTGAATCCCTACTTTGTTTGGAGTGTTTGCTGATGAAATTGTAAAATGCTGGGGTAAATTATAAACTAGGCTATTGTTTGATCGCCGCTGCCCAAATCCAGTATGTAATACTGTTGTGTGCTATTTTTCATTTCGAATAGGAAGAAAATAGGAGGTGATAAGGACAAAGATGTATAACTATACCAATACATTTAAGAGAAAGTAGGCTATAGGTGCTTTGCTGAACATCTTGTTTTTCTTAAATTAAAAAAGCTGAAAATGAATTTCTCGTACCGGTTGTGCTCGGTTGAGGCGTATTGCACCAAACGTGTGCAAGTAATGGCACAGAATCGATGTAAAATGGCCCGTAAATAAGTTACTGTATACCTCCATATGGGTGATTTTCCAAGTAAAATAAAATATAACCTACATCCCATTGCTTTTGAGCGTCTCAGCAAGGTTGACTGACGAAAGTGACTTGCAGGAGAGAAGTGAGGCATGGTGAATTAATTGTGCAAGCACAACGATAATATTTTTTTAAAACATAATTAAACAATTCTCTTGTATCGGTGCATGCTGATTGAACCATATTTCACTACAAGTTCTCCCAAGGTCTAGTCATGGTATAATGGTCTATGTTTTGTGATCATTTAACTTTGCCGGTCAGTGTATAATGATGAGAAGGTTTTCTTATAAGAAAGCTAGAGTAAAAGGAAGAGCCATCAACCCCAGAACAATGAGGGCCAACACAAAGAGAAGCAGACAGGAAGGAGACAGATTATCGAGGGCGCCTCACTGTGACTGGAGATGGAAATACGATCTGAACTCGAGGAGAAAACGGCTTACACGACTCGCATGGGAATGGACGCTTATGAAAATCGATTTACGGCTACCTTTAAACAGTTTTATTGTGCCTAAAGTAACGTTCTATTCAGTGTTCCGGATTATGGTAAGGAAATAAATAATTAATTAAAATGATCCGCCAATAATTAATAATCAATTAATTATCTATTAATCAATACGGCAATGTTGTCATATTTTCCTATAATGGTAAATGTTTTTTTGCTCAATCCGAAGATTGGTTAGCTGAGATGCAGTGGCCTCGGAATACCCGTTTTGTTGCCGAGACAAGTCTCGGTAAGCTCCAAGGTCTCGGCGGAGTATTTTAATGAATTAATTCCTTTCCTTACCATAATCCACAACACTGAATAGAACGTTACATTAGGCACAATAAAACTTTTAAAAGGAAGCCTTAAATCGGTTTTCATAAGCGTCCAATCCCGTGCGAGTCGTGTAAGCCTTTTATTTTCTTTAGAAGGATATAGCCATCCTCGGTCTCAGTGAAACGAAATGGAAAGGAAAAGGGGAAAGAAAACTAAAGGAAGTATACAGGCTGTTTTACAGTGAAGGACAGGAGGCAAGAAAAGGAGTAGGAATGATTATAAGAGAGGATGTCCTAGAGTATGTGGAGGAGGTGAAGAAGATAAGTGACAGGATGATCATCGGAAGCATACAGCTTCAGTCAGGGACGAAGGATCTGTTTCAAGTATATGCTCCGCAAACGGGGAATAAAGAAGAGAATTTAGAAGATGTGTTAAAATATATATAGGATAAGGAAATAATGGTAATGGATGATTTGAATGCACAAGAGACAGACAAGGAAGAGAGGAGATTTTGGGACCATATGGTTATGGCAGCAAGAATCCGGAAGGGGATTTATTAATGGACTTCTGTCAGCGGAATCAATTAATTTTAGCGAATACGCGGTTCAGAAAGAAAAATAGTCAGAAGATAACGAGGTATGGATAGTAGAAAACTCTGATAGACTATGTATTAGTCAAAAAAGGACATCGGAAAGAGCTAAAGGATGTCACAGCCATGCCAGAGGAAGCCTTTGGAAGATACCATAGGGCAGTGGTAGCAAAACTAAAAGTAGGAAAGGTCATGAGATTACCAGAAAAAAGGGAAAGAAAGATTAAGGTCTGGAGACTAAACGAAAAGGAGGTTGCAGAAGAGTTTAAGAAAGAATTGCAAGAACAGATACCAAGGACGGATATTACCCATGTGGAACAAGATTGGGAAACGTTTAAGAGTGCATTTGTAAACAGTGCAGAGAAAACATGTGGTAGAACATCAGGAAGGGTACGGGAAAAGGAGACAAAATGGTGGAATGATAGAGTGAAAGAAAAGGTAAGAGAGAAGAAGAAAACTTGGAAGGAATGGAAAACAAAAAAGACTGAAGAAAGTAGAACAAATTACATAGAAGCAAACAGAGATTGCAAGAAAGTAATTACTGAGGAAAAAAGAAAAGCTGGGAAGAATTCACCCAGGAAATAAGGGAGAAAACAAATTGTGGGGAACAAAATGCTATTTGGAATTATAAAAAGTAGCAGGAATGAAAAGGTGAACACTGGGTTCGTGAAAAACAAAGAAGGTGAAATATTGACAAAACCAGAATAGATAAAGGAAACAACGAGATCATGAGCCACGGGACCTCCTTTTTACGTGGAATCCGAACCACAGGACATGGTATTTCACTTCGAAGATCTCACATGCATTGACCGGGAAAGATTATTTCAGAGAGCTGTTGAAGGTGAGACGTCAGGCATGCGGAGAAGTTACGCAAACAGCCAAGACGGTGGAGGAAATAATAGAAGAAGAACCAGAAGTTACTATGGCAGAAGTGGAATGGGCAGTGTCGGATGAGGAATGGAAGATGAAGATGGGGAAAGCTGTGGGAATCGACGAATTGTCAATAGAAATGATCAAGGCGGCAGGACCAGTGGGACTGAAGTGGTCATACAGACTTCACAGGAGTGTGTGGAGAGTGAAGAAAGTTCCCGAAGACTGGAAAAAGGGAATAATATTGCCAATATTCAAGAAAGGAGACAGGAATATGTGTGGTAACTACCGAAGAATCACCGTCATCTCGCATGTTGCCAAAGCAATAGAAAGAATCCTAGAAAAAATAATTAGAGTAAACGTAGAAAGCCAAATAGAGGAGGATCAGTTAGGATTTAGAGGGGGCAGGTCAACAGTGGAACCCATTTTCGTTCTGATTGATTGATTGATTGATTTTATTTTCACGGCTACACTTAGAGCTTAAGAGCTCCTTTACAGTAGCGCCCTACATAAAATAAGATTAGGGCTTATAAAAATAACACATTTCACTTACATTCACAATATAAATAATCATAGTCTAACAATTATAGTAACAAAAAGATAGTAACAATACAATAATAATAATAATACTAATGATAATGGAAAAATTATATACAATAGAGTGAGAGTGCATACAGACTATCAGCCCAAAAAACAAACACCATATATTGCACAAGAAAAGCTATTGAAGTAGACAGGTTGTCAGCTATTGTCCTTGTGTTATAATTGAACTTTAAAAAGAGTATTTTAACATAATACAGTAATCAAATGTGAGAGGTATTCTGCTCCAAGAAGCAGGATGAAAGATGTCTTTTGAAAGCTGCAGTGCTTGCAATGTTGACGAACTTATATAAATCGAAGGTGTTGAAGAGGCGTGAGGCGGTGCAAACAAAAGATTTATTGAACTTCATGGTTCGGTGTATAGAAATCTGGAGTGTTAATTTTGTGTATCTATTTTCTAGATTATGAACAGAATGCATTGGTGTAAATGCATTGCAGAGATATAACGGGGTCTTGGTATGTAATATTTTATGTGTCAGAATGGCAACTGATAACTGCCTGCGCTCGTGGAGTTCAGCCATTTCAGCTGCACGTAGTAAGGTGTGATCTGTTCTTCTCGCCTTACATCCAGAATGTACCGAACACATGCATTCTGGACTCTTTGTAATTTGATGTTCTGTGTTTCTGGTAAATCATTTTATTCAGCAGAGCCATAATCAATGATTGGAAAAATGAGAGTTTGGTCGAAGAGCTTACGTATGTTAGGTGGGGTGTAAGAAACAGTTCTTTTCAGGAGATGCATAGTTGATACAACCTTCCTTACCACATTAGACGTATTCTCTGCCCACGACAGTGTTCTATCATATATCACTCCGAGATTATTGACAGTGTTGCTATATTTAATATTATTATCTAGTATCTTGGTGGGTGGTAGTGAATTAAAATCTACTGAATTTAGAACTTTTGTATATCCAATGGATATAAGTTGTGTTTTAGATATGTTCAAGTTAAGATTATGATTTAGGGCCCATTCACAAAGCCTGTCAATGTCTTCATTAAACAGATTTATACGATCACATGCAGTGTTAGGCGTGAGGTGAAAATAGGCTTGGAGGTCATCAGCGTATATATGAACAGAAATATTTCGGAATTCAATAGAAACATCGTTTATATATAGCGAGAAGCATAGTGGACCTAAGCCAGATACCTGAGGTACTCCACTTTCTACCTATTTCCAGTCTGAGGAGGAGCCATCCGCGAGGACCACTCTCTGTGTACGCATGGAAAGGTAGGATTTGAACCAGGAAAGAGCACTCTGAGAGAAGCCAAAAGATTTCAGCTTTGCAAGAAGTATATTGTGATTCACACAGTCAAAAGCCTTACTGAAATCGAAAAGACATAGGATTGTAAGCTGACGCTTGTCCATAGCTGAGCGTATATCATCGCTGACCTTTAACAATGCAGTGGTGGTACTATGACCCTTTTTAAACCCAGATTGGTAAGGATTGATGATATTAAATTTAGTTAGGTATTCACATACTTGTTCATGAACTATTTTCTCAAGTGCTTTACTAAGGGCACAAAGGATATTTATTGGTCTAAAGTCACTACAGCTAGAGGGGTTTTAATTTTTTGACACTGGACGTATGTTAGCACACTCCCAAAGATACGTGTATACTCCACTTTGTAGCGAGAAATTAAATAGATGGATAATTGGGGGTAGAAATACATCAAGACAGTTAGAAATAATAGAAATTGGGATGCTATCAGGGCCTCTTGCTTTTGTACGAATTGATTTGATGGCTTTCACAATCTGGTGTGGGTAATCATACATAAAGAAAAATGTTTCATGGGCAGGGGGAGGGATGGATGTGTATTTCATGACGGTCTCTGATACTCTTAATACATCACCAATTGAGGCAACATTTGAGTAATGTTCATTTAATTGTGATGCAGAGACAGGCATCTCAACATCAGTGACTGAACTGGCACCAACTCCCAATGATTTTGCAGCACGCCATCTGGCGGAGGTGGTTTTGCAGTCACTGAAGGTGTTGTACATATATTTCACTTTTGTGTTCCTGATTGTTTGTTTTGTCTTATTACGCAGAATTCTATACTCTTCATAGTCAATGGTAAGTTAAGATTTAATAAATGTTCTACGTGCTTTATCACGTTTCTTTAAAAGCGTTTTGATTTCTTTACTGATTCACGGAGCAGAGTTAAGTTTTATATTCACTTTCTTTTGCGGTGCATGCATATCATAGTTTATTTACACAACCATTAAATAAAGTCACTTTCTCATCTATGTCAGTGGATTGGTAGAAATTCTGCCAAGGGAGTAATTTTGCATCCGTTTTAAAATAATTTAAATTAAATTTGCTGAAGTCACGTACAAAGATTGATTTTGGTCGAAGTTTCGGGGTAGATAGAGAAAACACTGCGTACAGAAGATCACGGGCAGAGAATCCAGCAGCAGGTTCTTGTCCGTAGTCAACAACGAGTTCATTATATTTTGAAGAGATAATATCGAGAGAGCTGTCACAAGTAGCTGTGTGAAATGTAGTAACGTATGGTAAACATTCAACATTACAGGAACAGAACACATTGGATAGATTATTGGCTGAGGAATAACCTAACCACCAAGGGAAGATGGTAAAGAAAAGGAGGTGGGCTTCGGACTGGAGAGAAAGGATAGAGAAATAGGAGGAGAGTACCACAAAAATTATAAATTTAACTTTACATACACTCAAAGACGGTTGCCACTGCAAATCCGTTCTCTGATACCTAAAGTGGGTAAGGACCTGGTCGAAGCTAACGGGAACCGCAGCTAGGACTTGGGTGGTTTGCAAGAGAATGGCTTTAGCGTATTCCCTCTCAAGCATGCATATGCCTACTATGGGGAAGGGTGATGGTCTGGCGAGACAAAGAGTAACAGACTTATTGTATGTCTGTTCAAATGAATTCTTTTTTTAATAAGAAATTCGAAGAATGCCAATAATTTGCATCGATTTCGATGTTTCCAGTTTTCGAAGTGGTAGAGTTCCTAAAAAGCGACCAAGTGCTTCCAAGAAGGATAGAGATAAAAGAATTATGCCTTTGGGATTAAATTTGGTAAATGAACCAATAGTTGCATTTGTAAATGGCTAAGCTTTTATCCAGCAAGGAGCCGACTAAAAGTTTAGGCAAAGAAAAACACTTATCTTTTGGAAAACCAACCATAAGTTTTTTGGAGAGGATCTCCACAAGCAGGAAGCTGGCGTAGCAAGCTGTACTTGCCTTACTGGCCGGTTAGAATTAGCTATTAAAGCTAAGAGAAACTTTACTATGATGACCACTAAGAGTTCTTGCTCAAATGCAACGAGTGGTGAAAGCCCTATCAATAGATTTAATGGCATTAAACGGGAAAAGTCAGGGAAGACAGGATCTTGCCTAACCGTTGTATTAGAGAAATGATGAGCCAAAAAGGAAGGTTTGAATTTATTTAACAATGCAAAAAAGTCTAATAAATTTGACAAGTATATAGTTTCAATTTTTGTTAACAAATTGGGGTCGCAGACCTCCTAACATTTAAAGTTTGCTCCAGGCAATTAACAATTCTTTAGGTTTCAAACCTTTATATGTACTAAAATCTTCGTAAGATTTAAAAAAGACAAATAAAGTGATTAAAGTTAGACATTAAATCGAGTACAAGATGTGTACTTTAAGAAATTGCCAAGTACCTATCTTAGAAAAAGTTACAACTTCAAAAATAACAAAAAAGAAAGCAGGTAGAATGAAAGAAAAGTTCCTATAACTTCTTATATTTACGCTGAATTACTTTTATAATAGTTATACAAAATAGGGCAGGTCACTAACTGTGAAACCTGAAGAGAAAGTCAAAAGGAAGGTTCTAGACTTCCTATGGTTAAATAGGAATCACGAGACAAATAGGGCAAGTTTCCCTTTCGTGACTCCTAGAAATAACTCACTCATGAGTTGAAAGAATTGTATTCCCTAATTAGAAGGGAGAAACAATGTAAGTTTGAAACGTGTACTAGACACTTATTTTTGCAAAAGTTAATTAATGTTATATAAGAAAAAGGGGAGGGCACTTCTATAGAGTGACACCTCATTGAAAAGGACCTAAAGTAACAACTTTATTAATATGGTTTGTTAGTAAAAGGTTAAGGAAAGATCAATTGGGATTGAGGATAACTGTTCATGGCCTTATTTATGGTAATCGGACGATCGCGACGCGGTAGAAATGTTGAAAGAACACTGTTTATCACTATAGTTTGTTGAAAGGATGAAAAGTTCACTGTAGTAACACAAAAGTTTATGGCAAAGAAAGTTGTTGCAATAATGAAAAATAACTAGTTGCACTAGGTAGGCGAAAGTCTATTGCTTGAGAAAGTTGTGAATTACAATTAAATGCGCCATAGAACATTCCAACGGTGGAAGAAAATTAGCTATTGAGTATTAATTGAGAAGGAAGATTCCTCATTTTTAAATAGTATTCCCACAAGTGAGTGAAAAATACATGATGGCACGACTTGTAGATAGAGTACAGAATCTGGAAGGTTCCAGAACGATCCTAATAGAAGAATAGGGACAAAGATAATCCAGCGGTGGAACGAGCTTGATATTTTATAGACAGCGGGAAATAGATAATATCCCACGTGGTGAGAAGATTTCTCATTTAATTGGCTTAAGAAAGCTACTTTCTGTTAAGGTTGGCTTAGACAGACAAACGCTCAACATGGTAAATCCCGCGAAGGATGATTATTGTCACAAATTATAGTAATCTCACACTGCCTATAAAATTATCCTGAAATGCATGAAGATATTAAAACGATGAAAATGAGGTTAAAACCTGAAGTCTGTACTTATCTTTGTTGCATGGCGAAGGTGAAGTTCCCTTTGACGGTTAAAGTTCCAACATGGCGTGGAATGAAGAAAAATGCCTCTTTAGGTCAGGAGGCTGACTCTAGTTGAGCCTTGACTGGCTAAGTCAACTGCCGACGTGCAAGTGAGACCTACTCAGCAAAGCGCAGGGGGACCAAGGAAGGGAAGAGAGTGGGGGTAGGAGACAAAGGAATACATATCAGAATAGACAACTATACAAAAATAAATGTTTTTCTTGATGAATGGTCTTCAAAGAGTTGATAGCAGGCGATACTAGCACAGCCTGGTGGGTGAAAAAGTAGACGAAGTTCTCTTGATCACGGAGATGTTAGCTGGCGATGGCAACGAGATCTGGTGGCCAGATTGAAAAGGAAGTCCTCTTGCACCGGAAAGAATTGAGGAACTTCAAAGATTCGCTGCTAGATTACGCTAGGTGGGTCATGGAAGATATATATCTAGAACAGACTCACATTAATATGAGAACCCTAAACAGCAAAGAGAACATAGGAGATCACTGTTGGTGTTTGAGAAAAAAAAGGAAGGAGAGAACGATAAAAGAGCATTAAAAAGAATACTCTATCTTACCGTGTATTCCAAGAATACACCAAGCTGGGAGGGTAAAACACCAACAGAGAGCAGGAGAAACAATTAATCATTTAAAGGTAATGAAGCAATTGAAGACAGTGGTCTTGTGATATGACCATTAGTGGTCAAGATTTTGGCTACCCTGACTCTCCCATCCCTTCCAGGATAACACTCGGTCACTCTACCAGAAATCCAGACCAGGGGAGGAGAGATATCCCTAACCAAGACCAAGTCCCCCACTTTAATGTCGGGACTGGAAAGAAACCACTTCTGTCTCCGCTGCAAGGAAGTTAAATATTCCAAGTTCCACCTCTTCCAAAAAGAATTGCGAAGGGCTTCAAGTTTACGCCAAATAATAGGTAAATTAGAATCCCCATAAGAATTGGAAAGGGGAGGAGGGGCAGAAAGAGAAGTGCCTATAAGGAAGTGACCAGGTGTGAGTGGAGGCAGGTCATCAGGGTCATTGGAAAGCGGAGTTAATGGGCGAGAATTAACAACACCTTCAATCAGAACAGAGAGTGAATTAAATTCTTCATAAGTCAGAATGCGATTACCTAAAATCTTTTTTAAATGACGTTTAGTGAGCTTTACGCAGGATTCCCACCTACCACCGTGATGAGGAGCGTAGGGAGGTATAAAACGCCATTTGAAACCCTTTGAGTAGGAAAAATTAGAAATTTGTTCCATGGCGGGAGAAGATGTGAGAGCTTCTTTCCACAAGGAAGCTGCGCCTTGAAAAGTGGAAGCGTTATCAGTGAACATCTCCGAAGGAACACCACGCCTAGCAGCGAAGCGAGAGACAGCTGATAGAAAGTAAGAAGTAGAAGCATTCGTTACTAGTTGCAAATGGATTGCGCCAGTAACCATGCAAACAAAGAGAGAGACATAGAGCTTATCAAACAATTTGCGTTTGGCTTCAGGGGAATTTCGTTGATATTGGAACGGACCCATATAGTCCACACCAGTTAAAGCAAATGGGCGTATAGGAGAAGAGCTAAAGGAGGGCAGATCGCTCATTAATTGAATGTTGACTTTAGGTTTCGCCTTGAAACAAGGAATGCACTTTTGAATTACAGAGGAAACTTCGTGAATTCCATTTATAATCCAGTACTTTTCCCGTAAGATGCAAAGCAGAGTGCGTGTACCAACATGTAGATTGCGATAATGAAAGTCACGTATAATTAAGGAAGTTACGTGATGTTTAGAGGGCAAAATAACGGGATGCTTTTTGTCTTCAGAAAGCAAAGATTGAGAAAGCCTACCACCTACCCTGAGTAACCTATCGTCATCAAGGAACGGGGCTAAAGCGAAAAGACGACTGGATTTGGGAAGATCCTTTTTAGAAGAAAGTAAAGAAAATTCAGAAGAAAAGGCTTCTTGCTGTGTCAGTTGTAAAACCTTAATGGTCGCGAGATTCAATTCATGATTGGTAAGGTGTGGTTTAGGGAGAAGAGGTTGGTCAACCACAAGATATTTCCATCTAAGGAGATAGGCGACAATACGTATTAATTTATGAAAGGAAGAATAGCGGGATAACAAGGGATGAGAAACGTTGGAAACAAGACACGAAGCAGTAGATAGAGATACTTTTGCTTCAGGCAAGTTGGAGTTTGTAGCTGGAGGCTTAGAAGGCCAAGAAGAAGAATCTTCGATTAACCACGAAGGCCCATGCCAGTACAACTGGGAAGCTGCCAATTGAGAGGGTAAACATCCACGAGAGATAATGTCGGCTGGGTTGTCAGCGCTGGGCACATGCCTCCATTGACATCCCGAAGAAAGAGTTTGAATTTTGGAAACCCTGTTTGCAACGAAAGTTTGCCAGTGAGAGGGGTTTTTGGCGATCCAAGAAAGGGTGATCATGAAATCGCTCCAGAGATAGATTTGCGAGAATTCGACTTTTAAAACTTCTCGTAAATTCTTAACAAGTTCTGCGGCCATGAGTGCAGCACACAATTCAAGCCTAGGCAAAGTGATAGTTTTAAGAGGAGCCACCTTAGATTTGGCACAAACAAGGTTGGAAACTGAAGATCCATATAATGAAACCGCGATAAACCAAATATGCGCAGCAACCATAAGCTTTTCGTAACTGTCCGCGAACACATGAAGGAAAAAAGATGCATTAGAATGAGCGTTAATTAAATTCCTTAGAACTTCAATAAGGGAAAGATCAAGCCAATTGCTGCGAAAAGAAAGCCATCTGTTAAGAAATGAGAGGGGAACAGTGTCATCCCATTCACATTTGAGCGACCACAGCTCTTTCATGAAGAGTTTGGCTGTAACGATAACTGGGGCAAGGAATTGAAGCGAATCAAAAAATTTTACAATTTCAGAGAAAATTTGTCGTTTCGTGTTAGGGAGCTCATCAGTGAGCGAAACTTTGTAGATGAGAGTGTCAGTGCTGGTGCACCAATGAACTCCAAGAGTTTTTATGGATTCGGAGTTTCCACAAATTTCGATAGAGGAGAGATCTACGTCTTCAATAGGAAACTGGGCGAGAAACTCAGGGGAGTTGGAATTCCACTTATGAAGTGGGAAACCTCCATTCCTTAGCAATGCCTGAAGTTCTAAGGACAGGAGAGAAGCTTCCTCCAGAGAGGGGAAAGACTGCAAGTAATCGTCAACATAGAATGACGTGGTTAGCGCTTCAGAAGCTTTAGAATCAAATAAATGACCATCTTGAGAGGCTAGCAAGTGTAGGGATCGGATCGCAAGGAAAGCGGAAGTTTTTAAGCCATAAGTAACTGTTTTTAAACGAAATACCTTAATGGGCTCACTGATTTCGTCGCACCACAAGATTCTTTGGATATCTCGTTGTTCAGATTGAATTAAAACTTGACGGTACATCTGTTTTATATCAGCTATAACAGCTATGGGAAATAATCGAAAGTTTAAGAGTATAGCAGATAGATCTGACTGAATAGCAGGACCAGAGTAAAGAGTGTCGTTAAGGCTGTTGCCATTAACGTCAGGTGATGAACCATTGAAAACAACTCGGATTTTATCCTTAACAAGAGGGTTTTTCCACACGGGATGATGATTTAAGAAAACCGTTTCAGTAGGGGGGGGGGGTGCAATTCATCATCAGATTTGTTAACAACTTCCATATGATCTAAGCTTTCATACTCATCCATGAAATCAGTGTACTGCTGATTAACGAGAGGTTCTTTCTTGAATTTGCTCTCAATTGCAAAGAGAGCTTTTCGAGCTTTGGGTTGAGAGTTAATAAGTTTAGGGGGATTATGTAATCTTGGCATTTGAACAATGAATCGACCATCAGAAGAGCGAGTGGTGGTGTTCAGAAAAAGTTGCTCACAGAATTCATTTTCTGAAGAAGTCACGCTAGGAGGATCAACGCTTTCGAGTCTCCAAAACTGTTCCAGATCAGTATTGGCGAAGTAACATTGCGATGCGGGTTGGGGAGAATAATGGGGAAGTAGACCGGTGACGATCCATCCAAAATTAGTGTCTCTGGCGACCACGTTTGAGGATAACTTGCGAACCTGTTTGCGAAGGCAATTCCAGAAAACATTGGCACTGAAGAGTATGTCAATGGGGTTTTGTATGTTAAACAAAGGATCGGTTAGCCTTAAATGCGAGGGAATGCTTAAACCTGAAATATCCACAAAGTGACTTGGAGTGTCTTCTCCAATGCTATTGAGAATGAGACAATTCAGTTTGAGAAAGTTGTTTCTGTGACAAATATCTCTTATAGTTAGCTTTGAGAATTGTAAAGCTTGCGATTTTGAGCTGTTAATGCCCGATACATTAATAGAAGTGGGGTTTACAAGTAGGCCTAGTTTTCTAATCAAAGAATTAGACACAAAATCATGAGTTGCCGCTGAATCTAGAAGACCGCGTGCACGGACCCAGTTGCCAAAGTTATCCTGAACTTCGATTTGGACAGTAGACAACAATACTTGGGCACTACGAATGGACTTGGCATTTTGAATATACGATGAAGCATTGGAATTATTAGCATTATCACTTTTCGGAGAAGTAGATGCTGTCGATGACCTTGCCTGATCATGACGATGTAGCAAAGTGTGATGAGCCTTTTCACAATGGTAGCAAAGTCTTGTGGACTTGCAATTAGAAGCAGAATGCGTGGGCGCTAGGCAGTTGAAGCAATGTTTGTTTTGAGAAACTAATTTTCTTCTGTCGTCGACTGACAGTTCTTTGAAGGATTTGCATAGATATAGGGCATGGGAATCTTTACAGAGTATACACCTTAATGGTTCATTTAAACTCTTGCGAGGTTCGCTTTGAGTGTTTAAAACGAGAGAGCTAGCAATACGGCGTTCACTAGACCTAGTTGGGTAACCAGTGGTGTTTGGCTTAAATTTAGAGGAGCTGGACCCAGGTTTTTGGGTACTAGATGCTAAGGGTTCGCTTTTAGGTTTGATAGCCATTAATTTAAATTTAGAACTCGAAGATGAAGGTTCACTTTGATTAGCTAGAGCGGTTAACAGCTGGCATCTGGCATTTATGAAAGTGACTAAATGCTCGTAAGAGTAGTCGTCTTCTCTAGAAAGTTAAATTTCCCAAGCTTTAAGGGTAGCAGCATCAACTTTAGAAACCACTAAATGTATTAGGAAAGTATCCCAATGTTCAGTGGGTTGATCTAATTGGGACAGAGCTTTGACGTGAAATTGTGTAGTGTCAACGAGAGTACGCAAACTAGTGACGTCATTGTGCTGTGACGCAGGTAGGTTGAATAGAGCCTTCATATGGCGTTGAACACGTAACCGTAAATTTCCGTATCTGTCTTTCAATAAGTTAAAGGCAATGGGATAATTTTCGGCACTTAAAGGTAGTTCTTCAACTAACTGCAAAGCTTGACCTCGGAGGATAGATCTCAAGTAATGAAACTTGTATATGACTTGAATGTCTTCATTGTCATGAACAAGAGACCAAAAATAATTCATAGAAAGAATCCCAAGTAGATTCATCTCCAGAGAAGTGGGGTAAATCAATTTTAGGTAAATTGGTTTGGGCTTGTGAGTACTATCGCGAAAGGAAGTTTGTGGTTCATGAAGGGAACCAAGAACAGAAGCGTCCTTTTTCTGCTCCTCTTCGAGTTGGCGTATCATTTTGAAAGCAGAACCTATGCCTTCGTAATATTGGTTTTCTACTTTGACTCGATCTTCGGTTTGATTGAGCATACACGTTTCTATTTCAGTTTGTATGTTGCAATAATTTTCATATGAGCGTTCAAAATCCCTTACACGATGTTTCAACAAGTCTAATTGAGCTTCTGAGGGATCTAGTTCTTTTATGTATTTTCTGAATCGGGTAATTTGTTCTTTATAGGATGTTCGTTTAGAAGTAAGTTTTTCATCCTTATCCTTTTCAGTAGGAGCCATGACAAGGTAAATAGATTAAAGTATAACTCACGAAACTGTGGAACCTTGGAAATGCTGTCAGGCTGGCAGCAGCAAATAAGTAGAAAGAACGGGACACACCAAAGAAGACAGGAGCGGCCTCTTTCCCCTTCACAGGCTTTGCACGATGTAGTTATAGCTGAAAGATTCAAAGCAGGTATTAATAATTTGTAAGGTATTGTCGAATAAACTTTAAAAAAGTATAAAAAATGGGCTCTCCCGGGTTTCGGCACCAAATTTTGGATAGATTATTGGCTGAGGAATAACCTAACCACCAAGGGAAGATGATAAAGAAAAGGAGGAGGGCTTCGGACTGGAGAGAAAGGATAGAGAAATAGGAGGAGAGTCCCACAAAAATTGTAAATTTAACTTTACATACACTCAAAGACCGTTGCCATTGCAAATCCGTTCTCTGATACCTAAAGTGGGTAAGGACCTGGTCGAAGCTAACGGGAACCGCAGCTAGGACTTGGGCGGATTGCAAGAGAATGGCTTTGTCGTATTCCCTCTCAAGCATGCATATGCCTACTATGGGGAAGGGTGATGGTCTGGCGAGACAAAGAGTAACAGACTTATTGTATGTCTGTTCAAATGAATTCTTTTTTTAATAAGTAATTCGAAGAATGCCAATAATTTGCACCGATTTCGATGTTTCCAGTTTTCGAAGTGGTAGAGTTCCTAAAAACGACCAAGTGCTTCCAAGAAGGATAGTGATAAAAGAATTATGCCTTTGGGAATAAATTTGGTAAATGAACCAATAGTTGCATTTGGAAATGGCTAAGCTTTTATCCAGCAAGGAGCCGACTAAAAGTTAGACAAAGAAAAACACTTATCTTTTGGAAAACCAACCATAAGTTTTTTAGAGAGGATCTCCACAAGCAGGAAGCTGGCGTAGCAAGCTGTACTTGCCTTACTGGCCAGTTAGAATTAGCTATTAAAGCTAAGAGAAACTTTACTATGATGACCACTAAGAGTTCTTGCTCAAATGCAACGAGTGGTGAAAGCCCTATCAATAGATTTAATGGCATTAAACGGGAAAAGTCAGGGAAGACAGGATCTTGCCTAACCGTTGTATTAGAGAAATGATGAGCCAAAAAGGAAGGTTTGAATTTATTTAACAATGCAAATAAGTCTAATAAATTTGGCAAGTATATAGTTTCAATTTTTGTTAACAATTTGGGGTCGCAGACCTCCTAACATTTAAAGTTTGCTCCAGGCAATTAACAATTCTTTAGGTTTCAAACCTTTATATGTACTAAAATCTTCGTAAGATTTAAAAAAAAGACAAATAAAGTGATTAAAGTTAGACATTAAATCGAGTACAAGATGTGTACTTAAAAAATTGCCAAGTACCTATCTTAGAAAACGTTACAACTTCAAAAATAACAAAAAAAGAAAGCAGGTAGAATGAAAGAGAAGTTCCTATAACTTCTTATATTTACACTGAATTACTTTTATAATAGTTATACAAAATAGGGCAGGTCACTTACTGTGAAACCTGAAGAGAAAGTCAAAAGGAAGGTTCTAGACTTCCTATGGTTAAATAGGAATCACGAGACAAATAGGGCAAGTTTCCCTTTCGTGAGACCTAGAAATAACTCACTCATGAGTTGAAAGAATTGTATTCCCTAATTAGAAGGGAGAAACAATGTAAGTTTGAAACGTGTACTAGACACTTATTTATGCAAAAGTTAATTAATGTTATATAAGAAGAAAGGGGAGGGCACTTCTATAGAGTGACACCTCATTGAAAAGGACCTAAAGTAACAACTTTATTAATATGGTTTGTTAGTAAAAGGTTAAGGAAAGATCAATTGGGATTGAGGTTCAATGTTCATGGCCTTATTTATGGTAATCGGACGATCGCGACGCGGTAGAAATGTTGAAAGAACACTGTTTATCACTATAGTTTGTTGAAAGGATGAAAAGTTCACTGTAGTAACACAAAAGTTTATGGCAAAGAAAGTTGTTGCAATAATGAAAAATAACTAGTTGCACTAGGTAGGCGAAAGTCTATTGCTTGAGAAAGTTGTGAATTACAATTAAATGCGCCATAGAACATTCCAACGGTGGAAGAAAATTAGCTATTGAGTATTAATTGAGAAGGAAGATTCCTCATTTTTAAATAGTATTCCCACAAGTGAGTGAAAAATACATGATGGCACGACTTGTAGATAGAGTACAGAATCTGGAAGGTTCCAGAACGATCCTAATAGAAGAATAGGGACAAAGTTAATCCAGCGGTGGAACGAGCATGATATTTTATAGACAGCGGGTAATAGATAATATCCCACGTGGTGAGAAGATTTCTCATTTAATTAGCTTAAGAAAGCTACTTTCTGTTAAGGTTGGCTTAGACAGACAAAAGCTCTACATGGTAAATCCCGCGAAGGATGATTATTGTCACATATTATAGTAATCTCACACTGCCTATAAAATTATCCTTAAAAGCATGAAGATATTAAAACGATGAAAATGAGGTTAAAACCTGAAGTCTGTACTTATCTTTGTTGCATGGCGAAGGTGAAGTTCCCTTTGACGATTAAAGTTCCAACATGGCGTGGAATGAAGAAAAATGCCTCTTTAGGTCAGGAGGCTGACTCTAGTTGAGCCTTGACTGACTAAGTCAACTGCTGACGTGCAAGTGAGACCCACTCAGCAAAGCGCAGGGGGACCAAGGAAGGGAAGAGAGTGGGGGTAGGAGACAAAGGAATACATATCAGAATAGACAACTATACAAAATAAATGTTTTTCTTGAGGAATGGTCTTCAAAGGGTTGATAGCAGGCGATACTAGCACTGCCTGGTGGGTGAAAAAGTAGACGAAGTTCTCTTGATCACGGAGATGTTAGCTGGCGATGGCAACGAGATCTGGTGGCCAGATTGAAAAGGAAGTCCTCTTGCACCGGAAAGAATTGAGGAACTTCAAAGATTCGCTGCTAGATGACGCTAGGTGGGTCATGGAAGATATATATCTAGAACAGACTCACAATGATTTCAGAACCCTAAACAGCAAAGAGAACATAGGAGATCACTGTTGGTGTTTGAGAAAAAAAAAGGAGAGAACGAGAAAAGAGCATTAAAAAGAATGCTCTATCTTACCGTGTATTCCAAGAATACACCACACATGACATACCTGTTCAGTTTCAAAAGCTCCACTACCAAACCGAGCATTAACGCCCCAACTATAAAAACATATTTATAATCAAGAATGAACCTGTACATGTCATTCAGAAAAACAAGTACGGTAGTTCTGTGAAGAACTATACAGCCTATTTTCATATATCCTACTTATGTTAACTGCCACTCTCAACATACAAAATCTCAGTTTAATTGCTGTAATAGATTCGTAGATATTGAGAACAGACTAAATATTTCGGAAGGTCGCCATGTTGGATTTTATATATGTAGGTCCTCAAGTTATGTACTGTTACATGGATATTATTGTGTACGTGTAGCATTCAAATTCAATCGCATGATTAGGACACAAGAAGTTAAAAAGAGATTTTAAAATTTCGCACTGCTGCCATCTTGTGGTTATGGATACAATTGAGATAAATTAGACGTCAGTGGATTAACATTCGTATAAGGATTTACTGTACCAAGTTTCACTGCACTCGGATAGTTAAGTTGCGAGAAACGTTCATGTGAATATTTATACTTCGCGTCGCCGCCATGTTGGATTTGTGATCACCATGTTATTTAAAGTCCTATAGGCGAACTTAAGGTTATAGCCCCTATGAACATTAAAAAAATTCAGTTTGATTGCTATAATAGATTCGTGGATATTCAGAGCCGTCTAAATATAACGGATGGTCACCATGTTGGATTGTTAAATGTATAGGCCATAGAGTACCATTAAAGGAAAATTATTGCGTAGATTTATTATTCAAACTTTAACTTCGATCGCATGATTACGACACAAGAAATAAAAACTTAATTTTCGAAATTTGCACAGCCGCCATCTTGAGGTAATGTAAACAATTGAACTAAATTAGATACCAGTGCATTACAATGTGTATAAACATTTCCTGTACCAGATCTCATTGCGTTTGAAACATTAAATCGCGAGAAAGGCCTATTTAAAATTTTCAAATTCGCTAGGCCACCATGTTCGTTTTGTTGTTATCTGGTTTTTGAAAGTCTTATAGATGAACTTCCAGTAGTGCCCTTTATCTCCGTACAAACCTTCAGGGTGATACCGCTAATAGTTTCAGAGGTATAGAATCCCGGTGAAATATTTCGCACATCCGCCATCTTGTGGTTACGTAAACAATAGAACGAAGTTAGATGGCGGTGCATTACAATGTGTATAAACATATACTGTACCACGTTTTATTGCGTTTGATTGGTTAAATCGCGAGAAACGTCTATTTAAATTCGCTAATTCGCTTGGCCGCCATTTTCGTTTTGTAGCTACCAGTTGTTCAAAGGTTACATAGGCAAATTTCTAGTAGTTCCCTTTATCAACGTAAAAAAATTCTAGGGTGTTATCGGGAACAGTTTCGAAGATATTGAATGGTGGTGAAATATTTCGCACAGCCGCCATGTTGGATTGGTAAGACGTAACAAAATTTGAAGGGCTTCGTCGGGGTCGCCCGGAATAGTGCTATGAACTTACCGAGTTTCATTGAAATCGCTCCAACCGTTTAGATTTTATTAGGGACACACACACACACACACACATGCACACACACACGGACAAAAGGTGATCTCATAAGCCTATTTTTTCAAAATTGAAAATAGGCTAATAACTAGGTAGCCAGCTTTCGGTGGACGGTACACGCAAGCAAAGAGAATTTTAGTTTCGGTAAGAGAAATGTCAAGTATAATGTATTCAGGCCTCTTATTATATTCCCCAGGAGACTGACTTAGCACGCTATACTTTATGTTATCCCTAAGGTAAACTGCAACACCACCTCCACCGACGGTTAATCTGTCATTTCTAATGACTTTATAGCCAGTGAGAGAGACAGCAGCATCTGGAATTGAGGGCTTGCAAAAGGACTCACTTACTGCAATTATGTCAAAAGATGAACCACCAAAGACGTGACAAAATTCAGAATAGTGAGAGGAGTCAACTAATGATTGAGCATTGATATGAGCAATTTTTAGGCAGTTTGTGTTTTTCAGGCTGATAGCGGAAAGTATGGCTGATAGACTATGATCAGATGCTACCATAGGTACAAGTTAAAAAGATCTTGTAAGATAGTGAAAGGCATTGCCTTGTCACTCAGAAGAGAAATTAGTACAGTGACCATTATAAGTCGTCATTCATAATCTGCAATAGCACAAACTAAAAAACAATTTAGAGGCTAAAGAAAAAGTTAAGTTATGACAGATGGCACATAAATATATGAGTTAAATAATGACACAGTGAAACACACTGCAATCTTCAGTAACATTTGGGAATTACACAGTCATGTCATCAGATCTGGCTAGAATTGAGCTAGGCATATTTTAAAGCCACTTGTCACTCACCAACCATCACACCCTGAAAATGCCATTAAGGTTTTATATCTCAAGACATAGTGTACGTTATAGCTATATAGACTATACATTTAATTTAACATTTGTGATAGGTTGAATTAAAAAAATAGATATACGGATATTGTTTTATCCCTTGGTTGGGGGTGGGATAAACACGGTAGTGTAGATGTGCTAATTTTGAGGATTGCTTCCGAATGAGGGTAGTTTCCCGTGGTTGGGAGAGACTATCAGTGTAGTGTGCTGGTGTGAGTGCTTAGGCTATTGGGGGCGTCTCTGCAGGATGCTATTACCTGCCAGGGGATGAATGTCTAAGTGCAGGCTGCTAATCTGGCCTGCCAATTAAGTAGAGTGAGCAATTCAGCAAATGTGCAGTGTCAGTGACTCGGCGCTCTGCAGTCGAGTCGCGTGCTCGAGTACAATAGAACCTGACGATGCAGTTATTGGCCTCTACGGTCAGGGGCAATTATGACTAAGGTCAGGTGGGGTATAAAGATGTGAAATGGAGTGTGATTAGTAATAAATGGTGTATGTTTACTGACCATGTTTTTTTGGCCAGTAGATGTGATGTGATGTCCCTCTTGGGGAGTTTAAACAAATATGAAATGTAGTACAATTTGTAAAGTGTACAGTCGTTCAGGGTAGGTGTTTTACAAAGATAAAGGACTCTGAGCACAGCTAGATCTCACCTGGTGAAGAACTGGAACTCGTCGGGCAGGGCCGCTGGCCAAGAGCAGAACAGAACAGAACAGATGATGGGGCTACTCCGGGTCTAGGTTTTAAGGCATTCCCCCACTGCCTGGTCAGCATTTCCCCATAGTTGTCGCTCCATTTACCGTGTTTATGTTTATATGTCGTAAGCGTGGCCGTCAGCAGTATGCCGGGCCCGCTCGTGTCTGAGGAAATGCATGAGGCTTATGGTCTGCCTATGCGGGTAGTTTTGGTAAAAGATGGCGGGGTGGGTCTCAGGGGGTACTGCCTCCGGGCTGTACAAGTCCCCTTCGTCGTTTGTTCGCGCCCTCGCGAACGGGAAATAGAGTGGGCGTGTCGCTGTAATGGTTTTTCCTTGTTTTCTTCTTGTCCCTCTTCTTCTTCTTCTTCCTCTTCCGTGTCAGTGTCGTGTAGGTGTATCGATGTCGTGCTATCCTGGTGGTGATGTGAGTTTAGCGTGTGCTCAGGGGGGGTGGGTTATGGGTATATACATAGTTCATTGTTCATTTAAAATTAATCGTTATAAAAGTTGACATTGAAAAATAAAAATACAGAAAAATACATGTTCTTGATGTTCTTGAGGAAGAAAAACATAGATATATGTGTATTGGTGCTAAGCAGGAAGGGAAAAGAAACATGGTTGGACGGGTGTTTGTGTCGTCCGACGCTGTGTGGGAAAAATATTGCTCCCTGCACGTATCTTGTGTCTATAAAGTATAAAAGATGGAAGAAAATAGAAAAACAGGTGCCCCAGGGTATAAGTTAAAGGTATATCAGAATGATTTATTGTTGTTGGGATGAAACGGGACACCTTCACAAGTTTTATCGTTAGTAGAATAGAAAGGAAAGAGACAAAAGTGTGTATAAATGTGTTTGGTGTCTATGTGTGGCAATAGTAAATTCATGTTCACATTTTATCATGATGCATAGTAGTGCTAACAAAATTAATAATAAGAATAACAATAGTGATAATAATCATAGTTCTAATACTAAACCTTATCATTTACGAGCTCGGTACCTTTCTCTGTTGCTCTCATCCGGCCTTTCTCATACTTTCTCCTATTGTCCGCCGATTCGTACGTACCTTTCAACCTTCATTCTTTCGCCTGTGCCCGCGGTTTAGTGGTTAAATCGTTCATCCGTTATACCCTCGTGAGTTTCTCCCCGTGGGTAGGAAAAATTCACCTTAATGGCTAGGACAGACGCTCGCAAGGCTGCGTCTCCCCTGGCTATCGTTTTCCGCTCATCATTTAAGCGTTTTTTGTGTGTGGTTGCGTCAGCATCGCTCGGTGCCCCCACGGTCTCTTGACGTTGCTGACTGCAGCGCCGTCGCCTTAAGGGCGCGACTGAAATGGTTTAGGAGCAGTGTATTTGTATGTGGCATAATTAGTGTAGGGTATGTGTGTTTGGGAGTTATATTTACAAGGGGTGAAAGCATATATGTCTGCCTTCCCTGAAAAATGAAATGTATTAGTGCTGTGTCATGCGCCATCGTGCGCACCCGTGTTGGCTCTTGGTGAATCTGCAAAGGTGGATTACATGCATTTATCAAAATACCCTTTATGTTCATAGATCTTAATATATAGCGCCACTAAATCTAACTTAGTCTAAGGTGGCCGTATTCTATCATGCTACTAGTTTCTACTCTTTGTGCATGTGTGTATTTGTGTGTCTCCCCAGTGTGTACTCATTGTGTGAAGTGTGTATGTGACGTCGGTGGTCCACCTTACCTTTACCATGGTCATTTGTGCTCCCACGATGCTGCAGTGTTGGAGCTCTTTGCTTCGGTTGCTGTACCGGCGATATCGCTTCGGACGTTTCGCGTATATATGCCGCGTTCACATTAATGTGCCGTTGAATGTTGTTCGGACCTACCCTATAAGGTGCCGAACGCCATATGTCGCGTTTGCGTCGCATACGCGTGTTTCTGCAATGTGTCGTCCGTCTTACCCTGGTAACGGTTTTAGTTGCCAGGTGCCGAACGCTCTATCTTAATTAGAAAGTGTTTAATCTAAGTTATATTAATTAATATTTAAATGAAAAAAAAATTGTATTTACAAGCCGAAATGGTCCTTAGTCTAGTGCCGAAATGTGCTGTAGCTGCTGTTTTACAACAGTGCTGATTAAATTTGCTTAAATCTAAGTTGCCTTTTAAATGGAACTGTATCTTATATACTAGAATTTTGATCGGAGGCTCCCCCGGTCGGTTTCCCTTCCGAGGTGCCCTTGTGACCTCCTGCCGGGACCGGAACCCAGCAGGGGCCCGTAGTCCCCTCCTCTTAAACTAATTGTCGACTTCCCCCTCTTAGTAATTAATGTAGGCCTGTGCGACTGCGTAGCTAAGGAGCAAACGCATCGCGCGGATATCCTTTCCGTTGGTCTTATACATGCTTATATTGGCTTTATTCGCCATTTATCATTCATTTATATTTATCATTGGGTTTGCCCACAAAACCCCTTTTGGCAGCCCGTTGCATACCTATTTAATAACTCTGGCCGCCCGGTGCGTTACCATTTAAGCTCTGGAGACTCGGTGTCATCCATTTATGTGGGCACGGTCCCGAATGATCGCATTCATTCCATATGCATTATTTATTATTCATTGGTTATCATTTATTCATTAAATCGTCTTCGCCTTATCTTCCGGGAAGAGGACTTGGCGTGCCTAGGACAGGTCCCGCTGAATCCTGAGACACTTCTTCACTTCCTCGAATGGAAGCCTAGTTCCCCGCCATAGGAACTCTACTTATATTACAACTATCTAAGAGTCTAGTCCTAATGTGGTCGTCTCTAGGTTCGTCTCCTGAGTCTAGTGTGGAGCTGGCTAATTCTCCTACTAGCCGTCAAAAGTCTCCCCTGCAGGTCTGGCTTCGATGACCGTAGCGCATATTGGGTATAACCTTCTCCGACACGGGGGCAGGCTAGGCACACCCGAATTCTCGACGTTTGCCCACACTAAGTCATCGTTGCTTCGACCTTACGTTATTCCGTCTTTAGTCTGGATCAGGATCTGTTGGCCTTTGACCCCGTCTCTGCCCTTCCGTGGAGGTTCTGCTCCCTCCGTTTACCTTCTCATCACCATCTAGTTTGATGTCAGATTCCTTTTTTAAAATACTCCCACTTGGGGAGTTTAAACAAATATGAAATGTAGTACAATTTGTAAAGTGTACAGTCGTTCAGGGTAGGTGTTTTACAAAGATAAAGGACTCTGAGCACAGCTAGATCTCACCTGGTGAAGAACTGGAACTCGTCGGGCAGGGCCGCTGGCCAAGAGCAGAACAGAACAGAACAGATGATGGGGCTCCTCCGGGTCTAGGTTTTAAGGCCTTCCCCCACTGCCTGGTCAGCATTTCCCCATAGTTGTCGCTCCATTTACCGTGTTTATGTTTATATGTCGTAAGCGTGGCCGTCAGCAGTATGCCGGGCCCGCTCGTGTCTGAGGAAATGCATGAGGCTTATGGTCTGCCTATGCGGGCAGTTTTGGTAAAAGATGGCGGGGTGGGTCTCAGGGGGTACTGCCCCCGGTCTGTACAATATAATGTAATTAAAGTTGAATGTTGTTTAAAGCAGGCCTGCTAGTCTCCAGCTTGTACCCTAAATTGGCCTACTTAGAGAACATAAAATGTATTCACATTGCATGATGCATTGTTTCAGGAAATGCTAATCTGAACATATAACAGTGATGGTTACAGGTGACAGCTGAAGAACTATCATTTATAATAATTACCATCCATTGGGGTTAATCTCACTAAATGTCTGTCATCGGAGAGAGCTAGCAGCCATTAAATCAACTGTGAACTGGGTTAATTTTGTTTTGACTGATCTGTATGACAATATCTATGTCATGCAGGAGCCTATAGCTCTCACTCGCCATTAACAGTAATAACATGTGTAGGAGAATAAAGATAAGTTTGGGCTGGGAGCGAAAGGTGAAAGCAAGTAAGTCTGATTTTAGTGTGTAAAATCGTAAGTAATGTTTAAAGCTGATTGATTGTTTAGAAAGGCTTGGTACTGGTAGGCTACCTAAGAGAGAAGCTTAATATTTTGAAAAATTCATTTCGCCACCCTGTTCAATAAGGGAAGGAAGCTTGGAACTAATAGCAAGCAGTATAGTTCAGTATTGGTGTCTATTTCTATTGGTAAAGGCAGCTTTACAAACGTTATCGAATTTAAAGACAATTTTCTAAATGTTGTTGCCTAAAAGGAATGTGGTATTTTTAGCCTACTTTTCACATTTTGCAAAAATGAGGAAAAAGTAGACTTATGAGATCGGGCAAATGTGTGTCTGTCTGTCTGTCTGTCCTTCTGTCTGTCTGTCTGTCTGGCTGTGTGTGTGTCCCCCCTATCAACTCCTAAACGGCTGCAGCAATCGAAACAAAATTTGGTAGGAGTAAAGATCTATACCTGAATATCTCACGGCCATATTTGAAAATGATGTCAGTGCTACCAACTGCTAAAAAATCGCAATTGAAATTTGAGCTCCATGTTGGATATCTTGGAAAGTATGAATGGGAGCTATTTCAAAATTGGCACACGTACAGATCATAATATTTCAGTTTAATTTCCAGGAGGCTAAACATGGCAGTGTTGCCAAAATGATTATAAGCCTCCTGATAGGTCCAATTTTTAAATGCATATAACTTCTATACTATCAATTGGAATTCAACCAAATTTCGTATGTTGTATGTGTACATAACCAGATATGACTGAGCGTATTCTTCAGACCTACCAGGGCTGCCAACTGTTAATAAATGCTCCTAATTTATTTTATCCAAATACCAATATATCATAAAGTATGCAAGCCGACAGCTTTAAACTATGCACACGTATAGTCCCTGACATTCTATATTAATTTGAGGTAACTTATATAAGTCAGTGCTACCAACATGATTCTAAGCCTGCTGACAGGTCCAACTTTAAATACATGTAACTTCCATACTATCATTTGGATTTCAACCAAATTTCGTATGTCCTATGTGTACCATAACAGATATGACTATGCGTATTCTAAGGAGCAACGAGTGCTGCCAACTGTTAATACGTGCTGTCCCTATTTTTGTTACCCTAATATCAATATATCAGAAAGTATGCAAGCCAATAGCTCTAAACTTTGCACATGTATAGTACCTGGCATTCTAGACGAATTTGGAGTAACTAATATACGTCAGTGCTGCCAACATGATTCTAAGCCTGCTGATAGGTCCAATTTTAAAATGCATGTAACTTCTATACTAACTAATGGATTTCATTCAAAATTGGCACAACAATAGATCAAATTATTTCAGATTATTTCTGACCAATACATGCATAACATTGTTGCCAACATGATTTTACGCGCGCTGTTAGATCCAATGTTTAACTGCATGTAACGTCCATGCTATTCATTGGACTTCAACCAAATTTTGTATTTTGTACCTTAAGAGACGGAACTAAGAATATATTCAGTCATCAGGGCTGCCAACTGTAGTGCTCTATTAGGATCCATTATGCCAGGTATACAGTATTTCGAACTAATTGGAAATTTCGATATTAGCAACTTAATTTCGTCATTATTCTAGATAGGTTCATATTCTGTAGAATAATCATTGGCATGAAAAGTAGGCTGTATAGTTCTTCACGGAACTTCTTGTTTAATTTAAGTTTCCCAGCCTTACTTGCTCTCGAGCAATAGGTACCGGTATTATGGTATACAGTTGGTACAATCAATTGGTTAAAGTTAAGATTAGATTAGTAAGGGATATAACACTGATCACACTAACTTAGATCAATCTAAGGTCATTGAAATTAGTCAGCCTGTGACGAATACCTCGGCTGACTGCAAAGATGACGCCATTATTGGACCAACAATGCTTAACTCCCACCATATAGATTGTTTTGTGGAGCAACTCCAACCGTAACTTGGTTAGGTCTTCCCTAATTACAGTACCAGCTCCCTTCAATTTCTTCTTCGCCTGAAAGAGCGCATTCCGCTTGGCAAAGGAGACAAATTTACATATAATGGGGCGTGGTTTTTGGGTGTTTCTTGAGCCTACCCTATGGGTCCTGTCAATGTCCTCAATTTTTATGTTTACGCCTAGCTGTTCTGCCAAGTTAAGGACGAGCTGATCAGTCGATTCGCCATCCTTTTCTTCCATGCCAAACACCCGGATACAATTCCGCCGGGAGTATTGCTCCATTGTGTCGGTCCTTTCACGCAGTTCCTCTTTCAATGATTTCACTTCCTCCTCGCTGGCCTTAATTTTCTTTTCCATATCATCTATCACCTTGGTGTTGAAATCAATGGATGCTTTAAGACCATCACTTTTGAGGTGATCTCATCAACAAGCCTTGACAAGAAGGAGGACTGGGTAACCATGTCATTTACGATCTTTAGCACTAATGTTGACAAGTCGCCATGTTCATCAGTGCTGCCCTCTGTGTGGTTTCCCATCTTTACTGAGGGAGAGCGCTGACAGTCTTCCTGCACCTGTTGGCGATTCTGCGCTTTACGCTAAAATTGAGTTCTACTAAATATAAATGTAGATGATTAAGGGTTTTAGAATATATTTGGCAGCCTGATTTCTTTTGACGACTGATGTACAGTAATTTGACTCACCGGATTGTTGATTTAAATGGGCACACGATCGCGAGAACACGTTAGAAATACACTACACTTCTAAACGACACAACTCAGTAACTTCAGTCCGCCATGAGAGAGAGAGGAGACAGAACATTGAAATGAGTGGGGAATATGGGAAGGATATGGTAATGACTCTTATTGATCTAGAAATGACCAATGATAGCATCCCTAGAACAAAAGTTTGGGAAAGCTTAACAAATAGGGGGATAGGCAAGTAACTGAGAGAGTAGGGGAGTGATGATGGTTCTAACGAGTGACATGAGCCGCTCCACTACGCTGAACTTTCATGTATATATCGCGAAACCATGGGCATGTGACATGTCGTTGGACTCGGGCTGACGTGCTTTTCCTATGGACCACTCGTTATACACACATCAAAAAAGTTTTGCATCACCTCGGTTCCCAGATCTCCGGCATATAGACGTTGACTGTGTATATTGTATCAAAGATACAGTCCCTTTGACTGTTCATAGATGTCACTAAAACTGCTCAAAGATGTAAACAACCATGCATGAGCAGGGCCTATTAGACGGAGGGGGTACGACAGCCGATCAGTTCCAGTCATTCCACCAGGACGAAGGTACGCTGCTCATGTTGTCTGTAGTTCTACCATGCCTAGAAGGTCAATACCGCAGTTCGATCGCGTCCGCATTGTTACTTTGTGTCAAGAAGGGCTCTCAACAAGGGAAGTTTCCAGGCGTCTCAGAGTGAACCAAAGCGATGTTGTTCGGACATGGAGGAGGTACAGATATACAGGAACTGTCGATGACAGGCCTCGCTCAGGCCGCCCAAGGGCTACTACTGTAGTGGATGACCGCTACTTACGGATTGCCGCTCGGAGGAACCCTGACAGCAATGCCACCATGTTGAATAATGCGTTTCGTTCAGCCACAGGACGTCGTGTTTCAACTCAAACTGTGCGCAATAGGCTGCATGATGCGCAACTTCACTCCCGACGTCCATGGCGAGGTCCAGCTTTGCAACCCCGACACCATGCAGCGCGGTACAGATGGGCCCAACAACATGCTGAATGGACCCCACTGAATTGGCATCACGTTCTCTTCACCGATGAGTGTCGCATATGCCTTCAACCAGACAATCGTCGGAGACGTGTTTGGAGGCACCCTGGTCAGGCTGAACGTCTTAGACACACTGTCCAGCGAGTGCAGCAAGGTGGTGGTTCCCTGATGTTTTGGGGTGGCATTATGTGGGGCCGACGTACGCCACTGGTGGTCATGGAAGGCTCCGAAACGGCTTTACGATACCTGAATGACATCCTCCGACCCATAGTGCACCCATATCGGCAGAATATTGGAGAGGCATTTGTCTTCATGGACGACAATTCTCGACCTCATCGTGCACATCTTGTGAATGCGTTCCTTCAAGATAACGACATCGCTCGACTACAGTGGCCAGCATGTTCGCCAGACATGAACCCTATCGAACATGCCTGGGATATGTTGAAAAGGGCTGTTTATGGACGTCTTGACCCACCAACCACTCTGAGAGATTTACGCCGAATTGTCGTTGAGGAGTGGGACAATTTGGACCAACAGTGTCTTGATGAACTTGTGGATAGTATGCCACGACGAATACAGGCATGCATCAATGCAAGAGGACGTGTTACTGGGTATTAGAGGTAGTGGTGTGTACTGCAATCTGGACCACAAATGCTGAAAGTCTAGCTGTATGATGGTACAACATGCAATGTGTGGGTCTCATGAGCAATAAAACGAGCTGAACTGTTGTTTGTGTTGATCTCTATTCCCTTTGTATTTAACGGTTCCGGAACTCTTGGAACCGAGGTGATGCAAAACTATTTTTGATGTGTGTATTTTTTTTAAATGAAAATTTTTGTTTTCGAAAGTAATTAGGCGATAGTTTGAAAACCAAACATGATAGAACATTGTGCAATAGCTTAAACGAACGGTATTTATGTCCTTTATATTTTATAATAAAACTTTTTTATTTTGTGAGATTTTTTAAAAACACTCAAATTTTGAAATTCCCATATTCTGGAAACTAGGAAGTTTACAAGAAGTGTGTTTGACGTAAATGAATGGACCCTACCCCCTTTACCCCAAAATAAATGTCAAGTCTCTAGAATAAAAACTTGTAGTAGGTAGTAGTGGGAGGTTGTTCGTTCTGCTTTGCCCCCTACTTTCATAAAAAACTTTGCCGATATCTCCCGAACGCATGGTCATATTTTAACGAACGAGGTATTGTTGGCGTTGGGATGATGTTCTATTGGCTAAGAATGTGTGTTGGTATTTTTTTAAAGTTTTTGGAAATTTGAGTTTTTTGAATTAGCGCTATTTTGGAAACGGTGAATTTAGGAATTTGTTTGACGTTAATGAAAGGTGAGAATGCCCTATAGGTGGGTAGCAAGTTTCAAGGGTGTAGGAAGAAAAAATGATAGCCTGCTTTCTCGCGAACATTGGCGATAATTGCGAACGCATGGTCGGATTTTAACAAATGAGGTGTCGTTGGACTCGAGCTAACGTCCTCTTTCCTATAGACCACTCGTTATATTTTTAATTTTTTAGAAAAATTTTGTTTTCGAAAGTAGGTGATAGTTTGAAAACCACACATGATAGAACGTTGTGCCATAGTTGAAACGAATGTTCTCCATGACCTTTATTCTTTTATAATAAAACTTTTTATTTTTTACATTTTTTGAAAAAAGTTCAATTTTGAATTTTTTTACTATTTTGGAAACTAACAAGTTTACAAATAAGTTTGTTTGACATAAATGAACGTTCTCTACCCCTTCTATTACGAAAATAAATGTAAAGTCTCTAGGATAAAAAACAATGCATGGTAAACATTTTTTTCTTATTTTTTTTTAAATAAAAGAGGATTTTAAGACACTACAATGCAGTAGTCAGACCTTCAGTCCTCTATGTAGCAGAGTGCCTATGTCTAAGTAAGAAGACCCCATTAAGAGCCCTCGAGTTACAAGAAAGAAAGTTCCTGAGACGGATAGTAGGACCAAGAATTCTACCAGATGGAAGCCGATGGTATCAACCAAATCGTGAGCTATATAAACACCAAGAAAACCTCATAGATGCCATCAGAAGAAGGCGACTGGATTTTTACGGACATCTATTCAGAATGGACTCAAACAGGTTATCCCATAGGATCTTCAAGGCTGCTAACAAGGGCAAACCACTGGATTCTTGTGGAAGAAGTAAGTGGAGAAGGATCTTTCGGAACTCCATATAAATGAAAATGACATAGCCGACTGGAGTAACTATCATACAGCTCTTAAAATTAAATCCTTCGTAACATCCCTCACAGAAGTTACCCACAGACCAAAATACGAGACTAGGAAATGATCTGAGGAACGTAAGATTCAATTTATCCGTAAAATGAAGGACTACTGGGCCATCAGAAAAGCTCGAGGTACCACCATGGAAGCAGCTGCTAAACCCACCACTAAGAACACCAATCGTGGCAAGCCTGACGATGACATAAATAAACAGCTAAAACACAAGCACCGTGGTCGTTAGATGGCCCTAACGAAATTTAAAAAGAGTGTTTGTAGACAGAGAGCCGGTAGCGCTGGGCGTGTGTTCCAACGAACCTATGACTGACCATGGTGAGTACAGGAAATGGCTATTTCAACAGGGCGATGTATGGCAAAACGAGTGGTCGCTTTTCCATATTTTCCTATGACAGATGAATGAAGGAGAATATTTTCGAATATCGCTCATGGCGATCGTTAAAACATGTTAGTAAACACTGACCAGTAACCAGACTAAATTCATAATGCTATGAGACGAATAAAAATATTGTTAACAACAGAATTTGTTTTTCTATGTCTGACTGGCAGCCAGAATGGAAAAACAGAATATCTGCTCGAGAGGCCAGCTTGGAGTCTGGCTAGACAGCTAAGAGGATGGAATGTGGTTCAGAGCTGAAAACATCAGTGTCAATTTTATGAAAACAGGTTGCAACCATCTGACAACTCTGTAAAAAGTGATAACGGCCAGCCAGGCTAGCAGACAACGGTGGGCAGGGCCCTGCAGAGAGCAAAGGGGAGAGAGGGAAAGGGCGAACACAAAGAGAGAAAAGGAAATCACGTGACCACTACAGAGCGATTAGGGGGCGGGGCCAGAGAGCTGGGGGAGGTGAGGGGAGGAGTGGAGAACCCATGACAGCCAATAGCTGAACGAGTTGTATGTCAACATGGAGTGAAGGAGTGAGACACAGGTGTGGAGAGAGAAAGACAAACATGTATGGACATGCATGAAGCGCGGAGCGCCATACACAGAGCTCTCGTACATCATGATTCAATAAATAAATAAATAAATAAAAAAGTGCACAGGTTCACACAACATGTAATTTATTGATCCAAGAATTAAACGTAGGGTTAAATCCTAACCATTTGACATATAGTTTATTTCCTTTTTGATTCAACACTTTTTCCACAAGAAAATGTTTAGGAAATACTGTTTTTTGAAGTTCATGGAGATAAAATCTACCTTTTATGGGTTGATGGTTGAGGTCTTGGAGTAAATAGGTGACTGGACTGTCCAAGTTGACTTGACGAATTCGAAATAGTTCAGTCCCTCACTGAGGCGTGTAGCCCTTATTGAAGGCTGACTTAAATTTGCTCACACGAACAAAATCCCCAATTTTCAGTCGGTGATGTTTAGGATCGGCTGTTTTTAAGGGGTTAAACATTTCATCCAGTCGTTGAATATTTTTGGTCATGAGGCGTGGCTTGGTCCCAATGGTTCTATGTTTGGTGTCATTGTAACGTGACACTAGCTCGGGTAACATGTCCAACCAGTGATAACTGCCCTGAGCGGTAAACGCTTTCCACATACGGGTTTTCAATGTTCGGTTAAACCGCTCGACCACGCTGGCTTTGAGATTGCTGTACGTGGTGTAATGGTAAATAACCTTAGATTTGAGAAAACTGGAGAAATCTTTGTTGAAAAATAATTTCCCCTGGTCGGTTTGTAGCAACTGGGGTTGACGTTTGGAGTGTTGAATACTATGTTGAAAGGCCTTGGTAACTAGTGGACCAGACCTGTGGCGTACAGGTTCAACAAAGGCCATTTTGGAATAGACATCAATGACGGTCAACATATAGCGTACACCGTAGTTAACGCCAGCATAGGTTATCATTTCAACCAAGTCAGCCTGCCAAAGTTCATCCACACCTCGTGAAATCACCTTGAGTCGTGGATAATGATGCCTAGCTGGGCGATGCAACTCGTGAGCAATACCCATTTTAATGGGTGAGGGCTTAAACAATAATTTTGGCATTTCGAAATTCTTGTTCAATTTTTTGAATTTCCCAATCGTGACCGGTATGGCCGGCTTGACGTGAATCATGCAACAACTGTTGCCGCTGGATGAGCTTATTTGGATTGGGCCAGTAGGTAATATCCACAAGCGGTTTTAATGGTTTAAATGTCACTCTCGAAGCGGACACTTTACGACGACCACTTTGACTGGTGGGAAACATTTTTGCAATGATGGTTTTATATTTTTGAAATATATTGGCATTCACTTGTTGAGCTGGATCATGCTGTCTTTTGTGGGCATGGGTACCCAATAAAATGGATTTATATTTGCCAAGGTCCTCTGACGTATAATCATGGAATGAGGGTGTTCGAGAAAAGAGCAGCTTTAAGAGTCCTGGCGTCAATTTATAGTTGATGTTCTTAATGGCAGCTTTGGAATGAGCAAATTTAATGGATTAATCCCCAATTTTAAAACTATCATCCTCATAGCGAACACCATACGTGGTATCTGTGTTTCCAATATATATATATATTAAATGAGATAGGGTTCTAGTGTTGATCCATAATATTTTATTAAAATATTTATCAGTTGAGCTTTATTTTGAGGGGTGGCCAAAACTTGTGAAAACGGAGACGATCTGGAAGGGCAAGGTGTTTCGACCATGGCCAAGGATTTCTTTTTTCTTAAAAAACTCTGCAAGAGGAGCGGCCTTTTTTTGAGGCGTAAACACTTGTTCCTCGTCCTCCTCAACTTCGCTAACACTAGTCAAATCTTCCTGTTCCCGTTCCCCTTCCTCTTCCTCAGGGTCCTCGTGCAGCGTCTGAGTGGCTTGTGAAACGGTGGGTAGCGTTTCACTGGCTTGAAAGAGGGTTTTAACATGGATTTTAGCGGAGGTGCTAAATGATGTTGAATAAACAAAGCATGATCTGCACGTGATCGTTTCAATGGACGAAACGTTTGGCGAATAGTATTTTTTGCTCTAATAATATGCTTTTTCAATTGACTCTCTGCTAACGCCATGCTGTCTCGACAAATGACTTGAGAGGGAATGAGACAGTGCCTTAAATAGCAATAAAATGTTCGAACCCTAAGCGATATCGTCCTTGGTTGAGTTCACTTTGTCTGTCAATCGCTAAACAGGCATGACGTTGAGTGTTCCAGCACTTGGCACACAATTCTGTAAACATTTGAAGGGTCATATCCGGATTCACATTTTCATTATAAATGTGACGACTGTTCCTCTCGTCCTGGCGAAATAAAACAATGACTTTGGAATTGTCACGAATCAACTGTTTGGACATTTTAGAATACGTTTGTCCAAGATAGAAGCAATCGATATGTTTGTGTCGACCCATGCTGAAATAGCTTTGAATGATGCCTTGACGTTCAGTGGATAAATCTTCGAAAATCATGAGTGAATCAGGCTTTACCTCATCTGGTGAAATAACATTTTCGGGCATGGAAAATGTGAAATAACCCATATTCCCTTTTTGTTATCCAGACATGACTTGATTCAGAAACACGTAGAGGGGTTGGAAGAGAGATTTTGCAAAAATATAAATATTTTGAAAACGCAGACCATTGGGCGCTGTGATGAGTGTTAGCAAAAGATTGGTCTTTCCACAGCCGAAAGGTCCCACAATGATGCAGCGAATGGAAGATGGAAACAGTGAACCATGGCGTTGTTCACGTGATGTGGGACAGAGATGGCAAACCATGTCCCCCATGGGGAATGACTCTTGCTGCTTACTAATCTTCATATCAACTAAGGCTTAGGCAGGCAAGCAGGCTGTCTATATACAGGACACCAAGCCTTGACGTAGAAACAGTAGACTCGTACTACAGGTTGACGATGGATGTCATTGGACGTGCGTTGATGGCCAAAGCTAGGTCTGTCCCCATACATGATCCTAAACAAGAAACAGATCCTGCTAATAAACACTATGTGGATAGGTCTGTGGTGCCAGGCACAAAACAGGGAATATATGACTTTAACGGGAAGCGGTTAACCCATGTAAAACATCCTCAAGTGTCTACAGACGTTACTACGAAAAAGTATGTGGATAACAAAGTTTATAAGTTTTATGACAAAGTGCCTCAGCTTACAGTGAATTGCTATAGCGCTAATCACCATCGTATTATTCACGCGGAAGACCCACAAGACGAAGACGATGTCTGTACCAAGCGTTACTTGACCTATGAAAGGAAAAGGCTTTATAAATTTATCCCATCTGTATTTTTAGTGTATCTGCCAAGTGAAAAACCTTTGAATGAGAGAAATCATTTACCGCTAGTCAATGACCAGCACTTGACCTATGTGCTTGCTTCGGGTTTAAGCCACTATCGATTACACTATGATGGAACCATTCACATGAAATATGCCATACCTGATGAGAACCATTTACAAATACAGATAAACGATCATAGGACGTAGGTCCATAACCATGAAAAGGTCAATGCAGGAGACGAATTATCCTTTCATCTCATGTTGACATGGGATGAAAAGCAAGCGGGAAACCCCATAAACGATTTCCCACTTTATGTGGAATTGGAATATACAGCCATGAAATAACAATCTGACGTTAGTTGTGATTTAAACTTTCTTGTGAAAGGTTGTTGGTGATTATCATCATGGTGAAACAAAGGTATGTGGTGAGAAAGGCTAAAAAAAGGACGTTGTCCTTGGCCAAGCCTGGGCTTAAGACATTCGTGGACAAGCCCTCGCGAAAGAAAAAAATAAAAAAAAATGTGTTGACCATAAGAAAAGCCCTTCGAGCAGCACATAGACATGTTATTCCAAAACGTCCGTGGCAGGGTTCAAAACAAGGGCGAGTGATTCCCGTCCCCAAAGGAGCGGGATTTTTACCTGCTTTATTTGCTGGTTTGGCTGCTCTGGCTTCACTTTTGGGTGGTGCCAGTGCAGTGGCGAAAACCAGTAAAGCCACACAGCAGGGCAAGCAACAACTCAAAGAAAGTCAGCGACATAATGATACCATGGAAGCGATTGCTATGGGGGCTAGAAATGTCAATTTAAAGCCAGCCTTTTATCAACAGGGTTTTGGGATTTCACCATTTCGAAATATTAAAAAGAAATTAACCTCAGCCATAGCAAGACATGCTCTAACGCATGAACAAGTGGAAAGCTATGCTAAACAACTAAAGTTTTCTCATTTTCGAGGTGTGTTTATGGGAAACCAATTACCCCCACGGCCCTGGAAACAGGAATGTGCTGTTGTCAATTTGGATGATCACCGAGGACCAGGAACGCATTATGTAGCTTATGTCAAAGAGGGATCCACCGTATGGTATCTTGACAGTTTTGTGAATTTGCCCCCGCCCATGGAACTAGTGACCTATTTTGGAAACAGGATCAAGATATATTATAATATGAAACGTGAGCAAACGTTTAACAGCCAACAGTGTGGACGTTTGTGTTTAATTTTTTTATATAAGACCCAGCATATGCAAAAACGTCAACAGTATGTCGACAGAAAGTAAGACGTTTACACTGAATGGACGTGGACCCGAAGCCAGCCTAGACTTTTACCCGCCTATCGAATACCTTATGGTTTGGGACGTTTTTCTCTTGAAACGTACAATCGAATATACAACATACGTGAAAATGTAAAGAACAAGTATTACTATGATGATTCTGTGCTCAACCTGAACTCTGGTGGATACACAATCGATGATATTTATGGACACATTTAAGTGGTGTTTATCAATGAATATGGTTTAAAGTCACTTCTCGATGGATCGCGCAAGTTTGAACTTGTAGGAAATACCAACACTCATCGCTACAATATGTTCTCCACATTCAAAATTGACTTTAAAACACGCCCCGATTCCATTGGCCCGTTACTAGGATTTAAACCACACGTGTTAGAGCCCAACAAAAAACATGAATCAGACCATGAAGTGAAATTCATTGAGGATCATCATGTGTGGGTGACGTGTAATATTATTAGCCAAGTGTACACCAATCAAGAACCATCGCATACGCTTTATGACTTTATAGTGACATCGCCCAATGGCTATATTATTCGTGAAAACCCTCCAGTGGTGCTTATTCATTCTGTGGCTGTCGATGGTATTAGTAATATAACATTAAGACTGATCAATAGAGATCAACAACTCATTGATCTAGATTCTACCACACCAGTGACTTACAAGTTGGTGCTAAAGCCACTATGAAATTTGTGTATAAAGCAACAACACCGTCTAGGAATAGTGTTAGTTGTTTGCCACGTTAATACACGTTAACATCTCAAGACAAGCAGATTTTACAGCATTTGGGTTACCACGTCAACCCTGATGATGAATTCTATCCTAGAGATAGCGAACCGCATCGAGGAGCAACCAGGAGTGGTAAGAATTGATCACCATTCCAATCTAGCTCAAACACTTGGACTCAATAACAATGATGAAATTCAATTTTTTATCAACAACCATGATATTTACACCCTACCGCATGAAAGTGTCATTCATATCGAAGGTAGGCTCACCAAAGCCGATGGCTCTACACCCACCATATCCAAGTTGGCCAACCATGGTTTGGCCTTTCTGTTTTCTGAAGTACGTTATGTCATTAACGATATCGTGGTGGATAGCACTCCAAATGTGGGCATTTCCAGTGTCATGAAACTATACCCCTCTTATAGTGAGGAAGAAGGTAAAACACTTTGCATGGCAGGTTGGTGCCCTGACTCGACCAATGACTGGATGGTACACACCGATGGGACCTTTACTGGATATTTGCCTCTTAAACTGATTTTAGGCTTTCCCGAAGACCACCAGCGCATTGTGGTCAACGCAAGGCAACTGCTTTATCTGGTGAGAGACAGGAGTGATAATAATGCGCTCAAGGGAGCTGACAATGCCCCCATAGATTCAAAAATTCAACTACAACGCTTGCTATGGAAAGTGCCCATGTGACCCTTGACGATAGCAAAAAACTGGACATACTCAAGATGGTAAAGGGAGATATGCCTCTACCCATGGAATTTAGAAGCTGGGCACTCCATGAGAACTCGCTATTTCCCACCACCAACACACACATTGGTCTGTAAAAACAGCTCGCTATACAGAGAGACCTCTGTACATGATCGTGGGTTTTCAAACAAATCGCAAGTATCAACAAACCAAAGATGCGACGCAATTTGTCACCTGCAATTGAGAAATGCACGTCTTTTCCTCAACGGAGCTATGTTTCCCTATGAAGGACTGGATTTGGATTTTTCGAAATATAAGTTTGATCCCCTGTACGACTTGTTTTCTAAATTTCGATGGTCGTATTATCAAAAAGAGAACGGCCCCATGCTGCTACCCCAAGCATTTGAGGCAAGGGCGCCACTGATTATCTTTGACTGTTCATACCGGGAAGAGTCTCTTAAGCCATCCAATATTGACATTTTGAAACGCATGAATATATACCAGCCAATACGACGGCCTACTGTTTGGTTATTCATCACAAACAAGTCAACTATTATCCACTGTCCAACCAAGTGACGAGTGTATAAATAACAGGTCAACCCTCGTCAAGCCGCTCAGTCATGTCTTGCTTTAAAGCATCAAGAGAAGTCACATCCATGAATTTAAACTCTGACGAACAACGTTTCAAGAATTTTGCAACATGGCCGGTGCCTTTCATAAACCTCAAGCCTTAGCGGCCGCTGGATTCTACTATTTGAAAACAAGAGATGAAGTGAAATGTGCCTTTTGTCCCATCATCATAGACCAATGGCAAGAGAGTGATGAACCCATGCAGGAACATCAGCACTGGTCACCTGCCTGCCCCTACCTGTACAGAATGGAGGTGGGGAATATACCCTGTCATTCAAGCTATCCCTCACTCGTGCCTCTGAGTGATGAAAAAAAACAAGTTACGATACGTGTGGACTGTAAGGTGTCCATGGTGCTTCGGTGAGCAGCTCACCATCAAAAACGCCTAGTTTAGAGACATTGGGACATCATCGATGTTATGGACGTTACAAACACAAGAGACTATATTGTTGTATCAGTTGGTATCGTCCTTATCCCAAAATGACAAAAGCCTGTAAAACGTGTTATGATAATAAAATGATGTAATTCTTAAATTCTTATTTTTTAATATCCCCCTGTCCTACCCTAATCTCAATTTCTTTTTCAAACTAGCATGACAGGTAATTCCATGTCATGGTCATACCTTAGTGGTCGATCGTCAGTCAGTCGTCAGTTGAACTTGGTCCAGGCAAGCGTCAACATGTTGCGCACACTCATTGTGGATTGCCAAGGGTTTAAAATTGGTGACAACAAATTTATATTTAAACAAGTGACCATTATCGTTTATACCACGTTTTGGATATCACAAGCTACGCATTTGCTATTTAAACCGCCTCATGCTTCTGATTTTTGTGTGAAAAAGATCGTAAACAAACCCAGTGGATTAAAGATCATAGACATTTAGACTGGAATCAAGGAACCATTTCCAATAAATATTTGGACGTTGTCATGAAAGCACACTTGTCCTCGGCCAATGTGGTATTTGTTAAAGGTAATGAAAAACGTGAATGGTTGCAACCATTTTTGGCGTCTTTCTGTCAATGTATCGACCTCATGGACTTGGGCTGCCCCTCCCTGCAAACGCTGACGGATACTTGTTCCTGTGGCAACATTACCCATACAGCCCTAGCGCATGCGTGGCATCTCCTTCATTGGTTAACCACCCATGCCTGCTGGGAGTTGATGAACAAAATTATAACTCAAGATTTACCTGTGAATGACGCCAGTGAGATTTCTACAAGCGACGTGTAAACATCTACAACACGTGATACCATGGATAAAGGCAATGCAACGGCCAAAGCCATTGGCAAATTCTTTGTGTGCAAAAATAAACTAGACAGTTTTACCAAAGAGGAACTCTTGGCGCTCCCCAAGTCGTTCATTTATTATGTGGCCGCCAACGCAGTGAAAGAAATCTGGCAACATGTACCTAAATCAAGGACTCAAGACCCTGTGTTGAGTGAATTGCAACCCTGTACGGATTACGATCACGATAAGCAAGTGGTCATGGCAAAAATTCCCTCTATGCGTCAGTGCGCGACTTGTCAGCTAGTGAAACTGGATCTAGGTCATAAAAGTCCGTGTAAAGACTTTGTTGAATCATTCCCCGGGTGTCATGGCGAGAAAAAGAAACAACAACAACAAACACAAACATCGTCCACAGAGGAGGAAGACCAAACCTTTTCACCTTCGATGGAAAATGATATGCCAGACCTGTACTGGCAGTGGCGTCATTGACAAAGTGATTCAATGCTTACCTTTCGAAATCCATCCTCCAGGTTATCGTTTTTGTGGCCCTGGAACTCATCTTGAAAAACGTTTGCAGCGTGGTGATGTAGCCATTAATCTTTTGGATCAAGCATGCAAAGAACATGACCTATATTATCACCAGAGTCATCCTGGTTTAAGACATGTGGCAGATAAATTGTTATTGAAAAAAGCTAAACAACGTTTCACATCCTGTGATGCCTCAGTGAGTGAAAGGATGGCACCCCTGATTGTTTTGAGTGCTATGAAAGGAAAGTTGATGATACATGGACATGAACACTAAGGAATTATGGAGTGAGGAATTGGGATGTGTTTTAATTCTATTTTTCCTTTTGTCAATCCCTATGTTTATGAAATAGAAACAAAGGTTTACCAGAACACGATGATTCTTATTAATAAACAAGTAGTTCCGTGAAGAACTATACAGCCTATTTTCATATATCCTGCTAATGTTAATTGCCTCTATCAACATACAAAATTTAAGTTTAATTGCTGTAACATATTCGTAGATATTGAGAATTGTCTAAATATTTCAGAAGGTCGCAGGTTGGATTTTTATTTTTGTACTATTACATTAATATTATTGAGTACGTGTGGTATTCAAACTTCAATCGCATGATTAGAACACAAGAAGTAAAAACGAGATTTTAAAATTACGCGCAGCCGCCATCTTGTGATTATGCAAACAATTAAAATAAATTAGATGCCAGTGGATCAACATTGTATAAGCATTTAACGTGCAACGTTTCACGGCACTCGGATAGTTAATTCGCGAGAAACGTCCATTTAAATATTTATACTTCGCGTCGCCGCCATGTTGGATTTGTGCTCACCAGGCTACTGAAAGTCCTTTAGGTGAACATATGTTCATAGTCTCTATGAACATAAAAAAATTCAGTTTGGTTGCTGTAAAAGATACATAGATATTGAGAACTGTCTAAATATTTCGGAAGCTCGCCATTTAGGATTGTTATATGTATAGGCCATAGAATTATGTACCATTCAAGGACAATTATTGCCTAGGTTCATTATTCAAACTTTCACCGCGATCGCATGATTACGACACAAGAAATAAAAACTTAATTTAAAAATTTCGCTCAGCCGCCATCTTGAGGTTATGTAAACAATTGAATGAAATTAGATGGCAGTGCATTACAATATGCAAAATCATTTACTGTACCTCATTTCACTGCGCTCAAAGAGTTATATCACGAGAAAAGTCTATTAAAACATTTCAAATTTGCTTGGTCGCCATGTTCGTTTTGTACTTAACAGGTTTATGAAATATACATAGGTAAACTTTTATCAGTACCCTTTATCACCGTACAAAATTGCAGGGTGATATCTGTAATTGTTTCGGAGATATAGAATGTCAGTGAAATAGTTCGCACAGCCGCCATTTTGAGGTTATGTAAAAAATTGAACTAATTTTGACTTCAGTGCATTACAGTGTGTATAAACATTTGCTGTACCAAGTTTCATTACGTTTGGATAGTTAAATCGCGAGAAAAGTCTATTTAAAAGTCTCAACTTCGCTTGACCGCCATGTTAGTTCTGTAGTCACCAGGTTTTTGAAAGTCTCATAGGTGAACTTTTAGTAGTGCCCTTTATCACCGTACACAATTTCAGTGCGATATCGGTAATAGCTTCGGAGATATTGAATGCTAGTGAAATATTTCGCTCAGCCGCCATGTTGGATTGGTGAGACGTAAAAAAATTTGAAGGGCACGGTCGAGGTTGCCGGGAATAGTGCTATGAACTTACCGAGTTTCATTGAAATCGCTCCAGCCGTTTAGATTTTATTAGGGACACACACACACACACCCCTCTCTCTCACACACACACACACACACACACACACACGCACACACACACGGACAAAAAGTGATCTCATAAGCCTATTTTTTCAAAATTGAAAATAGGCTAAAAAATCATGATGTTGATAGGCTGATTATTAATTTTCACATTTTCACACATTGTCATTTGCCAATTTGCAATTTACAGTTTTTAAAATGTCTGTTTCCAGTTTTGTGTTTTTGATGATATGGATTTTCCATTTTGTTGATGACCCTTTTTAAAAATGTCCGTTTCATGTTTTTGAATTTTTGTATTTCACACATGGCCATTTCCAGTTTTTAAAATTGTCCGTTTCAAGTTTTGCGTTTTTGAATTTTGGTGACATCGAAACATGGATTTTCCATTTTGCTGTTTACACATTTTTCCATTTGGTGTATGTTGAAAGATGAGATTTGTCAATGATGTGATAGGAGTGCTTGACCATGATGATGTTGCAATGTGTTAATGTGTGTTTTGAGAAACGTCGAGGTTTACGACTACTGCAGGTAAGACTGTTTATACAAAAATAATGTCTATTCAGCGCTACATTTCAAAGGAAACAAAACTATCGACAAAACAAAATGACTATATAAGTGAAATTTTCCCCCTCCCCATCCACTCGACCTCAAAGTGTTTGCTCTGGTCATACGTACACACCAGCTTTCACTCTACTCATACATTCACACCTGTCTTTGGGAACAAACACAACCACTTTATTTATTCCCAAAAACACATTCTCGACATGCACACTTATCCCAAAAGAACGTTTTTAGTTTACCATTTATAATTTACATCACAAAAATAATTAAAGTTACTAAAAGTACTATTACTCATTAAATATTTACAAAAAACTACAACTTTGTACAGCTTTAAAAGAATTAAACTATATACCATTTTCCAATTCCCAACTCTGTAAAATTTAAAATTTAAATAATAAATAAGGTTGCATAGAACTTTTTTAAAGAGCAAAAGATCCAAGTGGGTTGCGACTATTTACAAAATCTGCTATTTACAATGTCAAAAACCAATATTTACAAAATACTAAATCTACGAGTTACAAAAAGACCATGTCCCTAAACAAACAAACAAACAGAAAAATCACACCTCCTCCTCCTTGCGGTCATAACCCCAGGGCAATCTCGTGAGCAAGTCATCAGCCCTCACACGTTTGTTATCCATGGTGGCGAGGGTGCGTTTTCTCTGTTCTACAAGATACAAATGAAGGTTGCTGGATTGTATCCTGCACTGTGTATGGGACATAGCTTTGCCAGTGCGTAAAACCGCTTAGTAGTCATCTACACGTAGCGATTTTACCACTGCCCTACCTACACCTTTTGCTCCTTTGGCTTCCTTACAGTCTAATGTGCGATAAGCATACATTTTCGAGACTAAACCTACGAATTCCGTCATAAGAGAATCACCGCATTCATCTTTTAAAACACCCATTTCCTTCTTGTTTTATATGGGCAGCTGAAACATGTTGTCAGCGCTATACGAAGAGGTGTCGAACCAGTCACTATGCTGCCTCATGACGTCATAGGGGTTGCCGTGGCGAATGTGGTAAATGAATGAGCCCGTATCCATATACAAAAGAGATACGTCCTCAAAATGGTGTTTGGCAAACTCATAGTGGAATCGATACATGACCGATTTAGAAAAGTCTAAAATGACTTGGCCCAAGTAAATGGGCTTATCCATGGTAACGCTGGTCCTACTCATTTCAATAGTGGCCAAATCATCATCGATAATTTTGATCGATTTGAAATTTGGCTTGGCAATGTACCGCCGGGCACCCCACTGCCCCTCCCAGACATTTACCAATTTAATGTCCCGGTATTTGGGGACATTCTCCATGGACCTGCCATAGATGCAGTTGTTTATTAATTAAAAAATAATAATTTCAAACTGCTGTGTTGCCATTTGTCGGTGCTCTGTGTTGAGTTGCATGTATGTCTTGAGCCATGGATTTAGGGCAAAGGAAATACCCCTATGGATTTTCTTCAACACCAAGTCTTGGGCTAGACATTGCACCAACATTTGGTTATGCAGCACATACCGTTTTTTGTTGTAAAGTGTGCCCATGAGTTTTTCAATTTTCACTTCACACTCAGGGGGAAGCATTTGTTCAAGGCAGAATGGGAAATCGGCATGTTGATCATACAAGGATGAGGGATATTCAATACCCACTTCTAGCACATATCCACGGCCTGTTTCTTGGCTAGCCTTGTTTACATCAAACTCGGACACTTGTTTCTCTGTCAGCCAAGCAAACTTCCCATAGGACAAAGGCTGACTCCTGGCGTAGCCGTACAAGTTATTTACGTCATAGTACATTAAGTACGATTCTGGTTTGTCTGGTGAATAATCAGCCATGTAGACATTGTTCGCTTCGGCATGGCGCTGGTTAAGCGACACAAAGCCACCACGAATTCCCTTTTCAATGAATAGAACCATGTCTACATCAGTGAGTAAATCCAATTCCACTTGAGTGTATTTTAAAGCGGCATCAAACGAGAGCCCAGGACTCGTATAACAGTGAGCCGGGTCAGGACCATAAATGTGCTGACACAACTCACGAAATTTTTCCAACACATCAGTGAGCAGCAATACATCCAGTTTTAGGTAATGCATAGCATATTCACTTAGCGTCTTAATGTCAAACACTCGCCAAACTTGACATGCATGTGCATAGTCTTCATCGGAAACGGTACTGCGTGTTAGTTTCGAGTAAAATTTTTCTTGTGGTGGGAGTTTTGTTTGCTTTAACACGTCCCAGCTGTTGCAGTTAATCATACGGGAATATACCTTTCCGAATGCACAATTGAAATTGCTTAGGATCATTAAAATGCATTCTGGTATTTTTTAATTCCTCTTCATCCAAGCCATTCACAAGACTGTCTAGCGAGGATGCCATAAACTGAAAGGAATCCAAAAATCGAATGCTTAAGTTGCTCAACCGCCATGTCAGGGCTGTAAAACGCTCATGGTTTTGGGGGATAATGGTAAACGAGCCCTTGTTGACATGATCCAATTCACGAATCAAAAACTGAATGTCATAATTTGCCAGATTGTGGAAAAAGACACTGATGAAACAAGGAGCTGAAAAGTTCAAATTGCATTTACTATGCGCAGCTCCACGAAACTCTCCCGTAAAGTGTAATTGATCACGAACGGTGTCTTCAGCACTGATCTGTGGCCTTTCGCAAATATGGCATGCCGTGGCATGCTCATACTGCTGTTGATGTTGTGGCGTTAGGTTCATGGGCACAGGGTGGTCCAGTAATCCCTGTACATGGTCGGCCAACTTAACAAGTTCATCCAAAACCATCTGGCACAATCTGGCCCCTCACGGTATTTGTAAACGGATTGTGTGGGGCCATAGACACACACCACATTCAATCCTATGGCAAAAGGTTCATGTTTTTGAACGGGTGTGGTTGAGCTAATAGAGGGATCTGGTTCACATCCCACCATGGGTGTGGTGAGTGCCTCGAAATCTGCATACACCACATAGGGAACAGTATCACGCTTATGAATGTCCTTAAACTTTAACACAGCCTTGTCTCCTTGTGGCAATATCAATCTCACCGCTTCCTGAGAAACACTATCTACCCTATGACGTTCCAAAAGTGAAGGGGTTGTAAAATATTGCAAGCAACGATCACAAATATGTTCTGCACGCGCATGTTTAGACATTTGACTGCTCAGCAATCTACTCAGGCTTTTAATCAGGCAATAGTGATTCACCTCTCCTACAGATAAATATAAAAGATGAATGTGATGTCGTTTTGGTTCTTTTGTGGCATAAAGAGGACCCACAATCTCATTACCATCAAGGCCATACACCATGAACGAAAAGTCATGGTTATCTTGTTCAAACCTATGGATCTCGGTTAAGTCCATAGGGAACGATACTCGAGTTAAATTTAAAGTTTGTTTCAATTCAACTAACTTGGCCCTGTACATTCTTAGCCAACAACCATCATGTTGTACTGGCTGCAAATATCCAGCCACACACCATAGGAAGCAATCATTGTCATGATTCTTTATATTCACCACATCCTTTTTCGATGCTATTGCTGGTGGTGTTTTAATATAGCTAGACCCGGCATTCAACGGGTTGAATTGACAAATGTTGATTTGTTGGTAATGAATTTTGTTTAACGCTAAACCACTGGGTCCTTGTTGCAGTTTATCAAATTTTGATAGCAAGGCATTTATCACGTTGGATTGATACCAATCGTTCAGATTATCGGCTATCAAAAGCTCTTGCATTTTACTGCCAATATAAAATGTTCTTTTTTATGCTCACCGTCCTTGTTTTTATATATGAAATCGCACACGAGTTGTGTATTAACCTTTAAAGCCGTATGCAACCTTTGTGCTGTACAAATTTGTTCTTTAAAAATTTCAAAACATGATTCCATAAAGTCTTTTGGAATCAAACTCTCCCTAACATTCACTATGCGGCCAGAGCACACACGTGACTTGAAACAGGACTCGAGAGGCTCCCAAGTTAATGTATCAGTAGCAGTGGAACAGGACATGATTTTTATAAAAAGAACAATCTCACCAGAATTTTCAGCCGTAGACTGCCTGGTAAGCAATAGCCCCAAACACACACGTTGCGGGATGTCAGCAGTGGCTGTAGTGGACAAGCCTTTTCCAACACACACTAAAAAGAAATAAAATAAATCACCATGAGTATATCTATTTCAAATAGCACCTTTCATAAACAAACAAAAAATAAATAAATAAATAAAATAAAAATAAAACAGGTTTTTTATATATAACAAAAAAATCTTACCTTGCTTTGTAAAAAGCCCTGAGTTTGCCTTTCCCTAGGTTCGAGTGGAATGGGGTTTCAGTCTCCCAACACCAGGTATGCCAATTATCTAAAACAAAAAAACAATCCATCAATCAAATGGTAAACCAATAATCATTTAATCATTGATTAGCATAAAATAAACTAATCAGTGTTATTCCAACACTTACCTCAAATGTATAATGTATCCAATATAGTAACCAACTGGGGTTGAACACACGAATGCAATCACTTTTATACACATAAGACACAGCCTATGTTTACACTGCAACGTTTAAAACAGTAATGACTGACTGTGTGTCATAACATGATCAACACTCTAATAACCACTGCCCTCCTCTCCTCACCCAGCCCATCGCCCTGTGGCCCTCTTGCCATAGCTGTTAACCTCGCTCTTGCCCTGCAATTGACTATGGCAATGGTAGGGGGAGGAGTTATACTCGCTTACTGCATTATTTCTCTGACGTCGTTGCAATATTGTTCGACCTTCAACTCACTTCTACGTCACTGTAATTTTCCATTGGCCTGTTGTCTGCTCTGGCTCACATTTCTGCTAGCCCGGCTCTCTCAGTCGGCCGGCCAGCCAGCCAGCCTCAACAATTTTTTTCTGTTTGTCGTTGAGGCTTCCAGCAAGTTCTTAATAACAACTATCAAACGTTTCCCGCTCTTAATTCGTCTAATAGCATTATTACATTTGTCTTGTTACCCACGACCTGATGTTTAAAGATCACCATGAGGGATTTTCGAAAATATTCACCTTCATTCGTTTGTCATAGGAAAATATCGGAAAGCAACCCCTCGTTTTGCCATACATCGCCCCCTCGAAATAGCCATTTCCTGTATTCACCATGGCCAGTCATAGCCTCGTTGGAACACACGCCCAGCGCTACCGGCTCTCTGTCTACAAACACTATTTTCTTCTTCTTCTTCTTTTCTTCTGCTTTTACGGCCTCATTGGACCACTTCAGTCAATCATTTCTTGGTCCTCTTCTTCAGTAAGTTTCCTTTCCGAGTCGCCCAGTAGCTTTTCATTCGCTCTGATCTTCTCAGGCGTTCCTCATCTGTAAACACCCTTTTAACTGTATTACGTTTGTCTATTTTATCCTGAAATCTTATTTTTATATCTCTCAGTTTTTTTTGTTTTTTTTTGCAAGCCATCCAAGGTTATTTCTAATTCTTTCATATCTTCTCTAATTTCCTTAATCCATCCTACTTGTTGTTTCATATTCCAAAGTTTCACTACAATTTTTCTAGTTAACCTGGTTTCTAGTGTCCTCATGATGTGACCAAAGAAAGAAAGCCGTTTCTTCCGAATAGTATCAGTGATAGGATACAGTTCTCTGTATACCACTTCATTTGGTACTATCCGCCACTGTCCATCTTTCTGATATTTTTTTATTTATGCATGTTCTAGGTATTCTTCTTTGTACTTTTAAAATCTTGTCGATTCTGTTTTTCTGAGTAACTTTAAAAAGAGTTTCACTTCCATATGTCACCTCTGGTTGAACCACCGTCTTGTAATGTTTTAATTTTGTTGCGATTGATAGGCATTTTCTTTTATATGTGGACCATGTTAATTTTTGGGCTTTTATCATTTTATTAGTTCTTTCTTGCCATGCAGGTTTCTCATCCAAGTTGTAAGTTATAATTTCTCCTAAGAATTTAAATTGCTTCACTATTTTAACTTTCTTGTTATTTACTGTTATGTGATTGATTACAAGTGGATTTGCTACCATTATCTCTGTCTTTTCAAATGATATCTGAAGTCCAAATTTTTGTGCTATATTTTGTAGGCTTATTATTTGATTTCTGGCTTCTTGAATATTATTAGCCAGTAACGCTAAGTCATCTGCGAATCCCAAGCAATTTAAGTCTATTTGATCTTTCTTGGTTCCAATTCTTATGCTCCTAGGATTTTCCCTGTACCATTCCCTCATTACATATTCCAAAGCACAATTGAAGAGTAGAGGCGATGAACCATCTCCTTGTCTTAATCCTGTTTTAATCGTAAACGGTTCAGATATTTCTCCTCTGAATCTTACTTTAGATTTGGTGTTTGTTAGAGTTAGTTTTATAATGTTTATTAATTTGGGATGAAGTGCGAAATTCCTTAGTATTTTCAGCAATGAAGATCTATGTATATAATCATAAGCTTTTTTGAAGTCTTTTATTTAAAAAAATTAAAAAGTTTTAACATGCATAGTTTTTTATCCTAGAGACTTGACATTTATTTTCATGATAGAGGGGGTAGAGACCTTTCATTTATGCCGAACAAACTTATCTGTAAACTTGTTAGTTTCCAAAATAGTAAAAATTCAAAATTGAAAATTTTTCAAATAATGTAAAAAATAAAAAGTTTTATTATAAAAAATAAAGGTCATAGAGACCATTCGTTTCAACTATGGCACAACGTTCTATCATGTTTGGTTTTCAAACTATCGCCTACTTTCGAACACAATTTTTTTCAAAAAACATTAAAAATCATAACGAGTGGTCTATAGGAAAGAGGACGTTAGTTCGAGTCCAACGACACCTCATTTGTTAAAATCCGACCATGCGTTCGCCAATTACCGCCAATGTTCGCGAGAAAGTTGGCTATCATTTGTTTTCATCATACAGCCTTGAAACCTGCTACCCTCCTATAGGGCATATTCACCTTTCATTAACGTCAAACAAACTTTTTTCCAAAATTCACCGTTTCCAAAATAGTGCCAATTCAAAAAACAAAAATTTCCAATTAAAAAAAAATACCAACAACATTATTAGCCAAGAGAAAGTCATCCCAACGACAACAATACCTCGTTCGTTAAAATCCGACCATGCGTTCGAGAGATATCGGCAAAGTTTATATGAAAGTAGGGGGCAAAGCAGAACGAACAACCTCCCACTACTACCGACTACAAGTTTTTATTCTAGAGACTTCAAATTTATTTTGGGGTTAAAGGGGGTAGGGCCCATTCATTTATGTCAAACAAACTTTTTTGTAAACTTTCTAGTTTCCAAAATATAGGAATTTCAACATTTGAGTGTTTTCAAAAAATCTCAGAAAATAAAAAAGTTTTATTATAAAATATAAAGGACATAACGACCGTTCTTTTAAGCTATTGCACGATGTTCTATCATGTTTGGTGTTCAAACTATTGCCTACTTTCGAAAACAAACATTTTCATTGTTTATTTTTAGCCTATTTTCATATTTGAAAAAAATAGGCTTATGAGATCACCTTTTGTCCGTGTGTGTGTGCGTGTGTGTGTGTGTGTGTGTGTGAGGTGTGTGTGTGTGTCCCTCTAATAAAATCTAAACGGCTGGAGCAATTTCAATGAAACTCGGTAAGTTCATAGCATTATTCCCGGCGACCTCGACCGTGCCCTTCAAATTTTGTTACGTCTCACCAATCCAACATGGCGGCTGAGCGAAATATTCTACTAGCATTCAATATCTCCGAAACTATTACCGATATCACCCTGAAATTGTGTACGGTGATAAAGGGCACTACTAGAAGTTCACCTATGAGACTTTCAAAAACCTGGTGACTACAAAACCAACATGGCGGTCAAGCGAAATTGAGACTTTTAAATAGACATTTCTCGCGATTTAACTATCCCAACGTAATGAAACTTGTTACAGCAAATGTTTATACACATTGTAATGCACTGGAGTCTAATTTAGTTCAATTGTTTGCATAACCTCAAAATGGCGGCTGTGCGAATTATTTCACTGACATTCCACATCTCCGAAACTATTACAGATATCATCATGCAATTTTGTACGGTGATAAAGGGTACTGATACAAGTTTACCTATGTATACTTCATAAACCTGTAAAGTACAAAACGAACATGGCGACCAAGCGAATTTGAAATATTTTAATAGACTTTTCTCGTGATTTAACACTCTGAGCGCAGTGAAATGTGGTACAGTAAATGATTTTGCAGATTGTAATGCACTGCCATCTAATTTAATTCAATTGTTTACATAACCTCAAGATGGCGGCTGTGCGAAATTTTAAAATTTAGTTTTTATTCTTGTGTCGTAATCATGCGATCGAAGTGAAAGTTTGAATAATGAAGCTAGGCAATAATTGTCCTTGAATGGTACATAACTCTATGGCCTATACATATAACAATCCTAAATGGCGAGCTTCCGAAATATTTAGACGGTTCTCAATATCTATGAATCTTTTACAGCAACCAAACTGTTTTTTTAAATGTTCATAGTAACCTGGTGAGCACAAATCCAACATGGCGGCGACGCGAAGTACAAATATTTAAATGGACGTTTCTCGCGAATTAACTATCCGAGTGCCGTGAAACGTTGCACGTTAAATGCTTATACAAATGTTGATCCACTGGCATCTAATTTATTTCAATTGTTTGCATAATCACAAGATGGCCGGTGTGCGTACTTTTAAAATCTCGTTTTTACTTCGTGTGTTCTAATCATGCGATTGAAGTTTGAATACCACACGTACACAATAATCTTAATGAAATAGTACAAAAATAAAAGTCCATTTGGCGACCATATGAAATATTTAGACGGTTCTCAATATCTACGAATCTGTTACAGCAAATAAAACTGAAATTTTGTATGTTGATAGAGGCAATTAACATGAGCAGGATATATGAAAATAGGCTGTTTAGTTCTTCACGGAACTACTTGTTTATATATATATAACGAGTGGTCCATAGGAAAGAGCACGTCTGCCCGAGTCCAACGACATGTCGCATGCCCATGGTTTCGCGAAATATACATGAAAGTTCAGCGTAGCCGAGCGGCTCGAGTCACACGTTAGAACCATCATCACTCCCCTACTTGAGAGACTTGATAAATGAAATGTGTATGGATTGCTACAGTAGTGTGAAGACTAGAGTCGGGACATCGGAATCGTTTAAAATTGACACTGGACTAAAGCAAGGAAGTGTGTTTTCACCCTTATTGTTCTTAACTGTGATGGATGACATCATGAAGGCAGCAATGAAAGACTATAGTAGGGCATGAATGAAGGTAATGCTGTTTGCAGACGATGTTGTGATCTGGGACGAGGATGAGATGGAGTTACAAGAACAGTTAGACGTAATAAATGAAAAGGGTGAGCAATGGGCATTGAAGTTAAATGTGGAGAAGAGTAAAACAGTGGTGATGAGTTGCGGTAAGAAGGAAGGAAAAGGAGTAATCAAAGTCGGAGATAAGGAATTGGAAGTGGTGAAACACTTCAAATACTTGGGAAGCGAACTGACTGAAAAAGGAAGACTAGATTTGGAAATTAGCCGAAGAATACAACTCGGGAATGCTTTCTACCAACAGGTACAGGGACTAGTATTGAACAAGGATTTACCAATTAAGGCTAAAGAAGTTATGTACAAAGCATATTATGTTCCTATAATGACATATGCAGCAGAAACTTGGACTATGACTAAGAGGGATGAGAGCAGGATACAGGCAGCTGAGATGAGATTCCTGAGAAGTATGGTCCAGAAAACGAGGAGATACAGAGTGAGAAATGAAGATACACGGAAAGAACTGAGAGTACAGAAACTAAATGACAAACTGGAGCAAAACAGATTGAGATGTTTTGGACATGTCAAACGGATGAATGCAGTAAGGCTACCAAGACGAGAAAGGGAACGACGGATAACAGGGAAGAGAGGACGAGGAAGACCAAGAATGCGTTGGATGGACTCGGTGAAGTACAGCATTAGAAAACGGAACCTGGATTGGAACACCGTGTCGGATGAGGAATGTTGGAACGACAGTGTCAGCTGGAAAAAGGGAAATGAAGATGATGATGGTAAATGTTTTTTCTTTTTATGAAGAGGAAATTAATTAATAATTTTGTGTCTACAAATGGCATGTGCTAAGTAAATAATATGTTTAGTTATATTATTTTCAGTATGTTATGCGTAGGAAGCAAAAATAACTGTAACCAATGCTACCTAAATACTCCTCGAGTATATTATTGGGAAGAATAAGTTTCATTTCACCCCCTACACTTCCATGTTGATGGAAGTGGCTTCTTTGTAGCGACATTTTTAATTTAACGTTTTGATGCCCAATATCTTATCGAAGTTTTTGAAGCCATTTTTCAGTCTTGCCTTATTCTATTAAAGAAAGCTTTTCAGTCGGTCAACACAAATGTTTCCCAATTACATTGGGCGGGAAACAAGTATTTACAATCCTAATCTGAAAGAAAGCGTGTTATTTTGTGATAAAAATGTAATATTCAGTTCAGGTTAGGGTATATACATACTTGTTAACCACGTAATTTAACTGGCCATAATTTGTTTTGACCGACTGGAAAGCTTTCTTTAACAGTCTAACTACTACTCTTATGTAGTGCGCTTCGTATTTTTTTTTGTAAATTACGAAGTTGGGAAACAATAGAGTCTGGTGCCTAAACCTAAGCTCTTTCACTCCAGTTTAAAGAGTTATTAGTGTGAAGTAGATATTTAATTGATAGGGATTTGTTTTATTATTTTTGGGAGTGACCATAAATGTCAAATATCCAAAAATATTTGTTGTGTTTTGGCAATTAATTTTGAGGTGTATTTGATTTGTGATTAAGGCACATGCAGAGGGAAAAATAAGAGCAGTAGTTCGTTTTAGCATACGTTCGGTTGAGGAAATGATAATTGGTCCATATAATTAGGATCCAGTCTCTTTCCCGCCGATGCTAATAGTTGTCAAAAGAGTTTCGCCCGCCATGGCTAGCGCAGACAGCATGGTTTGTTCTGATTGGTTACTATGGGCAGGAGGTGTCCTGTAATTGGTTGATGTTTGTAATTTGCTATTATGTGGTTTTAATAGGATTTAATTGATTAAAAGTTTGTGGGCTTATTGGGGACTATTTTCAGTTATTGTCACCAATGTTTGGAAAAATAATATTTATTGGTTTCGGAATCTTGCCACACACCAAACATTGTGCTCCACTTTTGATTTCGGTGACCAAGTAATCATAATCTCAACCTAAGTTGAAATGTACAATAGAACGTCACTTTACCGCATTGATTTGACTAGCCATCTTAAATAAACCACGTAGTCTACCTTACTGTATGATTAAATAATAAATTGTACCGTGTAAGCGTTGGCATGGTATTTATTGCGGCGTCACATCACTTGTCGCCATCTAGTCTTTACAACACAAACTAGAAGTCAGCTGCTCGCGGCTCTTTCCGAGCTCCTGGCATTAGCTCAAGGAGCGAGCGCCTTCATTGCCCACCTATGCCTTGAAACTGCAGCCACCACCACCTTAAATTGCAGGTAAAATTATGGCACATTTTGCAATCGTTACCTAGACCTTTGGGATTTAAACTTATCGGCTCAACCTCTACACAACTTTTTTACCGTACCATAATTCCCTTTTTATTAGTGTCTTGTACGTCAAAAATCCTAAAAGTTTAAAATTTGTCAGCACTATCTACTGTTAATTTCAACGAAACAAGCCTTAGACATGAACATATTTTGATTTATTTACTTTATTTCCGTTGGGGGAATGTCTTACAGGCTACAAAGGCTACGTTCCTCAAATAAGAACAGTGCAATTTGCTTTGTCTGCCATGTTTCCCTGGTGAGTGTGTCAAGTTGTCGATCCAGATCGCCGAGTATTAGCAGTGTGGCTCTAGCCACGAGCGAGTGAGGTCCCTCATGTCTGGTGCATCTGAGCAGTGAGCGTGCAACCAACACACGACAACAGTTAAGTGCGCCGGGTAGCTTCGCCTACGCTTAGTACAGGCTATTTGTCAATTGGATAGAACCCCAGGAAGAAAATGCAAAACAACAGGAAAAATACGTTGAAATACTCTTTCCAACGGAACACCACGCGTCCGTCGGCAGCGGAAATTCACACCTTTTTGGCGGAGATGCTGAGACTCACGGTCGACCAACTGGAGACCCTGCAACTTGACGCACCGCCCAACTCTGTATTTATCAGGATAATCTCTCAATCTATTATGGACAAACTTTTGAATAAATTTGCGGGCACACACAGGCTTACTTTGTTTAATGGGGAGTCTGTTTCGGTAGAGATTGCCGCTGCCGGCATGGAAGCAACGCGGGCAAGGCTCTTTAATATTCCGCCTGAATTATCACATGATACAATATGCACCCATTTCGCAAACTATGGTACCGTCAAATCCATCACAAATGAAAGTTGGTCCCATTATTACAAGTTGCCAGTTGCAAATTGTATCCGACAAATACACATTGATTTTAAAAAGCAAATTCGGTCCTTTATAGTAGGTGAGCAGGGAGGGTTCTGACTCAAATACCGTTATTTATGCAAATGAAGGGGGCGTGGCAAGGTCAATGACCTTGAGGTAGGTCATGATCAATGACCTTGAAATAGGTCATTGACCCCAAGGTCGCCGGGACCCCGGAAGGTAAACAAACCTTGGAGGGTCCAGGAACCGGTTTGAGGGGGTGTGGGTGGAGGGGGTGGTAGGGTGTAGGAGTAAGGTGCGGGGGTGGGGTTTCAATGAAACGGAAGGTAAACAAAGGGGTGAGGGAGGGGGGGGAAGGATTGAAGAGGATCTGCTTGAGAGACCCTCTTTGGTCCAGCCTGTTGGTCGACTGAACAACTGCTCTGCTGGTCACTTGTCTTATATAGCTTTGTGTTGTAGCCGATTGGTTCCGAATGCAGCCGAAGGATTCCGATTCTCCATTTGTGCTGACCCGGGAGATTTGAATGGCTTACATTCACGTGTCAGAATAATCAGATTTGAACGATCAACTGGTGTGTGACGTCACAGGAGATTTGACCCTTGAGCTAATTTTCAAATTTGCCTTTATTATTATTATCATCACCATATTGTTTGTGGGAGAGGGGTTGAATGACCTCAAAGGTAAACAAGCATGACTGATGCTGAATCGGGTTTTATTGAATCGAATGAACAGGTTGTGGAACTCTGTGGTATTTGAACTAATAAGCCGGAGCTGGCACAGGGGCAAGTGGGCAAGATGGCCGCTGTGCGCAACTCCCTCATGTTGTTCTTATGGAGGGCGAGGTAAAGCTAGAACAGTGACTGCTGTGCAAGATGGCAGACACAGGGGCAAGTGGGTAAGATGACTGCTATGCGCAACTCCCCCATGATGGTTTTATGGAAGGTGATGTAAAGCCGGCTCAGGGGCTACAGCGCAAGATGGCCACCATGTCCAGAGACAGTAGGATGACGTCATCAATAATGTTTACAAGGAGACTGATTTGTGTGTGTGTGTGGCCTCCTCAGAGGCCGAGTGCAGGTCTTTCTATTCGACGCCCGTTGGCGACCAGCGCGTTGGGATGAGAGATGAAATGGATGAAGATGAATGAAACTGGGTAAGGATGTGGAAGGAAGCGGCTGTGGCCTATTAGAAGGTACCGTCCCAGCATTTGCCCGGTGTTGTAAATGGGAAACCACAGAAAACCATTTCAAGGACGACCGAAAGGAGACTGATGACCTAGTAGTTGATTAATCGGAGGATAAGGTAAAGCTAGCACACGTTCTTGACTGACAACCTGGAGATCTGGGTTCGATCTCTAACTGCTATGAAAATAAATTAGAGTTTGAACGAGTTACACACAGCCTTGTGAGATTAAAAAAACTGATGATGATGATGATAATTGTTGTTTTAAGGGGCCTAACATCCAGGTTATCGGTCCCTAATGGCATGGGTGATTGTGAAGATGATAATGAAATGTAAACTATAAATAAAACTAACTACTAATTTATATACGAGAAGAAGAAATGGAAAACAAAAGGAGAATAAGGCAAATAAAGGACAGGAGGAAAAGAAATGCCCTCAACCCTCGAAGAAGGCAGATTGAGGGACTAGGAAGGAAGGAGAGCTATAAAAGGCAGATAGGAAAGGGAAAGAGGGGAGGGTCCGCCCCCAGCTCAGGAATCCTCGGGGTCGCCAAATCCCGGACTCACCAGCTGTGAGCCCCTGAGGGTGTAGCAATATCTAGGGTGCACCAGAAGTGGTGGGGCTACATACACCCTGCCTCCTTAAGGGCCTTGAACACAAAGCAGAATGTAAAAGGAAATGAAAAAGAAGGCTGACCCCTCGCAGAAGGAGGGTATCAGAAAAGATGAGACAAGGGCTAATTAAGGCGGGAAAAGAAGAGACACCCTATGCCTCGGATACCCTAATACTGTCGGGGTCGAAAGAGAACAAGAGTTGACCAAGTGAGGTCGACAGGAAAGAAGACGGAGAGGAGCCCGTTACAAGTAAGTGGAAGCATTGCCGGACTCAGCTGGGGCCCCGAGGTCGCCAACCCACGTTCCACTAGATGTGATCCCCTGGGAGGAGATGAAGAACTGAGCAGAGGCGGGTTTGATTCACATCTCGAGCATTTTGGAAGTGGTTTACTGTGCTTTCTTCCAGGCAAATGCTTGGATGGTACCTAACTTAAGGTCACAGCCACTTCTTTCCCAATCCCCACCCAAATTACAAATACATAAACTACTACAGACATCACAATTACGCAGATTAACACACATGTTAGTACACGGGACTAATGTCACAAGCCCTAAATAAGCAACAACAACAACAAGGCCTTAAAACCTGTGTGTTAGACATTAGCCATTCTTTTTTGTGGATGCCCTGTTTTGACTGTGGTTGATAGGAAAATATAAGGTTCAAGGAGTTAGGTAGGTTGAAGCGTTCTTTAAGAAATCCTTTACAAGAAGGAATAACTTGAGCTGTCTTTTGACAGTGGCGGGTATTGGGAGAACAGGAGCTTGTAGCAAGCAAACCAGATCTGTAACTGCGAGCGAACCCTCCAAGTAGGTCATTGGCCATGAGAAAAAGAGAGTGCTATTGAACACTCACGTGTGGACAGGGAGCTGTATAACATTGACGCACATGGCTGCGCCGCTTTGTAATACACGGACAGTGTCTTAGAATGTTGTTGTATTAGTAACATTTGAGAGAGAAGGGTTTTGATATTGAGATTATTCAGCCCTGTGTACTTGGGTGTGTTACAGTTTTGATTGATAACCTGTGTTATTGTGATGGTATTATTAGTGTGTGTGTTGCTCACAAGGTCAAGTGCACCCCGTTGAGTGAGTGAGATTTTTGAAGTGATTTGTCTTGTCCTGTTGTTTGAATTCCACACAAAAATCAGGTCTTGTGGCTCAAGATTGCAGCAACGTACTTGCGGTCATTTAGCTCTGTGTACTTTGTTGATTGTTTATTTTTTCCGAGAACCTGTGGCATTGCGATGGCTATATTAGTGTGTGTGTATTTGTAATTCATGTGAGGATAGGGAAGAAGGTGGTTGTAAGGTCTTAAGTGAAGAACTATCCTGTCATTTGCCTAGAGTAGAAGTGGGAAACCACAGAAAACCACTTCCAGAACTATTGAGGTGGGAATTGAAACCGCCTCTTCTCAGGTTTACTTCACAAAGTTAAGTGTACCCCGGTCTAACCCTCAGACCAGAATTAAATTTCTTGACAGAGCTGGGAATCGCAGTCAAAACGCTTGCCGCTACACCACATGGTGGACAGCATTACAAAAATATGTAAGGCCCATATTTTAATCTCTACATAGTATAAAGCAAAGGCCTCAATTCTTGGATGCAAGGGGCAATCCCGAGAACCATTAGATGAATATTTGTGTGGTTTTCATCATTCTGTAAAAGATTTCTCGAGGAAGGTTTCTGTAGAAAAACGTTCATTTATGACTGAGCAGTAGCCTAACAATTTCAGTGAATCAAGTTGAAGAAAAACCTGCTGTCTGTGCGGTTTTTTAAGCTTACGCTGGGTAAACCGTTAAAAATATGGAAAAATAACTTCTGCATGTACTATCTATTGGCTGAATAGGTTTTATGAAATAAAATGTACACTTTTCACCGCAAGCATTGTAACCCTTAGTTTCTGATCACACCTTGCAAAAACAGGGAAACATTCATACACGTTTAGTTTTTAACTATGATTTGAAACTGGAAACTTTTAAACAATTTGATTCATCTTGCTGTTATACATTACATCTCACTTACTCACAACTGATGAGTACAACCATCTCTGATGCGTTCGAACTGGTCCACACAACTGATTCTATGCAACAAGGATGTTGCTATTTATACTACTTTTAAACCGGGTAACGCCCAGCTAACGTTTAGTGAAGGGTAAACAACTTTCATTTTCTCAAGGGTATGTCAATGTATAAAAGATTGTATAACGCTAACCATCATTCGCCAACACATCAACCGTCAACATAAGCACATTTGATCACACTAAAAGAAATATGTTGACCACCTCATGGTGTAGTGATTAGCATTCTTGGCTATTACTGCAAAGGTCTGTGCTAGATTTCCGTCTCTTTCAAGAAATGTAATTCTAGTCTGAGGAATAGGACGGGGTTCACTCAACCTTGTATGTCAGAACTGAGAAGAGGTGGGTTCGATTCAAACCACATTGAAACCTAGAAGTGTTCTTCCATTCTTTCTCCCCTGTACTACAGGCAAATTTCCAGAATGGCTTCTAACTTAATGCCATGGTCGCGTTATTCCAAAGTTGAGCTCCACATAACATTGTTACTAATACTAAAAACAACAATAATAGGCCTACTTGTTAACACATAACTCATATAAATATCCAAGTACGTGTAACTCATATCCCTGATGTCCAAGCCCCTAGAAATAATAATATACAGGAGATGACTTTCACATCCACAATTTATTGCAAATTTCAAGTGATTTACTTATCTGCTGAAAAAAAATACTGTAGTTCTATTGTGCACGTATTTCCTTTGAATTTGTTTTGTTGGCAAATAAGTTGATTTGTTTGTCTCTTCAACTACAACTGCCTATTTTCTTTCAGATTTCTTTAGTTTTCAGCTTCAAATGCTTCTCCTGTGGTTGCTTTCAGATTTATTTAGTTGTCAGCTTCAGATGCTTCTCCTGTGATTGCTTTGATTAATCTCATTCCTGTAATGACCTGAAAGAAGTCATGGTTGGTTGGTTCCTCAGTTTAGGGGCTGCGACATCGCTGTCATGTAGCCCCGTGTACTTTGGATGTGTGTGGAATCTGTCTGATAACCGGCGTTAATTGTGATGGCTGTATTAGTGTGTGACATCAGTTTTTAATTCAAATAAGGACTGCACACATTAGATTTTCAAGTAGTTCTAACATTTGCTACCAAGCGCCACCGTCAACAACCAATTAGTTTTGAACATCGTTACTAGATGCCACCGCAAACGTCTCCTGGCGACAAACTTTGAAACCTAAGAGCGTTAGTCAAATAAAACCTATAATTTAACTTCACACAAGTGTAATTAGTGGAAAGTTTTTATCATGCCATTTACTTCTCCTCCGAAGGAAGGCACACCAAGAGATTTTGAACACTCTTAAAAAAATCTGACAACTTCGGTCGGGTTTGAATCCGCGACCAACTACGCCACCAAAGCTGCTGAAATAAGGCATCCACTAACAACTTCTTAATTTACACAAATATTCTGTAATCCAAGAAATGGCTTTTCACGAACACAAATTATACAAATGAAGAATTTCAGCTATTTGTTTTATGTTGTTGTTTCATTTGAGGGCCTTGGGTATCGTGGTCATGTAGCCCTGTGTGCTTGATTTTGTAGAAGTTGTCTGATAACATGTGTTACCGTGATGTATGTACTAGTTTGTGTATTTGTAATTCAGGAAGGATTTGGGTAGGAATCGTCCGTGGCCTTACGATAGGTACCACCCTTGTATTTGCCTGGAGTTGAAGTGGGAAATCACAGAAAACCACTTCCAGGATGGCAAAGGTAGGAATCAAACCCCATTCCAGCTGTCAGATCAGAATTAAAATCTCTTTGCAGAGCCAATTGAACCCTCACCTCCACAATGACAGCCAAGAATACTAGCCACTACGCAACAAGGAGGCTTTTTTCCTGTATTTTAATTTGTCTGGTAACCTGTGTTATTATGGTATCTGCAGTAGTAGTAGTGTGTGTATTTGTAATTTGCGAGACGATTAGGAAGGAGACGGCCATGCGCTCAAGTTAGAAACTACCCCGGCATTTGCCTGGAGTGGAAGTGGGAAACAAAAGAAAACCACTTCCAGGATGGATGAAGGGAAATCGAACCAACCTCTTCTTATTCTTCCTCATGAGGCTGACTGCACCCCGTTCCAGCCCTCAGATCAGAAATAAATTTTTTGGCCGAGTCAGGAATAGAGTCTGGACCTACGGGGTGACAACCAGGAATGCTAGCCGCTACACAACGTGGACACTTACTACTACAGAAACCACTATAACACAGGTTATGAGACAAAATCTACACACACACAAAGTACACACACGTCTGAAATGACCACAATATCGTAGCCCCTCTGTGAAACAACAACAACAACTTCCTCCTCCTACATTAAAAACGATTCAGAACAGACATTACATTTATACATAACTATGTTTCAGCCAAAATACTTCAATTGTTAATTCATTTTAGTGGCTTGGATACAGTGGTTATTTAGCCCCGTGTATTTTAGACGTGCGAGTGTGCGTGTTTGTCTGATAACCTATGTTATTGTGTGTATTTGTAATTTGAGGGAGGATTGGGAAGGAGACGGCCGTGGCCTTAAGTTAGGAACCAATCCAGCATTTGCCTCGAGTAGTAGTGGGGAGACCACAGAAAACCATTTCAAGGATTGCTGCGGTGGGAATCGAACCAACCTCTTCTCAGTTTTGCTTTACGAGGCTGTCCCGTTCCAGCCCTCAAAACAGAATTAATTTCTTGGCAGAGCCGGTAATTGAACCCAGACCTCTGCGTGCGACAGCCAAGAATGCTAACCGCTGCACTAGGAGGTTGCCAAATACTTAAGAACGCATTTTAGGATAAAGATAATCTAATAATTGCCACGGTGGGTGAGTGGTTACCGTATCAGGCTACCAACCCCAAGCTTGCAGTTTCTCTCTTTATACGTTGTTGGCATGTTAAAAAAACATTTGAATTCAGTAGGCCATGTTCATAATGGCAACATTAATCTCGGGATTTTAGGGGCAGATGACCTCGTAGTTCCGCCCCTTAAAACAACAATAACTAACTAACTAACTAATCTTGGGATTTTCCACCAACACAAAAAATTCCTCCTTTCTCTACTAGAAAGCGCTATAGTGTCTAGGAACTTATATATCTAATCTCCATAACTTTCAGAGCGCTCCAAGGAACAATAAACTTCGACATGCAAGCTGCCCTTTGGGCGCAAATAACAAAATTTGCACCCGGCACCCAAGGTTATACAGTATTAAAATATATCTAATAATACTGCTATTGGGCTTTGAGTGACGCCGGGGTGCCGGAATTTCGCCCCAAAGGGGATCTTTAACGTGCTTGTAAATCTATAGCCACGGCTCCCTCGCATTTGCGCACCCTCAAATGCCAGCTGACTGCACTAGAATACGAACCTGCAACCTTGGGCCCAGCAAGCAAGAACATTACCACTGAGCCACACAGCCAGCCTAAATGGTAATCAAACCCACATCTACACAGTTTTTGCCTCACAAGGCTGAGTGTACCCCAGTGCCATATCATGTTCATTCACCCCTGTGTACTTGGGTGTTTGTAATTTTTTTGCATGATAACGCATGTTATTGTACTAATGACTAACATTTACAAGTTATTGCGCTTAATTATCTTATCTCATTAGCCTTTAGGTCTAAATGATGTACTGTATGTCCTATATTATTGGTAACATGTGTTACTGTGGCGTCTGTAGTAGTGTGTGTATTTGTAACTTGCGATTACAAAAAAAAAGAGACAGTGATAACCTAAAGTTGGAAACCATCCTAGCATTCGCTTGGCGTAGAAATGTGAAACCATGGAAAATCAGTTCCAGAATAGATGAGGTGTGAAATGAACCCACCTCTTCTCAGTTTTACCTCGCAAGGCTGAATGTACTGTCTGTCAAGAAATGTAATTTCAGTCTGAGGATTAGAACAGGGTACACACAACCTTGTAAACCACACACACTAATACAACCAACACAATAACACAGGTTATCAAACAAAACTGTAACACACCCAAGTACACAGGGATGAATGATCCCACTAATTATCAAACCCGTATCTATGAGGCGAGTGCCAATTATACTAGCCGCTAAACCTCAAGGTGGTTATAAACATACTATTTAACATAGGATCTATCCTGGAAGTCAAGGTTTGATTTCCAAATCTGCTAAGAAATGTAATTCTAGTCTGATGGTTAGAACGGGGTGCACTTGACCTTGTGAGCAACACACACACACTAATAATACCATCACAATAACACAGGTTATCAATCAAAACTGTAACACACCCAAGTACACAGGGCTGAATAATCTCAATATCAAAACCCTTCTCTCTCAAATGTTACTAATACAACAACATTCTAAGACACTGTCCGTGTATTACAAAGCGGCGCAGCCATGTGCGTCAATGTTATACAGCTCCCTGTCCACACGTGAGTGTTCAATAGCACTCTCTTTTTCTCATGGCCAATGACCTACTTGGAGGGTTCGCTCGCAGTTACAGATCTGGTTTGCTTGCTACAAGCTCCTGTTCTCCCAATACCCACCACTGTCAAAAGACAGCTCAAGTTATTCCTTCTTGTAAAGGATTTCTTAAAGAACGCTTCAACCTACCTAACTCCTTGAACCTTATATTTTCCTATCAACCACAGTCAAAACAGGGCATCCACAAAAAAGAATGGCTAATGTCTAACACACAGGTTTTAAGGCCTTGTTGTTGTTGTTGCTTATTTAGGGCTTGTGACATCATAGGCAATTAGTCCCGTGTACTAACATGTGTGTTAACCTGCGTAATTGTGATGTCTGTAGTAGTTCATGTATTTGTAATTTGGGTGGGGATTGGGAAAGAAGTGGCTGTGACCTAAAGTTAGGTACCATCCAAGCATTTGCCTGGAAGAAAACACAGTAAACCACTTCCAAAATGCTCGAGATGTGAATCAAACCCGCCTCTGCTCAGTTCTTCATCTCCTCCCAGGGGATCACATCTAGTGGAACGTGGGTTGGCGACCACGGGGCCCCAGCTGAGTCCGGCATTGCTTCCACTTACTTGTGCCGGGCTCCTCTCCGTCTTCTTTCCTATCGACCTCACTTGGTCAACTCTTGTTCTCTTCCGACCCCGACAGTATTAGGGTATCCGAGGCATAGGGTGTCTCTTCTTTTCCCGCCTTAATTAGCCCTTGTCTCATCTTTTCTGATACCCTCCTTCTGCGAGGGGTCAGCCATCTTTTTCATTTCCTTTTACATTCTGCTTTGTGTTCAAGGCCCTTAAGGAGGCAGGGTGTATGTAGCCCCACCACTTCTGGTGCACCCTAGATATTGCTACACCCTCAGGGGCTCACAGCTGGTGAGTCCGGGATTTGGCGACCCCGAGGATTCCTGGGCTGGGGGCGGACCCTCTCCTCTTTCCCTTTCCTATCTGCCTTTTATAGCTCTCCTTCCTTCCTAGTCCCTCAATCCACCTTCTTCGAGGGTTGAGGGCATTTCTTTTCCTCCTGTCCTTTATTTGCCTTATTCTCCTTTGGTTTTCCATTTCTTCTTCTCGTATATAAATTAGTAGTTAGTTTTATTTATAGTTTACATTTCATTATCATCTTCACAATCACCCATGCCATTAGGGACCGATAACCTGGATGTTAGGCCCCTTAAAACAACAATTATCATCATCATCATCAGTTTTTTTTATCTCACAAGGCTGTGTGTAACCCGTTCAAACTCTAATTTATTTTCATAGCAGTTAGAGATCGAACCCAGATCTCCAGGTTGTCAGCCAAGAACGTGTGCTAGCTTTACCTTATCCTCCGATTAATCAACTACTAGGTCATCAGTCTCCTTTCGGCCGTCCTTGAAATGGTTTTCTGTGGTTTCCCATTTACAACACCGGGCAAATGCTGGGACGGTACCTTCTAATAGGCCACAGCCGTTTCCTTCCACATCCTTACCCAGTTTCATTCATCTTCATCCATTTCATCTCTCATCCCAACGCGCTGGTCGCCAACGGGCGTCGAATAGAAAGACCTGCACTCGGCCTCTGAGGAGGCCACACACACATACAAATCAGTCTCCTTGTAAACATTATTGATGACGTCATCCTACTGTCTCTGGACATGGTGGCCATCTTGCGCTGTAGCCCCTGAGCCGGCTTTACATCTCCTTCCATAAAAACATCATGGGGGAGTTGCGCATAGCAGTCATCTTACCCACTTGCCCCTGTGTCTGCCATTTTGCACAGCAGTCACTGTTCTCGCCCTCCATAAGAACAACATGAGGGAGTTGCGCACAGCGGCCATCTTGCCCACTTGCCCCTGTGCCAGCTCCGGCTTATTAGTTCAAATACCACAGAGTTCCACAACCTGTTCATTCGATTCAATAAAACCCGGTTCAGCATCAGTCATGCTTGTTTACCTTTGAGGTCATTCAACCCCTCTCCCACAAACAATATGGTGATGATAATAATAATAAAGGCAAATTTGAAAATTAGCTCAAGGGTCAACTCTCCTGTGACGTCACACACCGGTTGATCGTTCAAATCTGATTATTCTGACACGTGAATGTAAGCCATTCAAATCTCCCGGGTCAGCACAAATGGAGAATCGGAATCCTTCGGCTGCATTCGGAACCAATCGGCTACAACACAAAGCTATATAAGACAAGTGACCAGCAGGGCAGTTGTTCAGTCGACCAACAGGCTGGACCAAAGAGGGTCTCTCAAGCAGATCCTCTTCAATCCTTCCCCCCCCCCCTCCCTCACCCCTTTGTTTACCTTCCGCTTCATTGAAACCCCACCCCCGCACCTTACTCCTACACCCTACCACCCCCTCCACCCACACCCCCTCAAACCGGTTCCTGGACCCTCCAAGGTTTGTTTACCTTCCGGGGTCCCGGCGACCTTGGGGTCAATGACCTATTTCAAGGTCATTGATCATGACCTACCTCAAGGTCATTGACCTTGCCACGCCCCCCTCATTTGCATAAAGGGGCGTGGTGGCTCAGCGGTCTAGCTGTATGCCTCTCACCAAGGCGGTCCGGGTTCGATTCCCGGTCAATGCATGTGAGATTTTCGAATTGAAATGCCATGTCCTGTGGTTCGGATTCCACGTAAAAAGGAGGTCCCGTGGCTCATGATCTCGCGATTAACGGTCACGTTAAACTACAAGCACAATATCATTTGCATAAATAACGGTATTTGAGTCAGAACCCTCCCTGCTCAACTACTCTTTATCATGATTGATGGGCACCGTGGACAGGTTAGTTATGAAGGGCAAGTTAAAACATGTGCCTTATGTCAAGTTATGGACCATCTCCGTATCGACACTCCGCGCCGATACTCGGCCATGACGTGCCTTGAACGCGACACACCGACAACTAGCCTTGCGGCTATGGTCACCCCTAGTTCCAGCCGCCGTATGGACGACTCCTGGCTTCACAGCCCAGCCGATACTCAAGCACGCTACGATACAGGCATTCACCCACTAGACTGCACGCCTCCAACGGGGGCGGAGCCTGTCACCCTGGCTGGCAGCATAGGTGTGCCTGACATGTTTCCAAAGTCTGTGGTCTTGCACCAGGAAGAGTCTTCACAGCAACCCTTGGATGCTGACCGGTCATTCCCTCCAGTCGCCAAACCTACCCATAGTTCCCCCCACGGAGAAGGCTCGGCACAGGAAAATTCGGGGATACGCAAACCGCCCACCTGGTCTGAGGACATTGAGGAAAGCATGCTCGTTAGCCTCGGGCCTACTTGCGATGACTCGGATGCTTCGCTCGCAACCGCAGTCGTGAAAAACCATAAACCTAAGCGCAAGGTTTACCCTACTTCCGATGACTCCGATGTTTCGCTCGCCACCGAACTAGTTAAAACCCGTTAAGCTCAGAACAAGCCTAAGCAGCTGAAGAAAGGTGAAATACGTGTCAGTGAGATAGACCCCCGTTTCCGAGTGCAGGAAACTCCCAGAAGTTGTCCAACAGAGGCCTCACCTGCTGCGAGCTTTACTACCGGCGAAGCCATTGAGGTTCAGCAAATGGTGTCGGCCCTGTGTCATATGGCAGCCCTTCCTAGCCCCGGACCCATTATTTCACTTCTACGCAAGTGCGCTCAAATGGGTCAGCATGAGGGAATCCCCGAGTTCGTTAGCAAGATGCGGGCTAAATATAGTGAGCAGTCCCGGGAGGCACTGCAGGATTTGGATCTACAGTTAGCTCCCCTCTTAGCCGATATCAACTATGGACCATAGTTCATATTTGAGGACCTATGCCACAGTAAATGTTCCTGGCTTGAGGAATACGGCCACTCAGACGCTGTTAAGCAGTTTTTTGCGTGAATATGGTGTTGACATTCTTTTTCTGCAAGAAGTCAGCGAATGCAACATTGGCTTTTTGTATGATCATGACTATATACTGTAGTTAACATGGGCACCTCTGCTAGGGGTACGGTCATTATCTACCGTAAAGGCACCCTAGTAACTGATGTGGTGGTGGATCCTTCCGGGCGTATAACGTCTGCTACTGTACAGGCCGTCAGGATCATAAATGTTTACAGTCCATCTGGCTCCAATTATAAATCTGAGTGAAACGTTTTATTTAGGCAAGACATCTTACCCCACCTGGTAACGAATCTCCCCATTCTATTGATGGGGGATTTCAACTGCACCTTACGCCCCCAGGATCAGACTGGTTCCTTCCATTTCTGTCCTGGGCTACAGGGACTCACCCAGAGCATGCAACTAATTGATATATGGCCACACATACATGGCAACCAGATCCAGATGCCGTGAGGCCTCTAAATCCGGGATTCATCGGGAGTATATGTCCAGTACGCTCGCCTCACGTGTACGCGGCTGTCGGATAATCCCTGTCGCTTTTGGTGACCACAATGGCTTTTTATTTACGGCGCGAATTGCCGCCCCGGCACACACAATACAAGGGCAAGGCACGTGGAAAATGAATACCAACTGCTTTGATAGGGAAGAGGATTCAAAGCGTATTGAGGCTGTGTATCGGCAGTGTCAACGGTTGAAACACCGTTTTAACAATGGGGCTGACTGGTGGTTAGAAAAGGTGAAGCCGGCCATTCCGGCAGTCTCCAAAGCCATAACCTTTGAACGTAATCAACGTTTATACAGGAAACTGGACTTCTATGACACCGTGTTACAGGACCTCCACCATCGTGAACAACTTGGGGAAAATGTGTCGGTGGCACTCCGCCGAATTAAGACAACCATCTGCCATGTCCGAGAAAGCAATTTAGCCACCCTGCAGCAGCATGTCAAGAAATATTCCTTGATTGACAGGGAAAAGATGTCTGTTTATCATCTTGGCCGTCTCCGCCGCTCGCAAGGGCGTCAGTGTATTCGTCAGTGGACGGGACCAGATGGGGGCATATTAACGACCTGTGAGGAACTACTTGCAGAAGGTGAGCGCTATTTTCGGGAGATGCTGGCTGAGGAACCAGTCTCAGAATTGGCAGGTACCCTACTCTTGACGTCTACGGACCGGCACCTATACAACGACTGAATGCGTCAACTTGGTGCCCCAATCATGAAGGCAGATATCGACTATGCTCTCCGAAACACAGCTAATAACAAGACTACGGAATAGATGCTCTGCCGTACGAATGGTACAAACACTTCTGGCACCTCGTTGGGGATGAGGTCACCCAAGTACTCAACTTCCTATTCACACATGAAGTACCCCACGGCTTTACGGCAGGCGTTATCCTTTTGATTCCCAAGCTTAATGGTGTGCGGGGTATTGCTGACTACAGACCAATAACTATTCTCAACACGGATTACAAGTTGCTGGCCAAAGTCCTAGCACTTAGGCTAAAAAGTGTGCTGCACAGCTTGATAGGCCCTGGTCAAACCTGCACGATATCCCAGAAGACCATTCTGCATAGCATTCTTGCTGTCAAGACCTCATTCTTTATGCTTCAGGCATAGCGTATAGAAGATAAAGTGACGTGACTTGTGGAGTTTGTATGGTCCAGCCGCTAGGCAGCTCTAGCGTCGGCTAGCGCTGAGTAGAGGACGGTATCAATACAAGCAGTTGAATGTTACTTTTCAGTAACTGAATGTTATCAGCTTACACTACGTTGTAATAGACAAGATGATCCAAATATAAAATTATCCGCACTGAGTATATACAACGCTGACGTCTGTTGTGTTAATTATGAAACATCAGATTGCGTCATAGGCTCATATAATAAGGAAATAAAACATGCGGACGCGGATCAAAATGTAACTAAATGCATAAAAATCGTAAAACTACAGACCATTCACTACTGCACAAATAAAGTACAGTAAATATAATATAATACAGTATAATGACAAACTCACCCATATAACTTATAGCTCTCAGTTGTCCGAAAGTTTGGACATCTTATGCGACGATTTTCCAGACTTTGAAGATGACTGCTCTTTCCTAATTTATTTCGTACAAAAGAAAAAGCGGCACTTCATGAAATGAAAAACTAGTTTTCCAATAAGGTCCAGTTTATGTTCCATACAACATCCTAAATCACACGGCCCTAAAACAATCTCATCAATGCTGTCCAAACACTCATAAAATATATCACCCCGCAAATTTTCAACGACTACTTCGACCTGTAAAATAATGTAGAAGACACTGTCGGACGGGTGAGTTAGGTAAGGGAATTTATTGTGCAAAAGTCCTTTATATTAGTGAAAGTTGCAGCTGTTGTGTCCGACGGCCTTTCACTTTGAAGGGATGTTGCACACTTCACACAGCCGATTCCTTTCCTTAGTTGCTTGACAAAGTACCATGCTAGATAGTGTGGGACTGCACCAGGCTTCAAACTCCAACACATTTTCGCCATTTCGACTGTCTTTCCTTCTATAATGAAAGGGTCCGTTTTAATAAGGAAATTATCGCAGCAATGTTTGTCACATACATATGACTTACTTTACAATTTAATGTCTTTCCTCGGAATGGCCTTAGCCCATTTAAATAAATCATATTCGGCTTTTGGAGGTCTAAAATAGTGCCTACATTTTGCAGATGACTTGTCGTATCCAGATCGGCATCCGGGAACAAAACAACACGGCTAATCCACTTACACAGTTTTGTTTGACGAATCTTACCAGGTTATAATTCAGTCGACAGCACAAATGTAAAGAAATAAGTGTAAAGGCTTACAAATACTAAACACACCAGTGTCATATCGTATGTATTATTTCACTATCGCTTCTTGATCGCACACATTTTTCAACACCAAAAAATAAGGACTAAACGCGGCAGCATCTCTGTGTTTTCAAACTCGCGAGCGCTTAGAAAGTGACTCCCGCCAGCAACTATCAACCGCTACGCAGTCTACCGGCGGGCGCAGCAACTACCCATATTAAAGCACGGCCGTGACTAAAGATACGGCAAATTCGGGAGTCGGCACACTTTCTCTTCTAAACGCTATGCTTCAGGTAATGGAAATCACGCGGTTGCCTTGCTGAATATTGACCTGAACAAAGCCTTTGATAGGGTCGCCCACGCATATCTTTGGCAAACTCTGCGTCACTTTCACATTCCTCTGGGCGTCATACACTGCCTCCAACGACTCTATGCATCCGCTTCATCCAGAGTGTTGATAAATGGATTTTCATCCCGTCCAATTCCCGTCCATAAATCCATCAGGCAGGGCTGCCCATTGTCGATGGTGCTCTTTGTTTTGGCTAATGAACCCCTGATCCGAAGTCTGGACGAGAAACTCCAAGGTATCGATCTGCATGGTGCCAGTATCACCCTGCGGGCATATGCCGATGACGTGACCGTCTTTATCACTGATGAGTCAGAACTTACGTCTACGAAGATCATCATGGACACCTACGCCCTAGCATCAGGTGCACGCATCAATGCCGTGAATTCATCGCTCATGCCCATCTGCTTTCCTACAACAATCAGGACTCCGCACGACCTAGCCATTCCCATAGTTGACAGGTGTACAATCCTGGGGATAACTTTCTTCCCCGATTTTGCAGAAACTGTCAGCTACAACTGGAACCGTCGGCTAAATACGCCGAGATTTCAATTAAAGGGAGAACTGACGAGAAGATTGAACCTGATACAGAAAGTGTGGTTTATTAATACCTTTGCCCTGTCCAAAGTATGGTTTCTGGCACAAGCCATTCCAGCTCCGCACGTTCTCTGCCAACGAATGGAAATGGCCTTCGGATATTTCCTCTGGTCCGGATACCGCTATCGGATTCGTCGAGATCAAATGAACCTTTTACTTCGAAGAGGCGGACTGCAACTTGTGGCAGTTATACACAAATGTGCCGCCTTGCTGGCCACACAGCTTTTTCGAGCGCAACACCATATGGGAGACCCCTTTGACACTGTCTGCATACAGTCACTTGTTCCAGGTGCGAATCCCCAGATGCTCATCCCAGCCAATGTTTTCAAGAAGGAACGGCCAATTCTTAACCGTCTGGAATCCAGTGTCTCCACACCCTCCACCGCCCTCCCTAGCAAGGTGCTTTATAGGTTTCTGCTCGCCGAAAGACTCTTCACTCCCTATATACAGATAAAATATCCTACGCGAGCCTGCTCGACTATTTGGGAGAACCTGTGGAATCCCTGGATTCCACTGGAATGGCGATCGACATTGTATGAGTACCTCAATGAAATTGTGCCAACCAGAGAAAAACTGTCTCGGCATGGGCATAGTGATGTCGACCTGTGTGACGCCTGTGGTCGCACTGACACATTAGACCATCGGGTCACTATGTGTGGGAATGCGACAGTCGTCTGGACTTGAACCTTCCAGGCAGTATATGGAATCTGCGGACGGCCGCTGGACATGTCCGATGGCATGAAGGTGCAACGTTTTGCAGTACAACATTCCACTGGGGAAAAGCGTAACGCCATCCTCTGGTTCACTGCGGGAGTGATTCATTATAACCTCTCTCGCCACAGGTCTCGGGACCACACACTGGCGGGGTTCTTGGACCATCCCCGCAGGGAGAGATGGAAAACCGCCAAACATGGAACACTGACTGCAGCGTTTGGACGGCTGTTATGTATGTTTTGATTTGGACAACCACGAGTTCTTATCGTCAGCCTGGAGTGTTTAATGCTTATAAGTGCTTTTGACTTTAAAATGGTACAGTGACGATTACCTTCTGTGTTGACCTTTACAAAGGTGCAGTGACAATTTGTTTCTGTGTTGCTTTACAAACAATGGTGCAGTTCCTTTTATTTTCTGTGTTGACTGTTCACATTGTGCACTGACAATCCCTTTCTGTGTGCGTAAAGTTATTACTATGTCAATAAAACCACTTATGTAAAAAAAAAAGTATTTGTTGTGTCTGAACCAGGCCGCGTAGCCAATTACGTCATAGGCCGAACAAGATGGACAATCATACCTGATTTGCTGAACACTGGTGTAGATTTCAACTGTCATGACATAGGAACCTTGCCCTGTGTACACTCTCATAGAAAATTTGAATATTTTATACCAGAGCCTCCCAAATGGGCGAAACTTCGCGCGTGCAAACCAAGACTCAGAGGTTCTGTTCACCATGCATCGGACCAGTGTTAAGTCTAAGGGCGACTCAGCTAAGCTCGACTCAACTCGGCTCGTATGCAGTAACGCACTACACAGAAACGAGGTAAGAGTGCGCCATAGACGGCTTCTTTATCAGTGAAACAGACTCTTACGTAACAATGTAGTTATTTATTTATTAATTTACTTATTTATCGTATGGCTCTTAGTGCCGGGAGTGTACGAGGACATGTTCGACTCGCCTGAGTCAGTAGCTGCTTCCAGGGTTTGCTACAAGTTCCGTTCAGTTTCAAGTAGTTCCAACTTTCGCCACCGGATATCAATGATGACTAGTGGTGAACGTTGGAACTTTGATAAAGCGTTCCAACGAAATCTAACCTAACAATTTAGCATCACTCAAGTTTAGTCTGTAGAAGGATCTTTTACACGCCATCAATCTATGACATGGGACCGCCGGCTTTACTTCCCCTCCGAAGAAAGGCATACTGAAGAATTTTAACGCTCATAAAAAATCCGACGACGTCGGCCAGGTTTGAACCCGCTATCTTGGCCACAGCAGTTCAGCATGCTACCAACTACGCCAACGAAGCCGCTTAACAATGTAGTAATCTCCACCTTAGAAAGTAAATACACCCGAAAGTCCATTCCTCGGCTGACACTATAGCAAAGACTGGTTACATGTTGGAAGTCGCCGGTAATAGACCAAAAGAACGACCTAAACAGCGATGGGCCGATACCGTTCACAAAGAACTGAAGAGCGTCAATCTCCACCCTGACATGGCACAGGACAGAACTAAATGGAGACATGGCGGACCCTGCCACCAGGCGGGACAAACGATGAAGAAAAGAAGAAGAATAAGAAGAAATACATAACAACACAGGACATTCAGAAATATATATACTGAATTTATAGGGGACGCCAGAGTGGAACAATTTAGAAAGATGAATATTCTTGAAGAGTTATTGTTTTATAAGTCGTCGGATTTCTTAAGAGCGTTAAAAGATTCCTCAATATGTCTTCCTTCGGAGGGGAAGTAATGCCGGCGGTCCCATGTCATAGATTTATGGCATGTTAAAGAACCTTCCACTAATTACACCTATGTGAAGCTAAATTATATATAGGTTAAACATTCGACAAACGCTCTTAAGTTCGGACGTTCGTCGCCAGGAGCCGACTGCGGTGGCATCTGGTAATCAAGTTCTGAATTAGTTGTCGTTGACGGTGGCGTTTGGCGCCGAAAGTAGGAAGTACTTGAAAAAATTCAATGTCTGTAGTCCTCACTTGAATTGAAAACAGATAAAACACACTACTACAGTCATCACAATTAACACCGTTCATCAGACAGATTCTACACACACCCAACGTACACGGGGCTACATGACCGCGATGTCGCAGCCCCTAAACTAAGGAACCAACCAACCAACCAGGGACTTTGCGACATCTTTCAAGTTGCTATATTAAAGACTCCACATCTCAACTAGTAGTTGTATTTTCCATGTACATTTCATAGGCTAAAATACTTTTGTAGATCTATGTTCTGTGTATTTTCTCTATCATATAATGAGTATTTCTGTGTAGAATCATGTGATGCTGTTCTACCATAGCTTACTTTAAATAATATAGCCTCGAATAAATACATTAAACAAAATAAAAAATAGTCATCATAAAACCCTTGTATAGGCTTAAATACATGTTGAGTTGAAACAAAATAACTGTAATAACCAAATATACTTACCAAATTATCATTTAAATGTTTATCACGTATGTAGTTACATAGCAATGGTATGTTTTGCATTTTTGTACGGGTAATCAAAACCTTCATCAGTGGAAGCACCACAGTGACAAGTTACATATTTTTGCAATTAATTTGCCATATGTTGTATACGCCACTTGTTTTCGAACTAATGTAATGCATAATCCCTGGGATGGTGCAATTAAAAGTCTATACTCATGTTATTTTACGAAATTAATGAGCTGTCGAAATGACATTGGGGATTGCACATTGCAAATTATTTGTGTGAACGAGAAGATAATAGGGTGGATGGGAAACGTATTTAAATGAAATGTTGTCGACTGACGTGTAAAAATACTCGCCAGTATAATATGTGAGTGACTATTAAGAGTAAGTGAGGTTCAAATAACATTGTTAGTGGCCCAGGGAACATCTGGTGCATGAACTGATTGGGGATCAACGTATGCTTTGGAGCCGGGCATGATAATATCCTGGATAAATATAGCAAACATTTCATTTCGGTGAATGTGTGTCCTTTGGAACTTGAGCAAGTTGACAGGCCATGTTGTATTCAAGGAAGAGTAAATACTGATTACTCCCTGATAGTGCTTCACTTTAATTAATAAAATAATCCATGAACCAGCTTTCTTGCTTTTAGATCGAGATGTACATTAATATTAATAATAATAATAAATTAAAATATCTTGGGGAATGGGTCCAGCAAAATGGCCTTGACAAGGAAGCAATAGAAGCAAGAATCAAGAAAATGGAAGTCGCTTTCCAAACCACCCGCAACACATATAACAAAAAGTGCTTTTCTATGAACACAAAAATTCGTCACTACAACACTGTCATCAAACCAGTACCGCTATATGCATCTGAATGCCTTATCCTATCCGAGAAATGTTTGCTCACTAATTTTGAGAGAAAAGAAAGAAAGAAAGATCCTACACCCCATACATGGCCCGGACTACAAAAATGGCATCTACATCAGAAAATCCAGGCAAGAAATATACTCGAAGATAGAGAAGATCACAGACACTATGCGAAAACGCAGAGTTTGCTTCTACGGACACATGATCGACTCCCGATGGACGAAACGTATCTTCAGTATATTCGACTCAAAACCAAAAACGACAATGCCATGGTATGTTAACATCCAGAAAGATCTGAAAGAAATGGGGATACGAACAGAAGATGCACAAGATCGAAATCTTTATAGAACAGCCATCAAGACGTTTGGAACTTTCCGGGACGAAAAACGGACAACTGGTGCGAAATGGACAGAAGAACGTCGTGCTAAGCACAGTGAGTTCATGAAGGCAATGTGGATCAAGCAAAAAATGAAAAAATGCCAGAATGTAAAATGAGGCTTATCGAGGTCCCTAGTTGGCCGATTAGCGAAATTAAATGAATGAATGAATAATAATAATAATAATAATAATAATAATAATAATAATAATAATAATAATAATAATAATAATAATAATAATAATAATAATAATCCGACGTTACAATACGGTAAATAAGCCGGAGTCTGTATGCTTCAGGATGTATGTTTTCCATAAAAAAGGCGAAATAGAAGAGTTAGAGCAAAAGGAAAGAAGGATACTTAGAAAAACATTGGGACCACTAAAAACAGAAAGTGGAGAGTTCAGAAACAGAAAAAATGACCACCTCTACAAAAATAAAGAATTTGAAAAAATTCACGATACGATCAGGAAAAGGAGGGCTAGTTTCTTCAGACACGTAATGAGGATGAATAACACCAGACTCACAAAACAAATTTTCAGTCATGTATACAAAAGCAAGAATGGTAATCAATGGGTACAAAGTGTAAAAATGGATATGGAAGTGATGGAAGTAACAATAGATATTATTCAGGACAGACCACTTTTCAGAAATATGATAATAAATGTTGATGATGTTGATAATTGTGGTTTTAAGGGGCCTAACATCTAGGTTATCGGCCCCTAATGGTTTGGGTGATCGTTAAGAGTATAATGAAATATAAACTAAAACTAACTACTAACTTATATACTAAAGAAGGAAATGGGAAAAAGGAGAATAAGGCAAATAAAGGACAGGAGGAAATGAAATGCCCTCAACCCTCGAAGAAAGCGGATTGAGGGACTTGGAAGGAAGGAGAGCCATGAAAGGCAGATAGGAAAGACGAGAGGGTCCACCCCATAGGTAAGAGACAAAAGGGGGAAAACCGGACCCAGCTCAGGAATCCCTCGGCGTCGCCAACTCCCGAACTCACCAGCAGTGAGCCCTTGAGGGTGTAGCAATATCTAGGGTGCACCAGAAGTGGTGGGGCTACAAACACCCTACCTCCTTGAGGGCCTTGAGCAGAAGGCAGGAGATAACAGGAAAAGCAAAAGAAGGCTGGCCCCTCGCAAAAGGAGGGTATCAGAAAAGTTGAGACAAGGGCCAATTAAGGCGGAAAAGGAAGAGACTCCCTAGGCCTCGGATACCCTAATACCGTCGGGGTCGGAAGAGAACAAGAGTTGACCAAGTGAGGTCGACAGGAAAGAAGACGGAGAGGAGCCCGGCACAAGTAAGTGGATGAAATGCCGGACTCAGCTGGGGCCCCATGGTCGCCAACCCACGTCCTACTAGATGTGAGCCCCTCGGAGGGATAATACATGTCAAGGGTTTCCAGGAGAAGGAAAAGAAGAAGCGGGTTAACATCTGGACGGAAGAGAGAAGAAGGAGACAAAGTGAAGTAATGAAGAACTACTGGAAGGCAAGAAAGGATAAAGGAAATAAGAGACAGTGTATGGAATGTTTTTTTTACGCGGTCCAAAAATGGCCAAAATCGAGGAAAGAAGAAGAATATCCTGAGAATATCAAGTTTCTAGCGTCAATACTATTGGTTGGGCTTTCATTGATAAAGGCCTAATAGATTTTACTTAAAATTACTAATGATAAGGCACATCTCGGAAGTTACATAGATCTCTGATTTATCGCGTATTGGGTCCACAAAAGGACAACCACAAAATGAATCAGTAATCATATACACGACATTACTCCTCTAGCAGCTGGGTGCTGGGAGTTAACCTGGAAGTAACTCACTTAACGGACATGCGTAGCCATGCATTACCTCAAACAGGCCGTGTTTGTTTGCTGCAATTTGCGAGCTTTCTGTTGCCTCAGAGACGATATTGCCCAGACTCGATCAGATGATACTACACAATTACCGCCACATTGAGGGAAGCAATAGCCAATACTCTCCAAATGACCAGCGGCAATGCGGTTGCAATTTCGAGACATCATATTAAGCACCCAATTGTGCTTCACAAAATCAAGGATCGCAGTGTACAGAATCACACAAAAGCATTATTCCTGTTCGTTTTAATACAAGTTGAACGATCATCCTTTAATCAGTACCTGGATAATTTACATTAGAATCGGCATAAACATCTTCCGTTGTTGTTGTTGTTGAGTCCTCAGTCATTTGACTCGTTAGATGCAGCATCCATGTCTCCCTGTCCTGAGCTAATCGTTTCATCTCTACATAGCTACCACACCCTACATCCGAGGCAATCTGTTGAACATATTCTAACCTTGGTCTACCCCTACGGTTCTTGTCCTCGACCCTTCCTTCCATTACTAAACTTGCTATTCCAGGGTGTCTTAATATGTGTCCTACAAACCTATCTCTTCTCCTCATTAGCAGTCACCAGAAACATCTCTCTTATCCCACTCGTCTTAATACCTCTTCGTTTGTAGCCCTATCTATCCATCTGATCTTCATCATTCTCCTGTAACACCACATTTCAAAGGCTTCAATTCTCCTCTTTCCTGCTGCACCAATTGTCCAAGTTTCACTTCCATTGAGTGACACGATCCAGACAAAGGCTTTCAAAAATGACTTCCTAATACCTAAATCTATATTCGATGTCAACAGGTTCCTTTTTTTTTGTGGAAATGCTTTCCTTGCCTGAGCCAACCTACTTTTTATATCCTCTTTGATTCGTCCATCACTAGTTATTTTGCTTCCTAAGTAACAGACGTCTCCTACTTCCTTCAGCTTTTCACCTGCCAATTTTGATGTCCATAGTTGTTTCTGATTTTTTTTCGGCCGCATTACAATATTTTTGTTTTACATTTATTAATTTTCATCATGAATTCTCTCCTCAAGACGGAATCCATACCATTCAAAATCTCATTCAAATCCTCAGGCGTGTCGGCCAAGATGACGATGTCATCGGCAAATCTAAGAGTTGAAATTATTCTCCTTGAATCTTCACTCGCACTTTAAATTTTTCTCCAAATTTCCCTTCCATTTCTGATTTTAAATGTGACACACATGCCTGTTCAGGTTCTGTGAGAATACTTTGCAACAAAAGTCCTATAACAAATGTTATTCTCTGTGCCAGTGGTTCTCAAAGTAGGCTTCGTGGCCCTTGGGGGATCCCCGATAAGTTTTCAGGCGTGCTAAATTTAATTTTGATCAGAATAATTTAATTTTCCTAAATTCTTGATGTTGTGAAATTCAATTTAATAATATAGGCTATTCATTTCTAAAATAAAACTGCATCATGTTTTGAATCCCAAAACTATCCGATAAAGCTTTGAAGTGCTTAACGGTCTAAGTCACGAAACAAACTTGAAGTTGAGAATGGCTCAGTGGTGAAATTATCAGACATTAATCAAACATCGCTGAGCTTATTCTTAAAATCCAGTTTCATTGTTCACATTAAAGTAAATGTGATGTAATTTTTCAAGTTTGATCCTATTCATTCTTAATTTAAACCCTACATAGTATAAAACTGTACCAATACAACTTCTAGCATCATAACACAGTATTATCGACGCAATTTACATCTAGCGGTTATTACTTGAAATTCTAAGCGATCGTAGTAATCGGCAATTTCTTGTAAAATGAAAAGCGCTCGCAAAAGAGAATGTCATCTCGACCAAAGGAGCTTGGCCTAACAATATATATGTCGGGAATGGTTAAAAACGGGAGGATGTGAAGAGAGGAAGGAGACATTAATCCAGGTGTAACTTGGACCCTTCAATGTGTTTCGTTACGGAATTCTAAATTTATTTGTTGTTTTCAAAATGTTTTGAAGCCGTATCTCTATGTTCGTCGTTGTCGTTTGAAAAGAAGCCAGTTTGACCATGTGTAAATCATTGGAGCTGCCGTCCATGAACTTCAGAACACCTCCGGAAACCCTAAGTCTGATCGTATTAATATTTATTTAAAACTAGCTGTTCCTGGCATTCGTTGCAATGCCAATCAAAGAAAGTGTTGGCGTTGTAACTTCGTTTGTTGAAGTGCTTTTGGATTCCCAATATTTATTTATTTTCCGTTAACCACCTCTAAACTATTGTAAAATTGATTTACAATCTCACATAAAACTCATGAGAGCGAGCTTAACAACTCACCTAAGTTTCATCGCAATGAAATGAATGGTGTATGAACGCATACGGGACTTTGTTGAAACGATTCGAGTGCCGTCACACATTTGTTGAATATACTCGTACGCTACCTATTGTAAAATGGATATACTAAGTCGAAAACCTTCCCTGACGTGTACACAGCAACTCATGAACGTTTCATCGCAATCGGATGAATGGCAAATGAACGCATACGGGATTTTGTTTAATCGATTTGCGCGCCTTCACTCATTTGTTGAATCGTTTGTGCGCCACCCATTGAAAAACGGATTTACTAATTCATACACCTTCGCAGGTCTGTACTCAACTCACCAACGTTTTATCACAATCGGGTGAATGGTAAATGATCGCACACGGGACTTGGTTGAAATGATTCACGCGCTGTCGCTCATTAGTTGAATGTACTCGTGCGCTACCAATTGTAAAATAGATTTACTAAATCAGAAATCTTTGCGGGAGTGGAAACAACATTTCTATAAATTTCATTGCAATCGCATGAATGGTATATGAAGGGATACGAATTTCTATAAACTATACGCGCGCCGTTACTCCTTTGTTGAACCTACTCGTGCGCTACCTATTTTAAGAGTATTTAAAAAGTCAGAAACTTTCCCTGGAGTGTACACAACAACTCACACAAGTTTAGTCGCTATCGGACGAATGGTATATGAACGCATACAGGACTATGTTGAAACGCTTCGCCCGTCGTCGCTCATTTGTTGAATCTACTTGTGTGCTTCCTATTGTAAAATGGACATACTAAGCCTGAAACCTTCCCTGAAGTGTACACAACAACACACCCAAGTTTAGTCGCTATCGGACGAATGGTATATGAACGCATACGGGACTAAGTTGTGCCACTTTGCGCATCGTCGCTCATTTGTTTAATCTACTTGTGCGATACCTATTGAAAGAGGATTTACTAGCCCAGAACGCTTCCCTGAAGTGTACACAACATCTCACCCAAGTTTCATCGCTATCAGACGAATAGTATATGAACGCATACGGGACTTTGTTGAAACGCTTCGCGCGTCGTCGCTCATTTGTTGAATCTACTCATGCGCTACCAATTGTAAAATGGATTGACTAAATCAGAAATCTTTGCGGGAGTGGAAACAACATTTCTCTAAATTTCCTTGCAATCGAATGAATGGTATATGAACGCATACGAATTTTTTTTAAACGATACACTCGCCGTTACTCATTTGTTGAATCTACTAGTGCGTTACCTATTGTAAAAGGGATTCAATAAGTCAGAAACCTTTCCTGGAGTGTGCACAACAATTCAACCGAAGATTCATAGCAATCGGATGAATGGTATTTGAACGCTACGGGACTTTGTTTAAGCGATTCGCGTGCCGTCGATCATTTGTTGAATCTACATGTGCGATACCTATTGTTAAGTGGATGAAGTAAGCCAGAAATCTTCCGTGAAGTATACACAACATCTCACACAAGTTTCATCGCTATCGGACGAATGGTATATGAACGCATACGGGACTTTGTTGAAACGCTTTGCGCGTCTTCGCTCATTTGTTGAATCTACTTGTCCGCTACCTATTATAAAATGGTCATACTAAGCCTGAATCTTTCCCTGGAGTGTACTAACAACTCACCCAAGTTTAGTCGCTATCGGACGAATGGTATATGAACGCATACGGGACTATGTTGAAACACTTCGCGCATCGTCGCTCATTTGTTTAATCTACTTGTGCGATACCTCTTTTAAAGTGGATTAACTAACACAGAAACCTTCCCTGAAGTGTACACAACATCTCACCCAAGTTTCATCGATATCATACGAATAGTATATGAATGCATACGGGACTTTTTGATACGCTTCGCGCGTTGTCGCTCATTTGTTCAATCTACTCGTGCCCTACCGATCGTAAAGTGGATTTGCTAAGCCAGAAACCTTGCCTGAAGTGTACACAACCTCTCACCAAAGTTTCATCGCTATCGGACGAATGGTATGTGAACGCATACAGGACTTTTTTGAATCGCTTCGCCCTTCGTCGCTCATTTTTTGAATCTACTCGTGCGCTACCTATTGTTAAGTGGATTTACAAAGCAAGAAACCTTCCCAGAAGTGTACCGAACTTCTCACCCAAGTTTCATCGCAATGGGTTGAATGGTATATGAACGCATACGGGACTTTGTAGAAACACTTCGCGCGTCGTCGCTCATTTGTTTAATCTACTTGTGCGATACCTTTTGAAAGTGGATTTGCTAACCCGGAAAGCTTCCCTGAAGTGTACACAACATCTCACCCAAGTTTCATCGCTATCAGACGAATTCTATATGAACTCATACGGGATTTTCTTGAAACGCATCGCGCGTCGTCGCTCATTTCTTGAATCTACTCGTGCGCCACCTATTATAACATGGATTTACTAAGCCAGAAACCTTCCCTGTAGTTTACACAACCTCTCTCCCATGTTTCATTGCTATCGGACGAATGGTATGTGAAGGCATACAGGACTTTTTTGAAACGCTTCGCCCGTCGTCGCCCATTTGTTGAAACGTCTGGTGCGCTACCTATAGTTAATGGGATTTACTAAGCCAGAAACCTTTCCTATAGTGTACACAACATCTCACCCAAGTTTCAACGCTATCAGACGAATAGTATATGAACGCATACGGGACTATGTTGAAACCCTTCGCGAGTCATCGCTCATTTGTTGAATCTACTTGTGCGCTACCTATTGTTAAGTGGATTTACTAAGCCAGCAACCTTCCCTGTAGTGTACACAACCTCTTTCTCAAGTTTCAACGCAATCTGACGAATGGTATGTGAACGCATTCAGGACTTTGTTGAAACGCTTCGCTCGTCGTCGCTCTTTTCTTGAATCTACTCGTGCGCTACCTATTGTTAAGTGGATTTACTAAGCCAGAAACCTTACCTGAAGTGTACAGAACATCTCATCCAAGTTTCATCGTAATGGGATGAATAGTATATGAACGCGTGTGGGACTTTCTTGAAAGAAACTCACGCCATTTTGTTGTAGCTACTCGCGCGCCATCTATTGTAAATTGTATTTACTACGCCTATAACTTTTCCGGGACTGTGTACAACAACTCACCAAAATTTTGATCGCAATCGGATGAAATATATATGAACCCATCGCCATAACGCATTTGGATTAAGTATGCCTATGAACCTCCAGAAAGTGTTTTCAACAACTCACAAAATTTTGATCGCAATCGGTTGAATGGTTTATGAACGCATAAAAGACGAACAGACAGACATTCCTTTTTATATAATTACTAGCTGAAGTACCCGTGCTTCGCTACGGGTCGTAAATAAATCAAAATGTGAAGGTGACAGTTAAAACAGGGGATAGGCGAGGTGTTGCGCAGAGGGAGATTAAGGATGGAACATTTTGTCCAACTACACCGCTCTGCCTTGACCGTGTTTAATAGCACACATTTAGGTTTTACTCGCTAACGGTTGGAGATACATTTCGGATAGAAAATGCAATTTTTAACCTCGTACATGCCAACAAAAGTTTGCTATTTCTTAGCGTTCTCTTTTTATTTGAAATGGAAATATGAAAGTTTAAAACCAAAGGGTAGAGTGACGTCACTAAAATGGTCGCCATCTTTAAAAGTGCAAAGTATTGAAATCAAAAGTAACCTGTATGTTAACCAGGTAAATCTGCTACTTCCATGTAAAATTCATGTAAATCGGACCAGTGGTACTTGCGTGATTGAGTAATACACAGACACACACACACCATCTCATTTTTAGTCTCGCTTCGCTCGCGTCATAGTCGTGTCATATTGTTATTCAATGAAATGCAGGTTTAACCCCATTAACACCCCTTTAGAACCTGAATATCCAAAAATCCCTCCTTAGTAGATCTTTTCGACACACGACAAACATATCCTCAAAATATCACTCTTCTAACATTAATAGTTTTGGTTGGTCGATGAGAGCGAACATCCAAAAATCCTTCCTTAGTGGACGTTTTTCTTCCAGAATTTCACCCCTCCCCATAGGCCCCTTAAATTGGATTTTTGAAAAGACGGTCGATCACCTATTTATTTTATTTATTTATTTATTTATTTATTTATTTATTTATTTATTTATTTATTTATTTATTTATTTTTAAGCTGATTGATTTCCTCCGAGTTTCAAACTCCTCGCCTATGTCGTTTAAGAGATACACGCTCCATTAAGAATCTTTCAACCCCCACTTTTCATCCCTTTCACCTCATAATATACACTATATCGAAAAACCATTAGACATGTGTCAGCTTATTTTTAATGATTAGTATATATGGCAAGTATCAATCCCCAAATGAAACCACTCGTGAGATATTGTTATTCAATGAAATGCACGTTTACCCCCTTAACACCTATTTAGAACCTGAATATTCAAAACTCTTACCTTAGTGGATGTTTTCGACATAAAACGAACATATCCCCAAAATTTCATGTTTCCAACTTCAATAATTTTGGCTGGGCGATGATGAGTGAGTGAGTCAGTCAGGACATTTTATTTCATTTATATATGATAATTTCACCCCTCCACATGAACCCCTTAAATTGGATTTATGAAACAAATGGTCGAACACCTATTTACTTATTTAAAGCTGATTTCCCCCTGAGTTTGATGAGTGAGTAAGTGAGTCAATCAGTTAGGACACTTTCTTTCCTGTTTTATCACCCCAGAATTTCACCCCTCTCCAAGGGCCCCTTAAATTGGATTTATGAAAAAACGGTCGAACACATATTTACTTGTATTTTAAGCTGTTTTATCCCGCCGAATTTCAAACTTCTCGCCTATGTCGTTTAAGAGATACACGCTCCGTTAAGAATCCCTCAAACCCCAATTTTCACCCCTTTCACCTCATAATATACACGACATCGATAAACCTTTAGATATATGTCTGATTATTTTTAATGATTAGTTTATATACCGAATATCACATCCCCAAAGAAACAACTCATGAGATATCGTTATTCAATGAAATGCACGTTTACCCCCTTAACATCTCTTTAAAACCCGAATAAATAAAAATCATTCTTTAGTTGACGTTTTGACATACAGCGAACATATTCCCAAAATTTCATTTTTCCAACATTAATAGTTTTCGCTGGGCGCGATGAGTGAGTGAGTCAGACAGGACATTTTCTTTCAATTATTTTTACCAGAATTACACCCCTCCCCATGGGCCCCTTAAATTGGATTGATGAAAAAACTCTTGAATACCTATTAAGTTATTTTTTTAGCTGTCTGTTTCCCCTGAGTTTGATGAGTGAGTTAGTCAGTCAGTCAGGACACTTTCTCTCCTTTTCCCCCCCAGAATTTCACCCCACCCCATTGGACCTTTAAATTAATTTATGAAAAAACGGTCGAACACCGATTTACTTAATTTTTAGCTGATTTTTTTTCGCTGAGTTTCAAATTTCTCGCCTATGTCGTTTAAGAGATAGGCCAACACGCTCCGTTAGGAATCCTTCAACCCCCAATTTTCACCCCTTTCACCTCATAATAATACACCACATCGAAAAACCCTTAGACACATGTCTGCTTATTTTTAATGATTAGTTTATATGCCGAGTATCACATCCACAGATGAAACCACTCGTGAGATATTGTTATTCAATGAAATGCAGGTTTAACCCCCTTAAGACCCCTTTAGAGCCTGAATATCCAAAAATCCTCCCTTAGTGTACGGTTTTGAGATACAACGAACATATCCCCAGAATGCCATGGTTCCAACTTCAATATTTTTGACTGGGCGATCATGAGTGAATGAGTCAGGACATTTTCTTTCATTTTTTCCTTCAGAATTTCATCCCTCCCGATGAACCCCTTCAATATGATTGATCAAAAAAACTGTCGAACAGCTATTAACTTACTTTAAAGCAGTTCCCCCTCCCCCCTGAGTTTGATGAGTGAGTCAGTCAGTCAATCAGTTAGGACACTTTATTTCCTGTTTCCCCCCCTCCCCCCAGAATTTCACCCCTCCCCATGGGCCCCTTAAATTGGATTTATGAAAAAACGGTCAAACACATATTTACTTTTTTTTTTTGCTGATTTTTTCCGCTGAGTTTCAAACTCCTCGCCTATGTCGTTTAAGAGATACACGCTCCGTTAGGAATCTTTCAATTCTTACTTTTCACCCCTTTCACCTTATAATATACACCACATCGAAAACCCCTCAGAGACGTGTCTTCTTCCTTTTGATGATGAGTTTATATGTCGTGTATCATATCCCCCAATGAAACCAATCGGGAGATATTGTTATTCAATGGAATGCAGGTTTAACCCCCTTAAGACCCCTTCAGAACCGGAATATCCGAAAATCCTCCCTTAGTAGACGGTTTTGACATACATTGAACATATCCCCAAACTGTCATGTTTCTAACTTCAATAATTTTGGCTGGGCGATGATGAGTGTGTGAGTGAGTGAGTGAGTGAGTCAGGCAGGACATTATCTTTCAATTTTCTTTTTTCAGAATTTCACCCCTCCCCATGAACCCCTTAAATTTGATTTAATAAAAAAAACTGTCGAACAGCTATTTACTTACTTTAAAGCAGTTTTTCCCCCCTGAGTTTGATGAGTCAGTCAATCAGTTAAGACACATTCTTCCTGTCCCCCCCCCCCCAGAATTTCACCCCTCCCCATGGGCCCCTTAAATTGGATTTATGAATAAACGGTCAAACACATATTTACGTATTTTGTATGCTGATTGTTTTCCGCTGAGTTTCAAACTCCTCACCTATGTCGTTTAAGAGATACACGCTCCGTTAGGAATCTTTCCATCCCCACTTTTCACCCCTTTCACCTCATAATATACACCACATCGAAAAACCCTCAGACTCGTGTCTTCTTATTTTTAATGATGAGTTTACGTGCCGAGTATCACATCCCCCAATGAAACCAATCGGGAGATATTGAAATTCAATGAAATGCAGGTCAACCCCCTTAACACCCCTTTAGAACCTGAATATCCAAAAATCCTATCTTAGGGGGCATTTGCGGCCCTTTGGGAAGCTGCATACCAAATTTCATTCCAATCCGTCGGTGGTTTCTGAGATTTCGTGATGAATGAATGAGTGAGTGGTATTCCACAAATATATATAGTAGATGATAGTGTCAAGTCTTTGTTATGCTAAACTCGGTTGACAGTGCTGTGTGAGTAGGTGAGTAACTAACGGGATTTCAAGTAAAGATCCTCTTTTTCTATACCGGTAGTGCAGAGCAGAACTGGCATCCAGTCGGCCGTGTCTCGACTTGAGCTATGTTGCCATGGAAACTATCTGGCTTGCCATTCCTTCATGAGTATATTTTATGATTTGATTAGCCTGTGCTTGAGTGCAAAAGGGCCGAAATCAGAAGAATGAGAAAGACTATCGAAAATTCATGTAGCCAGCGGTTCCTTCTGGATCCTAAACTATATGTATGCAAAATTTGGTTGAGATTGGTGGTACGGTGTAGATTTGTATACGGAACAGACCCACATACATACATACCCACATACAGACTTTCACTTTTATATATAAGATGATTTGATTAGCCTGTGCTTGAGTGCAAAAGGGCCGAAATCAGAAGAATGAGAAAGACTATCGAAAATTCATGTAGCCAGCGGTTCCTTCTGGATCCTAAACTATATGTATGCAAAATTTGGTTGAGATTGGTGGTACGGTGTAGATTTGTATACGGAACAGACCCACATACATACATACCCACATACAGACTTTCACTTTTATATATAAGATATACTAGCTGTACCCGGCATGCGTTGCAATGCCAATCAAAGAAAGTGTTGGCGTTGTAACTTTGTTTGTTGAAGTGCTTTTGGATTCCCAATATTTATTTATTTATTTATTTATTTATTTTCCGTTAACCACCTCTAAACTATTGTAAAATTGATTTACTATCTCAAAAGAAATCATTGGAGCGTGCTCAACAACTCACCAAAGTTTCGTCGCAATGAAATAAATGGCATATGAACGCATACGGGATTTTGTTGAAAAGATTCGAGCGCCGTCACCCATTTGTTGAATATACTCGTACGCTACCTATTGTAAAATGGACTTACTAATTCGAAAATCGTCCCTGACGTGAACACTACAACTCATGAACGTTTCATCGCAATCGGATGAATGACATATGAACGCATACGGGATTTTGTTTAAACGATTCACGCGCCTTCACTCATTTGTTGAATTTTTTCTGCGCCACCCATTGAAAAACGGATTTACTAATTCATACACCTTCGCAGGACTGTAGGCCTACTCAACTCACCAACGTTTTATCACAATCGGATGATTGGTATTGAACCCTTCAGAAAAGCAGTGTTTAATGTAAGAAATCTTAATCAAGGGGTCGCGCTCAGTTCCTATGTGATGTTTACGTTCGCCAAACAACGTGCTCTACTGAGGTAAGGGTCATAGGATATAAACTATAAATAAGAAAGAAAGGTGACAAGATGTAAAATAATAACAAGATTTAATGACTTATTTTATTTATTCGTGTCAGAAGCAAACAAAAAACTGGATTACACTAAAATTACATACATATTTACAAAAAAAAAAAAAAAGAGAAGTAAGCCATACAACACACAATGTCTTTTCAAACCACGGTCAACCAAAAATGTGCAACCTGTATAGCATTGGAAGTTGCTAGTAAAAGATCTTCTGCTGTACAAGTGGCAGGGCACAGCGGACAATTCAGTAGATGCTCCATGGTATGGGGCATACCGCAGTCGCAGTTGGTGGAGTCGACGGGGAAGTGCCATTTCTGCAAGTTATCCTTAGATCTTCCAACAGCAGAACGGAGACGATTAAGTGCCCTCCACACGATCCATTTCTGATCATGTCCAGGTGGGAGGCTTTCCGAAGGGTGATCCCATAGAGAGTTATTCCCAAGCCGAGAAGTCCACAATTGTTTTCTAGCTGTAGCTGGTGTAGTTAGCAAGACTGCAATGGTGTTGAGGAAACTTCTCCTGGACTTCAACCTACGGGTGGCTGGTACATAACCGTACAACGGATGGGAAAACTGATTAACCTGTTTAGCTCTCTCTTCATTGGCTGCTACCTCACGACGTATATCCGGTGGTGCTATCCCTGCAAGCTGGTAAAGTTTTGCAAGAGGTGTAGGCTTCAAACAACCTGTAATAAGCCTACATGTTTCATTAAGCGCCTTGTTAACATTATTTGCATGGGTGGATTTGTACCACACTGGACATGCATATTCTGCAACACTGTAACATGTTGCAAGCGCTGTCGTTCTCAAGGTTGATGGTTGAGAGCCCCAGGTGCTACCAGTGATCTTACGTAGGATGTTATTTCTAGCTTCCACCTTTAGTCTGGTATTCCGGCAATGCTGTTTGTAGGTCAGAGTACGATCGAGGGTAACTCCCAGATATTTTGGATGAGGAGTGTTAACTAAGCGTGTTCCTTGCCAAGAGACGTTAAGTTCACGACGAGCCTGCTTGTGCTTCAGATGAAATGCACACAACTGAGTTTTTGATGGATTTGGACGAAGTTGATTATCATAGTAATAGACATCCAACTCAGTCTAATGACTAATAGTGCATAAAAAGAAATAAACAACAATAAAATATATAAACAATCCTCCCTGAATTTCCCATGATAGGAATATCTATACATTTGAGGAGTCAGACGGATCTCCCCTTTTATTTAACATGTGGATCCTGGTTCCACTACCTTGCAATTTGGGTTTTATGTGCGCGTAATGACTAACTGCGAGGAATGAGTACTTTGGATGACTGTTCGTTTACAACGGGTTAACAGCCACGATGCTTACGAACAATCATCTCGTAAATCAACGTTTATGGATATGGAACATGACATTAATAAAAACCCTTAAAAAGTAATGCTGACACACGCACTAAATCTACTATCTACAGGAATCTCTCTCGGGATCCTCATTTGCGCGAAGACGCACTTGACTTTGAGCTGCCAACACGGGCCAAATTGCTCAACACAAACAAGGAAATACAGCAAGCATGTGACTCACGGGTCACTGAATAAAATAAAAACATGGAATAAACCAACAACAACAAAAGCCTGACTGGCTGACATTACTTTATATGAACAAAACTGCATGTTAAGCTAACGCTTCGGAGATTATCGTGATTCGTAGGCAACTCCCATTTATTTAAACAATTTTTACCATTGATCAGTTCTTAATTCTGTATTTAAAGTTATTACTGAGCCACACAGGCACTCTCCCCTAATGACCTGGCTGGCACCCTTCAGTTCGTCTTGTGCAACATCTCCCCTCTTCCTCAATCACCTGCCATTGTCCCACTCCAGTGTGTATAAATACCTGACCAGCTGTGCCGTTATCTCAAGGAATCAACAGCAACAAACTCAACCACTTCAAAATATGGTCAGACATTAATCAAAATATCCAGAATTGCCCTGGATTTGTCATCAAGCTGCCAGAAATCAGTCTACGCTGAAATTCCCGCTTGTAATGACACAAAAACACACACTCACACACACACATTATTTGGGAATGACAATACGTTATTACACAGATCGGCTGAATGGATGCTCGCCGACAATAAAAAAAATATTAAAACCTACGATAGAGCTGACTGCTCTTCGTCACAAATCACCTTGCTCCAAAGGCAATAATCTCATTGAATCTGATCAATAATAAAACAAAAGAAATTAATTACCCTCCAATCTACTGTATAATTATATTACTTCAGTCCTACTTCTGAAACACAACATATCTCCGAGAGACGTTTTTAACCGCATTGCGTAACATATGCAAACACGGCCGTTCACATAGCTACGTTAGTTAAAACAACAAACAAGGAAATAACCTTCTACTAATAATACATGCGAGCTGTTTCCATGCAAAAGGTGTGTCAGACCAAAACTAAATAGACTACGTTAATCACACAAGCAAATTATTTACAAAACAAAATATGTCCCATACACCATAAGTTAATTTATCAGATAATAACAAATATTATTCGGTACTCATCCTCAGCCAGTCACCCGTCAAAGAACATCCGCTGCCATCTCCCAACTGGATCCTTCTTATCTCATCTCAACCATCTTGATGGAGTCGATGTTTCCAGGCTTCCTCCATGGTCAATGATGTCATCTCTCGTGCTGATTCAAAAATTAAATTATTATACACTTGATGTCGGACTACTAAATTCGCCGTTCGGGTACTTCTTTCCCCAAAGCAGTCTATTGGCGAATTATCGAAGATACTGCCCCTACAAATATAGTACTGTGACTATCTAACACTGAATTTAACACTTTTAATAATAATTTCTGTGTCCTTCATGACACGCAAAGTATAAATGTCAACGTCCTTAGACGCGCAAAGTAAAAAAGCCTGTGTCCACTGACACACAACATAACATCCTACGTCCGTAGACGCACAAAGTAATAGTCTTACGTCCGTAGACGCACAGAAAAATAATAAGCAAAGTCTTGGCTCTTCACACCACTTATAAATGAACTGGCCCTAGGTCTTGATGGGGAGGGAATTTAGATAAAAATTTCTCGAAATAATTGTAATACAGGAATGAAATAAATATCACTGAACTCGTAAAATAGCGCAGGTCAAGAATATGCCCATTAATCCTAGAATCGATCGTAGAGATTTTGTCTAGGCGATCTCCCCCGTGAATGCTAGCCGAGCGTGCCCACGCTAGACCTGCCGCGCTAAATAGGCATTCTTCTCTCATTGGTTCCCACATTTTCTGTAATTTGGCGGTTTTTTAGCATATCTTGGCGTCGTAGGAGTGTCTATTTTCTTCATCAGCCACTCACGTTACTGCATCATATTTCTTCTAGGCGCGAATATCACAATGAACATACCAGCAGCATGTCTCACTGCGCGTCGCTTCTATTTTTTAGGCGGCCAACACCTGTCCTTCTGACACATCGCTAGGCTATTTCCTTTCACAGCTAAAGTATTTAGCCTTTTGTCAATCAGCTTCAGGTATGTCCCCGCTGTCTCCAACGAATGCTTGAAATTTCCTCATCTCCGTCTGGCTACTTTCATGATGCTGGTGGAAATATTTATTAATTGAAGAAATAAAACCTAGAATCATTTATCCAACAGAGGATAAAGGGTTCAGTATATGATCGCATACGGGACTTGGTTGAAACGATTCACGCGCTGTCGCTCATTAGTTGAATGTACTCGTGCGCTACCAATTGGAAAATGGATTTACTAAATCAGATATCTTTGCGGGAGTGGAAACAACATTTCTCTAAATTTCATTGCAATCGCATGAATGGTATATGAACACATATGATTTTTTTTAAAACGATACACGCGCCGTTACTCATTTGTTGCATCTACTCGCGCGCTACCTATTGTAAAAAGGATTTACGAAGTCAGAAATCTTTCCTGGAGTGTGCACAACAATCCAACCAAAGACTCTTAGCAATCGGATGAATGGTATTTGATCGCAACGTGACTTTGTTTAAGCGATTCGCGTGCCGTCGATCATTTGTTTAATCTACTTGTGCGATATCTATTTTAAAGTGCATTTACTAACCCAGAAACATTCCCTGAAGTGTACACAACATCTCACCCAAGTTTCATCGCTATCAGACGAATAGTATATGAACGCATACGGGATTTTGTTGAAACGCTTCGCGCGTCGTCGCTCATTTGGTGAATCTACTCGTGCCCTACCTATCGTAAAGTGGATTTGCTAAGCCAGAAACCTTGCCTGAAGTGTACACAACCTCTCACCCAAGTTTCATCGCTATCGGACGTATGGTATGTGAACGCATACAGGACTTTGTTGAAACGCTTCGCCCGTCGTCGCTCATTTGTTGAATCTACTCTTGCGCTACCTATTGTTAAGTGGATTCACTAAGCCAGATACCTTACCTGAAGTGTACCGAGCTTCTCACCCAAGTTTCATCGCAATGGGTTGAAAGGTATATGAACTCATGTGGGACTTTCTTGAAACAAACGCACGCCATTTTGTTGAAGCTACTCGCGCGCCCTCTATTGTAAATTGGATTTACTACGCCTATAACTTTTCCGGGACTGTGCACAACAACTCACCAAAATTTGATCGCAATCGGATGAAATGTATATGAACGCATCGCCATTACGCATTTGTTTAAACTACTCGCGCGCTCTCTATTTTGAAATGGATTAACTATGTCTATAAACCTCCCGGAAGTGTTTCAACAACTCACCAAAATTTGATCGCAATCGGATGAATGGTTTATGAACGCATAAAAGACGTACACACATACATTCCTTTTTATATATATATACTAGCTGTACCCGGCATACGTTGCGATATGCTGACGGGCATGCGCAAGTTTCCTCCATCGCCTCGGCTTGCCGCATGCCCGCCAGCATATCTATGTCTCCTTCTATCACACTCCCTTCCCTTGCCTGAAGCACAGCAGTGGCCAGCGGCTTGCTGCCTGGCTCAGCAAATACGGCGAGTTCGTAGATTTGAATCGCGCGCCCGGAAGTAACAAAGTAACCTCATTTTCTCGAAGGGAACAATTTTCTCCGCCAATCCGATTGCGGCATCGTCTTTTACATAACACGCAGAGCGTCCCTGATTTTTCTGTAGCTATAATTAAGATACATCCTGTATTTAAGATAACATGTAACATAATGAATGAGCTATAAGTAGAAGTATTGATCATAAAACCATATCCTCCCGACTTTCAGTGTTAACGTGTCCTGGGTTTCTACTCAAGTATAGAACAAGGGTGGAGATCGTTCAAGTTATTTTGAGGTTAATCTTGCTGCTTATTTATGCCTTGCCTTTTAAAATATACATAAGCCTACGTAGTGAGGAATCGCGTTGCTTGTTGTAAAGGGGTTTAATGTCTTAAGGGTTTCTTGTTGTTGTTGTTGCTTGTTTATGTTCGTTTTGCTTCATTTTATTAGTGCGTGTTTTCTTTGCGTTTTGTCATGTCATGAAACGTAATTATATTTTTGAAATGGGTTTTTTACTAACTCTTAATTCTCTGCGATGGTATGGGAACTTTCAGGGGGCATTTAGGAGTTGGTTACTTTTGTGTTTATGTTATTTTGGGATTCATGATTTAAGGGATGATACCATATGTGGTAAGGTGTGTCGTTCATTGCCCTCGGATAACTTCGTGTCCTTTATTTTCCTTATGGGTCGGAACGCACACCAATTTGTTTGTGTTAATGGGTTGGTTGGTTTCATGCGTTGTGTGTCAATGTGCCCTCAGGAATGCCTTCGGGGATCTTTATTCTTCCTTTGGGACAGGACAGATAACATTTGTGATTGTACTAGAAATATGTTTCATTTCATAATTACGGTTCTGGACTAATTATTGTGGGAGGGTTAATGTTATTAATTAATGTGGGTCTTGACTGGACAGTGGGTCATTTGTAATTGTTTTCCTGCGTTTTGTTTTGGATCCAGTAAAGAAACAATGCGTGACCTTTCTGCGTTATTAAATGAGATGCATCGATTAATCTTTCAAGTTGTGATATGTGTATCGTTTTCAAGTATCCGGAGACTGATTTCGATACTCATTTTACTTCGTGTTAGATAGTCGAATCTCGTGCTTTCGTTCGTGAAGAAGATTTATTCTATAAGTTAGTGAAATCATTTTATTTCGTTGTTTATCTTTTGGGGTAGTTCTTTGTGTTCTTCCTATTTTCGTGGTTAATGTTGAACTGATATATATTTATTTTAAAGGTTAGTTTGTTTTTGTGTCGTTTTACGTTTATTATGGGTTGTTGTTTATGAAGTGACATACGTTCTATTAAGGGTGGTATGTTAGACATTTCATTGGATATATGACATCATAAGTTTCTTAGAATATTTCTTCTAACTACATTCTTGTAGTTAGCCAGTTATGGAACGAAGGTACTATCCTTTAACATGTACTGTATTATTATATTTAACTGTCCCTTTTCTTTAAATTGAGTTTATCTTAGAAAAATGTCAGTGCTTTAAGTCATCTCTAATCCCATGCCTTCTCACTTTTATATTCTTGATTGTTTTTATACTTGTGTTTACATTTTGATAATTTGTATTTTATTCCAGACCCAAAATCATCACCATACTCCATTTGATGCGTCCTCGTTCTCCTTTGATATTTTGTTACTGTTTCTTTTATATTAAACTAGCTGAAGTACCCGTACTTCGCTACGTGTCATAAATAAATGAAAATGTGAAGGCAACAGTTAAAACAGGGGACAGGCGAGTTGCTGCGCAGAGGGAGATAAAGGATGGAACATTTTGTCCAACTTCACCGTTCGGCGTTGACCGTGTTTTATAGCACAAATTTAGGTGTAGTGACGTCACTAAAATGGTCGCCATCTTTAAATAGTGCAAGGTATTGAAATCAAAAGTAGCCTATATGTTAACCAGGTAAATCAGCTACTTCCATGTAAAATTCATGTAAATCGGACCAGTGGTTCTTGCGGGATTGAGTAATACACAGACACACAACACACCATCTCATTTTTAGCCTCGCTTCGCTCGCGTCATAGTCGTGTCATATTGTTATTCAATGAAATGCAGGTTTAACCCCGTTAACACCCCTTTAGAACCTGAATATCCAAAAATCCCTCCTTAGTAGAATTTTTCGACACACAACAAACATATCCCCTTCTTCTAACTTTAATAGTTTTGTTTGGTCGATGAGAGTGAACATCCAAAAATCCTTCCTTAGTGGATGTTTTTCTTCCATAATTTCACCCCTCCCCATAGGCCCCTTAAATTGGATTTATGAAAAAATGGTCGAACACCTACTTATTTTAATTATTTATCCATTTATTTATTTTTAAGCTGATTGAAACTCGGAGAAAATCAAACTCCTCGCCTATGTCGTTTAAGAGATACACGCTCCGTTAGGAATCTTTCAACCCCCACTTTTCATCCCTTTCACCTCAGAATATACACCACATCGAAAAACCATTATACATGTGTCAGCTTATTTTTAAAGATTAGTAGGCCTATATATGTCAAGTATCACATCCCAAATGAAACCACTCGTGAGATATTGTTATTCAATGAAATGCACGTTTACCTCCTTAACACCTCTTTAGAACCTGAATATCCAAAACTCTTTCCTTAGTGGACGTTTTCCTCAAACAAAGAACTTATCCCCAAAATTTCATGTTTCTAACTTCAATAATTTTGGCTGGGCGATGATGAGTGAGTGAGTTAGTCAGGACATTTTCTTTCATTTATTTTTGAGAATTTCACCCCTCCCCATGAACCCCTTAAATTGGATTTATGAAAAAAAACCGGTCGAACACCTATTTACTTATTTAAAGTTGTTTTTCCCCCTGAGTTTGATGAGTGAGTAAGTGAGTCATCAATCAGTTAAGTCACATTCTTTCCTGTTTTACTCCCCCGAATTTCACCCTCCCCATGTGCCCCTTAAATTGGATTTATGAAGAAATGGTGGAAAACCTATTTACTTATTTTTAAGCTGATTTTTCCGCTGAATTTCAAACTTATCGCCTATGTTGAATTAGAGATACAGTACATGCTCCGTTAAGAATCCTTCAACCCCCAATTTTCTCCCCTTTCACCTCATAATATACACCATATCGATAAACCCTTAGATATATGTCTGCTTGGTCGTTGGTCGTGTGATTAGTTTATATGCCGAATTTCACATCCCCAAATGAAACAACTCGTGAGATATTGTTATTCAACAAAATGCAAGTTTAACCCCCTTAACACCGATTCAGAACATGAATATCCAAAAATCCATCCTTAATGGACTTTTTCGATATACAACGAACATATCCCCAAAAATTTCAAGTTTCTAAATGCAACAGGTTTGCTGGGGGATGATGAGTGAATATCCAAAAATCCTTCCTTAGTGGACTTCTTTCCTCAGAATTTCACCCCTCCCCATTAGCCCCTTAAATTGGATTTATGAAAAAACGATCGAACACCTATTTACTACTTTTTCAAGCTGATTTTTCTCCCTGAGATTCATACTTTTTGCCTCGGTCTTGTAAGAGATACTTGCTCCGTTAAGAATCCTTCAACACTCACTCTTCACACATACACCTCATAATATACACCACATCGAAAAACCCTCAGACATGTGTCTTCTTATTCTTAATGATGAGTTTATATGCCGAGTATCCCATCCCAAAGGAAACCAATCGGGATATATTGTTATTCATTTAAATGCTAGTCTACACCCTTAACACCCCTTTAGAACCTGAATATCCAAAATTCCTTCCTTAGTGGACGTTTTCGACATACAACGAACATAGCCCCAAAATGTCATGTTTCCAACTTCAATAATTTTGGCTGGGCGATGATGAGTGAGTGAGTCAGAAAGGACATTTTCTTTCAATTATTTTTCAGAATTTCAACCCTCTCATGCACCCCTTAAATTGGATTTATGAAAAAAAAAAAAACGGTCGAACACCTATTTACTTATTTTTGAGATGTTCTCCCCCCCCCCCCAGTTTGATGAATAAGTGAGTTAGGACTCTTTCTTTCCTGTTAGTCCCCCAGAATTTCACCCCTCTCCAAGGGCCCCTTAAATTGGATTTACGAAAAACCGGTTGAACCCTATTTACTTATATTTTAAGCTGTTTTTTCCGCCGAATTTCAAACTTCTCGCCTATGTCGTTTAATAGATACACGCTCCATTAATTATCCCTCAACCCCCAATTTTCACCCCTTTCACCTCATAATATACACCACATTGATAAACCCTTAGACATATGTCTGATTATTTTAATGATTAGTTTATATACCGAATATCACATCCCCAAAGAAACAACTCATGAGATATCGTTATTCAATGAAATGCACGTTTACCCCCTTAACACCTCTTTAAAACCCGAATAAACAAAAATCATTCCTTAGTTGACGTTTTCGACATACAGCGAACATATTCCCTAAATTTCATGTTTCTAACTTTAATAGTTTTCGCTGGGCGCGATGAGTGAGTGAGTCAGACAGGACATTTCCTTTCAATTATTTTTACCATAATTTCACCCCTCCCCATGGGCCCCTTAAATTGGATTGATGAAAAAAACGCTTGACCACCTATTAACTTATTTTTAAGCTGTCTTTTTCCCCTGAGTTTGATGAGTGAGTGAGTTAGTCAGTCAGTCAGTTAGGATACTTTCTCTTCTTTTCCCCCCAGAATTTCACCCCACCCCATTGGCCCCTTAAATTAATTTATGAAAAAACCGATTTACTTATTCTTCAGCTGATTTTTTTCGCTGAGTTTCAAATTTCTCGACTATGTCGTTTAAGAGATAGGCCTACACGCTTCGTTAGGAATCCTTCAACCCCCAATTTTCACCCCTTTCACCTCATAATAATACACCACATCGAAAAACCCTTAGACACATGTCTGCTTATTAGCCTACTTTCGATTTTTGCAAAAAATGAAAGTAGACTTATGAGATCAACACAGGGCGAAAAAAGTGTGTCTGTCTGTGTGTGTGTATGTGTGTGTGTGAGTCTGTGTGTATGTGTGTGTGTGAGTCTGTGTGTGTGTGTGTGTGAGTGTGTGTACTCTGAATGTCTGTCCCCCCCTATCAATTCGAACACGGTGAATGCGAATTGAACGAAATTTGGTACAAAGGTAGCACTAGCAAAGGACACCTCAGTGTCATGTTTTATATCGCCGCCATCTTTACTAAAACTGAATGGCGGCCACTCAAACGTTCAAAACGTAAAATCAAATAACGACTAACCAAATCATCCAATCTCTACCAAATTTGGTAACAACATACCTTCGTATAGGATGCGTCTTGTGACCAAACTACAAGGTCGTCCGCCATACCATTTCAGGATGGCGGCCGTGCGAATTATGCAAACTTTATAATCCATATCATGGGACCCACCAGTTCCGATTATCGAGCCGAGAATCGTTTTAACTGTTCTAAAGGAAGAGGCACGTACGAAATTAAAAGTTTATTTTGTAATACTATAGTGCAGACGTGATTTTAAAAAGCTCAGCTGATTCATTAATAAGACAAGATGGCAGCGGATATCTTGTGCCTGACTTATATTTCACTAATTTGAGTATTCCATGCAATATAGCGTACTGAAACAAAATAAATAAACTTTGTATGAAATGCTTTATATATAAATAATATACTTCAGTGATGAAATCGTTTAGTATAAATCATTATTTGCTAACAAGTTCTATGTAAGTCATTTTATATGGATCAATGTTCGTTGGCACAGATGGCTCAGTGGTAAAGCGTTAGTCTGTCATTCATATGCCTACGGTTCAAACCCCATCAGAGATATGTTTTTTGCTTGACATTTTACATATTTGTTGCTTTGTAATGACTCAGACGTTTTAAAATTAAGCGTTATATTGTGCATATTACGGTGCAAAACATATACTTAATTAAAACATAATTCGCCAGCAGATTTAATCGAGACATCTAGCTGACAAAAAGGTAACAGATTTTATTGAAAAGTTTCTTCTTCTGGCCGCTAGAATGCACTCGCTCTGTTAGGATTATATTGTTCGATATTTCACAACTAGATATCACGACTAGTTTTTATATTTATTGTTTCTTGAGTACTGAGACGTTATAAAATAAAGCTTTATATGGTGCTTTTTGCAATGGAAATTATATATTAAAAAAAACGACATTCTCCACTGGAGTGACATCTTCCAGCCTTCAGTTGTACTATGCAGAAACTATAGATTCGAGCAGCGCTCTATACCGGCCAGTTAGTGAACCCAGTCTTAACGACTGCTAGGAGTAATAAGACAGTAACATTCGTTTATTCCTTGTGCACAGAGGCGTTGTTGATAATCTCAAAACTTGCAATATGGATGATTTGGAGATGGATTATTTTGTTATACCGTGTATTTAAGATTAGCCTATAAATTAACGGGTTGCGAAGTTACTTCACTTAGTTCTATATCATTCGTACACGACACAGAACAACAACGTGACGTCAGTTTCTGATCTGCTCTGATTGGCTATTACATTGCTGCAGTCGGGTAGTTGGCAGTCAAGGATAAAATTCGCGACTGCCAACTGCCAGCTACCAACTGCAACTTCATGTTGTGTATGGTGCCTATAGTATACACAGAGTCGATCGCGACTGCCGACCGAGGACTACCAACTACGGACTGCCGACTGCGCATTGTAGATGGGCCTTATTAGAGCAACGAAGTTTCAATTATTGTAAGTAGTCGGTGTTTGGAGTGTTTGCTGATGAAATTGCAAAATGCTGGGGTAAATTATAAACTATGGTTTGAACGCCACTGTTCAAATCCTGTGTGCCAATTTGCACTTCAAATAGGAATAAATTAGGAGATGATAAGGACAGAGAGTTATAACTATACCCATACATTTCGGAGAAAGTAGGCTATATGTTCTTTCCCGAACATCTTGTTTTTAATGATTAGTTTATATGCCGAGTATCACATCCACAAATGAAACCACTCGTGAGATAATGTTATTCAATGAAATGCAGGTTTAACCCCCTTAAGACCCCTTTAGAACCTGAATATTCAAAAATCCTCCCTTAGTGTATGGTTTTGACATACAACGAACATCTCCCGAAAATACCATTTTTCCAACTTCAATATTTTTGGCTGGGCGATGATGAGTTTTTCGAGTGAGTCAGGACATTTTCTTTCAATATTTTTTTCTTCAGAATTTCACCCCTCCCGATGAACCCCTTAAATTTGATTTATCAAAAAACTGTAGAACACATATTTACTTATTTTTAAGCAGTTTTCCCCCTGAGTTTGAAGAGCGAGTGAGTCAATCGGTTAGGACACTTTCTTTCCTGTTATTTCCCCCAGAATTTCACCCCTCCCCATGGGTTCCTTAAATTAGATTTATGAAAAAACGGTCAAACACCTATTTTCTTATTTTTACGCTGATTTTTTCCGCTGAGTTTCAAATTCCTCGCCTATGTCGTTTAAGAGATACAGGCTCCGTTAGGAATCTTTCATCCCCCACTTTTCACCCCTTTCACCTCATAATATACACCACATCGAAAAACCCTCAGACACTTGTCTTCTTATTTTTAATGATGAGTTTATATGCCGAGTATCACATCCCCCAATGAAACCAATCGGGAGATATTGCTTTTCAATGAAATGCAGTTCTACTCCCTTAACACCCCTTTAGAACCTGAATATCCAAAATCCTTCCTTAGTTGGCGTATGCGGCCCTTGTGGAAGCTGCATACCAAATTTCATTCCAATCCGTTGGGTGGTTTCTGAGATTTCGTGATGAATGTGTGAGTGAGTGAGTGAGTGAGTGAGTGGTATTTGACAAATATCTAGTAGATAGTGTCAAGTCTTTGTTATGCTCTGCTCGGTTGACAGTGCTGTGTGAGCAGTTGAGTAACTAACGGGATTTCAAGAAAAGATCCTCATTTTATATACCGGTAGTGCAGAGCGCAACTCGAATCCAGTCGGCCGTGTCTGGACTTGAGCTATGTTGCCATGGAAACTATCTGCCTTGCCCTCCCTTCATGAGTATATATTTTATGATTTGATTAGCCTGTGCTTGAGTGCAAAAGGGCCGAAATCAGAAGAATGAGAAAGACTATCGAAAATTCATGTAGCCAGCGTTTCTTTCTGGGTCCTAAACTATGTGTATGCAAAAATTGGTTGAGATTGGTGGAACTGTGTAGATTTGTATACGGAACCAACCCACCCACATACATACATAAAGACTTTCACTTTTATATATAAGATTTTAGGTAGATTTCATTAGAAAGCTAACTATTGCAATGGGTACCATGTTTCGACTTCCGGAAAATTTCGACATATCTTCACTTTTCACATCCCCTAGACCCCAAAACCACCGTCAGTTAAAAAGTTTATATATAATTTATGTATATTTGTATATATATATACATATATCACTTTCTTATGGACACGATATCTACCGCAATTTTTCACTAATCAATTTGAATATTTTACATAGTATGTATCCTTATAAAATCTCGGTTGAGTTCGTTAATGGGCACAATCGGTCGAAGGGGGTGAAAATGGGGGGCTTTTTTCGAAAAAGTGAAATATCGCTATAACTATCTTAATATGTGAAATATCGAATCCATTCAACGTTCATACTATGTGTCGAATAAGGCCCAAAAATTTACGTTTGAAGAGTTTTTTGATAGCACCAACCATTGACCAAAGGGGTGGGAAAAAGTGGGTTTTTCGGGAAACATTAATCATATCTCTCTTAATAGGCACAATATCAAAACCGTACAAAATGGACAATATTCCCCTAATAATTAACTAAAACTTTTGTCTGAAAGAATTTTTGATATGACCACCATTACGCCAAGGGATGAGAAAAATGATTTTGGAATTATAAGAAAATGCCAAGAGCTATCAGAGGTTGCCATGACAACACTACTAAATTGATGAGGGATGAGCCATCAGACGTTGCCATGACAACGCACTTGCTCGCGATCACATTCAGTTTTCCATCTGACTAAGTGAGAAGCGGCCTCGGTGACGTAACTGGTAGTATGCTGAACTCCTACGCCCATGTTCGCGGGTTCAAAGCCGGCCGAAGTCGTCGGATTTTCTAAGAGCGCTAAAAATCCCTCAGTATGCTTTCCTTTGGAGGGGTAGACCCAAAGTTCGTTGCGAGTTGCTGGTTGCGGTGGCATCTCATAGCCAAGTTCAGAGCTAGGTGTCGTTGACGGTAGTATCCGGTAGCAACATTAGGAACTACTCCTTGAAATTGACCGTCTGCAGTCCTTACCTGAATTACAGAAAATACAGCCATCACAATTCACACTGTTTATCAGACAGATTCTACACTCACCCAAAGTACACGGGGTTACACGACCGCGTTGTCGCAGTCCCTATACTGAGGAACCAACCAAAATCTCTGCGGAAGATATAATTTTACGTGAAGAAGTAACAGACCGTTACATAGTTACACATCAGTGTCGAAACCTTGCATAAGGACAGTGTGACCACAAGTATAAAAATGTACCCAAAATGACAAGAAGGTTACCGTCCCCATAAGACAATAAAATGTTTAAAATATGCATAAAATGACGAAAAACAAAGTTAATTAAGCTCCAATTATAAAATCTCGCATTAAATGAGGTCTGATCCTTCTACGAAAACCTGCATATTCTGCCTATTTTCGCCTATCCCCAAGTTTGCCCGATGAAATCTACCTCCGCCTTCCGGCATGCCGAGAGGACTTTTTTTTCTTTTGGTTTTTGACCTTTACATGAAACTTGTTTTCATTCCGTGTTGATCTCCATCTAGTTCATAATGTGATTACCCTCGACACAAGTTAAGGGTCCAAGTGTCCCTCTTAGTGGCAGTCCTCATACTGCACACATGTGGGAGCATTCCTACGTTCTCCGTTTTCGGGCTCGAGGCTCTAACGATCCCCTTCTAAACCGTCTGTGTGCGTAGTAGGTGGTTGTATTTCTTTAACACCCGGCGTCACGAAAACAAAGTCCCCGATTCTTGGATGTAACGGGTTATCTCGAGAACCACTAGATGGATTTCGATGCGGTTTTCAGCATTCAGTAAAGGATTACTTGAGAAAGGGTTTCTGTAGAAAATTATTTATTTATGACCAAAGGAAGCCGTTCAGTAACGATATCAATGAATTGAGACGAAGAAATAAGTGCCGTCCGAGCTCCATTAACTTTACGCTAGGTAAACCATTAAAAATATATTATACAATGAGTGTAGAAATGTTCAGCATGAAAGGTTGTACAAAATCGTCAATGACAGCATATCTCTAAATTTAATACATCGCCCACTGTAGTGTTTTTACGTTGTCATTTCTTCCAACAATCTCCATTCAGTAGAAATTTAAATTACTACCCTCGTAGCGAGTTTACTAGGTAGCGAGCAAGGCTATCACCCCAGCTCCGGACAGCATAAAACTGTTGAGTCGTGTCGATTTAAGACTTCAGAGAAGAGTATATGTGTTTGGAGTTTCACTCTTCACCTCGGCTTTTCTGAATTGTGTCTGGTACCTGTCGTCCACGCGCCTTTATAGCTTACGCTGGGTAAACCGTAGATACCGGACGAATCCGGGGCGGATTGATAGTAAATAATAAAATAAATAATAATTGTAATTATATCAATTCAATAATTATAAGTCGAGTACTTTCTGTAGTGAGCTCAGTTATAAGAGAATTATAAGGTCCTTTTGATATTCTTCAGTCAAACATACAGTTTATTTACTTTTATTCTCAAGGAATTCGTGAAATTATTTAACCTTTTCAGGGGGTCTAAGGACTCAGGAGAGAGTCTTGAAGAACACCCCTAACAAGTTCAAATATGTTCAGCTAATAGTCTCTGAGCAAAATGTAAATAAAAAGTTGGAACTTGACTTGGGCAATATGGGACATTCCGGCGTTCCACCGTACTTTCCTCCTTAATGTTCGTATTGTTGGTGAATGAAAGCTTTCATCTATTAGTTCGTGTATTTAACAGAAAGTTCAAGCCGTATATTAGATGGATGGTACTGAATTAAAATGTCTGAACCATGATTACCGGCACTGTACGCCAACCGGTCAACGTACGACCATAGTTCACATCCAAGCCTTGGGTGGAAGAAACTCCTCAGAACGACTTAGGTGAGATATCCGTACTCTAGACGGGTTCCACGAGAGCTCTCTGTGTGTCATCGTCGGAACTTAACAAAGGAATGAGCTGTCGTCGATCGTACATCATTGTTGGTATTAAGTATTGGGTCGATGTATAAGTCCGTGCCGTTTTGCATTGTGTTGGCACCGCTGGATTGTAAAACCTTCGTTTTCGTTTATTTGTATTGATACTTCTGCCTGGTTTCTGATTGATGCGAACAGGAATTTGTGTGTTGATAAAAGCTCGTTTTGGTCATCTTAAAGTCTAATCAGAATGGCGTGTCAAGTGAAGGGGGAAATGAACACGACCGACAAATTTTACTTTTCGAGTTTAATCGAAGATCTAGTGCTGCAGAAGTCACGAGAAGAAGAATTTCTGGTTTGTACGGTAGGCAAGTAATCGCTGAGAGGACGGCACGGAAATGGTTTTCACGTTTCCGAGAGGGAATATTCGACTTGTGTGATGCACCACGTTATGGAAAACCTTTACTTTTTGATGGAAACCACTTAAATCAGTTGGTTCGCAATAATCTACGCCAAACAACTTGGGAATGGCACGCATTTCGGAATACGTTCACACAACGCAAGCAGGCGATCATTGTCAAAGATTGTGATACATTACTGAACGACTGATTTCTTGATTGATTTATTCATGACATTGTGTATCAGTCTTGTTATAGTAATGTAATGCTGAGAATTATACTCTAATAAGAACGGCACGGACTTACGCTCCCAACTAACACACCTGCAATGAATGTGCAATGTACGACAATCAGTTTCCCAGTTACAAATCTTACTAAATAGATATTATCGTTTATAATGGAAGCTACACTGTAAAGTAATTTACATGATCCTAACAAGGTAATTTAAAATAAAATGGTGTTTCGAGTTGAAGTTAGTTTCTATTCATTTCATCATTATATATTTTGCTGTTCATTTTACTTTCCAAGTTCCTCTGTAGCGAGACTCAGAACGTTAGTAGCACGCAGTGGGGCTGAGCGCAGGGACAGATATATATTACACTGTATCTTTGTTCTTTAATGTTCCTGTTTTACGTTCATAATAATATCGTGTTGGTGTGTAGTAGAGCTGCGTCATTTTTTAAAGCCATTCTCTCTTTGCAAAGTAATTACAACTACAGTAAAGCTTGTTCATATAAGCCCTGATACTATAGATTGGTTTGTTCCATACTCTATAATATGCATTAACGCCACGTTTTTTGTTGCTTTTTAATTACCCGAGAAAAGGCAAAGAGGTATTTATGAACGTAGAAAATATTGCCGCCAATTTCTTTAATTTAAAATTCATCTCATGCAGTAATATAGCGTTTTAAGTAGACACACAATGGCATTTATATTCTCTATCGTGACTTCATGCAGGCAGATTGCCGTACATAGATTCCATTCATAGGTTGTTAACAGCCGTGAGGCTGGTTGGCAGCAGTTCGCCATTCTTCCCGTCTCTCCGCCTTCCTCTTCAGTTCACAGTATGAGCCACAACTCATATCTTCCAATATTTGACTCATGTGCTCCAGTCTGGGTCTTCCTCCATAATTCTGGCCGTCTACTGTTCCCTCGATTATAAGCTTAAACAGTTCATTGTGTCACACTATGTGGCCCACGAGATGATTCCATCTTCTTTTTAATTATTTAAGGAAGCATCTTCTCTCTCCTACTCTTCTAAAGACTTCCCCAATTGTGACCATTTCTTTCCAACTGATTTTCATAATCCTTCTATAGCACTAGGTTTGAAATGCTAGTAGTCTTTTCCTCTCCCTCTCCTATTGTCCAAGATTCGCTGCCATATAGAGTGACGCTCCATACATAGGTCTTCAACATTTGTTTCCTCACATCAAGACGTGTGTTCTTTGCCGTAAATAGGTTCTTCTTTTTATAGAAAGCGCTCTTGGCTTGGGCAATCCTACTTATATCTCTCTGCTGCTTCATCCATCATTCGTTATTTTACTTCCCAGATAATTAAACTCATTCACTTCTTGTATCGCAGTGGCTACGCTGGCTAAAGCGCTGCGTTAGGCCATGGGGCCAAGCTCTCTGCTGACTCGGTAGACGCGTGGGTTCGAGCCCCACCGTCGGCAGTCCTGGAAATGGTTTTCCGTGGTTTCCCATTTTCAACACCTGCAAATGCTGGGACAGTCCCTTCTGACATGCCACGGCCGCTTCCTTCCACATCCTTGCCCAGTTTCATTCATCTTCATCCATTCCATCTCTCATCCCGACGCGCAGGTCGCCCACGGACGTCGCATAGAAAGACCTGCACTCGGCCTCTCGGGAGGCCACACGACAAAAAAAAATCTTGTATCGTTTCATTTCTTTACTCTATTGCTGTCTGGATTTCGTCATTTCAACTGCAGATCAAAATGTTTGTTTTGTTTGTTTTTATTCTCATATTAAATACTTCCTGCTTTATTTTGTCCTTCTTGCTCAGGATCTTTTTAAGTCTTCTTCATTTTCTGCAATTAGCGCTATGTCATCAGAAAGGAAGAGCTCGAGGATATCATTATGAAAGTAAAAGATCAGAGTGAAACAATGGGCTTGTACTTGAATATCAACAAGACAAAACTAATGACAACAGGTTTACCATAAAACATTATGATAGATAATAAGTTAATCACAGAGGTGAATAGTTTCTGTTTGTTGGGATCAACCATTAGTAGTAGTGGGTCAAGCAGTCAGGAGATTCGCCGAAGACTTGCCCTAGGAAGAGCAGCTTTTAAAGGCCTGGATAAGATCTTCAAGTGTTCCGATGTTTCTTTGCCTACTAAAATTAGAATGGTTAAGGCACTAGTCATTCCCATAGCTACATATGCTAGCGAAAGCTAGACCATAAGGAAGCGAGATAGGAAGTATATTGATGCTTTTGAGCTCTGGTGTTGGAGAAGGATGCTGCGTATTCCTTGGAAAACCAAGAAGACGAATGTATGGGTGATTCAAAAAATCAAACCAGATCTGTCTCTAGAGGTATTAATAATACGATTACAGCTATCATATTTTGGACACATTATGAAGGGTTCTGATTCGTTGGAAAAGACAATTATGCTTGGAAAGGTGGAAGGGTCTCGGAGACGAGGGCGGCCAGCATTGAGATGGATCGACTCCATCAAATCCAACATGAATATGTCAGTGAAGGATCTGAAGTATATGGCTGAAGACCGAATCATATGGAGACAGTCCATCCATGCAGTCGCTAGGAGTCGACGCCGACTTGATGGCACCTGATCATTATCATCATCAGCAGCAGCAAACGTTATCATGTCAACATTATCTCCATGATTATTCACCCCTGTGACAAATTCTTCTCTTACTGTGTCGATCGCCTTTTGTACATATGTGTATATTGAATAGGTATGGGGATAGGGAACAATCCTGCCGTACACCCTTTCTGATGTGTGCTGTTTCTTCCTTGCTACCACAACAAACCTCTTCCAGTTTCTTGCTTACAGATATTGTAGATGAGTCTTCTGTCTCTAAAGTTAATACCCGTTCGATGGAGAATGCTGAAAAGAACATTCCAGTTCACATTGTCAAATGCCTTTTCAAGGCCGACGAACGTTCAGAAATTAGGTTTGCCTTTCTTCATCTGCTTCATTATCACTTGCCTCTATACCAATATTGCTTTTCTTGTTCCAACTCCATTCCTAAAACCAAATCGATCATCAGATAGGTTTTCATTTATTTGTTTTTCCATTCTCTTCATAATAATTCTGGTGACTATTTTTGATGCACGACACACTAGAATCAATGTTCTGAATTGTTTACATGACCATGCAGGCAGTAACGTGCAAATTATTCGAAAGTATTCGAAATTATTCTCTAGTGATTACCATTGCCTGCAAAACAATTTCTTCATAAAATTAGGGAATGTGACTTTCCTACATAAAATTATAGACTAGAATTATACCTAGGAGCTAGAGCTGGTACTTTTAATCGATTAATCTCTTATAGAATAATCAATTAATCGAAGCAGAACAATCGATTAATCGGTACGAATAACGATTAATGGATTGTGCGTTTAATGGATTAATCAGTTAGTTAGTTGAATAATTGATTATTTTGTCGATTGATCGATGCTCGTCGCTCCCTTAACAACGCTCCCACAGAAGCAAACCAGACATTTAATTAATCCATACGAATATAATAAAGCTGAAGAGTTTGTCTGTGTGCTTGTGTCTTTAAACGCGCTAATCTCTGGAACTACCAGTTGGATTCGAAAAATTCTTTTTGTGTATGATAGCCAGATTCAAGAGGAATAGTTTAAGCTATGTTAAATTTCGGACAGACCACTCCATTTTCTGCATTTAGGCCCTTTGGCATAAATCTACACCGTTTCACCGATCTGAACTACATTTTGTATACTTAAAAGAAAATCGAATTTACCCTCCGGGATGGTGGCTCTCGCGGTCTCAGCGGGGGAACTCACCTCTACCGCTTCTACGGGCAGTGTCCTAGAGCTGGGAACATCTGATCGGAGTGGATACAACTAGGGAGGTGTTACCAGCACCGCGCCCAGGCGCCTCACCTGCAAAGCGAACAGGGGCCTCATGAGGGAAGGGAGGGATAGGCAAGGAAGAGGGAAGGAGGCGGCCGTGGCCTGACAGTAGGAACCATCTCGGTATTTGCCCGAAGACAAAGTGGGAAACCACGGAAAACCACTTCGAGGATGGCTGAGGTGGGAATCGAACCCCCTCTACTCATTTGGGCCACCTGAGGCTGAGTAGCCCCCATTCCAGTCCTCATACCACTTTTCAAATTTCGTGGCAGAGCCGAGAATCGAACCCAGGTCCTCCGGGGTGGTAGCTAACCATGCTGTCCGCTACGCTACGGAGGCGACATTTTGTATATTTAACCTTTGGAACCCTGCGGGTGTCACTGCCCACTATAAATTTCGGACAGACCACTCCATTCCCTGTATTTAGGCTCTTTATCACAAATCCACAACGTTCCTCCTAATTGCGCCAAATTTTACTTACACTTTGAAACCCAGCTGGTAACACTGTCCACTTGATATTTTGGACAACGCTCTCCATTCCCTACAATTAGAATAACAAACAAACTGAACATGAAAACCACTTATTAAGGCCCTTGAAACATTCATGTCCGTAGTAGTGTAACTATAAGAGTATTTTAATAAGTCCATTGCTGACTGGCAATTCGGGCTGCATCACATCGCCCATACCAGTTCTCTGGTGCAGAGTAGCGAAAATGGTTAAATCTTGCGCTGCCTATAAATTGCAGTCACGGGGATTAGTGCAAAAAGAGTTCTTAGGCCCCTTAAAACAGTTATCATCATGAACATATTAGGCTGTACCTCTGTATAAGTGCAATGGTGTTGGTGCAGTACACTAAGGTTATCAGCTGCAATAAGCGTTGGTGCTTTCAAATTTACCTTCTTTTATTCCGAAACTTATCGTTGAGTGCTATGTGGCGATAAATGATACTATTACTACCTCAGGAGCTCGGGACAACAGAAGTTTTCCAAAGTGTTCTGATTATTTTCCTACGGCACTATGCGACAAAAGAAGACACTATTAGTCTCTACATTTCTAACAGCCAATGACATGTAGGCCCTAGGCAGTGTCTTATTTCACTTACTCCTCTTTCTAAATATATTTTAAAATTTGTTTGTAATTTACATGTGTCAGTGCTGTAGTTAGTAAACAGCCATTTCCTTATTCATTATTATCTTAACGGGGAAATGACCTGCATGTTCCGTCCATTATAGTATACTACTTATCACCCCCACTACAACACCACCATCACAACAAAAATTGATATTTAAAAATATTTATTTTCTGTAAGTTTAAGTATCATGTGCCAGTTCTGTAGTAGTATTAATTATCATTCATAAAACAAATAAATCCATCGGGCGAAGCCGGGCACCACTGCTAGTTAAAATATATTGGCGGACCCGTAAGAGAACTCTCGCATAATGGGTTGTGTGCGCCCCATGTGTACAGACTACCCGCCCGGGTAATGCTACGCGGGCTGGACGCGATACAGTTCTGGCAGGGGCTATCGTCTTGTTTATTTGTCTAAAAGCACTTTATAAACGAATAAATATATTTCCGTTGACTTTTCATGAAATGCAAGATTTATCCTGTACTACGGAGACAATTTGGAAGATTTCGGTACAAACCACATCTTCTAACTCCCTCTGGTTTAGGAGCTTGAGTTTTGTGAAACATACAGGTTGGTTGGTTGGTTCCTCAGTTTAGGCGCTGCGACAACGCGGTAATGTAGCCCCGTGTACTTTGGGTGTGTCTAGAATCTGTCTGATAATCGGTGTTAATTTTGATGGCTGTATTAGTGTGTGTATCTGTTTTTTAATTCAAGTAAGGACTGCAACTTTGAATTTTTCAAATAGTTTCTACTTTTGCCGCTAACCGCCACCGTCAACTACTACAAGGCCTAGTTCAGAATTTAGCTACTAGACGCCACCGAAATCGGGTCTTGTCAACGAACTATAGGAACCTAAGAGCGTTGTTTACATTCTTAACCTATACAATTTAGCTTCACACGGGTTTAATTAGTGGAAGGTTCTTTAACATGCCATAAAAAATATGACATGGGGCCGCCGGATTTGCTTCCCCTCCGAAGGAAGGCATACTGAGGGATTTATAACGGTCTTAAAAAATCGGACGGTTTCGGCCGGGTTTGAACCCGCTATCTTGGGCATAGAAGCTCAGCATGCTACCGAAGCCGCCGTGAAACACACCTTAGCGTATTATATAATAAGATTGTGTCATTTATTTTTAAACAATGTACCTTTAAGTGAAAACTAGGCTAAAACAAAGTAAACAAAATGATCCTTTCCTAAATATTGTAAACATTGAATAAGAATTCAAAATCTTCGGTGAAAACTCTTCGTTTTTTCGAAACCCTTCCCAATTTGATTGATGTTTGTCCTTCCACTGTACTGACTCTTATTTGGCTATTTTTAACATAAACAAGGAAGGAAACTTGGTATATTTAAGCAAAAAGTGACTTTTATACGGGGCCGATAGCCTAGATGTTAGGCCCCTTAAAACAACAATTATCATCATTATTATCATGACTTTTATAGAATTCCTTACATCATTCCGAAAGTAATAAAAATTCAATTTAAGCGATGATCTCTCATTTAAACTTCTATTATTATCTCTCATCTTCTAAATTAACTGATTCCGGTTAATCGACTAATCTATCATTCAATTAGTCGATTAATCGATGAATGGTCGGTCAATTAATCGATTCATCGGTTTCGATTAATTTTAAATTATTTGATTAATCAATTATCGCTTATTAGTAAATATACAAGGGTCATGGTGTTTTAGATGATGATGATGGCAATAATTGTTGTTTTTAGGGTCCAAACATCTAGGTTATCGGCCCCTTATGGTTTGTGAGATAGTGAAAATTATGATAATAATAAAAATAATAAAATCGTATGGCCTTGCGTGCGGGGTGAAAGCTTTGTGATTTGACGCCTAGAGGGCAGCATGACTGTCGAATTTTGTCGTTCCATGGAGAGGTATTGTACCCTTCAGTTCCTCAAGGATGTGGACTCATATCTCAGGGGTGCTCTGTTCGCATGGCTATAAATGTGCACACAACATCCTGGGATTTTACATTAAGGATCACGGGAGTCTTACAGTAAAATAATATGCCAAAGGTATCTTAAAACAACACAATTTTTTCTAGAAACATCCTTCTACTTCCTCTTCTACCTTATCCGATACAGACGTTGGCTACCACCATGGCTAACAACTTCTTATCCTGTGCAATCCTGAAGAGTTCCGTGGAAGACAGCCCAAACCACGTTCTTAAATTATCCATCCTAATTAAGTTAAATCCCCCCTTACCAAAACAATCAAATCCCTTTACATTACTGAAAATAAAAAAATAAAAAAAATAAACATAAAAGTAAACACTGGCCCCCTCAAATGGCCGACACAAATGTCACATGATCATGCCCATGACTGTTCCAAAGGAACAAAATAACCGCAATGATTCCAACACAAATGACTACAAAGTGATGTCATAAATGATCAATTTATATATAGCGCACTCTCATTTGTAATTATGGCTTAGAGGTGGGTTCGATAAGTCCCTTTTCAATCATTCCCATTCTCACATGAGGCCGGTGATGATTGGCGTATGGCGATTTCTGGTTACAGGTCGAATATGCATAAAAATAGACTACCGTAATGACCCAAAGTACATAACTGACTAAGGCTAGGGTCCAAGCCCTTTCAAGCTTAAATGACAAATCATTAATATCAAACATAAGGATATAATCGTGGAGCATCACCTACTCTAACAATGGTGGCCTCTGCCCCATAATGACATAAATCTCAACTTGAATATTTACATAACTGCACTGGATTTTCGCTTCCTGAAGCGAATTGAACAATCCCCAAAGAAAGTCGAAGAAAATCCCGACATAACAAATTGAAATGGCCAAGCATCTGTGGCTGATTACTGCGATACAACAAGCCATTATGTTTCTCAACATAAAAAAAACCCTCAGGACCTACAATGGTTGATGACCTCGCTCGAACAATAGGCTGGCAGTCCGCACCGTAGGGCAAAGAATACCTGGGCTCCTACCCTCGACAACACATTGGGAACCGAGCTGAATGCGGGAGTCTCTCCGTATGCAAGGAAGCCATTCAAGACAGTTCTTCCCAAATCACAAGGAGTAGCATTACTTACCATAATTATTTCGTCTCAGAATCGCGGGCATTTAACCATCCGCTTATCACTTACCATCTCGAAGATTGCGTGCATGTACTTCCGCTTACCAAATATATCATCGAAGCACTGCGGAAACACTCTTTCCGCTTGTTACTTACCATCTCGAAGACTGCGGGCATGTACCCCACTTACCTTAAATTTGCATCCTCAGCTCGGCCCAAAATTTAACTCTCAACCTTATCTCACTTACCAAGTACGTCTGCAGTCCCTCTCATCAACCTCGCGTTATCTCTTACCTTGACAACGGCCATCAGTCCCTCTCACTTTAAGGTCAGGCTCAAATGGCATTAATAAAACTGGCCTGTCATATCCTGAATGGTTCCCTCCAATCTCGATATACTAAGTTTATGGTCGTGCCAATGAACTTTAACACCCATGAATCCTCTGATCGTGTATTCAATACAAACCAAAAAAAATCCCTGAATCCTACAAAACACAAATGATGATGACCACGCTAACAAAATGATAAAAACAACACAACTAAACTCTAACAAATAAAATAAATACAAGCTGCCCATCATTCTGACCCGTTGCTCCGGTAACACCATACTAATTATAATGCCTTATAATTTGGGTGACCTATCCAACACCTGCCATGCACGCCCCCAAAACTGTGGTACGTAGCTACTCATGATGGTTCTGCTAATCCTTATATGCCGATGTTCTTCCCGCTAGCTCTTGAGGTCCATGGTTCTTCACGTGGGAGGGCAATCTTAACACTGTTCAGTTTTCATGAAAGGTATAGGGTCCACCATGAAAATTTTACATAATTATGCACTGTTTCGTTTTAGCGGAGCGCCTTCTACAATCAATAGCCAGGCATGACCTATTCAATTCGGCCAATAGTCAATCTAGCTTCTACGCCACTGAATTTGCCTATAGCACGGGGGCTATCTACCAAAGTACGGACTCCACTCGCACTGGTTTGTCCCGAAAATGTGCATGTCGCTACTGTTCTCAGAATACATGTCACTGTTCATTACTTATCAATTATTCACTTTCTCGCGCTGAATTCGCGGTACTGACCAACGCGAACTATTGCCTATCAAGCGATCAAAAATTGACTGACTTTATACTTATAAAATTTTGATATTTCGGGTCTCGGACCGGCAAAGGCTCTCGCCGCTCGGCGATGGAAATATCGACTGACTTTTCTGACACTGGGCAGGCTATTTAAAGGTCTGGCTCTGAAATCACGAGGAGTGGGAGGTTCTCAAAATTTAAATCTGGAGCAACACTCGTACGACAATGAAACTAGGTTCATTCGATTGCTCTCTTTTCCAATGTCCCACACTTGGTTTTTATTTCGAAATCGGATCGTACGTTCGGCCTCTAATTAGCTCCGTAGTAATTTTCATTGTCCAAGATTTCCGCGGTATTTTGAAGCGTCCATCCGGCCACAATTCTGATTGGTTCGTTCCAATGTTCCTTCCTCCAGTCTTTTATGCCGAATTAATTCCAATACTGCTGCTTTCGTGACTTTTGAAATGACATTCGTGAGGCTAAAATCGTCCTTTTTCCAATGCTGCAACTCTTAATTTTGTATGTTAATAATTTCTCTAATTTCTCTTAAATGGGAGGTGCTTATTTTTCAGTTTGGCGAGTAATCATCTACCTCCCCCACTCTAGGTTGTGCGACCTCGGTTCCTTGTTCAATCACATCTGGTACCCATGTGTCGCGGCTGTGAGCGTGGCTTCATTGTTCGCGCTATTAGAAAGTTGTGGTATGTCATGTTCCAGGCGCTCCCTTGCATTCTCTTGTTCATCTTCTGCCGCGCTTGCTTCCTTCTCAGATATGAGTATATTTGATAAACTTAACTTATGCATAAAGGTTACATTCGCCCTTTGCAAAGATAAAAATATATATGGCACGTATGATTTTTTCAATAATTTTCCTCATTCTGCCCTACGGACACGGTGAAGCTCCAACGTCACCCATCGTTTCAATTTGCCTGCTCGCCCCTGCTCGTTGCGTGTCACGAAGTATCCTTTTTTTTCTCTTGTGTAGCCTGTCTGCATTCTTGAGGTATTAGGGCACGCTCGCTCGTCCCGTCTCAGTTGTCATTGTCTGGTCCCTCAGTGCTCTGGGTTAAAGCTTCCAGCTGCTTAATTGTGGACGGACGTAAACATCCTTGGGCTATGTGTACTGTAGGTTTCCCTTGCGATTCCCGTGCACTTGTTACTGCTTGCTATTGCATTTCAATTACGTGTACACCCATCGTGTTTCTTGCTTGATCAAATGGCTCTCTTTCATAATACACCTTCAGATTAGAAATATTCATGACTGAAGTGTTCCCGCTGCTAATTTGCTGTAACTTATAAGCGTTGTTTCCAAGATTCCTTGTGATTCGAAACGGTCCAATAAATGGGAAACACCATTTGCTGAATACTTTATTTGCTGGGTCAGGTATGGGCGGCCGTTTCACATGGACTAACTCGTTGGGTCTTAAATCCCTGTGGAAACTTTTCCCCCTCACTCTCCTCAGTCTCCTGTCGGCTTGTTCCCTCATGTACCTTACTGTGTTCTGAACTCTTAACTGGGGTGCTGGTTGCGGATCTACCGGGCAGTTTAGAACGGATGACCAAGATCTCGGCGGTTGCTGGTTAAGATGTAACGTGTACGGTACCTGTCCCGTTGATTCATGTCGAGTCATGTTGATGCAGATCTCGATGTATTAAGGGTATCGGCCCAGCGATGATGTTCAGTGGGTATGGACATCCGGATGTGCTTTGAAATCTCCCTTAAAACACGTTCGCTTGGATTTCCTTGTGGGTTTCGGACGCTCGATAAGACATGCTTAATGCCCAGTTCATTCAATCCTTGTTAAAACACTGCAGAGGTAAAATAACTCCCATGGTCGGATAGCATGAATTCTGTCTTGCCCATAATAGGTATTACACGGTTCTTGATCCTACTCAAGACTTGTTTGGATGTGGTCTTTTGGATTGCACAGATGACTACAAATTTTGAAAATACATCGACGCACACCAGGACATGTCGCACTCCTCTTCGTCCTTTTTGGAGCGGGCCCAGGCAGTCCGTAGCAACTAATTCAAGTGGTTTCTGCGGTAACAACGGCTTAAGATATTGTTTCATAAGGAAGTTGTTTGGTTTCGCTCGCTGGCAGGTATCACATGTCTTTAAGACATCACGTATTGTGGTCCTCATTCGCGGCCATTTAAAAGCTTCGCCTATAGTGGCTTCCGTCTTGTCTAAACCCACGTGACCTAGGGTATAATGCGCGTGCCAAACAAGCTTTCTCTGTAAAGAGGCGGGCAGAACGATTCGTAATTTGACGTGATCCTCGTCCACAAATTTATGCAGCATGTTATTTATGTAGTGGTAATTTCTGGCCTGCGGTTCTGTTTTGCGGTATGCAGGGGTTCTGGGTTGCAGTTCTCCTTTCAAAAATCTAATCATCAGCTTCATCCAGGGCTCGCCCTCTTGCTCCTGCGGCATTCTCTTCAATTCCTGTAAGAAGTCACGATCCTCGTTTGTGAGTTTGATATTGTGAACTAGCATTTCATCCTTCGGTGTCTCTTCTTCTGGGTTTCGACTTAAGGTGTCGGGTACTACATTTAATTTCCCGGACACATGCTCTATTTGGATATCAAATTGTTGTGCATAGAAGGCCCACAGGTTTATGGGTTCGCTGACCATAGCGGTTTTAAAGAGAAATGTCAAGGCTTTATGATCAGTGCGGATCGTTATGGGAAACCCATTAATAATTTTACGCCGCTGTTGTAATGCATGAATAATAGCCATGAGTTCAAGCTCTGAGACAGTGTAATTCTTCTCATGCTTCCTCAACTTCCGACTAATAAAGGCTAAATATGAGCGTACCTATGTTTTTTTTAGTCCTCTTGAAATAACATGGCACCAATGCCTACCATAGATGCATCTGCTTGGACTATGAATCTTGTCGAAAAATCAGGGTATCTTAATTTTATGCAGTTTGCTAATAGTTCCTTTGTGGCTACGAATGCTCTCTCGCAGTTTTCATCCCAAAACTTTCTGTTGTTCTTCTGTAACATGTCCTGCAGCGGTGCTACTACTATGGTATAGGTCGGGCAGTTCTCACGAAAGAAGTTTGTTGCTCCCAAAAATATCCTTACATGTTTTACTCTAGTTGGGCGTTCAAAGTTTCTGATGGCTTCTATCTTGACAGGATTAGGCTTTTCCCCCTCTCCGTCGACAATGTGTCCCAGATGCAATATTTCATGTTGGAAGAAATGTGACTTTTTCAAGTTTATTTTAAAGTTCGCCCATTCCAGGTTCTCTAACAATTTTCCTAGATTCTCCATATGCTCTTCAATGGTTTCTGAGGCCAACAAAATGTCATCCACATACCTGCCAGTCATGTTTTTGACTTCTTCTATCAAGTTTCTGTCCAACGCTCTAATCAAGGCGGAACCGGCTGACTTCACACCAAAGGGAAGCCTACGCCATACATAACTGAGATTATCGATCAGAAACCCCGTTAATAATTGTGATTTTTCCTCTAATTAAATATGCCAATAGCTGTTTGCAAGGTCCACTGACGAATACATTTTCTTCCCATGAAATTTCTTAAGTAATTCTTTAATTAAAGGTGCACGGTCTATTTCTGAAACCAGACGTGAATTGAGTGTACGAGCATCGAGACATAGTCTCACTGATCCATTTCGCTTCGCTACCGCCAGTATAGCGTTCCGATAAGGGGTTGGGGTCTTCTTTATTATGTCCCCTTGAAGCATTTCAACGACAATCTTCTTTACAGCAGAATGATACTTTTCCGGTATTGGGTAGAGCCGACTCTTGAATGGCGTCCAGTCATCCACTTGCATGGCATATCTATAATTTAGAATTTTGCCTGGTAATGTGTTGAATGCGCCTGCATGCTCTCTTAAAATTTTATTTAGGCATTCTCGTCCTGCGGAATCTAGTTTTGCTTCGTTTAATTTCTCCCTTACAAGCATCTCGAAGTCCTCCTTGTTGCTATCTTCTCCCACTGCCATGGTCCACATCTCATTTTCCACTTCTTCTTTGGCTTCCAGGAATCCCGCGTTCGAATTTCCCTCCAATAAATTTTCCTCTTGCTCTTCCGGAATGGTTTCCTGCATCCAAATGTTGGCCTCTCTCCAAGTTTGCCTTATGCATGTTCAAATTTACCGCTGACAGTCCTTCTGTATTCTGAAATTGTATAACGTTGTTGTGCAAATCTATGACCGCCTTATAATCATAGATGAAGTCAGCTCATAGGATAAGATTCACATTCATCTTATTCATGACCATGAATACTTGAGAGAAGGTGTGTCCCATGATATCTAAGTCTAGCTGCACCTGATATTTGCATATAGCAGTCTTTTCTGGAATCACTCCTCTTATTTTCACTTGTAGAACTGGGATGGTTAGTACCTTCTGCTGCTCACTGATAGCTTTAACTAATGCTTCCAATACTAGGCATAGTTGTGAACCCGTATCTATAAGGCTCCTAACTCTCAATCCTCCCACTCTTGCGATGATTATTGGTATTTTTTTAGGCATTGTTGCGTTGGCTGGTTAATTTCTTGCATGAAGTCCTCGGGAGTCGCGATCTATTCCTCGATGTTGGCCACTAACCAATGATTCCCATTTGGTGCGAAATCCAGACTATCTTGCTCATGCGCTATGGACTTTTTTTTTACTAATTGCGCCCGTCCTCCTCGGATCCCTCTGGCTCTCTCGATACTGTCGTGCTTGGCCGCCTTCTGCCCCTGTCACTTTTACATCCGGATTTTCTCGATTCTCTATTGTTCTTTTCCATCGGTCTTTATCTGTTTCCTGCGCTCGATGTAGCTCATCCGGGTACTGCTGTGAGGCTTCGTGTCTGCTTTGCCACTCTCTCTGACTTCCTTCCGAGTATCCTTGGTTCGAGTCTCGCCCTTTCCATGGCCTGCTATCTCGCCTGTCATATCCGCGCTGATGATGTGGTCCTTCTCGTCCACGTCCTCGCCAATCGTCTCTGCGTTGTTGTGGTTGCCAGTTTCTGTTATTTTGTGGTTCCCAGCGTCTCAGATCTTTCCTCGGTGCATCTGACCTTCCTTCCTGATTCCCGTGCTTTACGTTAGTATTCGTGCTTTGGTCACGTGTGCTTATAAGCTCGGCCTGATGGACATGTTCGGTACTCTCTACTGCTCTCACGTTCCTTGTATGAGGTATCATTGTTGTGTCATCAAGTTGATGTAAGACCTCTTCCGCGTGCACGGCGTTAGAGACGTTTGCTGCCATTAAGAATTGCTGGACCTGTAATGGTAGCTGTTTTCCGATGGTCGTTATTAGTTCTGGTGCTGGAGGCAAAATATCCAAATCTTTCAGTCGTAGTAGCTGTGCTGCGAAATAATCGGAATCACGGGTTGGTTGTGAAGCATGATACTTCCGGCTGTAGAGTCCCATCCTCAAATTTTGTTGGATCGATTGATTCCAGTATCTTCGTAAGAAGGCTCGCTTTAAGCTCTCCATATCATCAAACGTGTAACGGAAACTTTTAAACCACGTTAACACATTATAACCTAGCAGTTTCTCTATTATTCTTAATTTCCTAGTTTCCGGAACGTTAGTGTCTATAAAATAATTGACCAGTTCTTTTAGATAGGATTTCGGAGTCTGATATCCATCGTTATTAAATTTCCTGGGCCGCTCATCTTGCATTCTAACGATTTGGACATATTGTGTAGCTGGGTTGTTATTATTATTATTAGTAAGCAGGTTTCCGTCCGGTGTAGAAGCGAGTCTTCTAAACGTAGGGATCCCCTCGTTACTTTAACTCCCCGCTACCTGCTCGTGGGTGCGTGCGGCTGTTCCTTCCGTCTGAGTTTGACACGTGCTACTGTTACAACCAGTACCGTTATCTTCCTTGTTATTGCCAGTTGGCAATTCAAGGAGAATATCTGCTTGCTCTAGTGTTCTTAATTCCGTCTTCAAAATCTTTCGCTCATGACCTGCAATCTTCCCTAACAGCTGTTGTTCGACCTCCATTATTCTATTATGGTTCTCTTCCATTTGTTCAGTTAGCTTCTTTCTGTCTTCTTTCCCTTCGATCCCAATTTGCCTGCATGTTTTATTAATTTCTTCCCGTACTTTGTCGTATCTCTCTTTCTCTCTTCTCTGTCCGTCATCTCTATGAGCTTCTAATTTATCCAATCTCTCTCCAATTATTACATTGCAGTCACGTATATTTTCTCCAATTGCTTCTTGCTCTCCCTCGATTACGCTCCATTTTTCAGCTGCAGTCAATGTTGCTTTCTCCATTCCTGTGATGATTCCTGCGATTTCATCCCCTAAGGTACGTATTTGTTTTTGCGCTGATTTTACCTCATCATCTATTCCTTTAATCTTAGCCTGTAATAATTTCTGTTCCGACCTTAACCCTTCGGTGTTGGCGTTACATGCTTCTTCTAGTTGGGTGAGCTTTGACGCTGTTTTCTCCTCACTGAAAGCGATGGATTCCCTTAAGTTTTTCTCCAATTGCCCTAGTTGTGCCGTCGTGTCTATCGTGACTCGAGCTAACTGCTCTGCGATTTGCCCTGTCAGTGTCTCTGTGTTGCGCGCGATTTTCTCCGCGAGTTGTTCGGTTATCTGACCTGTCAGTGTCTCTGTGTTGCGTGTGTTTTGCTCCGCTATTTGTTCGGGTATCTGTCCCGTCAATTGTTCAGTTAATAACGCATTGTTCCGCGCGTTCTGTTCTGCACTCTACTTCTTCAATTGTTCAAATTCTTCAATTGTCCTTGCCATCGAGCTCTCCACGATAGCTTTTATCTCCTGGATTGTTGCCATCTTCACAAAATATATCACTTGTTTGAGAATACAGGGGCATGGAACATGATGTTACCTTACACCAAATTACAATGAGTCGCTGTAGATTCCAATCTATTCTCTCTTATTAAATAACGTCCCTTTATTTTAATTTTACTGCTTGATGAGCCTCTGACTGACATTTGTTTGATGAATAAATTTCCAGTTTACCCTTTCGGCATTTACGTTACTGTTACCCAGTTTTATTAATAGAAGATTAACTCAACTTTACGACGTCCTGTCTTCCTATCTCAATTCTTTTGGAGTTTGTCACTAATCCATCAAATTGTTATGTGGGCGCCCAGAGAATACCGCATCTACATTTAAATTCCAAATAAAATAAGTGTTCTCTGTATTTATTACTCAAACTCCATGCTTCTATTTCCCATTAATTACTATTAATAAATCCCCACGTTGGGCGCCATGTTTTTGCCCTCGTTGTCACAACAAGCGGATAAAAGCTCCAAATCGGCTTGCGGCAGGTTTGCACACATCCCACTTGAGCAACATGACTGCGCAATGCCCCGGCTAGCTTCTCTCTGGCATAACTCACTCCTCCGTGATCCAATCAATCAACAACAAAATTAACTATATGGACTCGAATAACGACTGTGTTATCTCCAAATTCATATGTACCCTTCAGTTCCTCCAGGATGCAGACTCATATCTCAGGGGAGCTCTGTGCGCCTGGCTATAAATGTACACTCAACATCCTGGGATTTTACATTAAGGATCACTGGAGTCTTACAGTAAAATAATATGCCAAAGGTATCTTAAAACAACACAATTTATTTGAGAAACATCCTAATTAAGTTAAATCCCCCCTTAACAAAACAATCAAATCCCCTTACATTACTGAAAATAAAAAATAAAAAACTAAACACAAAAAGTAAACACTGGCCGCCTCAAATGGCCGACACAAATGTCACATGATCATGTCCATGACCGTTCCAAAGGAACAAAAAAAACGCAATGATTCCAACACAAATGACTTCAAAGTCCATCCGCCCACAATCTGATTGGTTCATTCAAATTTTCCTTACTCCAGTCCTTTATGCCAAATTAATTCCAATACTGCTGTTTTCGTGACTTTTGAAATGACATTCTTGAGGCTAAAATTGTCCTCTTTCTAATGCTGCAACTCATAATTTTGTATGTTAATTATTTCTCTAATTTCTCTTAAATTAGGTGCTTATTTTTCAGTTTGGCGAGTAATCATCTACCACCCCCACTCTAGGTTGAGCGACCTCGGTTCATTGTTCAATCACATCTGGTACCCATGTGTCGCGGCTGTGAGCTTGTCTTCATTGTTCGCGCTATTAGAAAGTTGTGGTATGACATGTTCCAGGCGCTCCCTTGCATTCCCTTGTTCATCTTCTGCCGCGCTTGCCTCCTTCTCAGATATGAGTATATTTGATAAACTTAACTTGGAACATTTATGCCGTATCATATGCATAAAAGTTACAGTATGAAAGTCAAGGTGGTTAGATATCTAAGCTCCTTGACACTTTAGCGCTTTCTAGTAGGAAAAGGAGGAACTTTGTGATGGCGGAAAATCTCAAGATTAATTTTGCCATTATGAATACAGCGTACTGAATTCAAATGGGTTCTCTAACATGCCAACAACGTAATGAAATGCGTGCTGAGATTTTTGTCGCCTTTCAAAAATCACTTACCACAGCCAGGAGTGTACCTGCAAGATTTGGTTTGGTAGACCGACACGATAACCATTCACCCACCGTGGCAAGCTAAAATGATCATGAAATGTTAACTACAACTATTATTACTCACTACACTCATATCACCAACTTGCAATTAGAAGAAGAAAGAAAGAAGAATGAAGTAAGGGAAAAAAATACAAGAGTATAAGAAAAATCCTCAACCCTCGCAAAATGAGGATTGAGGGAATTAGAAGGAAGACGAGCCATGGAAGGCCGGTAGGAAAGGGAAAGTGAAGAGAGATCACCCCCAAAGTCAGTGGAAAAAGGGATAACCGAGCAAGCTGTGAAATCTCTCAGGGTCGCCAACTCTCAACCCAAATTCACCAACCATGAGTCCTTGAGGGTTTAACACTATACAGTGTGCACCATGAGTGGCGGGATCTTAAAGGAATTGAGCAGAAGGCAGAAGATATCAAAAAGAGGAGAAGTAGAGGTCTGACCCCTCGAAGAATGAGGGATCAGGAAGGATGAGACAAGGGACAATTAAGGCCGGTAAATGAAATAAAATGCGTATATGGTAACAATGTTTAATTGGCTACAGTTTTAACCGTGTTGACCAATGGTAAATATAATATGTAGTACGTAATACGCCTTGTCAATAACATGACAATGATGTTTAATAATATAGATTTTAGCGTACTGTACATTTTTCAATATAACAATACTATCTTCATCAGCGTTGATAGTTTAACAGTACATGGTAATATAAAGTAATAAGATGTCCAGTAAAGAACATATAGCCTACTTTCTCCTAAATGCATGGGTATAGTTATAACTCTTTGTCCTTTTCAAGGAGTATAATTGAATGTTGGTGTAGTAGCTTGTTGAAATATTGTACCACCGCTATACGGATATTATACGTTGATTGATTTAATACTCACCTGAATTATATATACACACACTAATTAAGCTATCACATTAACACAGATTATCAGACAAGATTCAACACTCACCCAAGTACACGGGGCTAAATGACCATGATGTTCATGCATCTCAAATGAATCAACAACAACAACAGTTTCCTACCGAAATCCTTCCTCGTATAAAAGTACACACAATAGTAAGCCTACAGACATCACAGTGCCAAAGGTTATCAGATAACTTTCACACACACCAAAGTACACGGGGCTACAAGTTCATGATGCCGCAAAACCCCTAAAGAATCAACAACAAAACCAACAACAACAATAGACTCTACCGCGGATCAAGATCAACGAATTTTAATCGATGTAGTCGAGTGTTGAAATATGTGGTGTTAGAAGTGTATAGGCCTATATAATATTTTCGATCGCAAATGCTCACTATATACTGTATGCTTAACATTATAACGTGTGAGAAGTTATAAATCAATACATGCAAAAGAAAGAAGTAGAAAGATTTGAACCTGTTGGGATTTGAACCAGGATACGAGTCAGAGACGCTACCATTGAGCTAAAAAAGCTCAATGCTAACATTGCGTTAATAACAGGTTTAGTATAACTGCGTAGAATACTTTGTCTTGCAATGAACGATTTCATTAGCATTTTCCGCCGTTTCTATAAACCGTTTGATACTAAATATGTATTATTTTGTTCAACACATTCCTAAAACGATATAATCTTATCAAGTTACAGAAAGAGGGGGATTTACGAGCTAAAAATAGCCGCCATTTTGACAACGGGACGGCATGGAAAAGCACGATACGGCACGATCAGCCAGAACTATAAATCACTACTACGGAATAATATTCTCTTTTAAAATGCTAATATCCTAACGGTCACCTCCTTGAGGAGAGTATATGTAAATTTCCCTATGTACGATGAGCGTATTTGGTAAGGCCAGTCCTTGGTGAATGGTAAGTTACGGTTTGGCTATAATACTAGCATGATTCATACATCCACCATCTTGAAGCTATTTGGCTGATGACCTTGTAGTTTAGGCAATAGACGCTTGCCACATTATATTGTATATTGTGCAAAATTTGGCCGAGATCGGATTATAAGGTTAGTCGTAATTTGATTTAAGCTCAGAACATTTGGGTAGGCGCCATTTCTTTTTTGTTATGATGGCGGCAGTATACAACAAGGCATTGAGTTGTCCCTTGCATGTACTATATCTGTACCATTGGTGGTTCGATTTGGTTTAGTTGTGATGAATTGATGGGGGGGATCAATTTTCACTCATACACGGCCGCCATCTTCAAACTATTGGGCTGACTTCCTTGTAGTTTGGTCAAGAGTCTCTTCCCACACGAAGGTGTGTTGTTGCAATATTTGTTAGAGTTCAGATGATTATGTTTGACGTAATTTGATGTTAGCTTTGCACATTTATGTGGCCGCCATTACGGTTCCATCAAGATGGCGGTGATATAAAACATTAAATTTAAGTGCCCTTTGCTAGTGCACTATCTGTGTACCAAATTCCGTTGAATTCGGTTTCACCGTGTTCGAATTGATAGGAGGGAGAGGGGGGGGGGCAACATGCATAGTACACACACACACACAGACATACACACACTCACAGACACACAGCACACAGACACACTATGTTTTGGCTCTGTGTAGATCTCATAAGTCTACTTTCATTTTTGATGTCTAACATCTTTCCACTCAGTTGCTGGATATTTGTGGGAGTGATTTTGAAAAATGGAACGGAAGTGAATTGGGCGATCCAGCTGGCAGTGGTGGATCGAACGGAAGTGTGTAAGACGCACTGCCAGCTGGATCGCATTGCTGAACCCTTTCATTCTGACGGTAAACGCTCAAGCGAACTCTGGTGTCAAGTGATTGAAACAAAGCATATGGCACATGTTCGAAGTCTTCGTATCAGTATTTAAATGATAAAATGATTTAATATCAAACATTGTAAGAAGTCGGCATTGCCGGTATTATGTTTCTGCACAATGGCTATTCAAATATTAACCCACATAAAGGTAATGCAGTCATCAATATCATATATATATTTTTATTTGTATTTAGTTAATTTACCCTCTAGGTTGGTGGTTCCCACGGTTAAAGCGAGGGAACTCACCCACTACTGCCTCTATGGGCAGTGTCCTGGAGGCTGGAACATCTGGTCGGGATGGATACAACCGGGGAGGTGGAATCAGCACTTCGCCCATGCGGCCACATCTGCAAAGCGAACAGGGGCCTCATGAGGGATGGGAGGGAATGGAAGATTGGGTTGGATAGGCGAGGAAGAGGGAAGGAGGCGGCCGTGGCCTTACAGTAGGTACTGCACCCGTATCCACGTGGTCTTACCTATGGAAATCCGATGGAATTGCTGGATCGTATAATCTGGAAGCGCCCGGCTGAAATGCCCCTAAATTCTACCAACTAGGATCAACCAGGGATAAGGATACCTCTCTTATAAATAATGCGATAGGAAGATGCCAGTGGTCGATGAAATTAAAACGAAAAATAACTCAAAGTGAGCTAACGAGACTCTAAAAATGACTAAATTAATCTCGAGCGTGGCGCTAGGCATCCTAAAAACTGGCCCACTGGTCCTCGTAGCGCATCCTATTTCTAGTATAAATGACCAAGACATCCGAAGTATTTAAAATTGACCAACAGTTTATTAATCTAAAGACTGTTGCATGGTGGACTGTCTCTCCACTAAACAAAATAATTCGCCTCTACTTAAGCGTAGAAATCTCATAATGACATTAGCATCGAAACATAACAAAAATGCTATCAAAATACAGCTTCCTAATCGCATGTAAAGACAGTTTCGAAAAAAATATTTAAACATTATTATATACACTCGTTACATATTTAAATTATCCTCAAAGTTTATGATATTATTTACATTTAAACATTATTGTACACGTTCAAATTCTTCATTAGTAATAAATTCGATTCCATCAATAAGCATTCTATAGTATTAGTTAAAGTCAAATCATGGCATGTTCGACGAATGGTTAAGTTTATCGAACGCATTATCATAGCATAAAAATGTTAACAACATTTTAAATCACATAGTTATTCATGTTATTATTATTATCTCTAAAGCTTTTAGTGGTTTATTATTACAGGATTATATCAATACTATTACTCGTCTTTCCAATTAACCTTTCTCCAAAACCAAATGTTATTAATTTGAACAATCCATTCTAGAACAATTATCGCAATGCTGTTTTACTTAAATGTTGGATGTATTAACCTCATACTAGCCTTCTAGTATTAATATTCGTGACTATACTGCACGTTCAAAATATACACATAATTGTATTCAGACATAGCTCAATAGTTAATTTATACTGGACAGAAAAATGACATTGATCATCCATTGATGTCTAATATCTCATTATAACAATCAAATTCGCAAACACACGTTGCTTCATTCATAGATAAGCTCTCCATAGCTTGTAAACATTTTTCCAAACATCATTAAGTTCAAATAAGCTTTTACATAAAAGTCATGAAATATCCTGCATCAAATTAACATAAGTTAAAGTATCATGGAAATTTTTTATCAGAACTAAGGCAAATATAACATAATCAGCTGTTCAAATAACAGTGCTTGAGAATTTTCGACATTATCATTTCGCTTTGTAACGAAAATATTTTATACAATTATTTTACAATAGTAATTTATTTCTCATTATAATCTCATGTTCATAACTATATCTTTCAAGAAATTGTGGATAGATCACTGTAAAAAGAAGGATTCATCTCTGCTAGACAAAAACTCGGCTGGAGATCCTCACCCAAAGAAACACGAAAGATCCTACACCATAGTAATGAGCCTGTCTTAAGAAGGTACACGAAAACTATTAGAATTCAACGCTAAACCAGGATGGAGTTCAACAAACGAATCATGAACAAAATAGAAACTGAACGATCTAATAGTGTCTAAGACAACTCCAAAAAAAAAAATCTCAAAAGCTTTAGATTTCCATAATTAATCCATAAATCGCAAATATCTGCTCTATAAATCATTATGTTTCCATAATATTTTCTACACTTGATGAAAAATAGACCCGCACGTCTATTAAAGAAACGCGCATGAAATGCATAAGTGTTCAAATTCAAAATTCGAAAGTCGTAGAAATGTCAATTCAAATAATCTTCAAGTATACGTAGCGTATTGGTCATCTGCTTGCTAACTACTATTCTTATATAAAGTTATCGTAGTCTTCTCCCTACTCTTCATATGAATCTTCTCAACAAGTTATATAATTCCATTAAATGCTCAAATTTAGAAAGAAAAAGAAGTGAATTAATGCATAAAAATTAGCATAATAATATATTAATGTTAACTACAAAAACAAAATTCACTACAAGACAGAAGCGATAGAGAATCGGGTCTAGCCCTGGAGTGCATTTTCTAAATATTAAGAAAAATTGGTGAAAAGGAACACTCTAGATTATGTCTAATTAATACTGTCTACTATGAAAATGGGTGGTCAGCTACCTTGTACGTTGCCATCTGGTTGAAATAGGAGTATGCGAGAAACACACTGTCCTCGTTCTGGAACTGAACCCTCGTTCATCAGGTCGCGTAGTCCTCGATACGACTGGATCTTGTAGAGAACCGAACCCGAGTCCGAACCTTTGAAAAGGAAAAACAGCTGTTCGCGAAACAAGTTCATCGCTCTCACATGTTCTCAAGATATAGCTGGAGCTTATTCGTAGTATGCCATTATATTTCATGCAGTTACAGTATGAATGTACAATAAACATCTCCAAGACGTCTTCCACCTCTTCTTAAAGAGTTTTCTGCTGTTATAATAATCCATGTTTGGTGCTGGTGATCATCCTAAGTAGTCAATTCCACGATTGCATCGCATTCCTGCTTTCCATTTTAGCCCATAAGTGACATAATCATGTCTTGGTGAAGTATCCGTTCAAACAACTTCTGTTCTGAAGTCATAATGATAATATGCTTGTATACTGTAAACTGTACTGTTGTAGAATAGAGTCTTGTACTGGCATAGAAAATGTCACACAAGTCCTGGTGAATACAAAGTTCACTGCTCCTGATGATGAAGTTTAACACAGTCTTCAGCTATAATAAGCTGGGACATAAAAATTTGCGGTACGAACTGTCTAACTTTAAGTAAATACACGTCCGCGTTGATTGCGCACGATATGAGTGTCGTACTTCCAGCGAAGTATATTGCAATCTCTCGTCTCTGCCTGGACAGATCATTGCTTACTGCTCTGCGAAACCCATAGTGCTGTTCGTTGAGGTACGATATTGACTATCGATATCGACACTGGATCACGTTCGATAATATTCTGATATTTTGTTATCTGCATTTATTTATGTGTGAAATACACTCAAGTTTCCCGTTCTCTAAACATAATGCATTTGTCAATTACTATTCTGTTTCATGGCTACTATATCAAAGTATATCATGTTGCATTAGATTGACGTTACTGCCGTCTCCATTTTGTAGACCTCTGTTGTTCTAAAACAAAGCACGTGCTCAAGGAAGTAGAGCGGGCTGCCTAGTTGCTCCTAACCCCGCCACTGAGTATCCATGCGCGGTGTGCCGTGCAAATAGCGCCACAGGAATGCACCTAAGTACACACCTGTCCATCATAGATCCAACTCATTACAAAATACGGTCTCAGTACCATCCCAGCATTTGCCAGAAGACGAGGTGGGAAACCACGAAAAACCACTTCGAGGATGGCTGAGGTGGGAATCGAACCCCCTCTAGTCATTTGGACCACCCGAGACTGAGTAGACCCCGTTCCAGTCCTCATACCACTTTTCAAATTTCGTGGCAGAGCCGGGAATCGAACCCAGAACCTCCGGGGCGGCAGCTAACCATGCTGACCGCTACGCTACGGAGGCGGCCCAATATAATATGAGGCCTCCCATTCCAAAACTCGCTAACTCCACTTGAGGATTTTTTCAGGAAACACCAAAAACTGTTTTAGGGTTATTATGACATTGACCAGCAGCGCAAATGGCCCGGGCGTGTGAAGAAGGCATTGCTGGTGAGTCTGTGAGAACCTTGCATAAATTCATCGAAGTAATTGTGTGAAAAAAGAAAACGAGAATTGGAGTTGTCGAGTTTTGGAATGACAGAATGGAGAAATAAAGTTATGGAATGATAGCATGTGGAGAAATGCAGTTTAGGAATGACCACTAAAGTACAGAGATTCGTGATTGCCCACCCCTCCCGCTCCCCAGTTGTTAAGTAAATTGTATAACATATGCTAAGAGAATTATCAGTATTAAAAGGAAATAATTATGAAAGACACAATATGTATTTATTGCTCAATATTCTACCGAAAAGCGGTGTATTCACACAACATCAATTCAACATCAAATTCGTGCTTCAATTCCTGTAAAGAGGTAAATGCAAGTCGAATGGTGGAAAACAAATACCTAAAATCATCAGATCCTTAGGTCCTGATCTTGAGTAGCATCAGTGTGTTCACAGTACAAACTTTCGTCACTGTCAGCAGCATCATTTTGTGTTGTACTTTCAATGTCATTGAACAGGTTTTTGAAAAACTGACAACGGTCATCGCCAGCCCACTTCTCACCAAAATGACTGGCCAGCAAAGTCTTGACGTCCGTAACTTTCGCTGGATTCAATACCACACCTCTTGACACAACTTCAGGGATACAGTCTCCAAACCGTTTCCCTCTCTTCATCACAGACTTGCCCTCTCCTATATTAGTATTATAGTGGGGTTCTCCAGTGGCAATTATCCTGCATGATGATGTCTTTTCAAAAACGAATCTCTTGGCTGATACAAACTTGAATTGCCAACTTGAAACTTCATAACTTGGCGTGCATATTCTTTCCAGTTTTTCACATCACAATCTTCACTTAACCGTACGACCTTTCCAAATTTCTGAAATACATTATGATACTGTGTGGGATCGTAAATCACTGGTATCTTTCTTAGGACTTTCTCGATGTTACCAAAAAACCTGTCTGAAGGTAAAAATGAGTGCCCACGGACAGGGAAAATAAGTTCAATACGTGTCACATTTCCTGGAGCTACTTGAGATAAGAAATAGCTGGCCATGGTGATCAATGCAGAATTACGGTTCTGCCCCCCGCACCCATCTGCACATAGCCTAATGATAGAACAACGTGACAAATCGGATTCAGTTAAACAATGCCAAACAGCCGATGATACCTCGTTCGAACCTTTCTTATATTCATGTTCCATTCATGTAAGCACCCTGAATTTATCCTCTGTCAACTTTGATTTCGGAGTTCCTTGAACGATAGTGGGGATGGTGTTACAATTCTGTCACAATTCATTTTTCGTTAAATGTTGATTTAATCACGTTAGCAACAGCAATAAGAACACAAAATATTCAGCTTCAGAACAGTAACTCTCTTTCCAAGAGATGCATAGATCACATCACGTGACTGCAATGCATAGCATTCATTGGCTGCTTGGATATAGCAAGTTTTGGAACGATATCGGCGATGGAGTTAGCGAGTTCTGGAATGATTACTGAATTTCAAAACTCTATTTTGACAAGGTTTGGAACGGTATTTTTACTTTATTAATTAGCCCTGTTGAAGACTTACTCAATGCAGTAGGTAATTCATTTCTTATTAAATAAACAAGTAGTTCCGTGAAGAACTATACAGCCTATTTTCATATATCCTACTTATGTTAACTGCCACAATCAACATACAAAATTTCAGTTTAATTGCTGTAACAGATTCGTAGATATTGAGAACCGTCTAAATATTTCAGATGGTCGCTAGGTTGGATTTTTATTTTTGTACTATTACATTAAGATTATTGTGTACGTGTGGTATTCAAACTTCAATCGCATGATTAGACAACAAGAAGTAAAAACGAGATGTTAAAATTACGCACAGCAGCCATCTTGTGATAATGCAAACCATTGAAATAAATTAGATGCCAGTGGATCAACATTTGTATAAGCATTTAACGTGCAACGTTTCACGGCACTCGGATAGTTAATTCGCGAGATACGTCCATTTAAATATTTATACTTCGCGTCGCCGCCATGTTGGATTTGTGCTCACCAGGTTCCTGGAAGTCCTACAGGTGAACATATGTTCATAGTCTCTATGAACATAAAAAAATCAGTTTGGTTGCTGTAAAAGATTCATAGATATTGAGAACCGTCTAAATATTTCGGGAGCTCACCATTTACGAGTGTTATGTGTATAGGCCATAGAGTTATGTACCATTCAAGGACAATTATTGCCTAGGTTCATTATTCAAACTTTCACTTCGATCGCATGGTTACGACACAAGAAATTAAAACTTAATTTTAAAATTTCGCACAGCGGCCATCTTGAGGTTATGTAAGCAATTGAATTAAATTAGATGGCAGTGCATTACAATCTGCAAAATCAATTACTGTACCACATTTCACTGCGCTCAGAGAGTTAAATCACGAGAAAAGTCCATTAAAATATTTTAAATTCGCTTGGTCGCCATGTTCGTTTCGTACTTTACAGGTTTATGAAATATACATAGGTATACTTGTATCAGTACCCTTTATCACCGTACAAAATTGCAGGGTGATATCTGTAATAGTTTCGGAGATATAGAATGTCAGTGAAATATTTCGCACAGCCGCCATTTTGAGGTTATGTAAACAATTGAACTAGATTAGACTCCAGTGCATTACAATGTGTATAAACATTTGCTGTACCAAGTTTCATTACATTTAGATAGTTAAATCGCGAGAAAAGTCTATTTAAATGTCTCAACTTCGCTTGGCCGCCATGTTGGTTTTATAGTCACCAGGTTTTTGAAAGTCTCATAGGTGAACTTCTAGTAGTGCCCTTTATCACCGTACACAATTTCAGTGCGATATCGGTAATAGTTTCGGAGAAATTGAATGCTAGTGAAGTATTTCGCACAGCCGCCATGTTGGATTGGAGAGACGTAACAAAATTTGAAGGGCACGGTCGAGGTCGCCGGGAATAGTGCTATGAACTTCCCGAGTTTCATTGAAATCGCTCCAGCCGTTTCGATTTTATTAGGGGGGGACACACACACGAATCACACACACACGCACACACACACACACACACACACACACACACACGCACGCACACACACACGGACAAAAGGTGATCTCATAAGCCTATTTTTTTCAAAATTGAAAATAGGCTAAAAATGGAGTTAGCGAGTTTTGGAATGGGAGGCCTCATATAATACGTTACGTTTTAACGAAAACTGAGCAAGCTTTCATGACCTATTGCTGAATACATTCTCTTTACTCACAAGAGGGCCTATTCATAAGGAATTTTAAACTCAATTTCACGCAAGAACATTATCGAAACAAGCAAAATATAAATGAAACTTAATTCCGTGATGCAGTATTATTGGTACGTGAAAATAAGTCACCATCTTGTACCTATTATTCGTCTGGTCGAAATAGTCGTGGGGTTCGCGTCATTGGCTGTGAATCTAGAAATATCGGGTTCGAATACCGGTCGTGATAGATATTTTTGCTACCAGATTATCGTTTTAAACGATATTTATCATATCAATATGACGAATTTTAACAGAATCCATATGAAATTACGTGCTGGTCTTTGAATCAAGAGGTCCGGGAACTGGGCAAGCCTTTCATGATCTACTGCTGTGCACATTGCATTTTCTCGCAAGTTGGCCTATTTATAGGGAATTTAAGGTTATGAGCGGTGTCGCGTCTATTAATCTAGTTGATCCATACCGTATTCTTTATTTAGGCTAGTACTGGTGGAAGCTACAAAACCACTAATAAAATAAGTTCCGTATTATAAACTACAATATCTGTAAAGCACTCCCTTTTACAATAGATTAATATTTGTGCCAATAATATTATAAAATACCGGTGTATCAACAATTTGCAGTCCTTGAAATGGTTTTCCGTGGTTACCCATTTTCATCTGCAGGCAAATGCTGGGACGGTACCTTCTGACATGCCACGGCCGCTTCCTTCCACATCCTTACCCAGATTCATTCACCATCATTCATTTCATCTCTCATTAACTCCTCTCGTGAGGTTGGCGTCAGGAAGGGCATCCGGCCGTAAAAACAATCTGCCACAAATACTTCCATCGCATATCATCCCCGACCCCGTAGGAAAACGGGAATAATAAGCGGTAGACTTACAATACCGGTTTCTTCTATGTCAGATGTTACACATCATATGCGACTACTGTAAGGCTCGTAAAGTTTTATTTTGCAAAAATCGAAAGTAGGCTAAGAATTAAAGACACCCTATTCCTCGGATTCCTTAATGCCATTGAGGTTAGAAAATAACAAGAGTTGACCGAGAGAGGTTGACAAGTAAATGGACAGAGAAAAGCCCGTCATAAGTAAGTGAAAGCAATGCCAGACTCAGCTGGATTTCCGTGGTACCCAACCCACGTCCCACTAGTGGTGAGCCCCTGGGGCGGGAGAATAAGATATTTGCCTGTAGAACACACTTTATAGAACAGAGAAACAGATTTACTTCAAATAGCGTGCTTTGGTTCCATTTTGAGTTAAGTTTTGATTTAAATGCCGTTATTGGCTTTTGTTTTGTTTTGTTTATTGATTTTTAGCCTACTTTTCACATTTTGCAAAAATGAGGAAAAAGTAGACTTATGAGATCGGGCAAATGTGTGTCTGTCTGTCTGTCTGTCCTTCCGTCTGTCTGGCTGGCTGTGTGTGTGTCCCCCCCCTATCAACTGCTAAACGGCTGCAGCAATCGAAACAAAATTTGGTAGGAGTATAGATCTATACCTGAATATCTTACGGCCATATTTGAAAATGATGTCAGTGCTACCAACTGCTGAAAAATCGCAATTGAAATTTGTGCTCTATGTTGGATATCTCGGAAGGTATGAATGGGAGTCACATGTCAGTGTTGCTAAAATGATTATAAGCCTGCTGATAGGTCCAATATTTAAATGCATATAACTTCTACACTATCAATTGGAATTCAACCAAATTTCGTATGTGCTTTGTGTTCATAAACAGATATGATTGAGCGTATTCCTAAGATCCACCAGGGCTGCCAACTGTTAATAAATGCTCTCAATTTATTTTTTCCAAATACCAATATATCAGAAAGTATGCAAGCCGACAACTTTAAACTATGCACACGTATAGTACCTGACATTCTGTATTAATTTGGAGTAACTTATATACGTCAGTGCTACCAACATGATTCTAAGCCTGCTGAGAAGTCCAAATTTAAATACATGTAGCTTCTATACTATCATTTGGATTTCAACCAAAATTTGTATGTGCTATGTGCATCATAACAGATACGACTATGCGTATTCATAAGAGCAACCAGTGTTGCCAACTGTTAAAAAATGGTGTCTATTTTTGTATCCCTAATATCAATATATCATAAAATATGCATGCCAATAGCTCTAAAATTTGCACACGTATAGTACCTGACATTCTAGATTAATTTGGAGTAATTAATATACGTCAGTGCTGCCAACATGATTCCAAGCCTCCTGATAAGTCCAATTTTAAAATGCCTGTAACTTATATACTAACAAATGGATTTCATTCAAAATTAACACAACAAGAGATCATATTATTGCAGATTATTTCTGACCAATACATGTATGTCATTGTTGCCAACATGGTTTTAAGCGCGCTGTTAGATCCAATGTTTAACTGCAAGTAACGTCCATGTTATCCATTGGACTTCAACCAAATTTTGTATTCTGTACCTTAAGAGATGGAAACAAGAATATATTCAGTCACCAGGGCTGCCAACTGTAGTTCTCTATTAGGCTACATTATGCCAGGTATACAGTATTTCGAACTAATTAGAAATGTCAATATTACCAATTTAATTTTGTCATTATTCTAAATAGATCCATATAGATTAATCAATGGCATGAATTTTAAATTTTAAGAAAAGTAGGCTCTTTAGTTCGTCATGGTACTTCTTGTTGTTTTCTCTATTGCTTTTGTATGTGTTTTTTCCTTTTCTATTTGCTTTTGTTTTCTCATTTATGCTTATATTTATTTCGTTTACTTTGGTTTTCGATTTATTGTCTTCTTTTGATTGTTTTATTTTTGCTTTTCTTGTTAATTTGTTCAGGAGATACAGAAAATATGTTTGATTTCTATAGGCTTTCTGTCAGATGTGAATACAGTAATTGTGTCAGATACAAATTTAATTTGTGTGGCTTTTTTGAATTTTGAACTTTCAAAATCCCGTCAACTTTTATATTCTGAATATTAAATAATTTCGGTTGAAAATATTTGTATTTCCTTATAATTTAATTCCAAATTTTACTCAGGACTTGTGACATATTGTAATCCTGTGTAGGTATGTGAAAATGTTCCAATGTTTGGTGTATCAGAGGCTGCATCTGATAATTTTTGCCCATGTAGGCTGTACCATGTCACGCCACACAGATCAACATAGTTCCGGACTTGTTTGTGCTCAGCAATCAATCTGTCATTATTGAACGAAATCTTTAATTACCCTGTCAGAGTGGCAGGAACTGTTCTTGTGTGCACAGCTGTGTTTGACATCATGGCAACCAGCCTCATTGTTACGCACTTTAATAGCTTGACGCTACATTTGCTTTTTAAAGCAGCAAGTTAAATGAGTGCGACTAGTTGGTTTCACTGGCCATTTAATTTCAAGTTTCATAACACCAACGCACTAACAGTAATCATACATAGGATACAGTTAAGTGCCAGAGCTGCTAATCGGATGGAAACATCCACTGCAAATTGTAAAGGCCAGTGTTAACAAGGGATCATGGGGACTTTCTCTTCCCAGAACCTCATGTAACGTGTGCGCTTCATGGTGTAGTGGTTAGCATTGTTTGTTGCGATGTACAATGAAGTGTAGTGGATGCTGGTACAGGATTACCTAAGAAACAGAGAAGTGTTAAACAACCATATATTCCATTCTATTGGATAATAATAATAATAATAATAATAATAATAATAATAAAAATAATAATAATCATCATCATCATCATCATTTCCCCTTTTCCAGTTGACACTGGGTTGGGGCAAATATGGTTCCTCTCCACTTTGTTCTGTCGTTCCAACATTCCTCTTCCGACACAGTGTTCCAATCCAGGTTCCGTTTTCTAATACTATTCTCCACTGAGTCCATCCAACGCATTCTTGGTCTTCCTCGTCCTCTCTTCCCTGTCATCCGTCGTTCCTGTGCTCGTCTTGGTAGCCTTACTTCATTCATCCTTTTGACTTGTCCAAAACATCTCAATCTGTTTGTCATTGAGTTTCTGTACTCCCAGTCCTTTCCCTATATCTTCATTTCTCACTCTGTCCCTCCTCGTTTTCTGGACCATACTTCTCAGGAATCTCATCTCAGCTGCTTGTACTCTGCTCTCATCCCTCTTAGTCATTGTCCAAGTTTCTGCTGCATATGTCATTATAGGAACATAATATGCGTTGTACATAACTTCTTTAGCCTTAATTGGTATATCCTTGTTCCATATTCTTCCCCGTACCTGTCGGTAGAAAGCACTCCCGAGTTGTATTATTCTGCTAATTTTCAAATCGAGTCTTCCATCTTCAGTCAGTTCACTTCCCAAGTATTTTAAGTGTTTCACCACTTCCAATTCCTTATCTCCTTCTTTCTTATCTCTACTCATCACCACTGTTTTACTCTTCTCCACATTTATCTTCAATGCCCATTGCTCAATCTTTTCATTTATTTCGTCTAACTGTTCTTGTACCTCCATCTCATCCTCGCCCCAGATCACAACGTCGTCTGCAAACAACATTACCTTCATCTTTGCCCTACTATATTTTTTCATTGCTGCCTTCATGATGTCATCCATCACCATTACGAACAATAATGGTGACAACACACATCCTTGCTTTAGTCCAGTGTCAATTTTAAACCATTCCGATGTCCCGACTCTAGTCTTCACACTACTGTAGCAGTCCATGCACATTCCTTTTATCAGTCTCTCAGTTCCTTGCCTATCCCCCTATTTGATAAGCTTTCCCAAACTTTTGTTCTAGGGATGCTATCATAGGCCTTTTCTAGATCATTAAAAGTCATTACCATATCCTTCCCATAATCCCAACTCTTTTCAATGTTCTGTCTCAGAATAGTAATAATAATAATAATAATAAGAAGAAGAAGAAGAAGAAGAAGAAGAATATTTTTTTCTTTTTTTTCCCCGTGTGGTCTCCTCAGAGACCTAGTGCAGGTCTTTCTATTCGACGCCCGTGGGCGACCTGCGCGTCGGGATGAGAGATGGAATTGATTAAGGTGAATGAAATTGGAGAAGGATGTGGAAGGAAGCGGCCGTGGCCTGTCAGACGGTACCGTCCCAGCATTTTTCTGGTGTTGAAAATGGGAAACCACGGAAAACCATTTCAAGGACGGCCGACGGTGGAGCTCGAACCCACGCGTCTACCGAGTCAGCAGAGAGCTTGGCTTCATGACCTAACACTGCGCTTTAGCCAGCGTAGCCACTACTGTCGGTATAATAATAATAATAATAATAATAATAATAATAATAATTATAATAATAATAATAAATTTATTGCAGCCGAATGGCCAGGAAAGGTTTTGCAATATTAGGCTACATATTTACATCAGATGACAATAAAATTGTACTGTTCATTTGCTTGCATTTATGAGGTCATTATGAGACCCTGTCCAGTTTTTACATTTCTTGAAGTGATAAAGTTCACACCTTTCACCACATATTTTACACACGCATTGGTCATCTGCTTGGTGATATTTAGTATTTACACACATTTTATGGTGGAAACCATGAGTCGCGAGCCCTACGACTGGGAAGGCTCATCAGTTGGTATGGTACACCTCACCAAGACACTGGCTAGTACATACTGGGAAGGCTCATCAGTTGGTATGGTACACCTCACCAAGATGCTGGCTAGTACATACTGGGAAGGCTCATCAGTTGGTATGGTACACCTCACCAAGATGCTACCTAGTACATACTGGGAAGGATCATCAGGTGGTATGGTACACCTCACCAAGATGCTAGCTAGTACATACTGGGAAGGCTCATCAGTTGGTATGGTATACCTCACCAAGACACTGGCGAGTACATACTGGGAAGGCTCATCAGTTGGTATGGTACACCTCACCAAGATGCTAGCTAGTACATACTGGGAAGGCTCATCAGTTGGTATGGTACACCTCACCAAGATGCTAGCTAGTACATACTGGGAAGGATCATCAGGTGGTATGGTATACCTCACCAAGATGCTAGCTAGTACATACTGGGAAGGCTCATCAGTTGGTATGGTACACCTCACCAAGACACTGGCTAGTACATACTTGGAAGGCTCATCAGTTGGTATGGTACACCTCACCAAGATGCTAGCTAGTTCATACTGGGAAGGATCTTCAGGTGGTATGGTATACCTCACCAAGACACTGACTAGTACATACTGGGAAGGCTCATCAGTTGGTATGGTACAACTCACCAAGATGCTAGCTAGTACATACTGGGAAGGATCTTCAGGTGGTATGGTATACCTCACCAAGACACTGACTAGTACATACTGGGAAGGCTCATCAGTTGGTATGTTACACCTCACCAAGATGCTAGCTAGTACATACTGGGAAGGCTCATCAGGTTGCGTTTGATTGGCGTTGGTCCATTGTCTATTTCACATGGCATCTGTTCCAAAACATCCATTATCTATCTTTCTCCTTCTGTTTCCTTCTTTCTGTTACTTCTTCATAAGCTCGTGTACTTGGTAGGAATTCCTTGAGCATATCCTCGAGGAAAAACGTTTCTTTTGCTACAATGTATGCCATTCTATTTGGCGCATATTTGCTTGCTCCTATGGCCCGTTTGATGAAGCGTGCTTTCACGTTTTCTAGCTTTTCTAAATCACTAGATTTCAATCCATCCCATATGTAGCGATGGGGGCGATTGTCGTTTCGAAGACTCTTATCGACGTTGCTAGTTTCAGGGATGTGATGTTTTCGATGCTGCACATTGCTCTTATAGCTGCTGCTGATCCCTCTTGAATGTGAATACTGAATGTAGGAGCAGTAGGCAGCATTGTAATGCCGAGGTACTTAGATTTGTTGACTACATTTAATTGTTCGTTTCCTAATTTCATGATATCAGTCCTCAGTTTCTTCATCCTCTCCTAAATACCATTTGCACTGTTTTATTTTTAGCCTATTTTCAATTTTGAAAAAAAAAAAAAAAAGGCTTATGAGATCACCTTTTGTCCGTGTGTGTGTGTGAGGTCTGTGTGAGTCCCCCCCCCTAATAAATTCTAAACGGCTGGAGCGATTTCAATGAAACTCTGTAAGTTTATAGCACTATTCCTGGCGACCCCGACCATGCCCTTCAAATTTTGTTACGTCTCACCAATCCGACATGGAGGCTGTGCGAAATATTTTCCCTATCATTCAATATCTCCGAAACTATTCGCCCTATCTCCCTGGGATATTTTACGGTGATAAAGGGAACTACTTGAAGTTCACCTATGTGACTTTTGAAAAACTGGTATCTACAAAACGAACATGGCGACCATGGGAATTTGCGACTTTTAAATAGACGTTTCTCGCGATTTAACCAACCAAACGCAATAAAACTTGGTACAGTATATGTTTATACACATTGTAATGCACCGACATCTAACTTGGTTCAATTATTTACGTAACCACAAGATGGCGGATGTGCGAAATATTTCACCGGCATTCTATATCTCTGAAACTGTTAGCGGTATCATCCTGAAATTATGTACGGAGATAAAGGGCACTACTGGAAGTTCATCTATAAGACTTTCAAAAACCGGTTGACTACAAAACGAACATGGCGGCCAAGCGAATTTGAAAATTTTAAATAGACCTTTCTCGCGATTTAATGTTCCAAACGCAATGAAATCTGGTACAGGAAATGTTTTACACATTGTAATGCACTGGTATCTAATTTAGTTCAATTGTTTACCTAACCTTAAAATGGCGGCTTTGCGAATTTTAAAATTAAGTTTCTATTTCTTGTGTCGTAATCACGCGATCGAAGTGAAAGTTTGAATGATGAACCTACGCATTAATTTTCCTTTAACAGTACATGACTCTATGGACTATCCAACATGGCGATCATCCGAAATATTTAGACGGCTCTGAATATCTACGAATCTATTATAGCAATCAAACTGAATTTTTTAATGTTTTTAGGGGCTATGAACTGAAGTTCACCTATAGGACTTTAAATAACCTGGTGATCGCAAATCCAACATGGCGGCGACGCGAAGGAAAAATATTCACCTGGACGTTTCTCGCAATTTAACCATCCGAGTGCAGTGAAACTTGGTACAGTAAATCCTTATACGAATGATAATCCACTGGCATCTAATTTGTTTCAATTGTTTCCATAACCACAAGATGGCAGCTGTGCGAAATTTTAAAATCTCCTTGTTACTTCTTGTGTCCTAATCATGCGATTTAAGTTTGAATACTATACGTACAGTACACAATAATCTTCATGTAACAATACATAACTCTAGGACCTACATATATAAAATCCAACATGGCGACCATCCGAAATATTTAGTCGGTTCTCAATATCTACGAATCTATTACAGCAATCAAACTGAAATTTTGTATGTAGATAGAGGCAATTGGCATAAGTAGGTTATATGAAAATAGGATGTATAGTTCGTCACGGAACTACTTGTTGTTTATGTGGAGATCATTGTCTGTAGCCCATTGATGTATAATGTTCATGTCTTGCTGCAATATCTCTTTATTTGATGACACGAGGGCCATGTCATCTGCATACATTATGAGCGTAGCCCCATTCAAATTCTTCCCTATATCTTCTGTCATTATATTGAAGAGCAGTGGGCTTATAGGGTCTCCTTGCATAACTCCATTTGCCTGGATTATGTCTTCCGATGTCGACACCTCATCAGTTATCTGTAGTAGGTTTTGTCTCAGAATATTTTGTAATATATCTGAGAGTATGCTCTGTACCAATCATGTCCCTAAGTTTTTGCATCAGTTTTCCTCTATGTATTGTTTTATCCCTTGGTTGGGGGGTGGGAAAAACACGATAGTGTAGATGTGACAATTTAGAGGACTGCTTCGGAAATGAGAGTAGCTTCCCGTGGTTGGGAGAGACTACCAGTGTAGTGTGTTGGTGTGAATGCTTAAGCTATTGGGGGCGTCCCTGCAGAATGCAATTACCTGTCAGGGGGTGAAGGTCTAGCGCCGGCTGCTAAACTACCTTGCCAGCTGAGAAGGATGAGCTATTAAATGAATGTGCAGCGTCAGTGATTCAGTGCTCTGCAGTCGAGTCGTGTGCTCGAGTACAATGGAATCTGACGATGCAGTTATTGGCTTCTACGGTCACGGGCAATTGAGACGAAGGTCAGGTGGGGTATGAGGATGTGAAGTGGAGTGTAATTAGTAACAAGCGTGTAGTTTACTGACTATGTATTTATTGGTCAGTAGATGTAGTTTGATGTCCCTCTTGGGAAGTATAGACAAGTATGACATACAATTTGTGATGTGTACAAGTTTAGGGTAGGTGTTTACAAGAATTAAAGGAGTCTGAGCACAAACTAGTTCTCACCTGGTGAAAAGCTGGAACGGACGTCGGACAGGGCCGCTGGCGAAGAACAGAACAGAACAGATCATTCCTCCTGTCCAGGTTCCACTCTTATACGTTTCGGCGCTGCTTGGTCAGCATTGCGTCAATGTAGCTGCCCCAGATAGTTGTTAGTGTAAATGTTTATGTGTGTTTTGCAAGCTGTTGGCCAACCTCCTAGGCTTAGGTGGTCGCCGCTTGCTGTGTAGAGATATATTCTGGAATTATAATGTTTCCAGTTGGGGTGGTTTTGGTAGAAGATGGAGGGGTGGCTCTCAGGGGGTACTGCCCCCCGGGCTGTACAAGATCCCTCCGTCGTTAGTTCGCGTCCTCGCGAACGTGAAGTATAGCGGGCGTGTCGTTGCGATGATGTTTCGTCGATTTCTGCCTGTCCCTCTTCTTCTTTTTCTTCAGTGTCGGTGTCGTGTTGTGTTGGTGGTGATGTGAGTTTAGCGTGTGCTCAGAGGGGGTGGGTTGTGGGTATACATAGTTAATTGTCTATCTAAAATTAATCATCATGAAATTCGACATTAAAAATAATAAAAATATAAAATACAAAGAAAATACATGTTTTTGAAGTTATATGCATGCTGGTATTATGCAGGAAGGAAAAAAACATGGTTGGACGGGTGGTTGTGCCGTCCGACGCTGTGTGGAGAAAAAAAATTGCTCCCTGCAAAGTATTGTATAAAAGATGGAAGAAAATAGAAAAACAGGTGCCCCAGGGTATAAGTTAAAGGTATATCAGAATGATTTATTGTTGGGATGAAACGGGACACCTTCACAAATTTTGTCGTTAGTAGAAAGAAAGGAAAGGAAAACAGTATACTCAGTGTTGAGTGGTGTTACATATGCATAGGTATACACTCGTGTGTTAATATTGTTGTGTGTGTCTAGGATTTACAATGTTTTTACAATTATGATACAATATAAAGTACTTATTACTATACCTTTCTGCTCATGAACCTGATACCTTCTTTTTCACTCTCTAGGCCTTCTTTGAGCGCTCTGGTTTGGCTACTCCTTCTCACTTCGTTTGCTATTTCATTTGTAGCCGCTGTTTAGTGGTCACGCCGCTAATTCATCTATTTACCTATCGTGAGTTTTTCCTCGTGGGTAGGAAAAAATCACCTTGGTAGCGAGGGGGGGGGGGCTTACAACCTCTGCGCTGCCCCTGTCTACCGTATGTCGCTCATTGATGAAGCGTTTCTATATGTGTGGTTTCGTCAGCATCGCTCGGTGCCCCACGGTCACTTGACGATGCTGATCGCAGCGCCGTCGCCTTATGGGCGCGACTGAAATGGGTGAAAAACAGTGTATGTGTGTGTGGCATGATTAGTGTAGGGTATGTGTGTTTGGAGGCTATATTTACAAGGGGTGAATGCATATATGTCTGCTTATCCTGAAAAAAAAAATGGAATCTATTAATGCCGGTCATGCGCCATTGTGCGCACCCGTGTTAGCTCGCTGTCAATCTGAAAAAGTGGATTACACGACATTTATAAAAATACCCGTTATGTTGATAGATCTTACTGTATAGCGCCACTAAATCTAAATTAGTCTATGGTGGCCGTATACTATGATGCTCTTAATTTCTACCCTCTTGTGTACCTGTGTGATTGTATGTTCTCCTCAGTGTGTACTCATTGTGTGAAGTGTATGTGACGTCATCTTTACCTGATGTCATGATCATTTGTGCTCCCACGCTGCTGCAGTGATGGAGCTCTTTGCAGGAAGGAAATGCGTGTAAATTTAGTACATGTGGCCAATACATTATGTGCACATATCGCGCGGCGCTTTTTAAGGGTCGGCTTGGATAATGCCACCGCCCATGAGACCTCTTCGGACGTCTCGCGTATCATCGGGGTCGGGCAGCTCCAGTGGCTGTACCGTGTACCCCGCTGATGGGTCGGATGGCTTCAGTGCCTCCGCCCTGCTATGTTTACCTATTGTTACCCTATTTTTTTTATCGGACTTATCCTGGCAACGTCTAGCCGCTAGGTGCCGAACGCTCGATGTCGCGTTCGCATCGCATATTTCTTACCTATTTTAATGTGTTGTCGGACTTACCCTGGTAACGTCTAGTTGCCAGGTGCCGAACGCTCAATGTTAGTAAAAAAGTATTTAACCTAAACTATATTAATTACTACCTATAAAAATATATATATATATTTTGTATTTACAAGCCGAAATGGTCCTTAGTCTAGTGCCGAAATGTCCTGTAGCTGCTGTTTTACAACAGCGCTTATTAAATTTGCTTAAGTCTAAGTTGCCATTTAAAGGTAACTGTGTCTTATATACTAGAATTTTGATCGGATGCTCGTCCCAGACGATTTCTCTTCCGGGGGGCCCTTGTGACCTACTGTTGGGACCGGAACCCAGCAGTGGCCCGTAGTCCCCTCCCTTAATACTAATTGTCGACATCGCTCTCTTAATAATTAGTATAGCCCTGGGCGACTGCGTTGCTAAAGAGCAAACGCCTCGCTCGGATATCCTGTCCGCTGATTTTATACCTGCCTGTGTTGGCATTATTCGCCATTTGTCATTTATTTGTATATTTATGCTGGGTTGCCCACAGAACCCATTTTGGCAGCCCGCTGCATACCTATTTTATACCTCTGGCCGCCCGGTGCGTGACCATTTAAGCTCTGGAGACTCGGTGTCATCCATTTATGTGGGCACGGGACATCGTTCGGGAAAAAAATCATCCGATAAAATAATATCATCCGGGAATTTAGCGTCCGGGAATTCTCTTCGCCCCATATCCGAATGAGGTCTTGCGTGGCCAGGGGTTGTCCCGCTGGACCCTTGGCACACTATCTTCACTTCCTCGAAATGGAAGACTAACTTCCCGCCATAGAAGCTATACCTAGGTTACATGCTAACTAGAAGTCTAGTCCTAGTGTGGTCGTCTCTAGGTTCGTCTCCTGAGTCTAGTGTGGAGCTGGCTAATTCTCCTACTAGCCGTCAAAAGTCTCCCCTGCAGGTCTGGCTTCGATGACCGTGGCGCATAGTGGGTGTAACTTTCTCCTCCCAGGGGGCAGGCTAGGCACACCCTAGACTTCGACGTTTGCTCGCGCCAAGTCATCGATGCTTCAACCCTTCGTCTATTAGTCATTGAACTGGGTCAGGCTTCATCATCGCCTTCTCCAAGTCTGTTCTTGTCTGGCGCTTCTGCTCCCTCCGTTTATATCTCATCACCATCCAGTGTGATGTCAGACTCCTTTAAAAAAAAATAAGTGTGATATGTAAATAAGTTCGTGTGTATTATGTAATTATGTAAAACAATTTTAGTGTTCTGGGGTTGTAGGATCTTCTAAATGCATAGTCTACTTTAGGCTCGTAAGTGCCATGTCGGATTTCCAGCGGTAATGCCTTGGTAATTTCCTAGAGGTGTTAGTAGGTTTTTATGGCGTTGGGTCCCTTGTTATTAGGATCCGGGGGTGTTATTTGCTGAAAGGGCTTAAAGCGTGGTAGGAGGGGGTCGTGCATCGTTGGACTCCATGTTTATGGTGGCCGGGATCCGATGCTGCTGCTAGGAGGCTTTACAGTGAGTGGATGGGGTAGGTTTTTCCCAGGTGTGCAAAATTTCAAAAATGCCATGCAGGTGTAATAATAATAAAATCCCTGGTATGTGGATAGGATATTCCATGCATGGGGATGTATATGAGGCGTGACCGCTCTCACTTGAGGATAAGGTACGTGCCAAGGTATAATAAGTCTATGTCCCTTGCATGCGGGACTATTCAATAAAAAATACTTGTTAATATAATTATGGTATCATCTCTTTACACAGAGATGTGCATTGCGCTTGATATTGTTCCCGACGCACCCCTAATATTCAGGTGTAGGCGTTTAGGGCCAAGGTGTAGCATACCTTGATTTGTGAGGAGCATGAAGTCTATCAACCCCGATGAATATTTTGAAATGTAGTCTAGCTGTTTTTGCGTGTCTGTATGTCTGTGTTGGATGGCGTTGTAAGTGACAGGGTATGTAGGGAGAAGGGTGCTGGAATGGTAGCCCGTATCTGGTACCATGGCCATCCTGATGGCATTATCCATCTCTATTAATGTCGTGGTGTGTCATCCTCTCTTGGTCACTATATATTCTCTATCCGCTCCTTGGGATGTACGCTGGCTAAGTTGGGATGCCATAAAGCACCTCTTCTGTCCTAAAATAGCAGTCTGTGGAGTGCCTGTGGGTCTGTGAAACCTATGTTGTGTAGAAATGTTTGTGTCTGTTGGCACTGCCCTCGGGCTGCCCTTAGGAGGTTGGAGTGCAGTGACGCTGTGACGTCACGGCCTAATCTGGTCTCCTATTCACAACGTTAGGGTAGCAAGTGATTGTAAGTGTAAATGGTCATGTCCTGATCGCCTATAATGATTTTTTAGAAATAAAATAAAACCAAGAAAATAAGTTATTAGGGGGGGGCTTGTTCCTTCATGGAATCTGTCTGTATCCACCCCTGATTGTTGGGCGCGTGTAGGAAGGGAGTGTCCGTGGCTGCAATTAGCGCGGCTGCATGTGTGAGGTCGCATACCGCTGCCGCATGCTGGCGCGTGGGATGCTATCGGATAAGTCTTATCTTGTGTCGCGTGGCTAATTGTCAGGTGGCGCGTGTTGCTTGTTAATAGCCTTCGTCTATTAGTCATTGAACTGGGTCAGGCTTCATCATCGCCTTCTCCAAGTCTGTTCTTGTGTGGCGCTTCTGCTCCTGAGATGAATCCGGCCCACAGTATTTGAGCAGTACTGAATGCAAGGCCTATTGTAATGGCGCTGAATTCTGTGTCAACATCCTTGTCACTGTATGTCGTTATGTTATTGTTTTTTTGTGAGTGTTATCATGTATGCGTGTCATTGTCACGTCTGGCTATGATGAGAATGTCTACCGGCAATAGTGTTTTGCAACGCGCTGGAATTCGCTTATTCACAACGCAGTGCTTTTTTGTGTGTTTGTTTTTGTATCCCTGTTTACAGGAAGCTTCTAATGTTACATATGAAGGCTAACGAAACGTGACGTTCGCCACTGTCTGCATGTTGACATGTGTTTTGCATTCTAGGAGGGCCAATGTGTTAACCTGTGATACTTTCGCACCCAAGCTTACTTGTACTTTGCTTCTGCAATACCTCTGCTTTATGTAATTATTTATGATTTGTGTCTAGGAAGTCTATTGCCTATGTTCGGGGTAATCCAAATTTGCCATGATTTGTGGCCCAATATGCGGTGTTACTTGTTTTGTGTGGGAAATTGTCTGTGAGAGTGGCGTCCCCCGTATTCAGGTGTCGGGCACTATGGTTCAAAAAAAATGTCTTGTGGTCCCCGTAGAAACCTGGCGATCCTGGTACGTCCCCTATTGGCAGGCCCGGGGTCGCTAATGCCCTAAGTAGGCTGTTGTAGCGAGTACCTTAGAACGGATCTACGCCCCTGTATCTATGTTAAAGAACCTTCCTGTATTCATGATTGTGTGGCTCAGTCTTTTATGTGCTTGTATATGGCATTAGTACAATGCATCTGCCACCTCTAGTGTATGTTTGAAGCGTGTGCACAGTAATAATATGCCATTCATATACGTATAATTTAAGCATTCTTATGCCTATTTTCACATTTGGCTATACTCTATGGGGCACAGTGTCTGTATGGGACCCTATGGTTTTTTCCTGTATGGGATTGTGTATGCATGCTGTTTTTGCAATGCTGCCCGTGTAATTGTCTGTTCCCGTGTCCATATTCCTGGATTAATTTGGACGTACTTGCGGATTGCCTTAATTTTGGCCAGTTTCCGTCTAGGTGGGATTGAATTTTCCCTGTGAATGGGTCTATCTGGTGTCTGGTTGCGGTGGCTGGGTTTTCTGACTTTCTTTGTTGACAACCCCGTGTGTTATATATAACTGATCTTTCGTCGGTCGACAGTTCTTGTTTGTCACGGCGTCCGGTTTTACTGGGTATTCGGACCCGTGATCCCGTGTAGCGCTCCGTGTTATATGTCTGCGTTGTCTGTTGGGATTTTGTTTCATCCCTAGTGTGGCCTCTGATTGTGTTGTCGCGCCAAAAATGCCATATGCTAGCTTCCTTTTTGGCACGTTTGTATCGTGTTTCTGTGTGTTCGCACATGCCTTGGTCTAAGGCCTCGGTACTACAATTTCTGTGTTTTATGTACCATGGCGCGTATTGTATGTTTGAGATACGCGTGCGAAAATATACGTTAGTGTGAGTGTTTTGTGCTATTCGGGACGACCCTCGTACTTTAATTTCGGGAGTTATCCGGCTTTGAAAATGGCGTGAATGATTGTGTATGTTACAGCTGGAGCAAAAGCGCTCTCAGGCTGTCTGGCGCACGCGAAAGTCGCATGTTCATGTGTGTCTTATCTCTGACTAGCGATAGTGTCAATTTTCAATTGTGTAGGAAGTACTTGCTTGCCTGTCTGGCGGTCCGCTTACCACATGTGTCGAGACAATGTGCGTAGGTTTGCTGACGCGCCTTTCTAATGTCTGCATATACAGTGTGCCTTGGGTTCCTCGTAATGTAAAAGACCCTACCTCTGTTCATATATTGTGTCCCCAAATTTTGTGTTATTGTAGGCCTGGGGTGAATATATTCGTCGGTGGTAGTTAGATGTCTTTATGTACGTGTGTCTCCGGGCTTCTAGTTGCGTGTTTGGTGACTAGGTGTCAGAGGCGGTTTTATTATTTTGTGCATATTAATTCCTTTTAGCGTGACTGTCCCTTATTGCTCTATCCTCCAATTGGATAGTTACCCGACCTTGCATTCCTGGTATTCAGAAGGTCGCGGGTTCGAGACCGCCTTTGTTCAGGATAATTATTCCTGGTGCCTTTTGGGCCTGTGTCTCCGGGACAGTTTTGTCAGTGTTGGGTTCGTATCCCGGTGATGTCCTCGGGGTTCGGAGGCTATCTCTTGGCTTTCTTTTCACGTCTGCCAGTGGAATCATTTCCTTTCCTTTTGGCAGTGTTCCCACCTTTACGTGCAGGTGTTGTTTTCCGGGTGTGATATGCCTTCATACGGCGGGCGTGTGTAGTGTCCTTGATGAGTTTCTGTCCATGCCGCACGTTCACTATATAGTTCAGGTCAGATACCTTCCTGCAGACTTTGAAGGGACCTGTCCAACGTGGTAGGAGGAACTCGGACACGTTTTTCTTACGGGCGGAATTGGAAACCATAACCAATTGCCCGGGTGTGTATTCCACGGTCTTCCGTTGCCGATCGTATCGCTCTTTTTGTTTCTTTTGTGCCGCGGTTATGTTCTTTCTGGCGTTCATGTGCGCTATCTGCAAATATTCTAACTGGGCTGCGTTGTCTGTGAGAATGCCCTGTGGGATGCATATGTTGTCTATGGGACTTCTGGGTATATATCCGTGGAACAGGAAGTGTGGAGAGTTTTTTGTGGCCGTGGATATAGCGGTATTGTAGCTGAATGTAATGGGCTGCAAATAATTATCCCAGTCCATCCCTGTGTCCCCCGTGAACTTGGCTAACGCTATTCCAATTATATTATTCATACTTTCCGTGAGTCCATTGGTTTCTGGGGGAAAACTCGTGGTTGTGTATGCCCTTATCCTTAGTACCTCCAAAAACTGTTGGAGCACTCTCGAGGTGAAAATAGTCCCTCTATCGGATAGCAGGGTTTGGAATAGGCCATATCGGGTGACTATGTCAAATAGGAATTCCACTATGCTGTTCGTGTCAGCTTTGGGAACAGCCTTTGTAATCATATACCGGGTAAGATACTCTGTGGCCACAAGTATATATTTATTACCTTTTTCAGATGTAGTGATGGGGCCTTTAACATCTATCCCGACTCTGTGGAATAGCTCTCCTACGGGAATAGGGTTGAGTAATCCATGGGGCTTGCCAGGTCTTGCTTTGAATCGCTGGCAAGTGTGACATGTCTTTACGAAGGTGTCTATGTCGCCCTTCATGTTTACCCAGTAATACTTGTCCCGGATTCTATGGTATGTTTTATGTGTACCCAAATGCGCCCCTGCCACTGGGCTATTATGGTGTCCGGTCATGATATTCTCTTTTAATGAGTCCGGAACCGCTATATGTGCATTATCATGCATGGCTGTGGGTTTAAATTTCAGTACCCCGTCTTTGTCTAGGAAAAATCGCCTAGACAGCCGTGCTGTCTTGGAATCCACCTGTTCCAAGATTTCTAGTGCCATTAGAATCTGTTTCAAGTATGGGTCATGCTCTTGCTCCTGCTTTATGTTAACCACCGTCAGGGCAAAAGTCGGCATGTCGTCCCATTCGTGGTCCTTACTGTCATCTGGGGGATCGGCTACTGGCAGCCTAGACAACCCATCTGCATCTAGGTGTGTAGCGCCTTTCTTATGCTTGAACACGAAGTTATATTCATAAAGGCGGAATATAAACCTATTGAGTCGCGAATTTGGGTTTTTGAATTTGTCCCAAAAAAGCAGGTTCGCGTGGTCAGTCATTACCGTGAACTGGATACCATAGAGGTATACCCGGAAATAGTTCACTCCCCATGAAAATGCCAGCATTTCCCGCTCTGTGGCTGAGTATCTAGTTTCGACGGCCGTTAATTTTCTGCTAGCATAAGCTACTGGCCGTATGCACCCCTCCGCATATTCCTGTATTAGGGCCGCTCCCAGTCCATACTGGCTTGCGTCCACGTGTAAAAATGTGAGCCTATCGCTATGGATGTGTTGCAGCAATGGTGGGGTGGTCAATAGGTGCTTAAGTGTGTTAAAGGCATCTATATGTTCCTGTTTAATTTGGAAGGGCGTCTTCTCACGTGTGAGTTCGGTTAGGGGGTGGGCGATGTGCGCGAACCTATGTATGGACTATCTGTAATAGGAGGCGAGACCAATGAAGCTACGCAATTGTTTTATGTTTGTAGGCATCGGGATACCCGTTATTGCGTCCGTCTTCGCTGGGTCAGGAATAATGCCCTCTCTGTTGACAATATGGCCCAATATGTTAATCTGCTGTCTGGCGAATTGACACTTCGCAGGTTTAAGCCTTAATTTGGCCTCTCTGATCCTTGCGAAAGCCTCCTCCAAATGTACGAGATGCTCGTCAAAGGTGTTGGAGAAGACCGTTATGTCATCCACGTAGACTAGCACTGAGCGCCATTTTAGCCCAGAAAATGTCTTATCCACTAGCTTTTGGAAGGTCTGGCTGGCGTTACGGAGGCCCATTGGTAACCTTGTATAGGTATAGAGGCCGTTTTCTGTAACGAACGCCAGCTTGTGCCTGTCCGGTTCATAGACAGGGATTGAATAGAATCCACTATAACAGTCCATCGAACTGAACCAGCTGGCCCCAACGAGGGCATCCAAATAGGTGTCGGCCCGTGGTAGTGGATAACTGTCATTTTCTACTAACTTATTGAGCCTACGGTAATCTGTACAGAACCTGTGGGAACCATCCCGCTTCTTGGTCAGCAAGACCGGAGCACTGTAATTCGAGATCACCGGGACTATGACCCCCACCTCGAGCATCTCTGTAATCTGAGTGTCGATAGCGTGCCTCTCCTTCTGACTCACCCTGAATGGGGGCTGGTGGACTGGTCGGTCACTGGTGAGTGTGACGTGTTGCTCGATAAGGTCTGTCACCGCTAGATCCTTCAGCGAATGGGCAAAGTTATCCATATTTTCATCCAGGCGCTCCGTGAGCCTTCTATTTTGCTCCGGTGTCAGATCCTGTCTGTGAGCGTGATTGATCGTCTTATCTGTGTGAGTGTCTGTTTGTTTTCTGATTGTGTTCAGTGTAGAGGTCCGGTGCTGGTGGATTTCTCGCTCCGCTCGAATCCCATCTGTGTTTCTGGTGTGTACCATGGGATATGTGGTGAGCCTTTGGTTATGCATTAAAAGCATCTTGCTGCTAGCAAAATTTATGCTGGCTTCGTACTTGGCGAGGGAATCCATGCCAATTATTGCTGACGCAGAAAGATGTTCTATAACGATCATGGGGTGTGTTGTGGCAAAATGGTCTAGCCTGAGGTGTATATTTGCCACCCCCGTGTTTTCTAGCGTCTGAGCATTGGCCGCTACCAGCCGGATGTCACCCGTGACACCGTGTATCTGCCCTTCGGTGACGTGTTTTCTGTTCGCGCAGCCCACCGCTGCGCCAGTGTCAACGAGGGCTTGCACCCTGTGGCCATTTGTGCTGGCGTGTACTGTCAGTGCCGATAACTGGAGTCCCTCCCCCTGTAAAGATGTATTGTAGAGGGTGTATGTTGTTGTTGTTGTTGTTGTTACTGGCTTAACGTCCTTGTCCCTGTGTGTGCCAGTGCTGATGAACTGCGTTATGTTTGTGCCGACGAAGCATGGAGCTGGCCGCTCATTGTACTTGGCACGCTTGGCCTCTCGGCATACTTCCTGGCTCGAGTTCTTTATCTCGGTCAGCGAAATGTGCCCATTCAGTACACTGCCTGCTCTCTTCACTACCCGCGCTGTGAAAATACTGGGATTCTGGCGAGCGTTTAATGTGTTCACAGTTCCCAGTTTCTGTGTAGGTGTGTTGTTCCTTTCTTCCTCCTGTGAGGATGTGTCAGCAAACCTAACCCTTCGTTTGCACTTGTGACCTCGTTTTTTGTTCCAGGCGGTCGCGAGTTCGATTCCTGTTGCTAGCTTGCCTATGGCAAGTGAGCTCGCGTCCTGCGCCTGTGTGGGGTCACTTCCCGCCCCGTGTTGTGGTGTAGGGGATATGGTTTCCCGTCTGGAGGGTGTGGGTTTGCCTTTTTCCTCCTGTTTCCCTGCCGGTGAAGTATTAATGTCCGGCGGTGTTGTGGGCTGATTGTCTGCGTTTTGTTGGCGCGTGATTGTGAGGGTCGTATAGTGTCCCGCCCTAGGGTTCCCCGTAAATAGTATGTGCAGGTCCCTGTCGAAACCCGTGGTTGTGAACAGTGGCGGCGAGTGTACGTCAATGTATACGTGTATGTTCGTCTTAAGTACCTTGCCGAGAGCTGTCACCTCTACGGCGCCGGCATAGGTACCATCCCTACCCATGTATCTTTGGTAGTCTGCCCCGGTCTGGAATGGGTTTTCCTGTTCGTCCGACACGAAATCCCGGTACTCTTTCCAGTTAGCCAGAATATGTTGGACCGTTTTCCGTCTGTACTCCCTGTGGTGGTCTTCGGTATGGCGGACTAAAAAGCTAATAGCCCTGAACAGACAGTTACCGTCCCCTTGTACGGGGTGTGTTTGGAAACGGTCCGGGGGCGGATCGTCAGCCTTGGCTTTAGTTGGCTGCTTCTTCCCCCTGCTCTTGCGAGTCTGTCTAGGTGAGGGGCCTCTCTGGTGTTGTGTTGGGGGAGGAACCTCAGCCGCATTTTTAGCTAGCCGAACCTCCCCGTCTAGGCGTTTTTTGAAAACGTGGGTATGCGTCTCCCTGTGCTGTAGGTCGGTCCCCCCTCGGGGTGGCAGCGCCGGCTCCCCGTTTGCGGTGGGTAACTGGGTGTGGGAAGTATTGCCCCCCTGTCTGCCCGGCGGGGTGCCTCATCCCTAAACTCCCTCGGGTGTTCGTCGGGGAGTGGATAGTGTTCTGGTCCCTTTGTGTACGTATTCCGGGCCTCCCGTCCTTTCTGTGGGATTGTTGTGTTGCGGTTTTTGACCGGTGGTCTGTTTTCTTGTTTCCGCCAGGGTGGGGTGTATGTCTGTTGCTGTGTGGGCGGGTTTTCCCGTCGATTCCCCTTTTCCCTGTACTGCGGGGGTGCATACCCCTGTCTGCCTAAGGGTGGGTTCTCCTGGTATTCCCCGTTTTCCCTGTATTGTGGGGATGCATAATCTTGCCTGATTGGGGGTGGGCTTCCCCGATAGTCCCTATTTCCCCTATGTTGTGGGGATGCATAGCCTTGCCTGCCTGGGGGCGGGTTTTCCCGATAGTCCCCATTTCCCCTATATTGTGGGGCTGCATAGCCTTGCCTGCTTGGGGGCGGGTTTTCCCGATAGTCCCCATTTCCCCTATATTGTGGGGCAGCATAGCCCTGTCGTCTCGGTGGCGGGCTGCTTCGCCGGGGGATGCTATGGTCGTACTCTGAAGGGTAGTACTCCGGAGTGTATGGGGATGATGGTCGCCGTGATGGGTATGTTGGCTCTACATTTGAGTATGAGACCGGTGAATACCGCGGAGGGTAATGTGGCCTATCTTGCGTGTATGGTGTTGCCGGCCGCCGAGGAGGGTAGTATGTTTCCTCCTGGTCGTAGTGTCTCCTTTCCGTGTATACCCTTTCCCTTTTGGGATAGTACAGTTCTTCCGTGTCAGTATGTTCATTTCTAAGTGGTCCCCCGCCCACTTGGATGGCAGCTATCGTTAGTTCTCCATCCTGTCCACTAACTCATCCATCTTTTGACTAGTGTTGTCCTTTTCCGGATGAAAATGCTGATTCACGGCTTTCTCCGTAGCTTTTTCCGTGATCTTTCTCCCTGTCTCTATTGTTTTGATATTATTGAGCATGTGTTGGACCGTGGGGTTATTCATTATGCATAACTTGTCCACGAAGGATGGTCTAAGGCCCTGCATTAGCAACTTAACTTTTTGCTTATGCGTCATAGCTGCGTTGTACTTGTCGCACATGAGCAGTTTTGCATTTACATATGTCTGTGCACTTTCTGTAGGTCCCTGTGACCTCTGTCTAATTTGGTCATACAGGTCCTCATCATTTGGTGTGAGCTGGAATTCACTTTTCAACAACAGAGTGATTTCCTCCCATGTGGCATCTTCTAGGTTGTCCTCATGGAGCTCGTACCATGTCATGGCCGCCTTCGTTAGGTATGCAGGGAGGAGCTGTTTCCTGACTTTGTCGCACCAGCCATTGATCCAAGCCGTTCTATTGAAGGCCTTGAGGTATTCCTCGGGATCCTGGCCCTCCCCCGTGAACTTTGTGGGGTGGATCATTGGATATTCCGTGTGCCTGTTCATTTCTTGCTCGTTTATGCTGTCCGTACTTCTATCGTGTGCTGATGTATCTGGGTTTGTGTTGTTTTGAGTGGAATTATTCTCACTCCCTGTGTATGACACGTGTGTTACGTTGCCAGGTGGCTCGTCACCTGATATATCGTCACTGATCGGTGATGTAATGTCGTACTGTGTGGACTTCACTACTTCTACTGTCCTGTCTAGGTCCTGTTTCACTGTTTCCAAAATAGTGTGTATATCTAGGACCGCCTCTGTCGTGTAATTGTCTGACTTAACAGCGTCTGTATCCAATAACTGTGTGATGCGCGCGAGCAGATTATTAGTCTTCTGCTCTGTGATTTTCAGTTGCTGCAACAATAGGGGGTGGAGTGTTGGCAGGCAATCTGCTTCACTAGCGCTGGATATTGGTGATTCTTGTCTGAGTGCACTGGTCTGGGCCTGGGATCGTGTAAAATGTGTGACTTGTGCTGCCGCTGCAGGGTGTTGAGCACGGATTTCTAATGCCTTTAATTCGAGTTCCTGAAGAAGTTGTACCGCAGTGTGTTCAGTTATCAAATCGCTGTTCTTAATTCTTAACTTCGGCAGGAGTGGAGTTGTGCTAACTGACAAATGGTGCGCAAAGTCTCTTAGTGTGGTTCTAAACGTGGTCATTTAATTTCCACTGCTCTTGCACTATGGGGAGGTTGGGGGTGGGTGTAATAATACAAATCCCCGTGTAATAAAGGGGGGAAAAGAAAAAGAAAAAAATATGGAGCGTGTTCTGGGAGGGAAAAAAATCGCTTGGCTACTTGCGGTACGGATCGCTTCTACCACGAGGGCTCGTTGTTTGAGTCCCTACCCTTATTTTGCGTGGTAGTCGCGCCTCCACCAAATATGTTTTATCCCTTGGTTGGGGGTGGGAAAAACACGATAGTGTAGATGTGCCAATTTAGAGAACTGCTTCCGAAATGAGAGTAGCTTCCCGTGGTTGGGAGAGACTACCAGTGTAGTGTGTTGGTGTGAATGCTTAAGCTATTGGGGGCGTACCTGCAGAATGCAATTACCTGTCAGGGGGTGAATGTCTAGCGCCGGCTGCTAAACTAGCTTGCCAGCTGAGAAGGATGAGCTATTAAATGAATGTGCAGCGTCAGTGATTCAGTGCTCTGCAGTCGAGTCGTGTGCTCAAGTACAATGGAATCTGACGATGCAGTTATTGGCTTCTACGGTCACGGGCAATTGAGACGAAGGTCAGGTGGGGTATGAGGATGTGAAGTGGAGTGTAATTAGTAACAAGCGTGTAGTTTACTGACTATGTATTTATTGGTCAGTAGATGTAGTTTGATGTCCCTCTTGGGAAGTTTAGACAAGTATGACATACAATTTGTGATGTGTACAAGTTTAGGGTAGGTGTTTACAAGAATTAAAGGAGTCTGAGCACAAACTAGTTCTCCCCTGGTGAAAAGCTGGAACGGACGTCGGGGGCCGCTGGCGAAGAACAGAACAGAACAGATCATTCCTCCTGTCCAGGTTCCACTCTTATACGTTTCGGCGCTGCTTGGTCAGCATTGCGTCAATGTAGCTGCCCCAGATAGTTGTTAGTGTGAATGTTTATGTGTGTTTTTCAAGCTGTTGGCCAACCTCCTAGGCTTAGGTGGTCGCCGCTTGCTGTGTAGAGATATGTACTGGAATTATATTGTTTCCAGTTGGGGTGGTTTTGGTAGAAGATGGAGGGGTGGCTCTCAGGGGGTACTGCCCCCCCAGGCTGTACAGTATATAATCGAAGGCTTTTTCATAATCTATTATTATTATTATTCTCGTATCAGAAACAAACATTGTAAATATATAACACAGTTATTAATTTATCTTTGCCCAAAACTTGGCCACTTCCAGTGCACTCTGTGTCCCCCGACGAAGATCTTCTTCCGTGCAGGATGCTGGGCACAGTCGACAATCAGTCATATGCTGAACAGTGTGGTCATCTCCACAATCACATTGAATATCATCCTGGTCAATGTAACCCCATCTTGCCATATTAACCTTTGATCTGCCTACTCTAGAGCGCAGTCTATTCAGGGACTTCCAAGTCGTCCATTCCTCGTCATTGCCAGGAGGTAGAGTTTCAGAAACATTTTCCCAACCAGGGGGAAGGTTGGTCGTAGCCCTCCACATTTGCAACCTAGCTTTTTCAGCAGTGGTTCTAAGTTCCTTTGATATTCTAAGGAAACTCTTCCTCGACTTTAGTCGTTGCGGTTCGTGTCCATATAGAGGATGAATCTTTCATGCTCCACTGCCTTTCGTTCCTTGTTCGCAGCTATTTCTCTTCGATCATGGGGTGGTGCTATTCCTGCGAGGATTTCAAGCAACCTGTTATAATCCTGCAGGTATCGTTGAGAGCTACATCCACCTGTTTGGCATGTGTTGAATTATACCAAACAGGAGAAGCATACTCTGCTGCAGAATAGCATAGTGCCATTGCTGAAGTTCGGATCGTTTCAAGTTGACTACCCCACTGTGATCCAGCCAGTTTGCGTAGGAGATTGTTTCTGGAAGAAACTTTCGACTTGGAGATCATGCAGTGCTTCTTGAAAGTAAGAGATCTGTCAAGTGTCACTCCTAGATATTTTGGAGTCTCACAGTGTTCCAGTTCGACCCCTTACCATACGATCTTTTCACTTGCGAGTAGCTTCCCTATTTCTCAAATGAAAAGCACACAATTGTGCCTTTGAGGGGATTGGCTTAAGCTGGTTCATGCTGTAGAATCTGGAAAAATCTTTAAGGGCATTCGTGAGGGTGTTCTCCACTGATTCAAAATCTGCGCTCTGAGTGGCTAGAGCAATCTATGAAATCATAATCTATGAAAATGGTGTAGTACTTTCTTTTTGGTTTGTTAAGAGCTTCCTCGATATCACGTAGGAGTGCTGTCACTGCCTGCAGTGTGGATTTCCCTTTTCTGAACCCAAGCTGATATTCAGGTATATGCTGATTAGTAAGATTTGTCAGTTTTTTTGTGATTATCTTCATGTACAATTTATAGGTTGTGTTCTCAAGTGCCACCCCTCCGTATGAGTTCCAAATCATCTGCACTACCTTTCCCTTTATATATTACCTTCAGGGTCACTTTCTTCCATTTTTCAGGAAAGATGTTTAAAGTGAGACATTTGATGAAAATTTCTGTCCTTATGATTTTGAGTGTATCAGCTGTGTCTTTGAGATGTTCATACGCAACTTGGTCTGGTCCGGTTGCTTTCTTATTTTTAGATTACTTTCGATTTTTGCAAAAAAAAAAAATGAAAGTAGACTTATGAGATCAACACAGGGCGAAAAATTGTGTGTCTGTCTGTGTGTGTGTGAGTCTGTGTGTGTCTGTGAGGCTGTGTGTCTGCGAGTGTGTGTAATCTGAATGTCTGCCTCCCCCCCCCCTATCAATTTGAACATGGTGAACCCGAATTGAATGATATTTGGTACAGAGGTTCCACGAGCAAAGGACACCTCAGTGTCATGTTTTATATCACCGCCATCTTTACGGAAACGTAATGGTGGACACCCAAATGTTCAGAGCTTAAATCGAATTACGACTAACCTGAACATCCGATCTCTACCAAATTTTTAAACGTTATACCTTTATGTGGTAAGCATCTTTTGACGTGACTACAAGGTCATCAATCCAATACCTTGCGGATGGCGGCCATGTATGTGTGCAAATCGATTCCCCCTATCAAGTCAAACACGGTGAAACCGAATTGAACGAAATTTGGTACAGAGCAAAGGGCACCTCAGTGTCATGTTTTATATCGCCGCCATTTTGACGGAAATGTAATGGCGGCCACCCAAATGTTCAAAGCTTAAATCAAATTACGACTAACCTAATCATTCGATCTCTACCAAATTTTGCAACATCATACACTTATGTGGGGAACATCCTTTGACCAAATTACAAGATCATCAGCCCAAATGTTTACGAATGGCGGCCATGTTTGTGTGCAAATCGATTCCCCTTTTATTTCAAACACGGTGAAACCGAGTGAAACGAAATTTGGTACAGAGGTAGCACTAGCAAAGGGCACCTCAGTTACATGTTTTATATTGACGCGATCTTGACGAAAACGTAATGGTGGCCACCCAAATGTTAAAAGCTTAAATCAAATTACGTCCAACCTAATCATCTGATCTCAACCGGTTATTGCAATATTATACCTTTATCTATCTAGAATCGTTTGACCAAACTAATAGGTCATCAGCCCAATAATTTGCGGATGTCGGCCATGTATGTGTGCAAATCGATTCCCCCTATCCAGCCTTACACGGTGAAACCGAATAGAACGAAATTTGGTACAAATGTAACACTAGCAAAGGGCACCTCAGTGACATGTTTTATATCGCCGCCTTCTTGACGGAAACGTAATGGTGGCCACCCAAATATTAATAGCTTAAATCAAATTAAGACCAACCTTATCATCTGATCTCTAGAAAAATTTTCGACAACATACCTTTATGTGAAAAGCGTTCTTTGACAAAGCTACAACGTCGTCAGTCCAATAGTTCACATATGGCGGCCATATATGTATGCACATCGATTCCCCTAGCAATTCAAACACGGTAAAACCGAATTGAACGAAATTTGGTACGTAGGTAGCACTAGCAGAGGGCACCTCAGGGTCATGTTTTATATTGCCGCCATCTTGACGGAAACGGAATGGCGGCCACCCAAATGTTAAAAGCTTAAATCAAATTACGACCAACCTAATTATTTGACCTCTACCAAATTTTGCAACAACATACCTTTTTGTGGGAAGCATTTTTGACTGAACTACAAGGTCATTAGCCCAATAGTTTGCAGATAGCGGCCATGTATGTGTGCAAATCGATTCACCATATCAATTTAAACACGATGAAACCGAAGTGAATGAAATTTTATACAGATATAGCACTAGCAAAGGGCACCTCATATTCATTTTTAATATCCGTATAACACGTTGTATTTCTACAAGCTACTACAACCAATATTCAATTATACTCCTTGAAAAGGACAAAGAGTTATAACAATACCCATGGATTTAGGAGAAAGTATGCTATATGTTCTTTACTGAACATCTTGTTTGCTTCTCTGATGCATAGGTCTACTTCGTCTTCCGTTATTTAAATTGTCCTTTACACTATATTTTTAAACCGTATGTCTATTGCATAGATTTCAGACTGGTTTGTTTTGTTCAATAATTGCTAGAAATGCTTCTCCCATTTGTCTATGGGAACTTCTTTCACGGTGTGGTGTGTACTCCTCTTTAAGGGCAAGAAAGAATTCTCTTCCGCTTCTTCTGCTATCCGTTGGGCTTCCTTTTCCATGTAGTTTCCTCTTTCTTTTTGATGAGTACTTTGTAGTGTCTTATTTGTCTCACGTAGTCCTCCATATCTTCTATTCGTTTTGTAGTTTTTGCTATGCCTAGAGCGTTCAGAGTGATACTCCTTTCTTCAAAGCAAGTCCTATCAAACCCTGGCTGTGCACGTCTCTTCATTGCTGGTCGGGAGGCACTCTTTATTAGATCAGTCATCATATCCAATGCTGTCTCCACATGCCCGTCGGCCATTTTTCCCTTCACTTCTTCTATAGCATCCATATTTTGATTTATGTTTTGCTGATCTATGAATCTGGATTGTCTTGTTTGAGTTTCAGTTATTTTTTGTGTGTGGAAGCCCCATTGCTATTTCCATCGTCGTTACTATTGGCATATGTTCTCTAATAGGTGAAATAACCGAATCCCATAGCCCCCATTTGTTCTATCAACGTTATATTTCTTCCTCTATACAGAAGCAGATCTATGGTACTGGTTCCGTTCCGTTAGGTGCTATGTAAATCGGCATATCTTTTTTTAAGCTAGGGTAAATCCCTCTTCTCTTAGTGTTTCCATAATGATTTCGTTTTAGTATTTGATTTATCTAGTGTACAGTTTATGTCACCCGCTATTATTGTATCGTCATGTTTGTCTGTGGCGATGACTATGGTCATTATAGTCCCCATTACCTCATCTGCACTTGCTTGGGGTCTAATGTAAATTGCTATTACTGTGATCAATTCGGATTTTACCACCAAGACATTTTCATCCTTATATACTACTTTGTAACTTCCAATAGATGGTTACAAATAGCAAGATACTCCCCCTGTTGGCCTTCCTTCTATTTGACGAGCGTATGAATGTTGTCCATAGAATCGTTTTACATCTAATGTTTCCAATACGAACGTTTCTGTGAATGCCATTACATCATATTTTTGAAATTCCTCTGTGGGCACATATTTAATGGCGTTCCCACATGAAGGTACGTTATTGTTCTTCAACATTCCAATTAAACACTTTAATAGGTGAGTTGGACTCCGATTTCTTGATATGTTCTTTGAAAACTCAAATTTTCTGATTAATGTACCTTCCGGCCAGTATCCGGGGCTTTCTACATCCTCCAGATGACTATAATTAATTCCGATTTTAACCGCCTTACCTCCTTCCTCTAATTTTAATCTCCTCACATGTGATTTCTCCTTGAATATCATTCTCTTGTAGGTATTTTCTAATATTTTCTGGCAACGTGTCTTCTTTTAGTTTTCCATGAAGAGCCATGCATTCTTTTGTGCTGCACGAATGTCCACGTCTGTGTTCGGCCTTGTTCCTATCGTCTGCGTGTTATTTTGCGTTTTGTTTCTTCTGTTCACAACTTGTGTCCACGAGTTCTCATCATTATAACTTTTTGGATTTTTCTGCTCTGATGAGTTTTTGTTTTCTATTGTAGTCTGCAGTGTTTGCGCCTGTCTGATTTCTGGTGTGTTCGTTAGTCACGGTTTGGCTATAATACTTGCATGATTCATACATCCGCCACCTTGCAACTATTTGGCATATGACCTTGTAGTTAGGGAACAAGACGCTTCCCCCATTATGGTACATTGTTGCAAAATTTGGTAGAGATCGGATGATTAGGTTAGTCGTAATTTGATTGAAGTGCAGAACATTTGGGTTGGCGCCATTTCTTTTTTGATATGATGGCGGTGATATAGAACATGATATGGGGCTGTCTCTTGCTAGTGCTACCTCTGTACCAAAGATGGTTCGATTTGGTTTCGTTGTGTTTGAATTGATAGGAGGGATCGATTTGCACACATACACGGTCGCCATCTTCAAAATATTGGGCTAATGACCTTGTAATTTGGTCAAAAGACACGTCCCTCATGAAGGTACGTTGTTGTTCATCACGAACCGAAAGGTAGAGCTTTTGACATAGAGGAAGCAATCGAGATACACTTAGCTAAAATTAACAACCCCAATAATTGAAACGAACACACATTCATGGAGATTTGGTCCCTCTTTACTACAAAATACCTGCCGTTGGAAACAAGAATCAATATAACGAGATAGCCAAGGGAGTTTTAAGAGAAACATGTTATTGGATCAGGATGTACCATGTATCTTTTCTTCACTAAACATAGGCCGGCATTAACGGTAGTAAGGTTCCAGGACATTCTCATTTGACCATTTGCGCTTGGATATGACTCTTTACCTTATGCGTAGCCAGAATGAAAACTGGTCTTTATTAGTTGAAGATTGTCCAGCATACTGTAACATATACCACATTAAGGGACAAAACTTGGCAATACACAGTCTCATTTTTGTTCGACGAACACAGACAGGAATGCGAGAGGTGGAAAGCCAGGGTAGATAAGAGATCCTCGCGCACAGAAAACTCCCCCCAGTCGACAGCATACAGTGACGAAGTTAACTGGTCTCAACCGGACCGCGTACGACTCAACCAGATAAGTAGCCTGTACAATACAATCCTAACTGACAATTCAACAACAATCACATATTCACACTATGCAAGCAAATTTGGAGGACAATCACCACCACTTTCAGTATCTTAAGAAAACATCACAAAGACTATAACTAAGAAATATTGAATAGTTGCATTATTTCAGCTACGGTAATACTGCAACTAAGTGTACATATTGTGAATACCTTCACCTATACTTTTAGACATAGATTTAATAGCCTAAGTGTAATGAATCTGGTGATGATCGCTTGACGTTCGAAACTGGTCACCCAAGTGTATTTATTAAATCTCATGTAAATTTTATTCAGGATTAGGGTACCACCCATAACAATTGGATACAATAGTGTTGACCGACTGAAAGACATCAAATGTCAATAGTTAACACGATATGAGAACTTAGATGCACACTGATTTCTACAATGGCTGTGATTATTTATCCATTAAAATGGTACTGTTCGCAGCACTATCGTCGTACAGATGTTCGCTCGTAGCTATCTCTCTCAGGTTATCAGACAGATACAACACACACCCCAAGCAACTGGGTTACATAAACACGATGTCACAAAGTTCTAAAAGAGTCAGCAGTAACAGTAAGTCATTCAGTTCTTAGGGGTGGATAACCTGGATGTTAGGCCCCCTAAAACAACAATATCGTGATAAAACCATAACGTCTTTCAGCTCGGTGAAATAGCGAGCAGATAGCATCTTACAATTCAGGTATCTATCAATCAGTGGGAATTAATGGTCGTGAACATGGACGATGTATCATATTTTATATTTTATGTTCGACCCTCACTATTATGTGTCAGATAACTGTATCATAATGATGTCATTATAACACTGTTTTCCATTATGATACAGTTTCTCCAGCCAATCAGAGCTCGTTCATTGACCAATTAGGTAACGATAACTTCGCGCATGTGCTCAAAATCCAACATGTCGGACATAAACACAACATCGAACTATAATAAATTACCGACATGGAATACCCACCGTCCATATGTTCGCGTAAATAAACTGGCGAATATGAGACAAGAAATAGCACTGTACCTTAAAATCACCAACACTAATTTCTACACAGCGCATTGTCTTCAACTGACACCGGTGACAATATTACTGAGGGACGGCAGATGTAAACATATGGTTTGCATATGGCATTGCAAACACACAGAGCGCATGCGTCGGTCGTTCAAAGCTCTTGAAAGGCAGAGATATAACACCCAACGCTCGCTCTGCGATCACAAAATTCCAGTAGCTGACTCTCAACAGATATTTATGAATATTTATGTTAAAACATATTATAAAGTTATAATTATCGTCGAACATAAACTGTCGTATGCAACTCGCCTATAATGGTAATTAAGACACTCGTATGGAAATTATAAAACTCGCATACGCTCGTTTTATAAAAAATACTCGTGTCATAATTATAGCCATTATAGGCTCGTTGCATAATGTACTATTATGAGCTAACACATGTAGCCTTTGTACATAGGCCTACAGCAAGTGGGAGATATATTGCATGTTGAGTTGGATATAGAATGGGCAGAAAGCGGTAAGATATTACAGAAACGTGCAGCTTATATTTAATTTCTCTGTTGTGATATCTTTAGACATCTAAATTGAAATGTCCTTTTCAGCCTTCACAGACAGCTGACAGGAGTAGGTGGTTTATTGTGCTTTTAACACTCCACCCCATCGTACCATCGGATATTCAATCACAGTGTCGATACGTTATGGCTGAATTAGTAACTGGAGTGAAGATTCGAGGAGAAATAATTTCAACTCTGAGAGTTGCTGATGATGTCGGTCATCTTGGCCGACACTCTTGAGGAATTGAATGAGTTTTTGAATGGTATGGACTTCGTCTTGAGGAAAGAATTCAAGATGAAAATTAATAAATGTAAAACAAAAACAAGATGTTCAGTAAAGAACATATAGCCTAGTTTCTCCTAATTGCATGGGTATTATTATAACTCTTTGTCCTTTTCAAGGACTATAATTGAATATTGGTTGTAGTAGCTTGTTGAAATAGAACGTGATATATGGGTATTATACGTTGATTGATTGAATCCTCACCTGAATTATATATAAACACACGAATACAGCCTTCACAATAACACAGGTTAGCAGACAAAATTCAACACTCATCCAAGTACACTGGACTAAATGACCATGATGACCATGCATCTCAAATGAAACAACAACAACAACAACAACAACAACAAAAACAACAGCTTCCAAACCAAATCCATCCTCGTATAAAAGTACACATACCAGTAAGCCTAGAGACATCACTGTGACACAGGTTATCAGACTACTTCTACACACACCCAAGTAAACGGGACTACAAGGCCATGATGCCGCAAAACCCCTCAAGAATCAACAATAAAAACAACAACAACAACAGTCTCTACCGCGGATCAAGGTCAACGAATATTATTCCTGTATTCGAGTGGTGAAATACGTGGCTTATAAGTATATGTATATTATTTTCGATTGCAAATACACACTATATATGCTTAACATTATAACGTGTGAGTAGTTATAAATTAATAAATACCAAAAAAAGTAAAATAAATTGAACCTGCAGGGATTTTATACACGATCCTCCAGACCATGAGCCCAAGTCGCTACCATTACACCACGGATGCGCTACGATAATACTTGATACTCAACTGGTTTAGTATAACTGAATCATATTTTGTGTTGAAATGAACGATTTCATTAGTGTTTTCGGGCGTTTCTATAAACCATTTGATATTAAGTATGTATTAATTTGTCCAGTACATTCCTGAAAGGATATAAACTGAGGAAGTTAAGGATGAAGCAAAAAAGTGGTCATTTTGACAACGGGGCAGCATGGGCCCACAATGATATGACACGGAAAGCCCGACATGTTAGTGACTTCTAGGGTTACATATTCTATTATTATATGGTAATATCCTTCCGGTCACCTAATTGGGGACACGTTAAACCTTCCTATGTACGATAATCTGAATTGTTGAGGCCAGGAGTTGTTGAATCGTTAGTTACGGTTAGGCTGTAATACGTGCAAGATTCATACATCCACCATCTTGACACTATTTGGCTGATGACCTTTTAGTTTGGGTGAAACACGCATCCCACATTAAGGTATATTGTTGCAAAATTTGGTCGAGATCGGATGATTAGGTTAGTCGTTATTTGATTAAAGCTTTGAACATTTGGGTGGCCGCCATTACGTTTCATCAAGATGGCGGCGATATAAAACATTACACTGAGGTGCCCTTTTCTAGTGCTACGGTACCTCTGTACCAAATAACGTTCAATTCAGTTTCACCGTATTTGAATTGATAGGAGGAATCGATTTGCACACACACAAGGCCGCCATCTGCAAACTATTAGGCTGATAACCTTGTAGTTTGGTCAAAAGACGCTTCCCATATAAATGTATGTTGTTGTACAATTTGGTAAAAATGAGATGATTAAGTTAATCGTAATTTGATTTAATCTTTAAACATTTGGAAGGCCACCATTACGTTTCCGTCTAGATGGTGGTGATATAAAAACATGACACTGAGAATCCCTTTGCTTGTGCTATCTCTTTACCAAATTTCGTTCAGTTCTGTTTCACCGTGTTTGAATTGATAGGAGGGATCGATTTGCACAGATACATGGCCGCCATCTGCAAATTAATGGGCTGATAACCTTGTAGTTTGGTCAAAAGACGCTTCCCATATAAATGTATGTTGTTGCACAATTTGGTAGAAATGAGATGATTAGGTTAGTCGTAATTTGATTTAAGCTTTGAACATTTGGGTGGCCGCCATTACATTTCCGTCAAGATGGCGGCAATATAATTAGTTAGTTAGTTATTGTTGTTTTAAGGGGCGGAACTACGAGGTCATCTGCCCCTCTTAACACAGATTAAAGAATACAAATTTTGAATTGAATTTTAAATTTTGAAGTGGACATCTAAATTTAAAAATACCAAATATTAATAAAACAAAAACAAACAATTAAATAAAAAATAAAAATTATAAAAATAAACAAAAATTACGGAAAAACAAAACATTATCATTCAAAAACGAACAAGTCGTTGAGTCAATGTTCACTGGAAAATTTACATTGCTGGCCCTAACCCACTCTCACTTATAAAGCGGATAACGCGATCAGCAGCCACCGCGTCATCGGCTAATATAAGTTTGAGTGTCGTCTGCAAACCAAGGTTTCTTCGTAAGTCAGCAAGATCCACACACTCGGTGAAAATGTGGGCCACGGTCAATACGGCTCCACAGGTACAATGTGGGGGGGGGGGGTCTTCCCGTCTCATTAGGTACGAGTGGGTGGATCTTGTATGACCTATTCTTAGCCTACACAAAATGACGGACTCTCTCCAGGCCCGGAAGGTGCTCCGCCACACGCGAGTAGTTCCCTTGATCGCTCTCATTTTGCTGGGCAGTGGGTCAGCTAGCCACTGACTCTCCCAAAATGCCAGAACTAGTAGGCGTAACTGAGAGCGAATATCTCTAGCGGGTACCTCCATTGGTCGAGGTGGTAGCGATACCGCCTCTTTTGCAGCTTGATCTGCTAACTCATTTCCCGCGATTCCCATGTGGCTTGGAAGCCACAGAAAGGTGATTCGAGTGTCAGCGTGACACAGCCTGGCTAGTAGGTCGTGGATTCGCTGCACTAGGGGGTGTTGCGGGAAACATGTAGCAATTGACTGCAACGAACTCAAAGAGTTGGTACACACGAGAAAGTGGATTCGTGCATCCTGTAGTGCAAACTGCAGAGCTTCATAGATGGCAACGAGCTCCGCAGTAAACACACTACAGGCCTCAGGCAAAGAGATCTTGGTATTTGCACCATCAATAACCTAAGCACAACCCACTTTCTCGTCCACCTTCGAACCATCCGTGTATAGTATGCCAGCGTCCGGAAATTGGTGAACTATGCTGTGGAACTGCCTCCGGTAAACGGACGCATCCGTGTTCACCTTAGGACCTTGGTGAAGATCTAACTGAATTTCCGGACGCGGGACTTGCCACGGAGGCACCTCGCTAGATGTCCGAATCATACAGGGACCTACAGCCACTCCTATTTCTGTACACGAGCTATGAAGTCTAATACCAACCGGCCGAGTGGCACGAGGCCGGTTGGCGTACCCCTGGTGGTTTTGGGTACCGAAGAGAGCTTGATAGGTCGGGTGTTGCGGCATTTGACGCACATTGGCAGCATATGCTAAAAGCATATGTTGGCGTCTATAATTTAAAGGTGGAACACCCGATTCGGCGAGTAGGCTGGGTATCGGGCTGGTCCGGAAGGCACCGGTAGCCAGCATAACGCCACTATGGTGGATACTGTCCAGCATTTTCAAGGTTGCCGGCAAAGGCAGCGGCAATATAAAACGACACTGAGGTGCCCTTTGCAAGTGCTACCCCTCTACCAAATTTCGTTCAATTCGGTTTCACCGTGTTTGAAAAAACTTGTAGTTTAACGTGACCGTTAATCGCACGATTATGAGCCACGGGACCTCCTTTTTACGTGGAATCCGAACCACTGGACATGGCATATTACTTCGAAAATCTCACATGCATTGACCGGGAATCGAATCACCGTGTTTGAATTGACAGGGGGTACAGACATGCATTGTACTCACCTACACATACACACAGGCAGACACACAATTTTTGGCCCTGTGTTGATCGCATAAGTCTACTTTCATTGTTTTGCAAAAATTGAAAGTAGGCTAAAAATGAAAAGTCGGTCCTCAATTTACAAAAGGTGTTCAATGTGGCCACCAAGCTTTTTCGTACACGTTCACAAGTCCTGATGTCGTTCCTTATTGAGGCGACAGCAGCAAATACCCGCCATAGGAGTTCTTCGGGATTATTCACTTCACTCGTGTACACCAGTTCCTTAATATGGTCCTATAAATAAAAATTTATGGGATTCAAATCAAGGCTTTGGGTCGGCCACTGTACAGGACAATTTCGACCAATCCACTGGCCAGAAAACATCGTGTCAAGTACTCTCGCACCGGCCCGACAATGTGAGGGGGCGCACCATCGTGTAGAAACCACATACCTCTTCGTATTGTGAGAATTCTTAAATCGGTAAACAAATTCTATTGGGCGCCACTCATTTCCATAATGAGAATGAAATATATAATACATAAGACTCTTCTCCCGGGCAGCAGGGCAATTAGCTTGCTTATGGCAAAACACTCTTCCCCCCCTCTCGTATAATGACAGAAAGGAATGTTTAAAATTTAATAAATCAATCTATGTCTTACTAACCGGAAAGCGCCGTACATTACATATCCATTTAGCTACCTTGGCTTACTTGAGATTTGGGGCATAACGTGCATACGGGTGCTCTTTATTTTCAGCAACATACGATATATCTGGTTACTCTTATGAATAATCAATTTACGGATACTTCTCCGTTATATAAGGATGTGAATCCTTTCTATAAAACAATTATATTCACTAATACATGTAGAAGCTCGTCGTATTATATAACAAACCGCATCCATTCGATACCAAACAAACATCTAGTAATTTTTACCAAAGCATGTATATCTCGTATCACCGCCACCGAAATCCTTATCAGTTTCAAAACATTGCGTTACTTCTACGTTATGCCGTGTCGCTTCTTACAATTAGTCGGTTTCGCTTCATACAACACAAGGTCATCAGGCAACAGCCTGGGTACTAACTTCTACTCTACAAATGGGCACTTTGCGATTAAATTCATATAAACTACAACTATACATAACAATAAACAATGATGAGGTGTGTCTGTGCAAATCCAAGATCTGTCAAGTATGTGCAGAGGAATGTCATCTAGAGCCTCCGACAACGTTTCAGTTATGAACTGTAGATACTGTTGGCCTGTCAAACGCGGTGGGAGCATGAAAGGGCCAATGATTTTGTCCCCAATGATTTCTATTACCCATCCATTCAATGAGAACACTAATGTTGAAAGTTACTCCGAACAACATAATGGGGATTTTATTCACTCCAAATATGGTTGTTATGGAGATTCAGTATTTCCACCACGTGTGAAACAAGACTCATCAACAGCTGAAATTATTGTGAGAAAATCTGGTTGATGCTGTTGCTTTCCCAATAACCACTGACAAAATCATACCCTACGGGGACAATCTGCTTCTAGGAGGTGCTGAACACGTTGCATGTGGTATGGGTACAGCAACTGCTCCTAAGTGTTGGTGAACAATGGAGTGAGAAACACCCACCTCACGGGCAATACCTCTGGCGCTCCTCCTTGGATCATTGTCTAATGCTTCCAGGGTCCCCCCCCCCCCCCCAGCTCACAACTAGTGGGACGTGGGTTGGCGACCACGGGACCCCAGCTGAGTTCGGCATTGCTTCCACTTACTTGTGCCGGGCTCCTCTCTGTCATATTTTCTGTCGACCTCCCTTGGTCAACTATTGTTCTCTTCCGACCCCGGCGATATTAGGGTATCCGAGGCCTAGGGAGTCTTTCACTGCCCTACCTTAATTGGCCCTTGTCTCATCTTTCCTGATACCCTCATTCTTCTAGGAGTCAGCCTTCTTTTTCTTTTCATGTTATCTCCTGCCTTCTGCACAAGGCCCTCAGGGAGGCAGGGTGTGAGTAGCCCCACCACCTCTGGTGCACCCTGAATAGTGTTATACCCTCAAGGGCTCACGGCTGGTGAGTTCAGGAGTTGGCGTCCCCGAGGGATTCCTGAGCTGGGTCCGTTTTGTCCCGTTTTCCTCTGAACTTGGGATGGGCCCTCTCATCTTTCCCTTTCCTATCTCCCTCTCATGGCTCTCCTTCTTTCCAAGTCCCTCAATCCTCATTCTTCGAGGGTTGAGGGCATTTCTTTTCTTCCTGTCCTTTATTTTCCTTATCCTTTATTTGTTTACCATTTCTTATTCTAGTATGTTAGTTTGTAGTTAGTATTAGTTAGAGTTTTCATACTCATCTCATCTTTCACAATCACCCAAACCATTAGGGGTCGATAACCTAGATGTTAGGCCCTTTAAAACAACAATTATTACCATCATCATCATCAGCTTCCAGGGTTTCTTCCTCGGCTGCCAACACACGCTGTTGTCGTGAACGCCCCCTTCCCTCACAATTAGGCTGTGGTACTGCAGTGTCTCGAAGTTTTTGAAGTACTCTAACAAAGGTCCAGTCACATGGATGCCTTCGATTAGGAAATCGTTGTCGTCAAATCCACCCTTCTGTTAAGATTAGGCAACTCCTGCGACCAACTAAGGACAGTTTTCCTAAATTGCAACAACCGGGTATCTACAGAGTTCCCTGTACTCGTGGCAAAGTTTACATAGGGCAGACTTCGAGGACAATACGCACTCGCATTAAGGAACATAATAGATGTATCAGGTTCATTCAATCATGGCCATGATGTCATGTTCCAAGGAGTGGATGTTCTTGCCCGTATAAAGCAATATCGTCCCAGAATCATCACGGAGGTGGTTGAAATACGTAAACACCCAGATAATTTCAACCGCGACACCGGCTACTATCTCATTGAATCCTGGCTACCTATTATCAGAACCCTGAGAAAGTAATAAACTGCTGCTTTTTGTTGTCCCTAACATGGGGATATAATGGCGTCCATCTTTGGGCACCTTTTATAGGTTCTTTGTTGCTTTCTCTTAGCAAACATTTGTCGTATTTCAGATTATTCCTGACGAAGAAAGACATGGTTTCTTTCGAAACGCGTCAAATTTAATATAATAAAACACGGCAAAAGCCCAAAATTCAACATTATGAAGAATCTAATAACTTGACGGGCACAACTACTAACACTGTATCATGATAGTCAACGCCGTACCATTGAAGGACTGGTTGTCACTAGGCAACAACGGTTTAGTCTGTATCATGATACTCCGGTAAAATTTGCTAAAGGACACGTGGGAAAACTGACCGATTGTGAATCAAGGATTGTATTGGACTGTAGTATCCTCTATGCTATCGTATGCGTAGTTAATCAACATAGCCTATTAGCAAAACGTAATGTAATGCTATCCTGTCAGAGAAACATAGTGGCAAACATTTCTACATTCCCCCATCACCATTTTGCAGTTTTCATGTGTAGACAGTTGTTATTTCATTCACGGGGCTTAGACATCGTGGTCATGTTGCCCGGTGTACATGGGTGTGTGTGTAGAATTTTTGAGATAGCCTGCTTTATTTTGATTGTTGCATTAGCATGTGTAAATTGGAGATAGGATATGGTATTTGAAGCCATTTTTCAGTGTTGCTCAAGGATTTATTGGACTGTAGTATTCTCTATGCTATCGTATAGACAGTTAATCAGCATATTAGCAAAATGTAATGTAATGCTATCCTGTCAGAGAAACATAGTGGCAAGCATTCCTACATTCTCCTATCACCATTTTGCAGTTTTCATGTGTAGACAGTTGTTATTTCATTTGCGGGGCTTAGATATCGTGGGCATGTTGCCCAGTGTACATGGGTGTGTGTGTGTGTGTGTGTGTAGAATTTTTGTGATAACCTGCGTTATTGTGATTGTTGCACTATGAATATGGTATTTGAAGCCATTTTTCAGAGTTGCCTTAATAATCGAAATTTAATGTTTTTCAGTCGGTCAACACGATTGTAGATAAACACATTTGGCTGAACTTAGGCCTTCAATATTGAGTTGCATAATGCGTATTGAGTGTCCAATATCTCTAGTTTGGTGGTTCTGAAAAGAACCATTTTTACATTGCATTATATGTATAGTTCACCTAATATTGTTGCTCGTTTAGCACCACCCAGGGGTCACGTGTAGGGTTAAGTTATAGGTTACACCTACGGACGTGAGCAACATCTAACCCACTTTAACAGCCACCACACATCATGGGGTTATGATACAGTAGATGATAATGGAGAGACATTAATTTTATGGGCAGAAATATCCAATAAACATCTGGTCTTTGATGTCAAAGGTACATTCCATACCGCACGCTGAAATAGGGACTACAACCCAATTCTAGTATTTGTTTCTATGGATCAACTATCGCAACCCTTATATACCTCACGAAATGTTCTGTCTAACTTTCCAAACAGCCAACACCGTCCTGTAATTGTAGAGGTAGGGCTGAAAATCCCTGTTGTGAATTCGATGCCCTTACCCAGATGGAATTTCCAACGCGCTAATTGGGACGCATTCTCTAAGGAACTTGATAAAAACTTAAATGAGAAGAACTTACAATCAACAGCAACCAACTATGGTGAATTTGTTGAACTCGTTATTAAGGCTGCAAAAGCAAACATTCCTAGGGGTTATAGGAAGGAATATGTGCCTGGATGGAATAAGGACAGTGAGGACTTGTATAAAGAATATCAAAGTACTGGAGATCAATCATTAGGCACTCAGCTACTACTGTCCCTCAATAAAAGCAGGAGAGAGAAGTGGGAAGCAACTGTTACAGAAATGAATTTTGTAAAGTCGAGCAGAAAAGCTTGGAGAATACTTCACGGACTGACTGATAAGAAAAACTCCAGAAAGACATACGGTACTTTAAGTCCTGACACCATTGCTAATAGAATGGTAGATCTTAAAAGGGCAAAGCGAGACAAGTGTCACACCAAAATGGTGAGACGTAACCTCACTCTCCGCAAAGGAACGCCCAGAGATATAATCAACTATCCAGGGCGTTTTCTGTTGAAGAAGTTGTAGCAGCTATCAAGCAGTTGAAGACCATCAAGGCATCTTGTCCTGATAACATCTATAATGAATTCATCATACACATGGGTCCACTCAGTATAAACTGGATTACTTCTCTTTTCACATATATCCTTGAAAAGAATCACCTACCCAAACAGTTTAAACTATCCAAAGTTATAGCTATTCTGAAACCAGGTAAATCTGAACACAATCCTGAAAGCTATCGTCCCATTGCCCTGCTTAGCGCCATGTTTAAACTTCTGGAACCTGTCCTTCTAAACAGGATAGCACCGTACATTGAAAATGTCATACCACCTGAACAAGCTGGCTTCCGAAACGGTCGTAGTTGCACAGATCAAGTTCTTGCCCTGACAACACGTCATATTGAAACAGGTTTCCAAAATCATCTAAAATCCACAGCTGTCTTCATTGATCTCACGGCAGCCTATGATACTGTCTGGAGACAAGGGTTACTTTTCAAACTGCTTCAAGTTAGTCCATATTGTGAAATTGTGAATTTGTTATCAAACATTCTCAGTGAAAGGCAGTTTGAGGTGTTCTTGGGTGACTCTCAGTCACAAGAGGACTCCCACAAGGATCTGTTTTGGCCCCAATCCTTTTGAACCTGTATATTCATGACTTGGCAAATACTAAGGCAAGAAAGTTCATTTATGCTGACGATATTGCGCTTGTAACGCAGAGCAGAAATTTTGAAGATGCGAAAAACACCCGTATTGAAGACCTTAAGAGAATGTCAGCTTTCCTTCAATCCTGGAGATTGATTCCGAGCCTGAATAAAACAGAAGTATCTTGCTTCCACCTTGCACATCGCTTTTCTAATTACAAACCAAATATTTTGCTTGACGGACAACAACTTAGATACAATCCCTTTCCTACTTATCTTGGAGTGACTTTGGATAGAACCCTGACCTACAAAGAGCATCTCACCGAGCTCTCCCATAAAATTGCTGAAAGAAACAACATCCTACATAAACTTAGTGGTACTTCCTGGGGAGCCTCTGCCGACTGCATACTCCTAACTGGCATTAGCCTTGTCTATTCAACAGCAGAATACTGTGCACCCGAGTGGTTGGAAAGTGCACATGTACATAAAGTAGACTCAAGATTAAATGATACAATGCGATGCATCACTGGTACTATTAAGCAACGCCTTGCCATTGGCTGCCTGTGCTGAGCCACATTCCTCCACCACATCTAAGAAGGAAACAAGCATTGTTGAGAGAGGCTAAGAAGATCAGGGCTTCACCTACATTACCACTATACCATGATTTTTGCCATCCCTCACAACAGCGATTACGGTCTAGGAGGCCAACATGTGTTACTGCAGAAATACTATATGTGGATGGGTTTAATTTAAACCAAAGTTGGAGAAACGAGTGGTCAACTAAAACAGCGGGGACAAGTGCCCATTCTCTTGATCCTTCAAAGGAACTGAAAGGTTCTGACCTCCCAAGGAAACTGTGGTGCCATCTTAACTGATTCGGAACCGGCCATGGCTGCTGTAAATTCCTTCAACACAGATGGGGCTGGACCAATTCAGCAATGTGCGACTGTGATCAAGAGGAGCAGACAATGGATCATCTGCTCCGACGCTGCCCTCTGTTCTCGTTCCCTGGGAACCCTCCTGAACTCTTTCATGTCACTCCAAATTCATAACTTGGTTGCAGAATGTGGATAATGTTGTATAATGTAAATTTTGCATATAATTCACCATACGATTAAATAATTAAACACGATTGTACCCAATATGTAATGGGAGGTTCCCTAATCCTGGAAAAAATGTATTGCATGATATTAATAAATACACTTGGATGATTGGCGATTGAAGCTGGTCATCCAAGTATAGCCTATTCATTAATCTCATGTAATATTTTTAAGAATTAGGGAACCTCCAATAAAAATTGGGTACAATCGTGTTGACCGACTGAAAAACATTAATTTTCGAATAAGTATACAATATTAAAAAGAGTGGATAGGAACCGATAAAAAGTTGGGGGTGGGGGAGAGGGCGGGGCATTGGTGCTTTACGCTATACGCGATTTTTTTGTTTACCAATATGATTTCTACATCTTGGGGTCAGTAGCAGATGCCGCTACAGTCGAATGTTGGAACCGCCATTCGTGTTCAATCAAAACGATGATTCATTTTTTAACGTATGGCTTTTAGTGCCGGGAGTGCCCGAGGACATGTTCGGCTCGCCAGTTTGTAGCTGCTTCTAGGTGGAGCTACAAGTACCGTCGCGTGTGGAGTGTTGTCAGTGGAGGAAAGTTTGAATATAAGGACGAGGAGTTGGAAGGTAGCGGCTGAGGCCTATAGTTAGGGACCAACACCGGCATTTGCCTGGAAGGAAGATGGGAAACCACAGAAGACCATCTTCAAGCTTGCCGGCGAGGGGATTCGAACCTCCTCGCCTCCCGGATGTGAGCGACTGCCAGCAGCCACGCAGTAACGATCTCGGCTAACTCACCCGGTGATGATTCAAATGATGAGTGAGAGGCGACCCTCAATTACAAATGTTATAAAAATTAAAGGTGACGGTAATTGTCTGTTCATGTCATTGGTATATTGTGTGTACAGCAATCAGAGTTTATGAATCGTTAAACATGTTACTGACAACTGGAATAATTACTCTCCTTTTATTATTGGCATCAGCGATACGTATGAAAATACTATGCAAACTTCTTGATACAAATTGGTGACGGTGAATATCCTCACGTCGACGGAGAAAATTCAGAGTTAGTCGACTTACAACACTCCATCATTGCTAAAACTGATATCATCACTGAAATATTCGGAAACGAAGTTTCCACGCTGAAAGATATTTCACGCTTTTCAAAAATAGCAATTTTAGCACCTAAAACTGAACACTGTAAAGAAATCAATGACAAAGTTTTAGACCTAATCCCATGATCATCGAGAACTTACATCAGTGTGAATAATTTGAGTACTGAAAATGAGAGTGAACTTCTAATATCCAACAGAATTTTTATACAGCATAGACATAAGTGGATTGCCACCTCATAACCTTCGACTAAAAGAAGGCTCAATTGTGATTTTGCTGAGAAGTATTAATGTTACCCAAGGTCTGTTGAACGGTACTGGATTGTTGGTTTGGAAGGTGCATGACAATTGCTTACACTTGGAAATTATTACTGGCGTAAATGTTGGAAACAATGTTCTACTCCCTCGCCTTGACCTTAGGCCATCAGATAATTCTATGCCATTTTCCTTCAAAAGGAGGCAGTTTCCAGTACGTTTGGCTTTTTGTTTAACTATCAATAAAGCTCAAGGTCAAACACTAGATCAAGTATGCATTAATTTACCTCAACCGGTGTTTAGCCACGGACAACTGTATGCCGCACTATCGCGAGCAAAATACTTTCATGACGCCAAAATTCAAATAGAACCAAACAGCAAGCGCAGCACATGTCGTATGGAAGGAAGTACTATTGCAATGTTGAAACGAATGTTGCGGAGGAGCACAGACCTCAGCAAACGGGGCACAGATTAAATAACAATTATACAAGGACGTCCGCATCCCTAATACGATAGCTGTCCTGTGGTAATGGTTTTAAAAAATATTATATTTTCTTACATCGGTGATTACTATCCTACATCCTGTTCCTTCATTCCCTCAGTTCTATAACCAAGATATACTCAATCAAATTTACAGCTTAATAAATATTAATTCCTTCTGTGTGCGTTATATTTTCATTCCTCTTCAATCGCCTTTACTTACTATTCTATCTGTAGTGGTGGAGGCGATATGCGATGCTATCCTTACCTAATTGGTCAAACAGCTGTATCGTAATGAAAATCTTGAGCTATGATTGGTGAAGGACCTGTATCATAATGAAACATGAACTATAATGAGCCTCATCTCATATGTCTACTTCATCATTCACCCAAAAGGGACGGTACCGTAAATGTCTGCTCAGGTCACTAGCATGAAGACATGCAAATGCCATATGGACAGAAATGCTGAAGGACTGTTGAAATGAATGCTGCGGAGGACCATTTTGCAGTTTTCATGTGTAGACAATTGAAAGTCCCACAGCTTGCGAGCGACCATATCACCCCAGCTTCGGCCAGAATAAAACTGTCGAGTCGTGTCGAGTTAATACTTCAGTTTCGCTATTCACCTCGGCTTTTCAGAATTGCGTCTGCGACCTGCCGTCCGTGTGCCTTTTAAGCTTACGTTGGGTAAACCGTTGAAGATAAGGTGGGACACACACACAGAAGACAGGCAGACGCCCACACATTTGATCTCATAAGTCTACTTCATCATTTACCCAACGGCAACGGTACCGTAAATGTCTGTTCAGGTCAATAGCTTGAAGACATCTGAACAGCAAATGACACATGGAAAGAAGTCCTGTAAGATTGTTGAAATGAATGCTGAGGAGCAGCACAGGTCGTCTAGTCTTCATTATGATGGGAAAATTAACAATCATTCGCCCTGGAAAATAAGAGCCTCTTGTTTCGTGCGACTAACAACGATCTATTACATACATAAATATGCCAACAAATAGGCAGGTACAGTATAAAATATATTTGGGTTGGATCAAGAAAAAACAAGATGTTGAGTAAAGAACATATAGCCTACTTTCTCCTAAATGCATGGGTATTGTTTTAACTCTCTGTCCTTTTCAAGGAGTACAATTGAATGTTGGTTGTAGTAGCTTGTTGAAATACAACGTGCTATATGGATATTAAGCATGAATATGAGGTCCCTTTTGCTAGTGCTACCTCTGTAATTTTTTTTGTTCAATTCGGTTTCACCGTGTTTGAATAGATAGTGGGAATCGATTTGCAGACATACATGGCCGCCATACGCAAAGTATTGGGCTGATGACCTTGTAGTTTGGTCAAACGTTTCTTCATACATAAAGGTATAATGTTACAAAATTTCGTAGATATCAGATTATTAGGTTGGTGGTAATTTGATTTAATCTTTTAACATTTGGGTGGCCACCATTACGTTTTCGTAAAGATGGCGGCGATATAAAACATGACACTGAGGTTTCAAGAGCTGGTAGAGTTCAGATGATTAGGTTAGTCATAATTTGATTTAAGCTTTGAACATTTGGATGGCCGCCATTACGTATCCGTCAAGATGGCGGCGATATAAAACATGAATCTGAGGTGCCCTTTGCTAGTTCTACCTCTGCACCAAATTTCGTTCAATTCGGTTTCATCGTGTTTGAATTGATAGGGGGAATCGATTTGCACACATAGGCCCTCATGGCCGCCATCCGCAATGTATTAGGCTGATGTTCTTGTAGTTTAGTCAAAAGATTCTTCATACATAAAGGTATTATGTTGCAAAATTACGTAGATATCAGATTATTAGGTTGGTCATAATTTGATTTAAGCTTTTAACATTTGGGTGGCCACCAATACATTTTCGTCAAGATGGCGGCGATATAAAACATGACACTGAGGTATCAAAAGCTGGTAGAGATCAGATGATTAGGTTAGTCATAATTTGATTTAAGCTTTTAAGATTTGGGTGGCCGCCATTACGTATCCGTCAAGATGGCGGCGATATAAAACATGACACTGAGGTGCCCTTTGCTAGTTCTACCTCAGTACCAAATATCGTTCAATTCGGTTTCACCGTGTTTGCATTGATTGGGGGAATCGATTTGCACTCATACATGGCCGCCATCCGCAAAGTATTAGGCTGATGACCTTGTAGTTTGGTCAAAATATGCGTCCGACATAAAGGTATGTTGTTGCAAAAGTTGGTAGAGAGCGGATGATTAAGTTAGTCGTAATTTGATTTCAGCTTTTAACATTGGATGGCCGCCATTACGTATTCGTCAAGATAGCGGCAATATAAAACATGACACTGAGGTGTCCTTTGCTAGTTCTACCTCTGTACGAAATTTCGTTCAATTCGGTTTCTCTGTGTTCGAATAGGGACAGACATTCAGAGTACACACACACACCCATCCACGCACACACACACACACACACACACTCACACACTCACACACACACACACACAGACAGACACACAATTTTTGGCCCTGTGTAGATCTCATAAATCTACTTTAATTTTTTTGCAAAAAATTGAAAGTAGGCTAATAATAAATATCCCGATTGAGGATATCAGAGGATAGAGGAAAGCAGAACACGAAGAAAAACAGAAAAACGAGTACCAGTACTTGATTGTAATAATGTGACCAGGTATTGTACTATGTTGTAAAACTGACTACAAAAGAAAAGAAGAAATGGGATGGTAGGACACATACTAAACACCCTGGAATAGAAACTTAGTAATGGAAAGGAAGGTCGAGGGCAAAGTCTGCAAGTGTAAACCAAGGTTAAAATATGTTAAACAGATTCCCTCGAGTGTAAGGTGTGGTAGGTATGTAGAGATAAAGCGGTTTTGGTGGCGTAGTTGGTAGCATGCTGCACTGCTGTGTTGTGGGACATGGTGGCGCAGCGGTATAACTCTTGGGCTCTCACCAAGGTGGACTGGGTTCGATTCCCGGTGAATGCACTTGAGATTTTCGAAGTGAAATGCCATATCCTGTGGTTCGGATTCCACGTAAAAAGGAGGTCCCGTGGCTCATAATCATAAGATTCACGGTCACGTTAAACTACAATCTTCCTTCCTTCCTTCCTTGAACTGCTGTGCCCAAGATAGCGGGTTCAAACCCGCCCGAAGTCGATGGATTTTATAAGAGCGTTAAAATCCTTCGGAGGGGAAGTAAAGCCGGCGTCCCATGCAATAGATTTATGGCATGTAATAGATCCTTCCACAGACTAAACTTGTGTGAAGCTAAATTGCTAGGTTAGATTTCATTGGAACGCTCTATCAAAGTTCCAACGTTCATCACTAGGTATCATTGACATCTGGTAGCGAAAGTTGGAACTATTTGAAATTTAACGTAACTTGTAGCTCACCCTATTGGTTTCCGCTTGAAGCAGCTACAGCCTATGGCGAGTCGAACATGTCCTCGGACACTCCCGGCATAAAAGTCATACGATAAATAAAATATGTAGCGATGAAACGATTAGCTCAGGACAGGGTGGCATGGAGGGACTCGAACCAATCAAAAGCCTCAATACTCAACAACAACAATAACACCCATTACTGCACGCACCTCAGAAATATTGTTATCAGTCAAACGAAACCCACGTTCAATTACACTGGGCTGATGGCCAAGATTAGTGTAGTTAAGCCCCTGAAATGAACTAACAACAACAATCATGTTGAATTGTATTCTTGCAATGTCTGTTTATAAGTAGACCTAGAGGTTATTGTAACCATAATCAGTGAATATTGGAGTACAAACTGAATGGTTGACACCTGACGCTGTAATGGGCTATGTCATTGCTCCCATCAGAATGGAATACGTAATGGTATCCAATAACAACAGTTTTAACTCTCCTCCTAAACTGCGACAGTTACTTATCCAATGTATAGTACCATCAGTGACACCTGCCACATGTACGTAATTCCTAAAACATTTTGCCTAATAGCACATTGTAGTATTCCAGCACACACCGAGCAAGTTAATTAACATGTATAGTCTGAATGACATCTATTCACAAAACGTGTCCCACGGCGCATTTCGCAGAAGGTTACTAATAAGCACGACATGCTGTTATAGTTGCATTTATAGTAAACAAATGACGGGGAATGGTTCACAAACTACTTCCAGAGTAAAAACCCAACATTAATTCCAGGTAAGATTAGTGCTTATTTAGCTTTAATTTCACAAAGGATATTATTTTAAGAGTAAAATCAGGATTAACAAGTAGTTCCGTGGAGAACTATACAGCCTATTTTTATACATCCTACTTATCTTAATTGCCAATATCAACATACAAAATTTTAGTTTGATTGCTGTAATAGATTCGTAGATATTGAGAACCGACTAAATAGCCTATTTCGGATGGTCGCCATGTTGGATTAGGTCCGAGTGTTATGTACTGTTACATGAAGATTATTGTGTACGTGTAGCATTCAAACTTCCATCGCATGATTAGGACACAAGAAGTAACACAGACATTTTAAACTTTCGCACAGCTGCCATCTTGTGGTTATGGAAACAATTGAAATGAATTAAATGACAGTGGATTAACATTCGTATAAGGATTTACTGTACCAAGTTTCACTGCACTCGGATGGTCAAATTGCGAGAAACGTCCATGTCGGATTTGTGATCGCCAGGTTATTGAAAGTCCTATAGGTGAAGTTATGTTCATAGCCCCTATGAACATAAAAACAATCAGTTTGATTGCTATAATAGATTCGTAGACAATCAGAGCCGTCTAAATATTTCGGATGGTCGCCATGTTGGATTGTTAAATGTATAGGCCATAGAGTCATGTACAATTAAAGGAAAATTATTGCGTAGGTTCATTATTCAAACTTTCACTTCGATCGCATGATTACGACACAAGAAATAAAAACTTAATTTTAAAATTCGCAAAGCCGCCATCTTGAGGTTATGTAAACAATTGGACTAAATTAGATACCAGTGCATTAAAATGTGTATAAACATTTCCTGTACCAAGTTTCATTGCGTTTGGAACATTAACTTATATACGTCAGTGCTACCAACATGATTCTAAGCCTGCTGAGAGGTCTAAATTTAAATACATGTAACTTCTATACTATCATTTGGATTTCATCCAAATTTCGTGTGTGCTATGTGTACAATAACAGATATGACTATGTCGATTCTTAAGGGTAACCAGGGCTGCCAATTGTTAATAAATACTGTCTCTATTTTGTTACCCTAATATCAATATATCAGAAAGTATGCAAGCCAATAGCTCTAAACTTTGCACACGTATAGTACCTGGCATTCTAGATTAATTTGGAGTAACTAATATACGTCAGTGTTGCCAACATGATTCTAAGCCTGCTGATAGGTCCAATTTTAAAATGCATGTAACTTCTATACTAACTAATGGATTTCATTCAAAATTGACACAACAATAGATCATATTATTTCAGATTATTTCTGAACAATACATGTATGTCATTGTTGCCAACATGATTTTACGCGTGCTGTTATATCCAATGTTTAACTGCATGTAACGTCCATGCTATCCATTGGACTTCAACCAAATTTTGCATTCTGTACCTTAAGAGATGGAACTAAGAATATATTCAGTCACCAGGGCTGCCAACTGTATTTCTCTATTAGGATACATTATGCCAGGTATACAGTATTTCGAACTAATTAGAAATTTCGATACTACCAACTTAATTTCGTCATTATTCTAGATAGATCCATATAGATTAATCATTGGCATGAATGTTACATTTTAAGAAAAGCAGGATCCTTAGTTCGTCACTGAACTTCTTGTTGCAAAATGTGAAAAGTAGGCTAAAAACCAATGTTACGAAATAGTATGTGTGTGTGTGGGTGTGTATGTCTCTTATGCATTCATATACCACTCATCCGATTGCGATGAAACTTGGGTGATATTTTCAGTACACTTCAAGGAAAGTTTTTGGTTGAGTAAATCCATTTTACAATAGGTAGCGCACGAGTAGATTCAACAAATGAGCGACGACGCGCGACGCGTTTCAAGGAAGTCCCGTATGCGTTCATACGCCGTACGTCCAAAACCGATGAAACTTGAGTGAGATATTGAGTACACTCTAAGGAAGGTTTCTGGCTTAGTAAATCCACTTTACAATAGGTAGCGTACGAGTAGATTCAACAAATGATCGACGACGCGCGAAGCGTTTCAACAAAGTCCCGTATACGTTCATATACCATTCGTCCGATAGCGATGAAAATTGAGTGAGATGTTGAATACACTCCAAAGAAGGTATCTGGCATGGTAAATCTATTTTACAATAGAAAGTGCACGAGTAGATTCAACAAGTGTGCGAAGGCACGCGAATCGTTTCAACAAAGTACGCGTTCATATATCATTCTTCCGGTAGCGATGAAACTTGGGTGAGTTTTTGTGCACACTGCAGGGAAGGTTTTTGACTGAGTAAATCCATTGTACAATATGTATTGCACGGGTAGATTCAACAAATGAATGACGGTGCGCGAATCGTATAAATAAAATCCCGTATGCGTTCATATACCATTCATCCGATTTCCATGAAACTTGAGTGAGTTATTGCGTACACTGCAGGCAACGTTTCTAATTTAGTAATTCCATTTAGTAATTCCTTTGGTAGCATACGAGTAGTGATGAAGCGCGAATCGTTTCAACAAAGTTCCATCTGCGTTCGTATACCATTCATCCGATTTTAATGAAACTAGGGTGAATTGTTGTGCACACCGCAGGGAAGGTTTCTGACTTAGTAAATCCATTGTATAATAGGGAGCGCACGAGTTGATTCAACAAATGAGTGACGGCGCACGAAGCGTTTGAACAAAGTTCCATCTGCGTTCATATACTATTCATCCGATTGCGATGAAACATTGGTGAGTTGTTGTGCACGCTCCCACAAATGCTTATAAATTAGTAAATCCTTTTTACGATAGCTTAGGGGCAGTTAACGGAAATTGAAGAAAATATTGTGAATCCAAAAGCACTTCAAGGAACATTTTTTTTTGATTGGCATTGCAACGCATGCCGGGTACAGCTTAGGTATATAAAAAGGGGATGCTCGTTTGTTCGTCCGATTGCGTTCAAGTTTTGGTGAGTTGTTGTGAACACTTCCGAAATCATTATAGTCATAGTCAATCCAATTTACATTGGACAGCGCGCGAGTATTTTAAACAAATGAGTGTTTGCGATGCGTTCATATAGCCTACAATTCTTCCGATTGCGACCAAATTTTGGTGGGTTGTTTGGCACACTTCCGGGATGGTTATAGGTACAGTTAATCCAATTAACTATAGATAGCGCGCCTGTAGTTTAAACAAATGAGTGTTGGCGATGCGTTCATATACAATTCATCCGATTGCGATCAAATTTTGGTGAGTTGTTGTGCATACGCCAGGAAAAGTTATAGGCATATTAGATCCAATTTACAATAGATGGCACGCGAGTAACTTCAACAAAATAGCGTGCGTTTGTTTCATCAAAGTCCCACATGCGATCATATACCATTCACCCCAATGCGATGAAACTTGGGTGAGATGTTGTGTACAAGCAGGGAAGGCTTCTGGCTTAGTAAATCCACTTAACAATAGGTAGCGCACGAGTAGATTCAACAAATGAGCCGACGACACGCAAAGCTTTTCAACAAAGTCCCGTATGCGTTCATATACCATTCGTCCAATAGCGGTGAAACTTGTGTAAGAAGATGTGAACACTCCAGGCAAGGTTTCTGGCTTAGTAAATCCATGTTACAATAGGCATCGCACGAGTAGATGCAACAAATGAGCGAAGACGCGCGAAGCGTTTCAACAAAGTTCCGCATGCGTTCATATACCATTTGTCCGATAGCGATGAAACTTGGGTGTGATGTTGTGTACACTTCCGGGAAAGTTTCTGGCTTAGTAAATTCACTTTACAATAGGTAGCGCACGAATAGATTCAACAAATGAGCGACGGCACGTGGCTCGTTTCATCAAAGTACCGTATGCGTTCTTATGCCATTCATCCGATTGCGATGAAAATTTAGCGAATTGTTGTGTACAGCCGAGGAAAGGTTTCTGACCTAGTAAATCCATTTTACAATAGGTAGCAGGAGAGTAGATTCAACAAATGTGTAACGGCGCGTGTTTCGGTTAAACGAAATTCCGTATGCGTTCATATACCATTCATGCGATTGCAATGAAATTTGGTGAAATGTTGTTTCCACTCCCGCGAAGTTTTCGGATTTAGTAAATCAATTTTACAATTTTTAGCGCACGAGTAGATTTAACTAATAAGCGACAGCGCGTGAATCGTTTCAACAAAGTCCCGCATGCATTCATATACCATTCATCCAAGTGTGATAAAACTTTGGAGAGCTGAGTACAGTCCTGCGAAGGTTTATGAATTAGTAAATCCGTTTTACAATGGGTGGCGCACAATAATATTCAACAAACGGGTGACGGTGCGAATCGTTTAAATACAATCCCGTATTCGTTCATATGTCATACATCCGATTGCGATGAAACTTTGATGAGTTGTTGTGTACACGCCAGGAATGGTTTTGGATTTCGTAAATCCATTTTACAATAGGAGCCGGCCCCGTGGTGTTGGGTAGAGCGCCTGCCTCTCACCCGGAGGCTCCGGGTTCGATCCCCGGCTCCGTCAGGGATTTTAAAACTGACGTGAGGGTTGGAACGGGGTGCACTCAGCCTCGAGAGGACAATTGAGTAGCTGTCTGACAGTGAGACAGTGCCCCGGTCACGAAAACCAAGATTAACGGCCGAGGGGACCCGACGCGCTGACCACGCGTTGGTGCATTCTTGGAATGCACGGTACCTGAGATTATAATTTTGAATGCTTTTGCACGTTCTTTCCTTCCTTTTTGTCAGACACCAACAGTGATCTTCTGTTCTCTCTTAGGGGTTCAGGTCTCTTATATTTTGTATGAGTCTGTTCCAGATATATATTCTGTGACCCACCTAGCGTCATATAACAACAAATCTCTGAAGCTCTTCAACTCGTCCTCGCGCAAGAGGAATTCCATATCCATTTGGCTACCAGATACTGTTGTCAACTCTTTGAAGACCAGCTCAGCAAAAGAAGATTATTTTGTTGTATTTAAGTTGGTTATGCTGATATGTATACCTTTTGTTTCCTACCCCCACTCTCTTCCCTTCCGTGGTCTCTCCGTGCTCCGTTGAGCTGCTCTCACTTCTCCGTCTGCAGTTTACTCGTTCAGTCAAAGCTCCTCTCGAGCTAGCCTCAAACTAAGAGGCACACACTCTTCTACGCCATGTTGGCTAGATAGTCTTCATAAGGAACTTCACTTCGACATGCAACAAAGATAAGTACCATTTTTAAAAAGTTTTAACCTCATCTTCATGGTTTTAACTTCCAAGTGCTTTTAATTATAGGCAGTGTGAAATTATTTACTTTGGGGCAATAATCATTCTTCGTGGGTTTTGCCATGTTGAGCTTTTACTTGTATAAGCCAACCTTACTATAAAAGAGCTTTTCTTAAGCGATTCAAACGAGAAATCCTCTCGCTACGTGGGATATTATCTAATACCCGCTGCCTATAATTTTAAAACTATTTCCTCCGTTGGATTTACATTAGCCCCATTTTACTACTGGGATTGTTCTGGAACTTTCCAGATTCGGTACTCAATCTACGAGTCCTGCCGTCATGCATTTCTCACGTACTTGGGAGAATTCTGTTTAAAACTAAATTACTACAATAGTGAATTTTCGTCCACCGCTGGAACATTCTATGGCGCATTTAATTGTAAATTACAACTGGTTCAAGAAATAGACTCTCACCTATATAGTGCAATCAGTTCTTCCTATAATCGCAATAACTTTCTTTTCCACAAACTTTGTGTCTCCACAGTGAACATTTCATATGTTTCAATGAACTATAGTGAAACCCAGTGCTTGCTCAACTTTTCTACCGCGTCGCGATCGTCCGCTTATATTCAAATAAGGCCATGAACATTTTCCTCAATTCCCATTTCTCTTTCCTAAACCTCTAACTAACAATCTGCAATAAACTTTTAATCCAGGTCTATTCCAATAAGGTGTCATTCCAAGAAGTGCCCTTCCATTTTTGTTGGTTTATCATTAAGTATCTCTGTATAATCTTTGTGATACGTGTCTAGCACACGTTTCAAACTTACATTGTTCCTCCCTTCAAAATCAGGGAAAACAATTCTCTAAGCTCTTGAGCGAGTCATGTTCAGGTTTCACGAAATGGAAACTGCCCCATTTTTCTCATGATTCCTAATTAAACATAGGAAGTCTAGAAACTTCCTTTTCACTTTCTCCAGGTTTCACAGTAAGTGACCTGCCCTCTTTGTATAATTCTCATATATTAACTCTGTATAAATATAAGAAGTTGTAGGAACTTCTATTTTATTTTTCACGTTGTTATTATTGTTATTTTCAAAGTTGTCACTTTCTCTAGAACATTCTCTCCAGAATTTCTTAAGGTGCACTTTTTGTACTTCAATTCACGTTCAAGCTTTAATTATTTTATTGCTCATTTGTTTAAATCTTATAATAATTTTAGAAACATGTAAGGTTTGAAACCTTGTAAATTGTCAATTGCCTGGAGCAACTGTTTGATGTTAAGAGGTCTGCGACCCTATTTGTTAAAAAGTTCAAATGAACTATGTTTATTAAACTTATATTGCATAATTGTTAATTTCCTCAAACTTCCTGCATTGTTAAATAAATTAAATATTTGTTTTTGGATTCATCATTTCTTTGATAATACAGTTAGGCAGGATCCTGGCTTTCCTAGCTCTTCCTAAGTTTATGCCCTCGTTCATATACAATAAAGCTTTTACTATCTGTCTGGCCAGATCATCACCCTTCCCTATAGTACTTTTATTCGTGCTTGGAAGGAAACACACTAAAGCCTCTCTCTGGCAAACTGCCCAAGCCTTAGCTGCGGTTCCCGTCAGCTTCGACCAAGCTCGTAGCCACTTTAGGTATCCGAGCACATATTTGCGGTGGCAACCGCTTATAAATGAATTAAAAGTCAAATTAATAACTTTTGTGGGACTCTCCTCCTATTCTTCTATCCTTCTTTTCCAATCCCAAATCTACTTCCTTCTCTTAATCATCTTCCCTTAGTGGGTGGGTTATTCCCTAGCCTATAATCTACCCAAAATTTGGTACCAGAAACCCGGGAGAGTCCATTTGTTATTTCTATTGTTTGTCAAGTGTCATTTGACAATACTTTGCAAATTTTTAATATCTCCTTTGGATCTTTCAGCTATATCTACGTCGTGCAAAGCCTGTGAACGGGAAAGAGGCCGCTCCTGTCTCCTATGGTGTGTCCTGTTCTTTCGACCCATTCTCTGCTGCAAACCTGACAGCATCTCCAAGGTTCTACAGTTTCGTGATTTGTATTTCAATTTATTCTTTTTGTCATGGCTCCTGCTGAAAAAGATGAAACTCTCATTGCTAGACGTTCTTCTTATAAAGGGCAACTCACTAGATTCCGAAATTTTATCAACAAATTGGATCCCGCCGAGTGTGATTTAGATATCTTAACACATCGTCTTAAGTTGTACGAACGGTCTTATGATTATTATGACCAAATTCAAACCGAGATTGAATCCGCTTGTCCAGACCTTCAATCGGATCGGGACGAGGTTGAACCCTTGTACTTTGAAGGAATTGCAAAGGCCCACCAATTGATCCGCAATATCTCAGAACCGGACACTAGGGTCATCAATCCGGCCCAGTTAGCACCCGCTTCAGTTCACGAGAACAAACCGAAACCGTTACTTCCCAAGATAAGCCTACCGCACTTCTCAGGCAAGGAAGGTGAATGGTATTCTTTTTACGAACTTTACTGCTCCCTAATTCATGAAAATATCGAGATCCCAGACATACATAAATTTTATTTCCTCCGTACGTCTTTGGAATCTGAGGCCTTGGCCTTGGTGGAGTCACTGCCTTTAAGCGCAGACAACTACCACATCGCCTTTAATCTCCTTAAAGAGAGATATGGCAATTTACGTTTGAGTGTAGCTCGTCATATCCGTTGTCTCTTCAACTTACCTGCCGTCAAACCTAATGACGTCACATCTTTAAGAGACCTGTTAGATTCTATGCAGTTAAATGTCAGAGCGTTATACCAGCTAAAACAGCCTGTCCAAACATGGGACACCATACTTATTCACCTAGCTACATCAAGATTCGATTTTTCGACACTGAAGGCCTGGGAGATCGAACTCGCTCGCAAGGAAGAATTTTCCTTCGAACACCTTATCTCGTTTCTCAACAGTCGATGTCCATTCCTTACAGCACTCGCATTTCAGTGCGAAAAAGTCGAAACGAATCCTCAGTGTCAAATTTTTGAAAAAAAACTTGCTTCTTCAAAGGGACATCAGCCCCCATTTGTCGAAAACAAACAAACCCGTTCTTCTTTCAATCATGCAAGAGAAGATATCAGGCCGCTTAACAAATCGTTAAAATGCACGCTCTGTAAAAAGCTTCACACATTGTATTTGTGCAAATCCTTTAAAGAATTGTCTGTCGAAGATCGAAGAAAGTTTGTCTTAAACAGCAAACATTGTTTCAACTGATTATCACCTAAGCATTCTTCTTCGAACTGTACGTCATCAAATCTCTGTTTTCATTGCAAAAAACCGCATCATTCTTTATTGCACGTTCACGATAAATCGAGGTCATCAGCACCTGCCTCTTTAAGCTCCTTGCAGAGCCGCTCCGAACAAACTAATGCTTCTTCCTGCATTTCCAACGCCGAAACTTTTCACAGTGCGCAAACCCTGTTGACCACTGTACAATTCGAAATCCAAGATAAATTTGGAAATTGGTTGCGAACCCGTGGTCTTCTCGATTCCGCTTCAACGCACAACTTTGTTTCGCAATCGTTGATTAAAAAACTAGGTCATTCGTCATCGCCTACTTCTATCAATGTGACCGGCATTGACAATTTGAAAACTCAAGTTTTGCAGTCTTCAAAATTGAAAATCAGAGACGTTTGTCAAAGAAACACCAATCTTAATTTAAACTGTCTCATTCTTACCAGTATTGGCAAGGACACTCCAAGTCACTCCATTAATACTTCCGGTTTAAAGATTCCCTCGCACTTAAAGTTAGCCGATCCTCAGTTTAATGTTCAAGGTCCCATTGATGTGCTTTTCAGCGCCAATGTTTTTTGGAATTGCATTCGCAAACAAACACGCAAGTTATCTTCAACCGTGGTCGCTAGAGACACCGATTTTGGTTGGGTTATTACTGGTGAAATCCAACATCCCAGTGTTCAAACCAAAACGCAATGTCATTTCGTCACAGCTGACATAAATCCCATATCTGAAAAAGAGAACGCTCATGTTTCAAATCTCAATATTTTTGAAAACCACTTGTCGAAACGATGTCTTATCGTGAACAACTGCGCTAACCCTGTAAGTTGTTTAAATGGTTTTTCCTTCTTCCCGCACAAGATGGCCATTCAAGTTCGCCTTGCTTTGTGTTATTTCGTCTATCTTCTTATGTCATTTTTATAGCAGTTAATTGCTTAAACTATTCCTCGAAAACTATCTTCCCCTTGTGTAAAACCATGGCTATCAGTCACCATCACTTTGCTGTACGCTATGTTTCACTTCTTTCGTTATGTAGAAGGATGGCCACGGCCGGCTCCTCCCCCCTTCCTCGCAATTGGAAGTCGCTCATGAAACCGATTGAAACTCTGAATTCTATAGCATCTAGAATAACTATTCTTATGCATAACCTTCTTCTCAATGTCCCAGCTTGTCTTCTTTGCTCGGAAGAATTAAGCTTCTTTTTGTTGAAAATTGTCCGATTTCGTGATCCTCTCAATTATGCGAAATTGATTTCCTCTTTTATTTCATATAGCTTTAAATTGCTTTTTCACGTCCAAGTTACGATTGACTGCATGTCGTGTTACTCGTTCTGCTTTAAGTTACAGCTGATTCAGCTAGTGTGTGTGTACTCCGAACTGCTTGTTTTTCAAACCTGTTTGTTTACAAGCCTGAATCACGAGTTGTTGATGTTCATTTCCTGTATGATTGCCAAAGGTCAAAACAAGTTTTTCTTATCTCAACTTTGGCTGATTGCCAAGCATTGTCTAGCGCGTTGCTACTACAAGCACAGAAGCCGTTTACCTACTTCCCAAAATAAACTCGTTCCGCTTAAGGACTCTGTCAGCTATTTATATGTCTTATCTCGTTGTACTATGTGTGTCAAGGCCGTGCTTGTTTACGTCCCTTACTTACTCATGCTCGTATTCCATAACTGCTTTGATCCCTGTTTCAAAACTTCGTTGCGTATTTCTCACGCGCGTATGTATTGCAATTTGCTTGCATATTTTGCGATCTTAATGTTCATTGATGAACAAACTTGTTTTTTCTCGTCGTCACATTCGATGTGTTTTTGTATTCATACTTGTCATGTCCCGTTTTTCGCTGACTTAAGTATTTTTCTGAGTAAACCCTTTGATACTCATTATAACTTGAGGTTATTGTTTATGGCTACTCGTTTGTTACCTATGGCGTTCTTGCTTTCTACTCGCATAGTTCCTTTGTTTATTTGGTATATTCTTGTCCTGAATAGATGTACTTGTTCCTATACGCTTTGTTTAAACTTGCCAATTCTTCTTTCTCATTGTATCGTAATCTTTACTAGTGCTTTATTTCCCTCAGCTTCCAGCTATTTTGTGATTGAAAGTGTTGATAATTCTCGCCTTTCAACTCCGCTTTCCAATGACCCTGATAACCTCCTTCCACTTACACCTGGTCGCTTCTTTACACGCCCTTCTCTCTCTGCCCCTCCTCCCCTTCCCAATTCTTTCAGGGATTTTAATTTACCTATTGTTTGGCGTAAACTTGAAGCCCTCCGTAATTCTTTTTGGAAGAGATGGAACTTGGAATATTTAACTTCCTTGCAACGGAGGCAGAAGTGGTTTCTTTCCAGTCCCGACATTAAAGTGGGAGACTTGGTCTTAGTTAGGGATGTTTCACCCCCCCTAGTCTGTCCTTTTCGAAAAGTGACTAAGTGTTACCCTGGAGGAGATAGGAGAGTCAGGGTATTCAGAGTCGTGACCACTAATGGTCAGATCACAAGACCACTGCTCTTCAATTACTGTATCACTCTTAAATGTTTAATTGCTTATTTTTTCCCTGTTGGTGTCTGGCCCTCCCAGTATGGTGCATTCTTGGAATGCACGGTACCTGAGATTATAATTTTGAATGCTTTTGCACGTTCTTTCCTTCCTTTTTGTCAGACACCAACAGTGATCTTCTGTTCTCTCTTAGGGGTTCAGGTCTCTTATATTTTGTATGAGTCTGTTCCAGATATATATTCTGTGACCCACCTAGCGTCATATAACAACAAATCTCTGAAGCTCTTCAACTCGTCCTCGCGCAAGAGGAATTCCATATCCATTTGGCTACCAGATACTGTTGTCAACTCTTTGAAGACCAGCTCAGCAAAAGAAGATTATTTTGTTGTATTTAAGTTGGTTATGCTGATATGTATACCTTTTGTTTCCTACCCCCACTCTCTCCCCTTCCGTGGTCTCTCCGTGCTCCGTTGAGCTGCTCTCACTTCTCCGTCTGCAGTTGACTCGTTCAGTCAAAGCTCCTCTCGAGCTAGCCTCAAACTAAGAGGCACACACTCTTCTACGCCATGTTGGCTAGATAGTCTTCATAAGGAACTTCACTTCGACATGCAACAAAGATAAGTACCATTTTTAAAAAGTTTTAACCTCATCTTCATGGTTTTAACTTCCAAGTGCTTTTAATTATAGGCAGTGTGAAATTATTTACTTTGGGGCAATAATCATTCTTCGTGGGTTTTGCCATGTTGAGCTTTTACTTGTATAAACCAACCTTACTATAAAAGAGCTTTTCTTAAGCGATTCAAACGAGAAATCCTCTCGCTACGTGGGATATTATCTAATACCCGCTGCCTATAATTTTAAAACTATTTCCTCCGTTGGATTTACATTAGCCCCATTTTACTACTGGGATTGTTCTGGAACTTTCCAGATTCGGTACTCAATCTACGAGTCCTGCCGTCATGCATTTCTCACGTACTTGGGAGAATTCTGTTTAAAACTAAATTACTACAATAGTGAATTTTCGTCCACCGCTGGAACATTCTATGGCGCATTTAATTGTAAATTACAACTGGTTCAAGAAATAGACTCTCACCTATATAGTGCAATCAGTTCTTCCTATAATCGCAATAACTTTCTTTTCCACAAACTTTGTGTCTCCACAGTGAACATTTCATATGTTTCAATGAACTATAGTGAAACCCAGTGCTTGCTCAACTTTTCTACCGCGTCGCGATCGTCCGCTTATATTCAAATAAGGCCATGAACATTTTCCTCAATTCCCATTTCTCTTTCCTAAACCTCTAACTAACAATCTGCAATAAACTTTTAATCCAGGTCTATTCCAATAAGGTGTCATTCCAAGAAGTGCCCTTCCATTTTTGTTGGTTTATCATTAAGTATCTCTGTATAATCTTTGTGATACGTGTCTAGCACACGTTTCAAACTTACATTGTTCCTCCCTTCAAAATCAGGGAAAACAATTCTCTAAGCTCTTGAGCGAGTCATGTTCAGGTTTCACGAAATGGAAACTGCCCCATTTTTCTCATGATTCCTAATTAAACATAGGAAGTCTAGAAACTTCCTTTTCACTTTCTCCAGGTTTCACAGTAAGTGACCTGCCCTCTTTGTATAATTCTCATATATTAACTCTGTATAAATATAAGAAGTTGTAGGAACTTCTATTTTATTTTTCACGTTGTTATTATTGTTATTTTCAAAGTTGTCACTTTCTCTAGAACATTCTCTCCAGAATTTCTTAAGGTGCACTTTTTGTACTTCAATTCACGTTCAAGCTTTAATTATTTTATTGCTCATTTGTTTAAATCTTATAATAATTTTAGAAACATGTAAGGTTTGAAACCTTGTAAATTGTCAATTGCCTGGAGCAACTGTTTGATGTTAAGAGGTCTGCGACCCTATTTGTTAAAAGGTTCAAATGAACTATGTTTATTAAACTTATATTGCATAATTGTTAATTTCCTCAAACTTCCTGCATTGTTAAATAAATTAAATATTTGTTTTTGGATTCATCATTTCTTTGATAATACAGTTAGGCAGGATCCTGGCTTTCCTAGCTCTTCCTAGGTTTATGCCCTCGTTCATATACAATAAAGCTTTTACTATCTGTCTGGCCAGATCATCACCCTTCCCTATAGTACTTTTATTCGTGCTTGGAAGGAAACACACTAAAGCCTCTCTCTGGCAAACTGCCCAAGCCTTAGCTGCGGTTCCCGTCAGCTTCGACCAAGCTCGTAGCCACTTTAGGTATCCGAGCACATATTTGCGGTGGCAACCGCTTATAAATGAATTAAAAGTCAAATTAATAACTTTTGTGGGACTCTCCTCCTATTCTTCTATCCTTCTTTTCCAATCCCAAATCTACTTCCTTCTCTTAATCATCTTCCCTTGGTGGGTGGGTTATTCCCTAGCCCATAATCTACCCACGCGTCACCCCAAAATCTGCAGGCCAATTGGCTGGGCAGCGGTCGCTTGGTAGGCCTAGGCCCTTCAAGGGCTGTAGTGCCACGGGGTTAGTTTATTTTACAATAGGCAGCGTGCGAGTATATTCAACAGATGAGTGATGGCGATCGAATCGTTTCAACAGTCCCGTATGCGTTCTTATACCATTCATTTCATTGCGATGAAACTTTGGTGAGTTGTTGAGCATGCTCCCTTGAATGTTTTTGAGATAGTATATCAATTTTTAATAGTTTAGAGGTGGATAACGGAAAAGAAGAAAATATTCGGAATCCAAAAGCACTTCAACTAACAAAGTCACAATGCCAACACTTTCTTTGATTGGCATTGGCATTGCATGCCAGGTACAGCTATTTTTAAAATAAAATTCATTCAAATATTTACTAACCAAAACATGATTATCAGCATCTCACAATATTAAGCACTTCACTGCAATCAATATTAATCTGGAACGGTAAAACAAATCTAGGATTGTGATTTGTGCATCAAAAAAAAAACATAGCCTTACCTTCATAATAGTCCATTGGTTATGATTATGGTCGACAAATACAATTAAATAATTTTACCCGATACAAAAGAGAATGCACAATCCTCTATAGATATAAAATTGATTATTAAAAGAATTAAATTATCCCACAATTCGCTGCCCTAATCTCTACTATTTACATTGATTAGTTTTCGGAATTAATTCACACACTATCGACAATAAGGTGACGTTATTTACACATCATATTCATTTCAAAATTGGATAAACAAAACTTTAATGGATTTGGCAACCTCCTCTAACAATGCAAAGCTTTCTCAAAACATTTAAAGTTCTCAGTCATGGAATATTCAGATAATTGACAATCATGATTTATTGTAAGAGCTTCCAAAAAATAATTTGTATATATACAAATTAATTGTTGACACTTGAATATATTTTCTGCACTGCATTTTCCATCTGCTCAACATATTGAATTTAAATTATTTATTTAAACGTTAATTTTGAACAAGACACTATATGAATTTGTAATCTTATTTGACGTGACGTCATTCCACTCTTCCCATAACATTTTCTTGATGTGGAAGTTTATTTATTATATTGGATCAACCTTTTAATCATTTGAAGCTTTTAATACACACTGTTGGACAGGATTGCCACTACCGCAATATGTCCCATATACAAGTGGATTCACCACTAAACCATCTGAGCAACATGAATCCCTATACCCATTGTATTGCAATCGCAATCAGAATAATTAGCTTCAATTATCACGTGTCCAATAATAGCTTAAGGATACCCAGGTCCCTCACTCTCAAATAAACATTTATAACAATATCATTAACCCTTTTACAGTACAAGATTAAAATCCTCACTTTTCACAAGAAAATCAGTGTTTCAAAATGCAGAGTTATTATTATTATTATTATTATTTATCAAAAATTAACAAAAAATCATAGTTGTGATTGTGTCAACTAGACCTCTTAAGGTATCATTAATGCTGCTGCCTCTGAAAATATAGGACAAAACTTCAAATATTATTACTTTAATTTGTACAAGAAACAAGATGTTCAGTAAAGAACATATAGCCTACTTTCTCTTAAATATATGCGTATAGTTATAACTCTTTGTCTTTATGAAGGACGTTATTAGAATCATTTCTTGGTTGAAGACCTTAGAAACTATTTACCTCTACCAAACACCAAAGCCTCGGAAAACTACTACCGTCATTGAGGAAAAAAAGAGAAGACATATCTCAAGAATTGTATGGAACTGGAGACATGATCGACCGGACGTCGGCAACATCCAACTTTGAGTTGGGGCATGTGTTTACAAGTCTGGCTGTCCATGGTTTTCACCACCTTATTTCAAAAAGTGGCGGCTTCAACCAAGTCCTTCTAAATCTGAGGTAACCACTTTTCTCCTTAACAACCTACAGCCAAACTACCAACCTAGAGTGAAGTTCGGGAACCAATATCTGAAGTACAACAGCTCCCCTAAGTATTTAGGAGTGATATTGGACAGGGCATTAACTTTCAGACAGCATATTGCAAAAATAGCAGCAAAATTAAGAAGCCGTAATAACTTACTAAGTAGGTTGTCTGGTACATCATGGGGCGCTGATGCCAACACATTCAGGACTACTGCTTTGGCTGTCGTTTACTCTCCAGCTGAATACTGTGCAGGTGTATGGTTAAAGAGCTCCCATTGCCAATTGGTTGATATTCAACTCCGGCAGACAATGCGGATTATCTCTGGCACTCTACATTGCACTGCCTCACAGTGGCTACCTGTACTGTGTAATATTGTTCCTCCTCACATCAGAAGACAGCAAGTTCTTTCCCACCTGTGGCGCAGAATTTTGAATAATGAAGTTCTCCCAATCCACCAAGACGTCAATCAACCTTCCACATCCTGATTGAAATCACGGAAACCAGCCTACAAGACGGCTATGGAACATACTTCATCTCCATTCAACCCCCGAAATTCATGGAAAGTTGAATGGTTTACCTCTCCACCTCGTGGCCTAATTGAAGTACTTGATCCTACCATCAAACTACCTGGATTCCAACTCCCTCGAGCTGCCTGGTCCCGTCTCAACAGAATTCGATGTGGCACTGCTCGAACTAGAGCAGCCTTACATCAGTGGGGTTGGATAGACTCGCCTCTTTGTGATTGTGGATATGAAGTGCAAACCATCAAGCATGTCGTGTAGGAATGCCCTCTATATATGTACTCTGGGACCTTAGAAGAGCTCCATGCAGCCACTCCACAAGCTCTTGAATGGATTCAAGACCTGGCAGCCCATATATGAAGGGTCCTTATGCTGTAAATTGTTTATTTGAAAATTTATATTTATTAATTACAGTACTGTCTTGTAAGCATCATACGCTAAATAAAATAAACCACCTTAATTTCATTAACAAATCCTTCCATGAACCTACAGTGAGGTGTGTAAACCATCTACTGTATGTGGACAAGCATGTGAACGCTATCAATTAGAGCTCTGTATTAAAAGAAGACAATCTATCAATGGCTATGCAATTCAAATCGTCAGAGCGCAATTTTAGTGTACATGTTCATTCTTTATTTTCGATTGCTATTTGGCTGCTATAAAAGCATTAATTATTATCCTGAACTAGCTCCAACAGATAGAGTACAGGTACTATGTAGGATCTTTTTCTTCTTTAGTTCAAATAACTTTTCAAATAACACACAATAGGCTGTTGTAAAGGCTTTAAAATAAAACAAAACAAGTAGTTCCGTGAAGAACTATACAGCCTATTTTCATATATCCTACTTAGGTTAATTGCCACAATCAGCATACAAAATTTCAGTTTGATTGCTGTAATATATTCGTAGATATTGAGAACCGACTAAATATTTCGGATGGTCGCCATGTTGGACTTTATACATGTAGGTACTAGAGTTATGTACTGTTACATGAAGTTTATTGAGTACGTGTAGCATTCAAACTTCCATCGCATGATTAGGACACAAGAAGTAACAAGGAGATTTTAAAATTCCGCACAGCTGCCATCTTGTGGTTATGGAAACAATTGAAATAAATTAGATGACAGTGGATTAACATTCGTATAAGGATTTACTGTACCAAGTTTCACTGCACTCGGATGGTTAAATTGCGAGAAACGTCCATGTGAATATTTATACTTCGCGTTGCCGCCATGTTGGATTTGTGATCACCAGGTTATTGAAAGTCCGATAGGTGAACTTATGTGCAAAGCCCCTATGAACATAGACATATTCAGTTTGATTGCTATAATAGATTCGTAGATATTCAGAACCGTCTAAATATTTCGTATGGTCGCCATGTTGGATTGTTAAATGTATAGGCCTTCGAATCATGTACCATTTGAGGAAAATTATTGGGTAGGTTCATTATTCAAACTTTCACATCGATCGCATGATTACGACACAAGAAATAAAAACTTAATTTTAAAATTCGCACAGCCGCCATCTTGAGGTTATGTAAACAATTGAAATAAATTAGATACCAGTGCATTACAATGTGTATAAACATTTCCTGTACCAAGTTTCATTGCGTTTGGAACATTAAATGGCGAGAAAGGTCTTTTTTATTTTCAAATTCGCTTGGCCGCCATGTTCGTTTTGTACTTAACCGGTTTTAGAAAGTCTTACAGATGGACTTTTAGTAGTGCCCTTTATCTCCGTACAAAATTTCAGGGTGATACCGCTAATAGTTTCAGAGATATAGAATGCCGGTGAAATATTTCGTACAGCCGCCATCTTGTGGTTATGTAAATAATTGAACGAAGTTAGATGTCAGTGCATTACAAAGTGTATAAACATATCCTGTACCAAATTTTATTGCGTTTGGTTGGTTAAATCACGAGAAACGTCTATTTAAACGTCGCAACTTCGCTTGGCCGCCATGTTGGTTTTGTAGTTATCAGTTTTTCAAAAGTCACACAGGTGTACTTCTAGTAGTTCCCTTTATCACCGTAAAAAATTCCAGGTTGATATCGGTAATAGTTTCGGAGATATTGAATGCTGGTGTAATATTTCGCACAGCCGCCATGTTGGATTGGTGAGACGTAACGAAATTTGAAGGGCACGGTCGGGGTCGCCCGGAATAGTGCTATGAACTTACCGAGTTTCATTGAAATCGCTCCAGCCGTTTAGAATTTATTAGGGGGACACACACACACACCTCACACACACACACACGGACAAAAGGTGATCTCATAAGCCTATTTTTTCAAAATTGAAAATAGGCTAAAAATCGTATTATCAACTTGTCATTCTTCAAATTCGGTACGTATTGAATGCCAACGCTAAGCAAACCAAAGGAGACCCACATAGATCAGTCATGACATCTGGCGGAAACATTTCACATAAGTGAATCCTAATATGGCGAGCGCATTTTAGCGGCCATCGAAGGAAACTTTTCTATTAAAGCTGGTCCAACGTGCAGGCTGCTGCGCATCTTGCAACCAGTTGTCCATGATTGTAACCCCCATATTTCATCTGGTTGCTGTTAGTTGTCTCGAGCAGATCCTTTAGCGAATGTTATTTAAATAAAATATATATTTTCCATTGTAATATGCACAATATAACGCTTAATTTTATATCTTCAGAGAAATTAAAAACAATAAATATAAAAAATCACGCAAAGCAACCCAACTCTGATAGGTTTTGAACCCTAGTCAAACGGGTAAAATACTAACGTTTTACACACAGCCAAACATGTCCACGGAAATTCGTCGTTATCAACTGACCTAAAAACAACGTCTTAGTAAATAATGATTTAGACCAAACGATTTCTTCCAAAGAGTATATTTTTTATGTATAAAGCATTTCATACGCAGTTTATATTAATTCTAACAGTAGGCTATATTGCATACAATAATCAAACTAGTAAAATATAAGTCAGGCACAAGATTTCAGCTTCCATCTCGTCTTGTAACCGAGACGACTTGAATTTTTAAAGCCACTCTTACCATGTAATATTATAATATTAACTTAAAATATCGAATGGGCCACGTCTTTTAGGACAGTATTAACTATTATCGGTTTGAAAATAGGAACTAATGGGTTCAAAGTTATTAATTATAATGCTTCCATAATTCACACGGACGCCATACTAAAATCACCCGGTTGATGACCTTGTTGTTTGGGCGAACGACGCGTTCGATATGAAGGTATGTTGTTACCAAATTTGGTAGAGATCGGATGATTAGTTTAGTCGTAATTTGATTTTATGTTTTGAACGTTTGAGTGACCGCTGTTCAGTTTTAGTAAAGATGGTGGCGATATAAAACATGACACTGAGGTGCTCTTTTCTAGTGCTGCCTCTGTAGCAAATTTTGTTCAATTCGGTTTCACCATGTTTGAATTGATAGGTGTGGACAGACATACCAAATTACACACACTCACAGACACACAGATACACAATTATTTCACCCTGTGTAGATCTCATAAGTCTACTTTCATTTTTTGCAAAAATCGAAAGTAGGATTAAATTAGGATCCACCTCATCTTCATACGTAAGCATAAACTTTAGGCAACGATGATAATTAATCTAAACGTACTTTTAGAGTGCATTATGAAGACGAGAAATTATAGATGTTTTGGAAATTGAGCAAAATAAGATTGACATGGCAAATTAGAAGGCTTTCTACCTTAGTGATGTCTGAGGGTCTGGAAGTCCCTCGGCACGGAATGAAACCAGGCACCTCGATTCCGTACCGACTCCGTCCTCGGGAAAGGTCAAGACCCAGCATTCATCTAATGCTGGCTCCATGGTCGCAGCAGTGCGCCAGGGATGGCCTCGCTTCCATTTATCCATTCTGATGGTCCAGCCTCGTCCGCCTGCAACAGAGGCCACTAGCCTGACATGTTATTCCTACAACTGGTCGGTAACGTCAAGTTCCCATTCACTTGCCCCACAATAGTTCATATTATACTGCCGTTTGCTCTCGGCATTTAAAATTGTTCTAAGTTGAATAACTGACTTTATCGATGGGTTCACTAGGATAATCAGTAGAATGTCTCAATTATAGTTGTCACGTTCTCTGATATTTGTGTAATTGTACATATTGCATTCAGAGATGTTGGAAATATGCCAGATCTATTTCAAGCCCCATATTAATAAGTCGTATGACGTGAATTCTTCTTTTAAAGCCCATACTATAAGTATAGTGAGTTTTCGTGTGCACCATATTCTGGTCAGTTTCAGTGTCCACAATATTCCGATTGAGGCTCGCAACTTTCATAATTAGTCAAGTAGTTTAAGAAGTCTACCGTCTAATAGTACAATCGCTATCATAGTCGATGTCCACATACCTTTCAAATCCAAATGACTTCATGTTCACGTAACTTTTTTGGAATAGGTTCCGATGGTTGATTTCGCGCACAGTCACTCAGCGGCACTTTTAACCACACGGCAACACTGTCGGATATAATAACGGCGTACTGGCACGTGATATAATAACATCAACAATAGACTGCATTACATGTAGCCGGACAAGTAACATGCCTCTTCTGTCCACACCTCAGTTTATATCGGCCTCCAAGTTCTAGAATCGACTAGCGTAGCTACATTACGTAATGCGATATACTGCATTCCATTGGCTTTCGTACTAGTTAATACAGAGTATTTCTCCAGTGCAATGAATGTTTTCACTTCCTGTCATGCTCCAGGTCCACGCGCTGAGTTCAAATCTAGCAGGCAAGCAGTGAGTAGCGACCTTGGCTTCGCCTCCGCGCGCAGAATACAAATATTACTTCACGCCGGCATTGTTGCTACCTCTCATCAGGGTTGTTTGATGGCAATCTCATCACCAAGCAGTCTCACTCAATTTATATTATATCTAACAGCTTTTATGCATTTTTAGCCTATTTTCATTTTATGAAAAAAATTACGAACCTTACAGTAGTCGCATATGATGTGTAACATCTGACATGTTATTCGAATAATTCCATATTACTTACTCGCATTTTTTAAAGAATGAACTCATAGTGCTACCTTGTGCCAGCAAACATGAAAGGACTCTCCAATGCATCTGCAGTAGTGACATATACCTGCAACTGTATGCCGGAACAATCCACTGCTTATACTTGATGCGAGCTGCGCTTTTTACCGGCCAGTTAGTGAACCCATGCCTGCGGTGTTATTGAAAATGGCCTCTGATTGCCGATATAGCGCACTGCCAAGTATAGGCGCGATTAAAAATTAGGTGTGCAGTAGGTATATTAAAGGCATTTCTCCCAGTGATACGTTTAGACCAACGAAGTTTCAATTATTGTTAGTAGTCGGTGTTAATATACTGAATTCCTACGTTGTTTGGAGTGTTGGTTGATGCGATATAGCACTCGAGGTATCGAGAAGGACAATTTAAAGATGATTTATTGAAGTTATTTCTTTAATGGGGCCTCCAAATCTTGAGGTAAACCGTATGCGATTTACATTCCACATAGTCACATGGCTTACAGTACGTCGTTGTACCGATCTCCGCCACCGTGCGCGCTCATTGTTTCCGTCCCATGCACTTCGGTCCCATCCAATTCCGTCCCATCCATTCCCGGCTCTTTTCCAAAATCACTCCCACAAAAATGTCCAGCTACCGAGTGCCACAAAAATATCCAGATACCGAGTGCCACAAAAATGTCCAGCTACCGAGTTCCTTTGTCCGTGTGCGTATGTGTGTGTGTGGGTGTGTGTGGTGTGTGTGTGTGTCCTAATAAATTCTAAATGGCTGGAGCGATTATAATGAAACTCTGTAAGATCATAACAAAACTCCGGCCGTCCCCAACCGTGCCCTTCAAATTTTATTACGTCTCACCAATCTAACATGGCGGCTGTGCGAATTATTTCACCAGCATTAAATATCTCCGAAACTATTACCGATATCACCCTGAAATTTTGTACGGTGATAAACGGCACCACTAGAAGTTCACCTGCGAGACTTTCAAAAATCACGTAACTACAAAACAAACATGGCAGCCTAGCGAATTTGAGAATTTTAATAGATTTATCTCGCGATTTAACCATCCAATCGTAATGAAACTGGGTACTGCAAATGTTTATTCACATTGTAATGCACTGGCGGCTAATTTAATCAATGTTTCCACAACCTCAAAATGGCGGCTGTACATAATATTTCACTGGTATTCTATATATTCGAAACAATTACTGAAATCACCCTGAAATTTTGTAAGTGATAAAGGGCACTGCTACAAATTTATGTAACTTTCATATCCCTGTAAAGTACAAAACGAACATGGCGGCCAAGCAAAGTTGAAACATTTCAACACACTTTTCTCGCGATTTAACCATCCGAGGGCAGTGAAATGTGGTACAGTAAATAAGTATACATATTGTAATGCACTGGCATCTAGTTTAGTTCAATTGTTAACATAACTTCAAGTTGACGGCTGTCTGAAATTTTAAAATTAAGTTTTTATTTCTTGTGTCGTAATCATGCGATCGAAGTGAAAGTTTGAATAATGAAGCTACGCAATAATTTTCCTTTAAAGGTACATATATCTATGGCCTATACTTACAAAAATCCAAAATGGCGACCATCCGAAATATCTACACGGTTCTCAATATCTACGAAGCTTTTACAGCAATCAAACTGTTTTTTAAAAATTTCATAGAGGCTATGAACATAGTTTTACCTATAGGACAATCAGTAACCTGGTGAGCACAAATCTAACATGGCGGTGAATCGAATTATAAATATTTAAATGGACGTTTCTCGCGATTTAACGATCCGAGGGCAGTGAAACTTTGTACGGTAATTGCTTATACCACTGGCATCTAATTTATTTCAATTGTTTTCATAACCACAATATGGCAGCTGTGCGAAATTTTAAAATCTGGTTTTTACTCTTTGTGTCCTAATCATGCGATTGAATTTGAATACCACTCGTACACAATAATATTCATTTATAATAATAATATTAATAATAATAATAGTAAATAGCCTTACAAATCCCATAAGGGCTATGGCCTCCTGCTTTGCAGGGAATTGCTCAGTTTTAACTCATCAGGTGAGCAAGTCCTGAGGAGCATTCGGGGTTATTCTTTCTGATTGGGCCTTCTATATAGATGTGCAGCTGATTAAAGATTAAGTAAATTATATTACGCTGGCATAACATTCGCTACAACAATCTTCATCTCTGAGTCTGGCGATATCAAGGCCTCAAATATCCATTAGTATTACGGAAATCATGATAGCCATCAACCAATATCTGGGAGCATCCCATTGCCACTAAGCACAAAGCTTACCCTGTCTAAGCACTTGAACAATGACAGGAACTGCCAAGTCTTCACTCTTCAGTAAAATCGACGTATATTGAACCGTTTCAAATAGAAGGTCTTTTTAAAATGCAATACAAAACCTTACCGGTGGAGTTTTAACATCTAGTTTGGATGCAGATACCTATACACGTTCTTTAACATCCCACAAATCATTCACTATGTTGTGCACATGTGGTCCCGGAACGAATTAACAAGTGTTTCGCAAGATAGTCGAACCTTTTGAATTCTTTGTAACAGGTGATGCAGTCAGGTTATTTATTCCCTAGTGAACACGATGTTGCCTCAAATTAGAGGGCGAGCTGAATCGCTTCGAGCGCAACAAACAGACAATGCGGTCTCTTCTCTGAGTGAATGACAAAATGTTCCATTAGCTCTGTCCGCCGTGCAAATGATTTCTCACATGTGCTACAAGTGTATTACTTCTATCCTATATGAACAGTGTGCTTCTTGAGGTCACCGCTCTGTGAGAAGCCTTTATTGCACACCAGAGATATGTACCGCTTTGCTGCATGTCCACTGAACGGTGTCTTTCTAGTTGATGCATTGTTTTATTTGTCACTGCATGCGAGTCTCCCTAGGTCTTTCCACTCCTGCCTCATCTTCGCTGTTCTTGTCCATTGTTTTCCTCCCCATTTTACGAACCAGTCTGCCCTTCTGATTCTTTGTCTCCCAACGTTTCGTCTTCCTATTCTTGGGTCCCACATCGTCATTTTGTACGTCCATCGGTTAGGATCTAATCTCGCTACATGTCCACCCCATCTCCATTTGAGCTGGTCTGCTGATGTCATAGCGTCTTTCATGCCGGTTCTCCTTCTTAAATCTTCGTCCGTATCCTTTCTCTCAATGAGACTTGAAGTATCTTCCTTTCCATTTTCCGTTGACATCTCTGGATCATTTGTCTTGGTTTCGATGTTAATGCCCAAGTTTGGCAACCATATAGTACATAAATATAAATCCAACATGGCGACCATCTGAAATATTTAGACGGTTCTCAATATCTACGAATCTATTACTGCAATCAAACTGAAATTTTGTATGTTGATAGAGGCAATTAGCATGAGTAGGATATATGTAAATAGGCTGCATAGTTCTTCACGGAACTACTTGTTTTTACTAGAATTGAAAGCAACAATTTTTTTTGTTTATATGTGGCTGAAAGGAGGTTAAACTTTGTTCCAAATGTTGATTTTTATATCCACATTTTGTGTATGATTTATCTCTACAAAGAAATCTCCTACGTTATGAGAACATAATTGAATGGTATTATTAACAGAATGTACTGAAGGTACTTCGTGGAGTTCGATTATTGTATAAAAACCACATGTATATTATTGTATAAAGAAATCGATTCTCTTGCTTGTGAATTAACCTTTCTTTGATGAGTATGTGGCATTAACAATAAATTGGTTTTTGGTGTGTAACATCTTTCCACTCGGTATCTGGATATTTTTGTGGCACTCGGTAGCTGGACATTTTTGTGGGAGTGATTTTGGAAAAGAGACGGAAATGGATGGGACGGAAGTGCATGGGAGGGAAACAATGAGCGCGCGCGGTGGCGGAGATCGGTACAACGACGTACTGTAAGCCATGTGACTATGTGGAATGTAAATCGCATATGGTTTACCTCAAGGTTTGGAGGCCCCATTAGAGAAATTCCGACAATAAATCATCTTCAAGTTGTCGTTCTTTGGTGTGAAAATATTCATTATATCATATTTGCTGAAAACAATTACGATTTATTAAATCTTCATACTTTTGCTGTACTCTTATTTAATGTAAGCACTCGATACCTCGAGTGCTAATCGCATCAACCAACACTCCAAACAACGTAGGAATTCAGTATATTAACACCGACTACTAACAGTAATTGACACTTCGTTGGTCTAAACGTATCACTGGGAGAAACGCATTTAATATACCTAACGCACACCTCATTTTTAATCGCGCCTATACTTGGCAGTGCGCTATATCGGCAATAAGAGGCCATTTTTAATAACACCTCTGGCATGGGTTCACTAACTGGCCGGTACAAAGCGCTGCTCGCCTCAAGTAGGCATTGGATTGCTCCCGCATACAGTTGCAGGTATATGTCACTACTGCAGATGCATGTTTGCTGGCACAAGGTAGCACTATGAGTTCATTCTTTAAAAAATGCGAGTAAGTAGTATGGAATTATTCGAATAACATGTCCGATGTTGCACATCATATGCGACTACTGTAAGGCTCGTTTTTTTGTGTTATTATTTGTAACTAAAATTATTTATTTATGGTATGGGATTCCCAAAACTTTAAAATGTGTACCATTTCACTGGATTGAGTATTGAATTAAAATTCAGGATGGCAACCAGTTGCTCCTAGAGTTGAACCTTTTATTTCAGAATATGAAAATACCCAGTCTTCAACGTAGAAATTTTCTTTACACTCTCAGCTCTAGAGGTAAGTAAAACATGCTCATACGTGAGCAGATTTATGAATGTAATTAAAAAGCCTGAACAGAAAATGTATGTCACAAAATTACACTCGTTCATTAGAAACTTACCTCTTGAGCTTCAGCATTAGTTTTTAAAATCTTCAGTTCGAGCCTAAAGGCTGTCTTCTCATTCAATTCATTCAGTAGGCCTACATACTTCCAAATTAACATGACGCAGACGGAGTTCAAATTCTTTATCTCCAATATCCCAGATACTGGTTTGGTTTTATATCTTATTGCACAAGTAGGCTAAATGTACCTCTGGACTGATTGATTTCTATTTTATTTCGTCTGGTAAATTTGAGGCATTTCAACCGCGTAATAAATGTCCATAATGACAATTACGTGATTTTAGCGTCACCATGTTGCCGAATACCATATAGGCCTAATTAGCTCCCTATTGTTCCATGGTTGCATTATAAGCTCCTGATATGTAGCACTTGATATGAGAAGTCACATTAAAATGGCATGAATATTTGTTTACAGATGTGGAAGATCACCAAAGCTCACCTAGCAGCGTACTGCCGGAACAGCGGATTGCACGGTCTCCAGTACCTTAGCGATCAACAGCGCCCTCTTGCAGAAAGGTGGTCTATTTCTATAAATATGAACACATTTTATGAAAAAAAAATAAAGAATGGTATTTTATACGACCGCGTCCAAATCAGGAAGTGATACTGTATGTATTATTACTTGGGTTCGGAAGTTTAAGACGTAAAGATGTACAAAATATGCAAGCAAATATGACCTAAAAACTAGCTAAATATGACCTAAAACTATAAAATATGACCTAAAAACATGGCATTACCTTGTTTGGTAATTGCTTCTGAGCTAAATATATCTACTGGAGTGACATTCTATTGAAAGGTGGAAGCACACTATCGTCATGTTCCTTGACCTCATGCGTACAGTGTCGCAATCTAATTTGTCCAGAAAGTTGTGTTAAAAGACGTGCGTAGAGGAGCGCCTTCTTGGAACCAGGTCTTCTAAACCGGCTATCTGCCTGTTCGGGGAAAAGAAAGAAAAATATATCTACTGCAGTATTCGGATATCCTGTGTTTGAAACTCGACGCACATAACACGTACCTTGTTACCGACGCCTCAATTTAAACAAAAATGCTGAAGTTATAAACCAAATATGACCTTATATCACTACAATATGACCAAATATGACCAAAACAATAAAAATGTCCGATATATGCATTTATAGGCTGCATCAAATTGCTTTAAACGTGGTCAGGGACCCGTCATTCAAACTTATTTTTCAGATTTCGGGTAAAATGAGCTCAGGAAAATAATATGACTTTTCATTAACATCCGAACCTTAATTATTAGCTCATAACCAATAACAGGTTTTGCACACAATGTAGATGTGGAGTACACGACAAGCGTGCTTAGTCATGCTGCCTGACTGTAATGAAGATCTGCAGATCCAAAGTGAGTATTAATGCATGTGACAAGGGCCCTCTCTTTTCTCTAACCAAATTATAACCTAAACCTTTTGATGACAAGATATTATGAGTGGTTATATTGAAAATGCCAAGCCAAATTTAGCGAGATTTACACAAAAAATGTAATAACGTTGTGTCGTTCGTTCCCTGTACAGTGAAGGTAGAAAACCTCCTGAAATTCATCAGCGAATGAAGGTCCAGTATGGCAAGACATGTTTATCAATGCATAAAGTGTACGAGTTGTGTATAAGGCATCCAACGTTTAGAATGAAGCACTGGTTAGATAGGGATATTCTTCTCTCTTTCTGTTGCACGTGAGACATGTATGACGCTGTCATTTTCTAGCAATCCGCTGTTGCCATATCAGTCGAAAATTTTTATTTGTCGAAAAAACAGCATATTCGGGTAGAACTATGTTTTGCCGATCTTTTTTGTCCTATATTAGAACTACGTAAACTTGATAGAAATGCTAGAAAAATTAGATATCCATATTTTTTTAAAAATGATAAACTGTATCCCCTTTTTAGTAAAATCGATCTTATATCATGTTGCATTGACTTTGTGATGCCTATTATTCACACACGTGTAACTAAATGTGCCGTCTTGATGATGGATTGTTGAAATATTTTATACTGGCAATATTAGAGGAATCCGTGCACTTCCTGTGCGTTGGGTTCACCTGTTGAACGTCAGGGAGACTATGTTGAACAAGTAGTTCAGTGAAGAACTATACAGCCTATTTTCATATATCCTACTTATGTTAATTGCCTCTAGCAACATACAAAACATACAAAATGTCAGTTAGATTGCTGTAATAGATTCGTAGATATTGAGAACCGTCTGAATATTTCGATTGGTCACCATGTTGAATTTTTATATACGCAGGTCTTAGAGTTATGTATTATTACATAACGATTATTGTGTAGGTGTAGTATTGAAACTTCAATCGCATGATTAGGACACGAGAAATAAATTCGACATTTTAAAATTTCGCACAGCTGCCATCTTGTGGTTCTGAAAACAATTGAAATAAATTACATGCAAGTGGATTAAAATTTATATAAGCATTTACCGTACCAAGTTTCACTGCGCCCGGATGCTTCACTTATGTGACTTGTGAAAACTTGTTAAGCACTAAAGAAACATGGCGGCCAAGCGAAATCGAAACATTTTAATAGACTTTTCTCGCAATTTAACAATCCGAGTGCAGTGAAACCTGGTACAGCTAATGTTTATGCACATTGTAATGCACTGCCAACAAATTTAGTTCAATTGTTTCATAATCTCCAGAAGGCGGCTGTGCAGAATTTTAAAATCTGGTTTTTATTTGCTGTGTTCTAATCATGTGATTGAATAAACCTACACAATAATTTTCATCTAATAGTACATACAGTAACTCTGTGGCCTACATGTATAGAAATCCAACATGGCGACCATCCGAAATACAGTATTTAGATGGTTCTCAATATCTACGAATCTATTACAGCAATCAAACTGAAATTTTATATGTTGATAGAGGCAATTTACATAAGTAGGATATATGAAAATAGGCTGTTTATTTCTTCACGGAACTACTTGTTGAAATTCGTTCCGAGTCGAACGGCGTAGTAGGAAGTCCCTACCAAGTTTCGTTGTAATCGCTCTGACCTATCACGATTTACTTGGGACAAACGGACATGGACAAAAGCTTGTATTAAATACTGAAAATTGGCTATAATTTTTCCGTGAGTGCTTGCTGCTATTACCTAAAGAAATCACTCTCCTTTGTAGGGTTCTCTGGGCGATCGCTTTTGTGCTGTCAGTGTCTACCAGTGTGCTACTCATACATCAAGCTTGGATCAAGTGGGATGAGTCACCCGTGATCGTCTCATTCGAGGATCATCTGCGCCCAATCTGGCAGCTACCATTCCCTGCTGTTACTATCTGTCCTGAGAGGAAGTTCAAAGAGTCACCTTTAAAATTTCTTGATATTGAACATCGTATGAACATTGGCATTGTCACAGAAACTGAGTAAGTATTCGTTTCATTTCGTCTTTTATATTATAGAGGTACGGTATCTATTTAGTTATGCAGAAAGAATTCAACGCACACAAGTCGGAAACTGAATATACAGCTATAGGTTATCTCAACATTAAGAAGCTAGTTGATGAGCTAGTCAACAGAACAAGTCCTGTACCTAGAGGAAGATGAAATTAGGATAGTCAATTCCTTTCAATACCAAGGACTAACGCTAGAGACAACAATTAGATCTTATAGACACCACATTATAGAACAAGTAGTTCCGTGAAGAACTATACAGCCTATTTTCATATATCCTACTTATGTTAATTGCCTCTATCAACATACAAAATTTCAGTTTGATTGCTGTAATAGATTCGTAGATATCGAGAACTGACTAAATATTGCGGATGGCCGCCATGTTGGATTTTTATATATGTTGGTCTTAGAGTTACGTACTGATACATGAATATTATTGTGTACGTGTAGTATTCAAACTTCAATCGCATGATTAGGACACAAAGAGTAAAAATGCGATTTTAAAATTTCACACAGCTGCCATCTTGTGGTTATTGAAACAATTGAAAAAAATAGATGCCAGTCGATTAACATTTGTATGAAGATTTAGTGTACCAAGTGTCACTGCACTCGGATGGTTAAATTGTGAGAAACGACCATGTGAATATGTATACTTCGCGTCGCCGCCATGCTGGATTTTTGATCACCAGGTTATTGAAAGTCCTATAGGTGAACTTATGTTCATAGCCCCTATAAACATTATAAAAACAGTTTTATTGCTGTACTAGATTCGTAGATATTGAGATCCATCAAAATATTTCGGATGGTCGCCATGTTGGATTGTTATATGTATAGAGTCATGTACCATTAAAGGAAAATTATTGCGTAGGTTCATTATTCAAACTTTCACTTCGATCGCATGTTTACGACACAAGAAATAAAAACTTAATTTTAAAATTCGCACAGCCGCCATATTGAGGTTAAGTATACAATTGAACTAAATTAGATACCAGTGCATTACAATATGTATATACATTTGCTGTACCCTGTTTCATTGCATTTGGATCATTAAATCGCGAGAAAGGTCTATTTAGGGTTTTCAACTTCGCTTGGCAGCCATATTCTTTTTGTTGTTAACCGGTTTTTGAAAATCTTATAGATGAACTTCCAGTAGTGCCCTTTATCTCCGTACAAAATTTCAGGGTGATACCGCTAATAGTTTCAGAGATATAGACTGCCGGTGAAATATTTCGCACAGCCGCCATTTTGAGGTTATGTAAACAATTAAACGAAGTTAGATGTCGGTGCATTACAATGTCTATAAACATATACTGTACCAAGTTTTATTGCGTTTGGTTGGTTAAATAGCGAGAAACATCTATTAAAATTCGCAAATTCGCTTGGCCGCCATGTTAGTTTTGTAGTTACCAGGTTTTCAATCGTCACATAGGTGAACTTCTAGTTGTTCCCTTTATCACCGTAAAATATTCCAGGGTGATATCGGTAATAGTTTCGGAGATATTGAATGCTGGTGAAATAATTCGCACAGCCGCCATGTTGGATTGATGATACTTAACAAAATTTGAAAGGCACGGTCGGGGTCGCCCGGAATAGTGCTATGAACTTACCGAGTTTCATTGAAATCGCTCCATCCGTTTGAAATTATTAGGGGGGACACCCACCATCACACACACACTCACTGACAGACACACGGACAAATGGTGATCTCATATGCCTATTTTTAGCCTACTTTTCATATTTTGCAAAAATGAGGAGAAAGTAGTCTTATGAGATCGATCTGGGAAAATGTGTGTCTGTCTGTCTGTCTGTCCTTCTGTCTGGCTGTGTGTGTGTCCCCCCCTATCAACTCCTAAACGGCTGGATCAATCGGAATAAAATTTGGTAGGAGTAAAGATCTATACCTGAATATCTCACGGCCATATTTGAAAATGATGTCAGTGCTACCAACTGCTAAAAAACCGCAATTGAAATTTGAGCTCCATGTTGGATATCTTGGAAGGTATGAATGGGAGCTATTTCAATATCGGCAAACTTATAGATAATAATATTGCAGTTTAATTTCCAGAGGGCCATACATGGCAGTGTTGCCAAAATGATAATAAGCCTACTGATAGGTCCAATATTTAAATGCATATAACTTCTACACTATCAATTGGAATTCAACCAAATTTCGTATGTTGTATGTGTACATAACCAGATATGACTGAACGTATTCTTATGAACCACCAGTGCTGCCAACTGTTAAAAAATGCTCTTAATTTCTTTTATCCGAATACCAATATATATGAGAAAGTATGCAAGCCGACAGCTTTAACCTATGCACACGTATAGTACATGACATTCTATATTAATTTGGATTAGCTTATATACGTCAGTGGTACCAACATGATTCTAAGCCTGCTGAGAGGTCCAACTTTAAATACATATAACTTCCATACTATCATTTGGATTTCAACCAAATTTCGTATGTGCTATGTGTACCATAACAGCTATGACTATGCGTATTCTTAAGAGCAACCAGGGCATACAATTGTTAATAAATGCTGTCTCTATTTTAGCCTACTTTTCACATTTTGCAAAAATGAGGAAAACGTAGACTTATGAGATCGATCCGGGAAAATGTGTGTCTGTCTGTCTGTCTGTCTGTCTCTCTGTCTGTCTGTCCTTCAGTCTGTCTGTCTGGCTGTGTGTGTGTTCCCCCCTATCAACTGCTAAACGGCTGCAGCAATCAAAACCAAATTTAGTGTTAGTAAAGATGTGCACCGGAATAGCTCACGTCCATATTTGAAAATGATGTCAGTGCTACCAACTGGTGAAAAAACGCACTAGAAATTTGAGCTCCATGTTGGATATCATGCAAGGTATACATGGGAGCTATTCCAAAATTGGCACACATGTAGATAAGACTATTTTAGTTTAATTTCCAGGAGGCCAACCATGACAGTGTTGCCAAAATAATTTTAAGCCATCTGATAGGTCCAATGTTCAAATGCATATAACTTCTACACTATCAATCGGATTTCAACCAAAGTTTGTATGTAATATCTGTACATAAACAGATATGACTGAGCGTATTCTTAAGAGCCACCAGGGCTGCCAACTGTTAATAATTGCTCTCTCTATTTTTTTTATCCAAATACCAATATATCAGAAAGTATGCAAGCCAACAGCCTTAAACTATGCACACGTATATTCTGACATTTTAGATTAATTTGGAGTAACTTATATACGTCAGGTCTACCAACATGATTATAAGCCTGCTGATAGTACCAATTTTTAAATACATGTAACTTCTATCCTATCAGTTGGATTTCAACCAAATTTCGTATGTGCTATGTGTACCGTAACCGATATGACTATAAGTATTGTTAAGAGCAATCAGGGCTGCCAACTGTTAATAAATGCTGTCTATATTCTTTTTACCGTAATATCAATATAACAGAAAGAATGCAAGCCAACAGCTCTATACTTTGCACACGTATAGCACCTGACATTGTAGATTAATTTGGAGTATTTAATACAAGGCAGTGCTGCCAACATGATTCTATGCCTGCTGATATGTAAAATTTTAAAATACATGTAACTTCTATACTAACAAATGGATTTCATCCAAAATTGGCACAACAAGATATCATAATAATTCAGATTATTTCTGACCAGCACACGCATGGTATTGTTGGCAACATGCTTTTACGCGTGCTGATAGATCCAGTGTCTAACTGCATGTAACGTCCATTGGACTTCAACCAAATTTTGTATTCTGTACCTTAAGAGGTGGAACTAAGAATATATTCAGTCACCAGGGCTGCCAACTGTAGTGCTCTATCAGGATACATTATACCAGGTATATTTTGTACTAATTAGATATTTCGATATTACCAACGTAATTTCGTCATTATTCTAGATAGGTTCATATACTGTAGAATAATTATTGGCATGAAAAGTAGGCTGTATAGTTCTTCACGGAACTTCTTGTTGTTATCCCAATATCAATATATCAGAAAGAATGCAAGCCAATAGGTCTAAACTTTGCACATGTATAGTACCTGGCATTCTAGATTACTTTGGAGTAACTAATATACGTCACTGCTGCCAACATGATTCTAAGCCTACTGATAGGTCCAATTTTAAAATGCATGTAACATCTGTACTAACTAATGGATTTCATTCAAAATTGGCACAACAATAGATCATATTATTTCAGATCATTTCTGACCAATACATGCATGACACTGTTGCCAACATGATTTTACGCGCGCTGTTAGATCCAATGTTTAACTGCATGTAACGTCCATGCTATTCATTGGACTCCAACCAAATTTCGTACTCTGTACCTTAAGAGATGGAACTAAGAATATATTCAGTCACCAGGGCTGTCAACTGTAGTGCTCTATTAGGCTACATTATGCCAGGTATACAGTATTTCGAACTAGTTAGAAATTTCTATATTACCAACTTAATTTCGTCATTATTCTAGATAGATCCATATCGATTAATCATTGGCATGAATCTTAAATTTTAAGAAAAGTAGGCTCTTTAGTTCGTCACGTAACTTCTTGTTTAGCCTACTTTTCACATTTTGCAAAAATGAGGAAAAAGTAGACTTATGAGATCGATACGGGAAAATGTGTGTCTGTCTGTCTGTCCTTCTGTCTGTCTGTCTGGCTGTGTGTGTGTGTCCCCCCCCCCCCCTATCATCTCCTAAACGGCTGCAGCAAACAAAACCAAATTTAGTATGAGTAAAGATGTGCACCGGAATATCTCACGTCCAAATTTGAAAATGATGTCAGTGCTACCAACTGCTGAAAAAACGCATTAGAAATTTGAGCTCCATGTTGGATATCTTGCAAGGTATGCAAGGGAGCTATTCCAAAATTGGCACACATGCAGATAATACTATTTCAGTTTAATTGCCAGGAGGCCAACAATGACAGTGTTGCCAAAATAATTTTAAGCCTTCTGATAAGTCCAATGTTTAAATGCATATAACTTCTACACTATTAATTGGATTTCAACCAAATTTTGTATGTAATATCTGTACATAAATAGATATGACTGAGCGTATTCCTAAGAGTGAACAGGGCTGACAACTGTTAATAATTGCTCTCTCTATTTTTTTTTTATCCAAATACCAATATATCAGAAAGTATGCAAGCTGACAGTTTTAAACTATGCACACGTCTATTCTAACATTTTAGATTAATTTGGAGAAACTTATATACGTCAGTTCTACCAACATGATTCTAAGCCTGCTGATAGGACCAATTTTTAGATACATGTAACTTCTAAACTGTCAGTTGGATTTCAACCAAATTTCTTATGTGCTATGTGTAATATAACAGATACGACTATAAGTATTCTTATGAGCAATTAGGGCTGCCAACTGTTAATAAATGGTGTCTATATTTTTTACCCTAATATCAATATATCAGAAAGTATGCAAGCCAACAGGTCTATACTTTGCATACGTATAGCACCTGACATTCTAGATTAATTTGGAGTAATTAATACAAGGCAGTGCTGCCAACATGATTCTATGCCTGCTGATAGCTCCAATTTTAAAATACATGTAACTCTATACTAACAAATGGATTTCATCCAAAATTGGCACAACAAGATATCATAATATTTCAGATTATTTCTGACCAGAACACGCATGGCATTTTTGGCAACATGCTTTTACGCGTGCTGATAGATCCAGTGATTAACTGCATGTAACGCCCATTGGACTTCAACCAAATTTTGTATTCTGTACTTTAAGAGATGGAACTAAGAATATACTCAGTCACCAGGACTGCCAACTGTAGTGCTCTATTAGGCTACATTATACCAGGTATATTTTGATCTAATTAGATATTTCGATATTACCAACTTAATTTTGTCATTATTCTAGATAGGTTCATATACCGTAGAATAATCGTTGGCATGAAAAGCAGGCTGTATAGTTCTTCACGGAACTTCTTGTTGATAAATGAAAATAAGCTAACTAAAAGTCTAGTGCAGCAATAAAAGCCATCTACGATAACCATGAACCAAGCACACTCTCAATAATGATGTTGGGGGGCGTGGTGGCTCAGCGGTCTAGCTGTATGCCTCTCACCAAGGCGGTCCGGTTTGGATTCCCGGTCAATGCATGCGAGTTTTTCGATGTGAAATGCCATGTCCTGTGGTTCGGATTCCTCGTAAAAAGGAGGTCCCGTGGCTCATGATCTCAAGATTAACGGTCACGTTTCCTTCCTTTTTTTTCTCAATAATGACAGCCATGTCTCTGTTTCACGCCAAGCTTGTGCCAATAGTAACGTAATGTCTACACCTCTCATGGAAATAGTTAACAGTAACAGACTTGAAAGCAATAGAAGGGGTCAAATCCAGATACCTAAAATTCCTCTCAGCACGCCGGAAGGCGGAGGTAGATTTCACCGGGCAGACTAGAGGATAGGCTAAAATAGGCGAAATATGCAGGTTTTCGTAGGTGGATCAGACCTCATTTATTGCGAGAATGTGTTTTACTATTGGAGGTTAATTAACCTTTTTTTCGTCTTTCTATGCATATTTTTAACATTTTGTTCTCTTATGGGGATGGTAACATTCTTGTCATATTTGGAGTTCATTTTTATACTTTTGATCACAACGTCCTTATGCAAGGTTTGGAACTGATGTGTAACTATCTAACAGTCTGTTACTTCTTCACGCAAAATTTTATCTCCCGCAGAGATGTTGGTTGGTTCCTCAGTTTAGGGGCTGCGACAACGTGGTCATGTAACCCCGTGTACATTGGGTGTGTGTAGAATCTGTCTGATAAACGGTGTTAATTGTGATGACTGTATTAGTCTCTAATTAAGTTAAGGTCTACAGAAGGTCAATTTTAAGTAGTAGTACCTAATTTCGTACCAAATACTACCGTCAACGACACCTACTGTGAACTTGCCTGCTAGATTCCACCGCAACCAGCAACTTGCAATGAACGTTGGAACTTCCCCTCCGAAGGAAAGCATGCTGAGGGATTTTTAGCGCTCTTAGAAAATCCGACGACTTTGGCCGATTTTGAACCAGCGACCTTGGGCATAGAAGTTCAGCATGCTACCAGTTAGCCGCTTCCCACATAGTCAGATGGAACAAGAAGTTCCGTGCCGAACTAAAGAGCCTACTTTTCTTAAAATTAAGATTCATGCCAATGATTAATCTACAGTATATGAACCTATCTAGAATAATGACGAAATTAAGTTGGTAATATCGGAATGTCTTAATTAGTTCCAAATACTGTATACTAGGCATACTGTAGCCTAATACAGCAATACAGTTGGCAGCCCTGGTGACTGAATATATTCTTAATTCCATCTCTTAAGGTACTGTACCCGATACCCAGTTTAGGCTATCGGCTACGCCAGCAGACATTAAGCCGTAGTTGAGGTTTTGGGAAGAGTTAGGAAAAGATAGCGCACAGATCGAGTCAAGAGGAATGTCAAGATGACGTAGTAGGTCTTGGATCAAGGAGGCACTGACGTCTGTAAGAAGATGGAATTATGGATAGAATTATGAAGCTTTATTAAGAGATGTATGGAATATGGTATTTAAACATCTTAGAAGAGGATATATAACATGCATTATATGTGGAAATAATTTTAAGGAAGTTAGATAACCCTTAAGTTATTTTATAATTTAATAGCCGAGATGATGAGTGTTCGAGAGTATAATTGTGACGCGAGAGCATAGTGGTGGGGTGAACGCCACGTGTCTGCGCCAAGCAGATAAGGAAGAAGACAGTGCGGACACATTCAGTGGAGCTCTGTCAGCCGAGCAAGCAGGGTCGAGCTCAGTAGCGCAAGCCAAACGCATGGTGAAGGTCGCGTAGCGATCCGAAACTGTCACGGCAAAGTGTAGGCGACAGTTTCAACATCGCCGAGCAGCGAACGACAAGCAGGTCATTGATCCAGGCGGCCTTGCCGAGCAAGCAATCATAGACGGCCGGGATATGTTAGGACAGCATTGCAAGTAGTTGGAGACTTTATTCTAAGCTGCATTTCAACGCAGTCTGAACACAGTTTTTCTGAATAACATTACGACTATGCTTTTCATAACGCATTCCAAGTAACTTTAACAATTTCAAGCAAACGGAATGTCGTAAGCATATGCACTGATGAACATTAGCTCGTGCATTAATGCATTTATTTCTTATGCAGTTCGATAAATTACCAAATATGAACACAACTAGAGGATGTTTCGTAAACTTAGACACTCTCATGTAAAATTTTATTTTACGAAAGTGAGACTTATCAGTTATTGGAGATTGAACTTTCGACACTCAAACTGAACATTTAATGGAACAGTGGCGTAACGTAGAAGAGGAATAGGGGGTCCGCTGTTTCCATGAAATTTTTCGAGAGGATTTGGACAATATCCGCTATGGATAATCAGAAGTTCATCATGTCAGAGTAAACGCAGACAGAGACACGATGGCACCGCAGAGCGATGGATTCGATTCCTGACGAGAAGAGGTCCACCAGCTGATTCACTTGGGATTTCGAATGCAATCGTCATTTCATGGATGGAATGATATTCACGCCGATCTTTCGAGAAATTCATTATATAGGGAAAATCGACGATCTTGGAAATTTAATAACAGCTGATTATGAAAAGGTACTGTAAGAGTTATAACTACCTGATACGATTATTTTCATGAATACTGGGCACACATGTATATTTTTCTAATAGGAGTGATACGATTATTTAGACATGGTTTGACTTTATATGCTTCGAAATTTGGCTAGAATATGGCGTGACCTTATGATATGGCAGGCATCATTATATGAAATTCTCACCATTGGTTGGCTTTATTAAGCAGATGTTTGGTCTTTTAGACATTTTTCCAGCAAGGATATTCTTCATGAATAGTTTTTTTTGTGTAACGAGTATTTCGAACTCGTGATCTGCAATTGATTATCTAAAATTACTTCGTCAGTTCATTGCATACTAGCGAGTGTGTATTATTCATCAGTAGGGATTTTTGCCATTGGATTGTTTGGAGATATTAAGAAGTTATTCACTTTAGTGAATAAATATCGCTTTTATATGACAACTAGAAACTTGTTGATTCCTATCTGGTACATTCACTCATATAGTCTACGAGATGGGGTCTTTCGTATTTATACGATTGTATGGTGGCTACTCATCTTACCCATCGTTTAGGGCACTATCATCTTAGTCGACGGGGCGAGGTCTTTCGTATTTATACGACTGTACGGTGGTTACTCATCTTACTTGCCATAGAGGGACTCATTTTTATCATCTGAGAGTACATGAGATTGTAAGTGAATCAAACAAGGAACTACTAGTCACATATCAGTCGAAATTTTGTTAAATAAAGTAACGATAAATGTCAGCAGGGTTACGTTTAGTAATTCTTGTTTGCCAATCCAATATTTTGTTGCTATACTCTTTTGAGAGTAATTTCAGTTTAACAGCTGGTACAGCTGATGCTTTTGATGATTTTTATAATTGTGTTTGATACCTTTGAGAAGGAGTTAAATTAATTAAATCTTGTAAGATGAATCATTAATGGTCAGATTTATTTTAAGGCAGATCAGTATTGCAGATTTTGATATGAGAGATTATAGCACATTGGTGTTTTTCTGTGATGTGAGTTATGAGAATTGTAAGAGAATTTATGCTATTTGAAAGCAGATCTTGAATTCCTAAGGTGAAATATTTTTCCAATTGTTTAAGAAGTTGTCTAGATGTGATCAGAGTAATTACAGTTATTGGAGATTGTGTGCGTTGATAATTTGAAGCCAGTTATATATTTTTGTAATCATGCAACATGGTTAAGTGAAGTTTGTGATAGGCATTTTGTGGAAGTTGCCACGTGATAGTAGCAATGTTGCTAATGTATTTTGAAGCAGACATGAGGTCGTCGTACCCAGTCTAGCGTAATTGTTGAGATTCATGCTGTATGTGCTGAATATTTGTGGAGTTTTTGGGGAATAACTGTTGTATTCAAATGTGATATTTGAAGAATTGAGGGAATATAATGTCGTTGTGGATAGTTAAATCCAACGTGATGTCGTGAAGGCAATAATATTTTTTGGCATGATAAATTAAATACGAGATATAACTTGGAAGTAATAAAACTGTAAGACAACGTTCTATAAACCATATTAAACAATTTGTTAGGAAATTAAACAAATTAATAAAGTTGATAATACAAGATTTTCTGAGAATAATAATTAATGAAATAATATTCTGAGATTTAAGCATATTAATGATCTGACCTAATGAAATAAAAATCAGAATGACTAGATGAAATAATGAAAATCTAAATAACCAGAAGAATAAAATTTAAATAATTTGATAAATTAAATTTTGGAATAAATCGATGAATTAAATAGATGGATGAATTAAAGATTGAATAAATAAACTGATTGAAATAAATTAATAGACGATTGTAATGATGATGAATAACTGAATTAGAAGGTGATAATTAATTAAAGAAGCTGATGATTAATGAATTTATATGGGTTTAGATAAATTTAATTGAGATATAATTTGAAGGAATTGCAACTTGAATTGAGGATTTAAATGATGTAATGGTGATGAATTAATGATTCTGACAGGAATATGTAGAATTTTGAGATGAGAATTAATGTGAGGAATGTTTAATTTTGATGATGATAATAACGATGACCAATGAGCCGTGAATTTTCTGTAATTCACGAACAAGCGATTTGTAATGACAATGTAAATAGTGTAAATTAATTATTCGATGTTTAGGAGCATTTGACTAACATGTTCAACATTTAAATTATGCCATGCAAGCCATAAAATACTTGATATTTAATATATGTGATTATAATATGTGTATGTTTAGACAGATTAATAACTTTTTCAAATCCACATTGATGATGTTAAATTAAAGAGAAATTAGGTCTCAGGTTTCACAAATGTCAGTGACGAAAGACATAGTGCTACAGTGATCCTGAGAACCCAAGAGAACTTTAGAGATTTTTCTGTACTATGTGGATGAAATATTTTGATTAGAAAAGAGATGGTTCGATTTTTGGACAATGACAATTTAACGTTGGCATTCGACCATACTCTCAGGTAGGAGGTATATTTAAAATGTCTGTCTGACTATCAAAGTAAAATAAATTTGTTTTTATCTTAGTTGTGATCTGATGATGGTGTGATGTTCCTTTTTCTTTCCTTGTCGTGAGTAAGGCTTAACCGGAAAGGAAGTGGTTTGCTAGGAGTTCAGTTGAAGGCGCCCATTTATATTTGCATTATTTCTATTAAACTTAAGCCCGTAACGACCCTAGAGATACTTTGTCTCGTGTTACCCACTGCTTTTTCGATAACTCAGCTGAATTTCCGACACATTCCTTATTTGACTAGAGGTTCATTTAACTCCGCTCTGTCCTGGAACTCCAGGAATGCGATGTTATAGCAGATGGGTCATCGCATCCCCAGGACGAACGGGTACAGTACAGAATACAATATGTGGTTGAAGTCCAAAGGACGTTACATGGAGTTATACATTGTATCTATCAGCACACGTAAAAGCACGTTGGCAACAATGTCATGGGTATGCTGGTCAGAAATAATCGGAAATATTATGATATCTTTTAGTGCCAATTTTGGATGAAATCCATTTTTTAGTATAGAAGTTATGTGAATTTTAAAATTGGAGCTATTATCAGGCATAGAATCATGTTGGCATCACTGACTTATATTAATTACTCCAAATTAATCTAGAATGTCAGGTGCTATACGTATGCAAAATATAGACCTGTTGGTTTGCATTCATTATGATATATTGATATTAGGGTAAAAAATATAGACACAATTTATTAACAGTTGGCAGCCCTAATTGCTCATAAGAATACTTATAGTCATATCTGTTATATTACACATAGCACATACGAAATTTGGTTGAAATCCAACTGACAGTATAGAAGTTACATGTATTTAAAAATTGGTCCCATCAGCAGGCTTAGAATCATGTAGGTAGAACTGACGTATATAAGATACTCCAAATTAATGTAAAATGTCAGAATATACGTGTGCATAGTTTAAAGCTGTCCGCTTGCATACTTTCTGATATATTGGTATTTGGACAAAAAGTCGAGAGAGCAATTATTAATAGTTGGCAGCCCTGGTGGCTCTTAAGAATACGCTCAGTCGTACCTGCGTATGTGCATATATTACATACATAATTGGGTTGAAATCCAATTGATAGTGTAGAAGTTATGTGCATTTAAAAAATGGACATATCAGAAGGCTTAAAATTATTTTGGCAACACTTTCATGTATGGCCTCCTGGAAATTAAACTGAAATAGTATTATCTACATGTGTGCCAATTTTGGAATTGCTCCTATGTATGCCTTCCATGATATCCAACATGGAGCTCAAATTTCTAATGCATTTTTTTAGCAGTTGGTAGCACTGACATCTTTTTCAAATATGGGCTTGAGATATTCCGGTATACATCTTTACTCATACTAAATTTGGTTTCGATTGCTGCAGCCGTTTAGGAGTTGATAGGGGTGGGGGGGACACAAACACACACAGCCTGCCAGACAGAAGGACAGATAGACAGACACATTTTCCCGGATCGATCTCATAAGTCGAGTTTTTCCTCATTTTTGCAAAGTGTGAAAAGTAGGCTAAAATGAATGTGATCTCGTCAATGGCGTTGTCTTGACAACCTCTGATTGCTCATCCCTCATCAATTTAGAAGCGTTGTCATGGTAAACTCTGATGGCACTTGGCATTTTCTTTAATTCCGAAATGGTTTTTCTCATCCCTTGGCGTAATGGTGGGTCATATCAAAATTTCTTTCAGACAAAAGTTTTAGGTAAATATTAGGGGAATATTTTCCATTTTATACGGTTTTGATATTGTGCCTATTAAGAGAGATATGATTAATGTTTACCGAAAAACCCACTTTTTTCCACCCCTTTGGTCAATGGTTGGTGCTATCAAAAACCTTACTTGACATAAATTTTTGGCACTTATCCGACACATATTATGAACTTTGAATGGATTCTATATTTCATGTATTAAGAGAGTTATAGCGATATTTCACTTTTTCTCAAAAAGCCCGCCATTTTCACCCCCTTTGACCGATTTTACCCGTTAACGAACTCGACCGAGAATTTAATGGGATACTTATTATGTAAAAATTCAAAGTGATTGGGGCAAAATTACGGCAGTTATCGTGTCCACAAGAAACTGATATACATATATACATATACATATATATATATATATATATATATATACTGTACCCGATACCTAGTTGAGGATATCGGCTACGCCAGTTGACATCGAGCCGTAGTTGAGAATTATGGGAAAAGTAGAAAAGATAGCGCTCAGATCGAGTCGATAAGAATGTTAGGAAATGACGTAGGAGGCCAAGGATGAAGGTGGCACTACCAGTCAAGCAGATGGAATTATGGGAGGAATATTGAAGTATTATCAAGATCTATATGGAACTTAATATTATATCATCTCAGAAGAGAAGAAATATCAAGAAATCTTTATGGTGATAACTTGAAGAAAGGCAGATAACTCCTTAAGTTATGGTATAACTTAATTGCCGAGATGATGGTGGTCGAGATTATACTTGTGACGTATGACCGCAGAAGGTAGGGGAACGTCACGTGACAGCGCCGAGTAGGAGCTCATCATCACGCAGTCTGAAGAGAGCAGTAGTAGTTCAGCCAGCAGAGCCAAGTACAGCACATGGTGCGCGGAGAAAACGATAGTAGTAGTCCAGCCTGTCGAGCTGTGTACAGCACTTGGTGCGCGGAGAAAACGACAGTATTAGTTCATCAAGCGGGGCTTATAGCAGCATACGCTGGGAGAACGAAATTAGGTCAGTCAGTCAAGACAAGAGAAGCACGGTAGGCAGCGCGAGGAGTGGTTATCGAGGCAAGCTATACAGGCCGTGAAAGCGAATGGAGAGCCGGTGTTCGGACAGTTGTATTTCCAACATCGTGGTTACAGTTATGCGAAACAGCAATGCTTTTCAAATGTTGCAGTTCGTTAAAGTAATAAGCAGCATTGTAACAGAATTGAGAACATTATTTCAAGCCGCATTCGTAATACAGGACAGCACAGCGAAGCGATATGACGAGGCCAGTTTTGAGCGTCGATCATTCGAGAACAGTGAGGTAGAGCAGGGCGTGCTGGTTCCGACATTTTATAAGCAGGCGACATGCAAGCAGCTGAACATTATTTCGACATTTTGTTAAAACTTTATAAGTTTGGACTAGTGTTCAACAGTCGAATTGTGCAGGCAGATAGCAATTATATACTGCTATTGTGAACTTTCAAATGGACTTAGATATATTCCAAAGATATTACGGCTTATCAAATAATGCATTTCATACCGGAATATTTAAAGCGACCATGGGGTCAAGCCAACATTAATGCTTTTAGGCAAATGAACAGTTACGAGTATATGCACTTCATGAACATTGGCACGTGCAGCAATATAGTGGTTTTTCATGAACTATTATGAAATATCAATTGCGAACACAGATACAGGGTGTTTCAGAAATGTATACACTTTTATAAATAATTCATTTTCTGCAAGTGAAATTCAGCCGCTGTGGAGATTAACCTTGTTCATATGCAAACCGAACATTGTATGGGACAGTGGCGTGACATAGTCGAAGAGTATGGGGTACTCTACATTGATGAACTTTTATGGAAGAATTTGGACAATATCCGTGAGGGATAATATGCAGTTCATCATGTCGGAGTAGGCGAATACGGAGACGTGATGGCACCACAGAGCGATGGATTCGGTTCCTGAAGAAGAGGATGTCCAACAGCAGTTGCACTTGGAATATGTAGGCAATCGTTATTTTAGTGGGTGATACGATGTTTCCGTCGATCTTTCGAGAAATTTGTTGCACACACGAGGATAATCGACGATCTTTGAAATATATTAACAGCTGATATAAGAAGGTATTGTAAGACTTATGACATTCCTGATATGATTTTTTCATGAACACTGGGCATACTTGTATATATTTCTAGTAGGAGTTCTACGATTATTTTGACATGGCTTAGACATTATTTGCTCCATTTTGCTAGAATATGGCGTTACCATATGATATGGCAGGCACCATTATACGAAGTTCTCATCATTGGTTGGCTTTATTAAGCAGATGTTTGGTCTTTTTGACACTTTTTCAGTGAGGATAGTTTTTCTTGGATAGTTATTTTTTTGTGACGAGTATTTCAAACTCGTGATCTACAATTGGATTATTTGAATTATTTAGTCAGTTCATTGCATACTAGCGAGTATGTATTATTCATCAGTAGGGATTTTTTCTATTGGATTGTTTGGAGATATTAAGATTTTATTCACTCAAGTGAATGAATATCGCTTTTATGTGACAACTAGAGACTTGTTGATTCCAATCTGGTACATTCAATCATCAGTCTACGAGATGGGGCCTTTCGTTTTATACGATTGCGTGGTGGTACACACCTGACCCATCGTCTAGGGCATTATCATGATAGTCTACGGGGCAGGGCCTTTCGCTTTAGGCGATTGCGTGGTGGTACACACCTGACCTGCCATTGAGGGCCTCATTTTTATCATCCGAGTGTACTTGAGATTGTAAGAGGATTAAACAAGAAACTACTAGTCACATATCAGTCGAATTTTGTTAAATAAATTAAAAATAAATGTCAGCAGGGTTACATTTTGTAATTCTTGTTTGCCAATCCAATATTTTGTTGCTGTACCCTTTTGAGAGTACATTCATTTAACAGCTGATGCTTTTGATACCTTTGATACTTTTTGTGATTGAGGTTGATACCTTTGAGAAGGATTTCAAGTGATTGAATCTTGTAAGATGAATCATTAATGGTCAGATTTATTTTGAGGCAGATCAGTATTACATAATTTTGATGTGAGAGATTATAACACATTGGTGTTTTTCTGTGAAGTGAATTTTGAGAATTTTAAGAGAATTTATGCTCTATTTGAAAGCAGATCTTGAATTGGATTTCGATTACTAAGGTAATATTTTTCCTTATTGTTTAAGAAGTTGTCTAGATGTGAATAGATTAATTACAGTTCTTGGAGATTGTGTGCGTTAATAATTTGAAGCCAGTTATATATTTTTGTAGATCATGCAACGTGATTAAGTGAAGTTTGTGATAGGAATTTTCTGGAAGTTACCAAGTGGAAGTTGCAATATTGCTAATGTATTTTGAGGCAGACATGAGGTTGTCGAACCCAGTCTAGCATAATTTTTGAGATTCATGCTGTGCGCTGAATATTTATGGTGTTACGTGGAATAATTATGGTATTTGATAAAGTGAGAGTATATGATGAAGTTTTGGATAGTGAGATCCAACGTGATTTTGTGAAGGCAATAATATTTTTGGCATGATAATTAAATACGAGATATAACTTGGAAGTGATAAAACTGTAAGACAACGTTCTATAACCCATATTAAACAATTTGATAGGAAATTAAACAAATAAATAATGTTGATAATACAAGATTTTCTGATAATAATAATTAATGAAATAATAATCTGAAGTTTAAGCATATTAATGATCTGACCTAATGAAATAAAAATCTAAATGACTCGATGAAATAAAAATCTAAATAACCAGATGAATAAAATTAAAATAAATTGATAAATTAAATTTTGGAATAAATCAATGAATTAAATAAATGGATGAATTAAAGATTGAATAAAATAAGCTGATTTAAATAAATTAATAGATGATTAAATAGTTGATGAATAACTGAATTAGAAGGTGATAATTAATTAAAGAAGCTGATGATTAATAAATTTAAATGGATTTAAATAAATTTATATGAGAAATATGATTTGAATAATTTGAAGAATTGCAACTTGAATTAATGAATTAAACAATTGATATGGATGATTTAAGATGATTTAATCTGAATGAGATGATGAAATGAGAGTGTGTGAGTAATTAGAGAATATAATGTATTGATGATTATAATATTCATTTAAATGATTTGGTGGTAATAAATTAATTATTCTGACTTGAATATAATGAATTTTGAGATGAGAACTAATGTGAGAGATATTTAATTTTTATATGGTGATGATTATAACCAATGAGTAGTGTATTTTCTGTGATTCACAAACAAGCAATCATTAATGACAGTGTAAATATAGTGTAAATTAATTATTCGATTTCTAGGAGCATTTACTAAGATTTTCAGCCTTTGAATAATGCCATTCAAGCCATAAAATTATTTGATATTTAAATATGTGATTAGAATATATGTGTTTAGACAGATTCATTATTTTTTACATCCACATTCATGATGTTAACTTAAAGAGAAGTTAGGTCTCAGGTATCACGAATGTCAGTGACGCATAGACATAGTGCTACGGTGAACCTGAGAACCCAAGTGAACTTTAGAAAATTTTCATATTTTATGTGGATGAAGTACACTTTGAATAGAATAGAGATGGTTCGATTTTCAGGACAATGACAATTTAACGTTGGCATTCGACCATACTCTTAGGTAGGATGTGTGTTTAATATTTCTGTTTGACTATCAAAGTTTGAATAAATTTGTTTTTATCTTAGTTGTGATCTGATGATGATGTGATTTTCCTATTTCTTTCCTTGTCTTAATTAAGGCTTAACCAGGAAGGATGTGGTTTGCTAGGGATTCAGTTGGTGGCGCCCATTTCTATTTGTATTTTTTTATTAATTTAAACCCGTAACGACCCTGGAGATACTTTATCTCGTGTTACCCTCTGCTTTTGTGATATTTCAACTGAATTTCCGACACATTCCTTATTTGACTTCATGTTCATTTAACTCCGCTCTGTCCTGGAAATCCAGGAATGCGATGTAATAGCAGATGGTTCATCGCATCCCTCGGGCGAACGGGTACAATACATACATACATACATACATAAATTATATATAAACTTTTGAACTGACGATGGTTTTGGGGTCTGCGGGATGTGAAACGCGAAGATATGTCGAAATTTTCCGGAAGTCGAAACATGGGACCCATTTCAATAGTTAGCTTTCTAATGAAATCTACCTAAAAAGGATACTAGGCATAGCAAAAACCTCATATTCTAGATTGGCTTATGAACTAGCACGTCAACCATTCCTGATAGCAGACTTGAGAGAGCGACTTCTGTTGCCAGCCACAAAATCAGAACAGGATCTCCTCAGGATACGGAAAGGGAAGGCGGAAGAGAGATTTCTATGCAACAGACGCGATGTGTAATAGAAACTGGACGGGACCAAACTGTTTAATGAGGAGCGAAATAAATCGATTAGCAGTGCATGGCTTCCATCATAAGATGTGTAGGAAGATCAATTTTCACGAGTCGGATGAGCAGTGTGTATGTAACCATTGTGGAAAAAAAATGTGAACGGTACCACTTCTATTGAAATAGCATACAGGGATAGGAGGGTGATATACAATCTATACAGAAACCAGACAGCAGTCATTAGAGCTGAAGGACATGAGAGAGAAGCTGGTATTCAGAATACATGATGAAAATTAATAAATGTAAATCAAAAATACTGAAATGTAGCCGAAATAAATCAGAAACCTCTATGGACAACAAATTGGCAGGTGAAAAGCTGAAGGAAGTAGGAGACTTCGTTTACTTAGGAAGCAAAATAACCAGTGATGGAAGAAGCAAAGAGGATATAAAAAGTAGGTTAGCTGGAAGCTGTTGACATCGAATATAGATTTATGTATTAGGAAGTCATTTTTGAAAGCCTTTGTCTGGAGCGAAGCGCTCTATGGAAGTAAAACTTGAACTATTGGTGCAGCAGAAAAGGGGAGAATTGAAGCATTTGAAATGTGGTGTTATAGGAGAATGATGAAGATCAGATGGGTAGATAGGGTTACAAACGAAGAGGTATTAAGACGAGTGGGATAGGAGAGATGACTCTGGCGACTGCTAAAATGAAGAGAAGAGGTAGGTTAGTAAGACACATACTGAGACACCCAGGAATAGCAAGCTTAGTTATGGAAGGAAGGGTTGAAGACAAGAACTGCAGGGTTAGACCAAGGTTAGAATATGTTAAACAGATTGCCTCGGATGCAGTGGCGGATCCAGAGGGGGGCACCAGGGGCAAGTGCCCCCTCCGAGAAACCAGTTGTCTGCTACATTGATATTGCCGATAAAAATGATTGTCTCTCCAAACTGCAGTGCAAGTAAAATCTTTGCTGTATTGCCTGCATTCATGAATGTGGTCAATGCTTGTTATCATATAGTATGTAATGGTAACACTGTTAATATAATCGCTACATCGACAGTGTTGAAAGTGCAGAGAGATCTTTTAGTAGCCTGCAACTTGTCAAATCATAGCTACGAATGCGAATGACAGAGGAAAGGTTGAATGGCTTGTGTCTGTAATTTGTTCACAGTGATATAAATGTTGACGTTTAAAAAGTTCTAGAACGTTTCTCTAAAGGGAGTAAACGAATGATCGCCTGGATTTTATTTTTTTAATAGGCATGTATTTTGCCTAGGATAGTCACCAAATAGAATCCCAATCAGTATTCAATACAATTGTTCTTTGTATTTATATCTATGTGACTAGTAGTGACTCAGTGACTGACAATGTTGGTACTATGTACAATTGTTCATATGTTGTAACATTTGTGTAGTAGACTTGTATACTGTCTTCAGATAGTCACTATGATTGCAAATGTTTTTAATACATATTTGACTGTAAAATGTGCATTAAAATGTGGAAATGTTCATATTCTGTAGAATTGAAGAGTTTTTTTTTACATAATGACAATGACTTGAAACTGAAACAATTAAACCATTTTAATATAATGAATTTCTTGTAGAATTATAAAATCTGGTGGTTGGGTGTTATGTGTAGTGTGTGTAGATTAAATACAAATTTAATAAGTTTTACATATTTTCTGTAGCTACTCTGATATCCTAGAGTGCCCCCTCCGAGGTGAACCTCTGGATCCGCCACTGCTCGGATGAAGGGTGTGGTAGCTATGTAGATATGAAACGATTAGCTCAAGACAGGGAGGTATCGAGAGCTGCACCAAACAAGTCAAAAGACTGAAGACTCAAACAACAACCACTTCGTAATATGCCTGAAGAGAACTATGACGCTAAGTGATTTCAGTAAATTACAGATCTTTCTTGTTTTCACATCAATGTTTGAATTCTATGGCCTTTCGGCTGAATTATATTCTTCTTCTTCTCCTTCCTTCGTTACGGCCAACTGACGACCACGTCATGTCAACTGTTTCTTCTGAATTTTAATGTTGGCCCAGTACTCCTTCATTCGCAATCGATGTTGCACCTTTCTCTCTGTTGTCCACGCCTTCCCGGTTTTTAGTTTTGGCTAAATTTGAAAACTCCGATGTTTTTGAAGTTTTACCCTAAGTGGACCACGCTCCTGGATATCTTCACATGTTATCCCAGTCTCCAACAGATCTTTCTCTACTTCACTGAACCAGGCCCCCTTTGTCTTTTACTCATGGAGAAAAGCCAAAATTCGGTTGGAAGTATATTATTATTATTATTATTATTATTATTATTATTATTATTATTATTATTTTTATTATTATTATTATTGTTATTAAAGATACGTTTTACTTCGTTTTGAGACAATCTAATAAAAATATTCCATTTGGTTTTCATGTACCGTATCTTTTCTTTGAAATATTGCAGAACTGAGGTGAGTATTCTTTCCTGCACTGAGACTAACAATATATCACAATAACATTACTGGATGTTTTAGTCACTTAAGAATATTATGTTTCAGTTTAAGAAAGCGCATTAATTGACTAAATATCTGGTATTTGACCACACGAAGCACATGTCGCAATTTCCTAATCAAATAAAAGTGGGGGATTTAAGTTGAACACATTTTGATGAAAACCAAGATTCACTCACTAAATCAAGACACAACTTGTAGCGTGCTTTACTAATCACTATATGTTATTGTGGCCATTGTACAATTATTTACTCAACTCTTGCGCAGCAGCTGCTAAGTCCACAGTTCACAGTCTCTCTCGGGGATGTTCCGCGGTGCAACTCCCACCGGGTCCCGCTCGCAGTCGCCATGTATGTACTTTCGTGTCGCGCCGAACTAAGGGCCTTCAGCACTGTCCGAACACACTCACACACATACAGGGTCATTAGGCCTATATATGTGCGCGCGAATAAACACGGCAAGCTAAGCCGGCTAGGACTGGCGCAGATCGCCGGCGCATGTACGTGGTTCAGCCGGTGGTGGTGCGCTTCGCTGACTCATATTGTTAGTTCACACGTATTGTCATTCATATGGACGTGTATCTGCAAAGCATAGACATTAGTGTTGAACGTTTAGTGAGTGTTGTGATTACTGTGATTGTTGGTCATGCCTAGACACCAATTCATATTGCGCGAACGTGTGTATCCATAATTCACATATGAAAAGCCGAAAGTCTTGTTCCGATGTAAGACGAGAATTTCGAATCAAGTTTACAGGAAGACCTGTGCATAATGCCAGTACAAATTAGGAGGCTCGCTAAACGATTGAAGGAAACAGGCTCCGCAAATAATAAAAGAATTGTCAGACATTCTTTCATCAGAAGATATCAGGTGTGTGTTACAAGAGAGGGAGGACATTTTCAGCATCGCCTATGAGCACTGTAAGTACACATTATTGGACATGTTTGGTAAAAGTGTGAAAGAGCGCGCCACCACCGGCTGAACCAGGTACGTGTGCCCGTGATCTGCGCCAGTCACAGCCGGCTTAGCTTGCCATGTTTACTCGCACGCACATACGTAGGTATATAATGACCCTGTATCTCCGTGGCACAACACCCGCTCACACAAGCGTACTACTGTAGTCATAGCTTCCCTTCTCCGCTGCATATCGTCCATGAAACGGCAATATGTCGTAACCCTCAATATGAGCGAAATTGACTTTTTACCATTATCAGGCTTGTGAGTTATGTTTCCACCTTCAGTAAAAATTGCATATCCCCCGATAAATATTTCTGATGTTTTCAATGAGTAGCAAAATGTCGTATCCCACACTGTTCGGGTTATGAAATTTTGCTTTCAGCATAATCTTGTACGTAGACGCAATGGTATAATATTGTATCCCGCAGATGTGAGGGTTACGACAAATTGCAGATAGTCATTTTGTTTGTTTACTTAGATATTTTGTAGTAAGCCGTTCGCATGGGCACTCAGGGAATTGGAAGAACCTAGGGAAGGTCAAAATTCTGCTACAGACACCAACCAACATTTCTGTCATAACAGCTAACCCAGATGCTTCATATATGCCCTTTGATGCAGAATGTCACTCTTCACCACGTATTACTTCTCTAAGGCAAAAGAGGGGTAGCCTAATTGTAAGTGCTGGAGTAGAGATTTAAATAAAAGGAAGCGCATGTAAGGGAAGAAAATAAAGTTGTACAGGACCAACCCAGAAATGAAAGAAAGTTAGGAGATAGATGCAACTGTGAATCATGTAGGAAATATGCAGAACAAAAATGTGATGACATTTTTGAGGAGGAGCGAAATTATATATTTCAAGAATTTTGGTCAATAATGTCATGGGAGCAGCGAAAGGTATTTGTCGCAAAAAATGTTAAGAAAGTAATACCAAAGCGGTGATACACATCTGAAGAAGAATGTCGGAGAAGTGTTACCTTCCTTTATTATTTGAAATGAAAGAATGGTACTCGGGAACCTGTCTGCAAGAAGATGTTCCTCCCTACATTGGGGTTAGGACAACAGTCTGTGAGAGATTGGGAGAGTAGAAATTCAGCAGGAATGTATTGTACAGGCCCCCAGGGGGCTGCACCCCCTGAAGCCACCCTCCATCATCTATTAAAACCACCCCTAACTGGCAAACATCATAAGTCCAGAACAGAACCTTTTACACAGCAAGGGCGGCTGCCCAGCTTGGGAAGCCTGCCAACCACTTGCATCACACTCACAAACACCTACACAATAGCTAACTAGGGCACCTACATCGATGGAATGTCGACGAAGCAACGCCAGAACCTATAAGAAGGAAGGCCTTAATGAGGACAGGCTCTCTCTATTATCAGTCATACAGTGTGTGTAGCCGGAGGCCCTAGTACAAGCTGCTATCATCAGGTGAGTCAGCAAGTGTTCAGATTTCCTATACTTTGTAAAACCTACCCACAAACTTGTACACATAACTTGCATTATTATTCACGTCCCCCTAAAAGGGACATACAATTTCACACTCACTGACCAATAAATACTTGGTCAGTAACCTACACAGTGCATTCGTAATTACACGCCTCTTTACATCCTAATCCCCTTCCTGACCCTCGTCACGAGTAAGCGTGACAACAGTAGCCGGTAATCGCCTACTCAGGCTCTATTGTGTCTCTCACACGCGACCGCTGGCAGCAAGCCGCCGGCCTAGCTGACATAAGCAGGTCTGTTATATAATTCCTTTCGACCAGCTGGGAGTCCAGTACATTAACCTGGCTCAGAAGATCATCCCCTAAGCGACACTTACGTCTTCATAGGAGCACCCCTATCATTTAAACATCATACAACACTCTACACTGGTGAGCTTACCCAGCTACGGGAAGCTGCCCTCTCTAGGAATCACCTTCCAAATTAGTACAATAACACATATGTTTTAGACCTAACTACCCCCAACTAAGGGATCTAAAACAGTATGCTTCAGATGAAGTCATATACTGTCACCGCTGCTCACAGCTCTCAGCCATTGTTGACTCAACTGAACTCGACTAAGCTGTCAACTCCCAAGTGAACTCTTAACATAACTTCTCAGTTAAGACTCTGTCCTTCATTTCGCAGGCTCCTTTATACCTGTTAGCGGCCTCTCCTGCATTTTATGACCTACCCCGGAGTATTGCGCGATGAACTGTGAGGAACTGTATCGACTGTGTTTGCCGCAACATTTTCTTAAAGCCGAATAATCTTGGCGCTGCTCCTCACTGTCCTTCAGTGATTCACCGGGCTTTCGTTTGCGAGGACAGTCCTGCGGCTAGCAAGAGGGGCGCGGCACGAGGAACTCGGACTGCCAACTGATAAATCAGTTGCCCAACAAATCAAAACAGATCGTGATAAACATTCACAATCATATATTTTTAACTGTAATGTTTTAGTTCAACATCCTTATTATCATAGGTTGTTTCTTTTGTACAGACTCTTAATCACTTCAATTTAATCCGTCTTCTTCTTGTTATTATTCTTCCATGAACGACATGATACAGGTAATTCCTTCCACTCCCCAGCTGCTTGTACGTTATGTCCAACAGTTTAGTCCTGACTCCAAACGAAGGACCAATCTGTACCTCATTTTGACCCAAAAGTGGAGCAGCCTGTATCTTTCATTAAGCTATACAATACTGACAGTAGAAACTTCGTATAATGTTGATGAGATTTCTTGTCACCAATCAACCGAAAAAAAATCCAAGAACAAATATTACAGCTTGCGAACATTTTCTTTACTCACTTTTGGAACGTTATATGAAAGAAAGAAGGACACTTTTCTCAAAATAAACTATGTTCGATCTCTAAGGTGTTTGGTATTGCATGCGCTAAAACGTTTGGCAAGGAGGCAAAAACATAGAAACAGAAACAAGTTTAAATGTTTTTTAAAAGATACTAAAACATAAATTTAGAACAATTTATCTTCCACAATGAGAATTTATTTTATACGCTAAAATACTTCTCCTCCACAAAGCAGGTGGTATTTAAATGGAGGATATTTGGGTTGGTCGCTTTGTAGTTTACACGGATAATATCAAGGTACACTTTCCTTAAAACTGATAAATAGACTGAAAATTTACAGCACGTGCCATGTTCTAAGCATAATGTCGATTTATGACGTAGCTACTGATTACATATGAGAATTTTATGAAAGCGTACTGAAACCCATAAAACCTATTTGCATGTTATACACTTATCAATTGTGGTCATAAGCTTCATGCTCTTGACTAAATATATAACATGCAAGGTTGGAAAGAATTAGGATGTAATTTACCAAAACAATTTTACTCAATATTAACATTTTCATAACCTGTGTAATTACACTTTAGGCTACTTAATATTCACTATCCATTAAGGAGAATATTGATTTAATAATAAAACATATTTGTTTTACTCGGTGCAGATTACTTCCATGTTTACTCCATTAAGACGACTATCACCACCACCGGGAACATACCTGTTGCTCCTATTTTGAGACTATTGTTTTACACCCTGACCAAAACATGTCTGTTGTAGTGCTGTATGCCGTTTACTGCATACAGTTGGAGAATTAAATAGATATAAATTCATCTTTAATTATTTTCAGAAACAGTATGAATCTTCTTTGCAACTCTTGGTAGCGGCAAGATCCCCACGTGCTAATTAAGTGGGCACCTTAGCTGTACAGTCAAGTAGGCAAAGCAACGGCGCGATTTACCACATGACGTCATGTTTCTTAAACCAATAAGATACAAGCTACATCGATGTCCTTATTTTCTACTGCGATGGAAATAAATTATTTTTGTCATCGCGCAAGACATGCATGTAAGCAGCGAAGATGAATAGCAGCATGGTTCTTCAAAATGCACGGTTCATTTTTCTTCTTTTACGGTAGGATACTTTAATTTCTTTTCACTTTTTCTATTGATATATTTTTAGTTTTACATTTATGAAAGTGACAAAACAACTATTCTCCTAGCAAAGTTGATAGATTGAACTCCTCACAGCCTGGGCGGGAATCGAGAACGAGACACTTCGCTCTAATGCCTAGCTTGCTAACCAATTAGCCATATGGTCAAATTAACCTGCATGTTTTTATTACAAGGGGGTAACATTGAGGTAGTGATGTATCTCATTTATTTATTTATTTATTTATTTATTTATATTTGCAGAAAGCAGTATCTGATGACAAGGGAACTTGTATGTGCAATGGATACAAACCGCTGGAAGAACGTGACAGCTTTGGATTTCGTAATTGACATTATTGAACAGGTTCGTATAGGAGAGTGCGAAGCGTATCCTTTGCAATACATTTAAGGTATAAGCCTATGTTCTTGCATCTAACAAGTCATTGCTTTTTTTTAATGCAGAACTCACCCAATATAGAAGAGTCTCTTGGAAATTTGGTGTGGCAAAGTGGAATCGGTAAGAGATATTATGAATCTGAATTCTTTCGACCTCTACTCACGGAAGATGGGCTGTGTTTTTCATCTAATATGTTACCTGGTGGTGATCTCTTCCCATCAGAAACGTAAGTACAGTTTCCCTGTATCATGGATCAGGAGTCTTAAATTGAAGTTCTTAAATTATTATTTATTCGACAAGTACTCCAATCTCTGACTCTAGCATGCTGATCATTTCTCCACGGCGGGCAGCACAAAGCCATGACGCAATCTCAACTTTACTGTAGTTATGGTTTTAATCTTATTTGTTTATTTACCTTACGTCCATAACAGGATATATCACTCAATTTACAATAGATGGTACAATATCATTCGATTTTTATAGCTGGTGTTAATATACTACAAATAAAAGCAAATATTAACATGAAACGGAACAATACATATTTTACAAACATATAAAATCAATGTACATTAGTTGCAACTTTTGTTTGGTTCCTCAGTTTAGAGGCTGCGACAACGCGGTCATGTAGCCCCGTGTACTTTGGGTGTGTGTAGAATCTGTCTGATAACCGGCGTTAATTGAAATGACTAGGGCCCGGATGTTCATGACATGTCATCTTTTTAGAGAAATGTCTAAAACAATGCTGAATTACATAGAAACTCCGGACGGGCCACACCGTCTTCAAATATGTCTTTTTTTTGTATCTTTTTGCATTTTTTTGGCTATTTTCCATTTTAAGAGCATTTTTAAAAGTTTGGTAGATTTTTTGGTCTTCTTCTTCTTCTTCTTCTTTTCGTTTGGGCCTACTGAGGACCACGGGGCTCGTTTTGACTTCTTGTAAGGAATTTATGTTTTTTCTTAGCCCAGGCAGCTTTCATCTTCTGGCTGTGTGTCTGCTTTCTTTCCTGTGTCCACTTCGGTCTGGTAGTCCCTGTACTCTTCCTGCTGGTGAGAGAAACTGAAAAGACACCATGTTAAATCATCTGTCGGAATTGTGATCGATCCTGTATGTTTTTTGATGAAATTCCAAGTTGCTGTAGGTCTGACTTCACTGTGGTGGTCCATTTGTTTTTAGACGCTTTCCCTCTTCCTGTCGTGGTGAAGATCTTGCTGGTAAGTCTATCTGGACCCATGCGTGTCAGATGTCCGTAGAAAGCTAATCGTCTCTTCCTCATGGATGTGACGATATCTTCTTGATGATCATAGAGCTCATTGTTGTGCCTGATCCTGCAAGTACCACCCTCTTCCCTAATTGGTCCTAAAATCCTTCTAAGTATTTTCCGTTCCTTGAGCTCTAGTTTCCTAAGTGGGCCTTTCCGGTTCATCAGGAGACACTCAGAGGCATATAGAACGGAAGGTCTTACTACTGATTTGTAATGTAGAAGTTTAAGGTTCTTAGAGAGGCACTTGGATGTGTAGATGCTCTTACAGGAGTGGTAGACCCTTTCCAGTTTCGTGCATCTAGTGTCTATTGCTAAGGTCTCACTCTTGTTTGCTGGAATCCACTATCCTGGGTCCAGATAGACTTACCAGCAAGATCTTCACCACGACAGGAAGAGGGAAAGCGTCTACAAACAAATGGATCACCACAGTGAAGTCAGACCTACAGCAGCTTGGAATTTATTTGGTCTTATTTTAGAGAAAAAGGTCTTTTAACACTCCAGTGGGCGCGCGGAGTACAGGTGTCCTCCAGTGATATTGTTTTGTGTGACTACAAGGGTTGGCAACACTTGTGACCTTGAGCGGCCATATACCTTTCTTGCCACTCATCCTCTGCCCGTCATTGCATTGTCAGCTTTTATGCTCGCCTATTGTCGCCGTGACCTCGTGTTGATTTGCTCCGTGCAGAAGTGGAGGACACTTGTCCTCCGCGCGCCCATTGGCGTTACAGTCCTTTTCGGATATTGCTGTGGTATTTTCATTTCATTTCATAGTTTTGAACGTCACAATGGTTTAATTGAAATAGTTTAAGTGTGAAAACAATAATGACCAGTGGAAGTGACCGTGAACAGGTACGCCGTTGGCTAGATGAGACTGAGGATAACGAGAGTGTTCTAGGTATAGAGGAGGAAGATGAACGAGAAGAAGACCACTTGGAATACCACTCGGAGAGTAGAGAAAATGAAATCAATGCAGAAGATGACCCGGTTGATGTTCCAGACGAATCCGAGGAAATAGAAGTGGTAAAGAAGCAGTCTCTCCTGTCTCTTTCGCCAACCCAGAGTTTTATTTGGGAAATGTTCGCACATCAAGATGGTACTTAGAACCTCAAGTTGCCCAGACTTCTCGTACACCCAGACATAACATAATACCAGTTTTGCATTGCCCAGGACCTGAAGGGTCAGCGAAAAAATACGGTCACTGCAGAAGCTGCGTCACAGTGTAATATTGATGATGAAATGGTGAAAAAGAATAGTTGATTGTACTGTACTAACGTTTACATAACTAAAATTCGCCCTCAGTTTGTCACAGAAAGGGATGCTAGGCCCAATATTTCCCGAGAAATTCGTGCACTGATTGGTAGACCTATATTATATCTTGCTGGGGATTTGAAGGCTAGAAGAAGAAACGTATTTGAAATGTGGGATAATTCACACGGCACGGGAGTAGAGGCTGTATATGTAACCATGAGCGCAAAGAGGTATTGATTTCTTTTACGTTGTCTGAGATTTGATAACGTACACAACAGAGATCAAAGAAATATTATTGCAGACAAACTAGCTGCTTTTCGAGAAATCTTTGAGATGTTCGTGCTCAACCGACTACGGTACCTTACCATTGATGAACAGCTAGTTTCATTTAGAGGAAACTGTCCATTCCGTGTGTATATGCCTAGTAAACCTGCAAAGTATGGGATAAATATCGTTTGCTATGGTTTCTAAAACAACCTTCTATGCTACAAACCTTAGAGTGTATATAGGAAATCAACCAAGCGGCCCTTTCAGAAGAAGCAACAACACGTCAGACTTGGTTTGCGATTGATGCAGCCTATTTCAGGAACCATTAGGAATATTACCTGTGACAATTGGTTCGCATCTGTGCCCTTGGTAATAAAGCTACGGGAAGAAGAAAAATGTAACTATGATTGCTACTCGGAGAAAGAACAAAGCAGCAGTTCCCCCAAACATTCTACCTGATAAGTCAAAAGCAGTTGGTTTGGGTTTCAAAAAAACTGTGTTTTATATGCTTCACTAAGATGAAAAATTGGGTATATACTTTTATTTTTTTATACTACGAAACCAATTTGTATTTTCAAACTACAAAAATTAATAACACTTAATTTTTAAAATTTTTCATTTATAACATAAAACTTATACGCATTTTAGTAACATTTATAACATAACTTACCAAACTTATACACGTTTTTGATGAATTTACCATAATTATGCATTTCCTACTTATTATTAAGTAGCATACACTCTATTTTATGAAAAATGTGTTTAATATATTCTTGCCTAACCCAAAACAAAAAAGCATGATCGCTAAATATACATTTCATAGGGTAAAATGGCAAAACAAAGTGGAGGACATCTGTCCTCCACGCGCCCACTCGCGATACGGCAAACCGCGCGCCCACTGGAGTGTTAAGGTAATTTTTTTCCAACGTAGTCATGTAACAGCTTTATATGAGGAAGTTACGTCTCCCAAAGTTAAGAAGAAGGTAGTAGCTGGTACAAGATAATTCAAAATATTGAAACATTGATTCCATTGCCTTAATCAACCGGGTGGAAACTAGTCTTAGCAACAATCGTGGCGAAATTGCAGCGTGTATTGCATCAAAACTGGAAAAAATCACCGGGTAACAAACATTATGTAAGATCTCAGACATTTTTCTGGTGAAAACTACTGCATGGATGGGATTGAGGAGGATTTAGAAGCAAATGACCTTCCTCACTTCAAGTACGCTCCGATCTCATCAGATGATGTTGAACGCAGCTTTTCGAGATATAAAAAACTTGTTGGCTGATAACCGCAGATCATTTACATTTGACAACATCAGAATGACATTCGTTGTGCAGTGCAACTCAAACTAAAGTGAACATAAACCTTTTGTTAAGTGCTAGAAATCTATTTTGATTGACTTTTCAGTTTGAGTTTAAGATGTCATTTTTGAAATATTGGTGAGTTTATTGTTATTTTCTCCATTTTATACAGTAGTGCATTTTTCGAATTTCTGAAATATTGGCGATGTTTATATTATAAGATCATTTTCTCCATTTTATAGTGCATTTTTCTAATTTTTAGATCATTTATTACAGTCATTTTTGAAAATGTTAAGTGCATTTTTTAACTTTTTTATGGCATCAGCATCCGGGCCCTAGTGATGACTGTATTAGTGTGTGTTATCTGTTTCCAATTCAAGTAAGAACTGCAGACATTGAATTTTTTCAAGTAGTTCCTACTTTTGCCGCCAAACGCCATCGTTAACGACTACTAATTCAGAACTTGGTTACCAGATGCCACCGCAGTCGGCTCCTGGCGACGAACGTCGGAACCTAAGAGCGTTTGTCACATGTTTAACCTATAATTAACTTAGCTTCACACAGGTGTAATTAGTGGAAGGTTCTTTAACATGCCATAAATCTATGATATGGGACCACCGGCTTTACTTCCCCTCCGAAGTATGAGGGATTTTTAACGCTCTTAAAAAAACCGACGGCTTTGGCCGGGTTTGAACCCGCGATCTTGGGCATAGTAGCTCAGCATGCTACCAACTGCGCTTCCGAAGCCGCTAAACGTAGAGTTGAAAAAAGGGTAAGATAAATATAACTAAGAAGAAAGAAAGAAAGAAAGAAAGAAAGAAAGAATACAAAACCAAAGGAGCATGACTGAGATTTTGTATTACTGTACTAACTACAGTGGAGTGACATACATCGTGTTCTAGATCAATATCGATTTCCTCTTACGTATCGCTTTTTATCGATTTAAAAAACTATGAGAATGGGCAGGTAAATTCAATACTTTTAATTTATTCAGCTCTAAGTTATTATTAAAATTATAGCACAGTCTAATTAGTGGAGAAATTTTGTGGACATTATGTTTTGATGATCAACAATAAAACGTTTCTTTTTGTTGTTAATTGATTTGAGGGGCTTGGGATACCTTGGTCATCAGCCCCGAGTATCTGGGTGTGTGTTGAACTTCTCTGATGACCTGCATTGCTGTCATATTGCAGTACTGTGTGTAACTGTAAATTGCGAGCATCGCTACGCCGCGAACAATAAAGAGTCTGACGCAGTCGCAGCCTGGCTCATTTCTGATTACTCCATAAAACAAGCATGGGAGTAAGGCGATCTAACCTAGAGTTCATTGAAAAAGTCCTAGATGTTGCTAAGTGCCAACTCCTATCCATTTAAGATTGGTTTAGCTCACAGGTGTCCATGCAGCACTCTGGCTGCACGCCGGCGTGCCTCTGTCGCGGACGGCCTAGTAGCCTGTCTCTCTCGCTCGCTTTCCCATCTCGCTTCCTTCCGTACTGCCTTCGCTGTGTTGTGGTTAATTGGTTGAATGTCAAACGGTATTCATAATAGTGTATATATGAAAACAAATTGAAACCGAAACAAGAATTAAAAAGAAGGAGTAATTGCAATGAGTTCCAAGATATTTAATAAGTATTTATGACAGTTTCAATACCAAGCACGTAATCTACAAGTCTGGATACGCGGAGAAACGGGCTATATACAATGAAAAATCTGTCGAAAAACCAACGCATTGGACGAAAATGTTGTTTGTTTACATTACGTCCAGCGCGCCGGAGATCCCAACGTGACTAGGTCAGACGCGGCGAGGGGCTGTCGCAGCACGGGCAGTCAGGGCAGGCAGCCCAGCCAAGAGAGCAGGAGCCGGCCTGCTGGCGTGCAGTGCATCATAGCTAGCTCGCCGGGCGTGCGAAGGCTGGACGTTGCTGATAGAGCTTGTAGGAGGCTAATGTTCGACGAGAGACGGGTGTAAATATAGTCCAAGTTAGCTTAAAATAGCATGTTATGGGGGGTAGCACAAATCCCAACGGCCCTTTGATTTATAACATGACCTAACATAAAACACATGATCTTAAGTTGAACAGTAAATGGATGCACCAGAGAAGCTCTGAACAGATTCCTGCTGAAGATCTTGACTTGAGTGGTGGAGATGTTTTGCTCTTTGAACCTATAGAATATGTGTGTGGGCTGCCACAAAAAATTATTTAATAATTCACAGTCGAAATCTAAAGGTCTGAGTTGTACCGGTTAAGAGAATGATTTATCTATAGATTTTCTTCGTGTTATAAATTTCACTTAAAATCACAAACGTGCAAATGTGAAATATAGTTGCTCCATGAGGGACAGTTGCTCAATGACTCGCCTAGTCATATCCGGAATGGACGTCTCCATTCGTATTCCTTATGGTAGCGGAGGTAATCTTATCATGTGTGTGAAAAACGTGCTCGAATCTGAGCCAATCTGCCGTTTTCGGCGTATTTATTTGAGTGCTGGAAAGGTATATTTGTACGAAATAAGGCTGAGAGAGCCGCTGGTACTAACAGTTTGCGTAACTTGTGACGAAAGTTGGTTTATCTATTATCAAACCAAGGACCACAAGGTAATGACCACATGGTACGAGAGCTGTAAAGTGAAATTTGTGATCTTGAATTAATAGAGTCTGTGAGATAAAACTGCACAACAAGTGCATTAAGCTCTATGGCGGACCAAGGACAATTTTTAAATCTGTCCGCAGAACTGTAGAAGCAGTGAGCTTTAAAACAGTACAAACTGTCATTAGATTCCGTGATATTCATTATGTACAACTGGTTACCTATTTACGACTACTGGGCCAATAATCCCCAATTTGAGATGGAAGCGGCTATGGAATAAAGGAAATATGCCTGGGTAGATGCTTAAATTGGAAACGTCATGAAACGCAGGAAGAAGAAATGGTTGAGCTCATCGGAGCCGAGCTCATGGTCGCTAAACCAACGACCATAGTTCTCCGAAATGCACCAAATATTCCATCGAGTCTGTGAGTTTTTACTTCTCTTTCTGTAGAGGAGTAGATGCTCGTAGATTAGTTGTTAGAAGACCACACCAGGCACGAATTGTAGGCAGGCAATTTTTGTAGCTTAGTTTAATCATATCTTTATTCAACATTTTTGCTTACTGCATAAGTCACGCAGAGTGATTCACTAACATCATTCTTGTAAATAACCATATTTAAAACGATTCGGCAAGGTCTAAAGGGGCCGCATGTGTTTATAAAATGAAACCATGTGTGGGATATCTTTGAATTACTACTCTTTGAAGTTGAGCAATATTTTCAGCAGGCATAGGCAGCAATTTCCACAATTTTAGTTCAAGGAAACATTGTGCTTTTTTAAACTCATGGATATATATCGAGTAGAATATATCTCAGTCTTAATCTTTTGAAACTTATAATGATAATGTAGGCTTGAGTTAATCCGTATGTGAAGTTTAGTACAGTTTCACGTAGCGTTTTGAAGTGTCACGGAGGAGCGAACTGTTTCATTTTTATGTTAGGATTATTTGGGATAATAAGTATTTTCCCAAAGGCTTTGGCGAAGTCAGAACTAACTGAATGTGACGTGAGCTGTTGGGTGTGTTTGCTTTTTTTAAAGCTAGATAGAGTTGGATCTGTAACATAGTAATTTTATGCTGGCACAGACACCTAAAGTTTGGTTATTGTGAGCTTTTGAAGGCAGTGAAATTAACACTCATCACTGCATGGCAGAAACCTGTTTCTATCTGCACACCTGCGTTACAATTTATGAGACGACAGAATAACAATACTAGCAGTGTTTTCCTTGCTTTATGCTATGTCGTGGGTTCGATGAATATTTCGAAGTCACAGTCGACTTAGGGCTGATTATGTCTGCTGTATGACAACATCCAATGCTAAATTCAATTACACTGAGCGTATTTTACGATTGGTTTTGAAACAGGACTTTTCGTAAATAAATGATCGATGAGATCCCATTCTTAATACTATTGACCTGATATGTATCACGTAGGGGTAGGAATATTCCTACTCAAATGTCAATCTCTCCTGCTCGTGGTGCACCCTGCTATAGACTGACGAGGCTCTGACGGCCGAGTGACTCCAGGGAAAAGGAGTTCCCCTCCATTATTTCAATGGCTTCCTTGGAAGGTGGATGAGTATGTGGAGGTTAGGGCACTCTAATGCCCTTGAGGTGGGAAACTACCTCTAAAGGCGGATGAACCAAAATGGTCAACGGCATAGAATAAGTCCTCAACGGTGGACCAGGCGTACGGGCGACTAGTACAGCCCCAACTGCTGGGAAGGCGGTTGAAGGCTGCAGCAGGTTCGGAAACTCTGGTCGTCGAAGTTACTATGCCACTAGGTAAAGGCTCTGTATCTGTCAAGGATCGTGTGATTCTTGATGTGCAGCAGCATTCCCACGTAAAAAGATGTCACCCACAGGCGTCTTCTGAAGGAAATAATATCTCTTCGTGCACGACTGCAAGCCCTGCGGCGATCGGGGAGTTGTGACGGGAGCAGGATTCTGTTATCTGGGAGCTTCTAGTGACAAACCGGCACGTAGGCGGTGGATGTGTGATCTTCGCTTTGCTCGAGGATGGGCTTTAGAGCAATTCGTATGCTGCATTCGTGACTAAGCAGGCCTATTTAGGATCCGCTCTGCTTACCCCGAATGGGGAGGGAGCTATAAAAGGTGCTCTAAACATAGCCAGCCTAAATACTACCTGACTGGATAGCCGCGTCCAGAGGGTACACCATATGCGGTCGAAACAAAATAAATATGAATTTTGCCACCTGGAACATCCGCACTCTAATGGACACTTACACAGAAAACCGACCAAAAAGACGAACAGCAATTGTTGCTCGTGAACTGAGGAGGTTGAGAATTGATATTGCTGCACTCAGTGAAACGGGACTCGCAAATGAAGGACAATTGAAGGAACATGGAGGAGGCTGCACCTTCTTTTGGAAGGGGAAAGAGGCTAATGAACCACGTATTCATGGGGTTGGTTTTGCCATTAAGAATGAACTCATTGATCATATTGATGAGCTCCCATTTGGTGTAAATGAAAGGCTTATGACCCTACGCCTCAAGCTCAGTAATAATCAAAAAGCAACTATAATAAGCGCATATGCTCCAACTCTCACCTCTGAAGAGAACCAAAAGGAAGAATTCTACTTCCAACTCGATGAGCTTCTGAAAAATATACCACAGTCTGATAAGATCATTCTCCTCGGGGATTTCAATGCCCGTGTTGGTAGGGACTCAACACTGTGGACAGGTGTAATTGGTAAAGAAGGTGTTGGTAATAGCAATCATAATGGGACTCTTCTCCTAACTAAATTTTCTGAATATAACCTTGTCATTACAAATAAACTCTTCCGACAGAAGGACAAATTTAAGACATCATGGCAACATCCAAGATCAAAACACTGGCACCTAATTGGTTATGTGATAGTGCGTGCCCGAGATCAGCGTGATCACAAGAGCTCTGAAAAGTGCAGATGACTGTTGGACTGATCACCGACTGATCCGATCTGTTATGGCTCTGTGAATTCCCCAGAAATGTAGAAAGTAGGGAAAGCTCGTAAGACGTAAGGTCAATACCGAAACTCTTAAGGATGATAATGTTAAATCAAAGTTACATAAACTTATTGGTGAAATGCTGCCTGATGATTATCCAGAAAATATAGAAGAACACTGGCAAATGTTCAAGTCAGCAGTACTCTCAGCCTGCGAAGTGTCAGCTGGTTTTGCTAATAAAAAGCATCAAGACTGGTTTGATGAGAATGACCAAGAAATTCAATTTCTTATAGATGAGAAGAGGAAAGCGCTCAATGCATGGAAATATAACCCTAAATCTGCGTCCAAAAACAACTTTATTAAGATTCTAAGGCTGAAGTCCAAAATAGAATTCGAGCCATGAAAAACCTTTGGTGGGTATCTAAATCACATGAAATGGAGTATCTAGCTGAGACCAACAATACACATGCTGTCTATGGACCATCCCGTCACACCGTAAATCCTCTAAAATCAAAAGATGATACTGAACTTCTCCGAGACACTTGTTCAATCAATTACCGCTGGAGGGAACATTTTGACGAACTACTTAACAGGGATACCCACATCAATGATAACATGTTAAGCAAAATTCCCCAGAGACCAGTACAAACTCAGCTTGATGAAAGTCCCTCCCTACTAGAAGTTGAAATTGCTATTAATAAACTCAAGAATAATAAGGCAGCAGGCATAGATGGGATTCCAGCTGAACTATTTAAATATGGGGGCACTGTACTAGTTCACCACACTCACAAGCTCATTGACAAGATATGGAAAACAGAAACGATCCCAGATGATCTCAGGGATGCCTTGATAGTAGTAATCTTTAAAAAGGGTGACAGAGCTCAATGTGGCAGCTATCGGGGAATATCCCTGCTTTCTGTAGCTGGAAAAATTCTTGCCAGAATCCTGTCAAATCGTCTTAAACCTTTGGCTGAAGAATCACTGCCTGAAACTCAATGTGGATTTAGGCCCAATCGAGGAACAACTGATATGATCTTCTGTGATAGACAGATGCAAGAAAAATGTAGAGAACAAGATCGCCCTCTAAATATGGTCTTCATTGATATCGTCAAGGCTTTCGATTCAGTCAATAGAGAAGCTTTTTGGAAAATCCTAGCTCGAATTGGATGTCCTCCAAAATTCATTCAGATCATTAGAATACTCCATGATAATATGAAGGGCTCAGCAATGGGCCTGGAGTACCCTTTAAAATCACAACAGGTGTCAAGCAAGGATGTGTGATTGCCCCAACATTATTCTCAAATTTTTTGGCGCTATGCTTCACCTGATCAAAGAAAAAGTTCCGCATGGTGTAGATATTGAATACAGGACTGACGGAGGATTATTCAATCTTAGCAGACTGCGAGTAAAGACAAAGGTATTGACAGGTTCCGTTCTCGAACTCCAATATGCTGACGACAATGTTATATTGGCAAACTCGCTAGACGATCTTGAGGCTGCTCTGAATGCTTTTAATGACGCGTATAAGTGCATAGGTCTGGAAATAAACACCAGTAAAACGCAAATTATCCATCAACCTGCTACGTCCAAATGTAATGCTGCTGGTTTTCCCATTACGATCAATGGGAACAACTTAAAATACATTGAACACTTCCCTTACCTGGGCAGTCATCTCTCAGCAAATGCTAACATTGATGCTGAAATCCAATATCGCCTTAAATGTGCCAATGCAACGTTTGGGCGTCTACGAAGAAGGGTGTTTGACATTCACGACATCAGTACTCCAACCAAATTGCATGTGTACCAAGCTGTTAGAATACCTTCTCTGCTCTATGGTTGCAAAACCTGGACTACCTACAGAAGGCACTTAAAGTGTTTGTAAAAGTACCATCAACGTTGCATCAGGAGAATTCTTGGAGTTAAGTGGCAGGACCGACGCGCCAACATCAGTGTCCTGGAGCGAATACTACCAGCATTGAGGTTATGATATTAAATCATCAGCTTCGATGGGCAGGACATGTAGTTCGCATGCCTGAACGACGTCTCCAAAACAAATCATGTACTGCCAGTTGCGGATTCGACAGCGAAAGCAAGGAGGGCAACGGAAAAGCTTAAAAGACGTCCTAAAATACAATTTAAACAATTGTCAAATCGACATGGATAAATGGGAGACTACAGCATCAAATCGTCAGGTAAGGCGTCGCTTCGTCCAACAAGGTCCACTATGTTTCGAACAACATCGACGAAGCCGTGAGACTGAGAAATACAATGCGAGGAAAGAGCGTGAGGTTTATAGGAGGATCAACCCACAAGAGCCAGTGGCTGTTCCAAACAACGTGTGTCGCTACTGTGGGAGAGTTTGTGATTCCAGGATTGGGCTATATAATCATCTAAGAACTCACCTTTACTCGAGAACGAGTGATAGCCTTTTATTATCGCGTAGGGCAACGTGATTATTGTGTATTTATTGGAGTAGATGTTTTTTTATTGCTCCGAAGTTTTCCGCTGTTAAAGCGAAATGTATTTGAGATTAAGGGGACATGAGGCCATTTTTGCCCAATCTACCGAGTGTAATAGTGAGCTTGTAGAGCCACTGATTATCGTCATCAGGATCAGTATGTTATTTGGATCGCTGAAGTGTACTGTTTGAGAACCTTTTCTCAACCTTTGATGGAGAGACTGGAGTAGTGGTTTTGCTAATTGCCAGCCCATGTTGTAGAGGTCTACGGTTATTTAAAATACATGATGAGGGAATAATATTTGAGCTAAAATTGAATCTATAACAAGAAGTTCCGTGACGAACTAAAGAACCTATTTTTCTTAAAATTTAAGATTCATGCCAATGATTAATCTAAATGGGTCTATCTAGAATATTGACGAAATTAAGTTGGTAATATCGAAATTTCTAATTAGTTCGAAATACTGTATACCTGGCATAATGTAGCCTAATAGAGAACACCAGTTGGCAGCCCTGGTGACTGAATATATTCTTAGTTCCATCTCTTAAGGTACAGAATACAAAATTTGATTGAAGTCCAATGGATAGCATGGACGTTACATGCAGTTAAACATTGGATCTAACAGCGCGCGTAGAATCATGTTGGCATCAATGACATACATGTATTGGTCAGAAATAATCTGAAATAATATGATCTATTGTTGTGTCAATTTAGAATGAAATCCATTAGTTAGTAGAGAAGTTATATTCATTTTAAAATTGGACCTGTCAGCAGGCTTAGAATCATGTTGGCAGCACTGGCGTTGGCCTATATTAGTTACTCCAAATTAATCTAGAGTGACAGGTACTATACGTGCGCAAAGTTTAGAGCTATTGGCTTGCATACTTTCTGATATATTTATATTAGGGTAACAAAAATAGAGACAGTATTTATTAACAGTTGGCAGCCCTGGTCGCTCCTAAATATACGCATAGTCATATCTGTTATGGTACACATAACACACACGAAATTTGGTTGAAATCCAAATGATAGTAGCCTATAGAAGTTACGTGTATTTAAATTTGGACCTCTCAGCAGGCTTTGAATCATGTTGGTAGCACTGACGTATATAAGTTACTCCTAATTAATATAGAATGTCAGGTAATATGCGTGTGCATAGTTTAAAGCTGTCTGCTTCCATACTTTCTGATATATTGGAATTTGGATAAAAACAATAGGGAGTGCATTTATTAACAGTTGGCAGCCCTGGTGGCTCTTAAGAATATGCTCATTCATATCTGTGTATGTACACATAGTACAAACGAAATTTGGTTGAATTCCAATTGATAGTGTAGAAGTTATATGCATTTAAAAATTGGAATTATCAGCAAGCTTATAATCATTTTGGCAACACTGCCATGTATGACCTACTGGAAATTAAACTGAAATATTATTATCTATACGTGTGCCAATTTTAAAGTAGCTCACATTCATACCTTCCATGATATCCAACATGGAGCTCAAATTTCAATTATGATTTTTCAGCAGTTGGTAGCACTGACATCATTTTCAAATATGGCCGTGAGATATTCAGGTATAGATCTATCTTTACTCCTACCAAATTTTGTTTCGATTGCTCCAGCCGTTTAGGAGTTGATAGGGGGGGGGGGGGACAAACACACAGCCAGCCAGACAGACAGACAGACACACATTTGCCCGATCACATAAGTCTACTTTTTCCTCATTTTTGCAAAATGTGAAAAGTAGGCTAAAAATCAGGGAACATAATTATTTTCGCTAAATTGGACTTAATAATTTGAAATATAACTAAGCCATGGCTTGTTCATCTAATATTCGTTCTTTATTAGCCTACTTTCGTGTTTTGCAAAAAATGAAAGTAGACTTACGAGATCAACACGGGGCGAAAAAAGTGTGTGTGTGTGTGTGTGAGTCTGTGTGTGTGAGTCTGTGTGTGTGAGTGTGTGTTTTCTGAATGTCTGTCCCCCCCTATCAATTCGAACACGGTGAACGCGAGTTGAACGAAATTCGGTACAAAGGTAGCACTAGCAAAGGACACCTCAGTGTCATGTTTTATATCACCGCCATCTTGACTGAAACGTAATGGCGGCCACACAAATGTTCAACGCTTAAATCAAATTACGATTAACCTAATCATCCGATCTCTACCAAATTTAGCAACAACATACCTTTATGGAGGGAACATCATTTGACCAATCTAATAGGTCATTAGCTTACTAGTTTGCGGATGGCGGCCATCTTTGTGTCAAAATCGATTCCCCCTATTAATTCAAACACGGTGAAACCGAATGGAACGAAATTTGGAACAGAGATAGCACTAACAAATGGCACCTCAGTGTTTTGTTTTATATCGCCGCCATCTTGACGGAAACGTAATGGCGGCCACACAAATGTTCAACGCTTAAATCATATTACGATTAACCTAATCATCCGATCTCTACCAAATTTTGCAACAACATACCTTTATAGAGGAAGCATCCTTTGACCTAATGAATAGGTCATTAGCCTAATAGTTTGCGGATGGCGGCCATCTTTGTGTGAAAATCAATTCCCCCTATTAATTCAAACACGGTGAAACAGAATGGAACGAAATTTGGTACAGAGGTAGCACTAGCAAAGGACACCTCAGTGTCATGTTTTATATCACCGCCATCTTGACGGAAACGTAATCGCGGCCACCCAAATGTTAAAAGCTAAAATGTAATTACGACCAACCTAATAATCTAGTCTCTACCAAATTTTTCAAAAACATATCTTTATGTGGGAAGCATATTCTGACCAAACTGCAAGATCATCAGCCCAATAGTTTGCAGATGGTGGCCAGGTATGTGTGCAAATCGATTTCCCCTATCAATTCAAACAAGGTGAAACCGAATTGAATGAAATTTGGTACAGAGGTAGCACTAGCAATGGGCACTTCAGTGTCATGTTTTATATCGCCGCCATCTTGACGGAAACGGAATGACGGACACCCAAATGTTAAAAGCTTAAATCAAATTACGACCATCCTAATAATTTGATCTCTACCAGATTTTGTAACAACATGCCTTTTTTTGAAAAGCATCTTATGACTGACTACAAGGTCATCAGCCCAATAGTTTGCAAATAGCGGCCATGTATGTGTGCAAATCCATTCCCCATTTCAATTCAAACACGGTGAAACCGAATTGAATGAATTTTTTTACAGAGGTAGCACTAGCAAAGGGCACCTCATATTCATGTTTAATATCCCTATAGCACGTTGTATTTCAACAAGCTACTACAACCAACATTCAATTATACTCCTTGAAAAGGACAAAGAGTTATAACAATACCCATGCATTTAGGAGAAAGCAGGCTATATGTTCTTTACTGAACATCTTGTTTTTCTTCGACTTTCATTTCTTCGAATGACCCATAGGCATATTAGAGACATGAGCTAGGAGAGTTTTACAAGAATTTTGAGACGATTGATCGTAATTACTGTGACATCCTGAAGGCACGGTCGGTTAGTAATCATTCGTTGTGAGACGTAGTTATCACTACACGTTCGCCAACCTAAAAAACATACACGCAGATAACGATTGAGTGCAAAGAGCATTCAATCTGGGCAGGTTTGTTGTGTTTTTCCCATTTCCTGTAAATATATGTGTATTAGCCAGATGTTTTTTAAATTATAGGACTAAGTCATGCTAGTTTTTGATATCGCCTACAGTTTAATATAAGATAGGATTTAGATAACAAAATTAAAATAGAATTAAATGTCGGAAGTGATACCGTCATAGTAAAGATATAGTTATTGGTGCTATTAAATGTAAATTGAATACTTTGCGATTGCCATCGATTAAATTCATTGGATTGCTGTATACTCAGGGTGTAACTATTGATATTTTTCATGAAATTTTGTAGTGCTTAGGGAAATATTTTAGTATCACATTTAGATTACTGTTTGATTATTCTGTGAAAGATGTTCGAGGGGGGTTAACTTGAATTCATTTGAGGAATTTAATTTTTTATTTTCTATTTTCAGTTTGTGGACTTGCCGATTTGCACCCTCCAAATTTGGTTAGAGATTCGTTATTTTGAGAATACATTTTATGATATTTTACTTAAGACTGGACTTCTCATTTCTAGATTAAGTTTTTGGGGGATATGTTCTCTTTGGGCTAGTTTCTTATAACTCCTGACCTCTTACCCAACCCGACACCACCCGTGTATAGCAGTCCCGTGTGGGCTAGTCTGTGAACACATTCCATCCTCTCAGCGTATGGGTTCGATGGATGGGGGCGTCGAGACATGCCCGTCTGACGGGCACAATATAATTCGCTGTGAACAATCACATAAGAAAATATATTTCATTTCTTCTTTTGAACTGTAAGCATATGAATACGTAATCCAGCTTTACAGAGACATTTAATTCTCATTCGAAGTACTGGAACAGAATCGTTGATATGCAAGTCAACCATTAGTGTCAATTTAGAGGTTTTGGACCATATCAATCTTATAGATCGAGAATACAGTAATATACTGTACTTTAACGTGCATCTCTAAAGATGGAGCAATGCAACAGAGCAACCGACTGACGAGACCGTTTTCAGGCTGTGCCACCGCACTACTGACCTATGTGGTTTCCCTCGCCAAACAAAAGGCCTCTGTGAGTCATGCAGGTTATTGGCACACCGAGCAGTACTAGCTTGTTCTGTACTGAACGTGACTGGGCGAAAGGTCACCCAGTAGGTCTCGGTCAGCCGATAGGTTGCTAGAGGTCCATTAGCAGATATTAAACCTGCTATCAGGCGCAACCTAATTATTATCACCGTAGGGCGCAACCCGCCAGATCAAGCATTGTTAATCTATATTAGGCTATATCAACTAGGAATAGTAGTAGAATATGACATATCATTTACGCGGGAACATACAGCTTCAAGAGACAAACCAACAACGAAGATAAAATTTTGACTGTGCCTGCCATAAATCTTGTACAACTATCCCTACTTAGTATAAAACCAAATCCCCGATTCTTGGATGTCACGGGTAATCTCGAGAACCACTGAATGGATTTTGATGCGGTTTTCACCATTCTGTAAAGGATATCTCGAGGAAAGTTTCTGTAGAAAATATTTTTTTATGACCAAAGGAAGTCAAGCACTAACGATTTCAGTGAAAATGTCGAAAAAATGGCGTCCGTGTGCTTTTTAAGCTTACGCTGGGAAAAACTCTAATTATATACATATACTATGAGTGTAAGAATTGTTCAGAATGAACAGTTCTACAAAAATGCCCGGGAGAGCATATCTCTATCCTCAACACATCGCCTACTATAAGTGTTTTTAAGTTTTCATTTCATTCAACAATCTCCATTCAGTTACTGAGGCGACAGTTTACGAGCTATCTAGGGGCGAGTCTATCACCCCAGTTACAGCTTAGGTAGCGGACGAGCTTATTGCCCCTGATACAGCCAGCAGCAAACTGTCGAGTCGAGTTGAGTTTAAAACTTTAGAGTGTGTTTGGAGTTTCCCTGGAAGTGCAAGTCGACTTTTCTTCATTTCGCCTGTGAACTTTTCATTCCGCAAAATTCACAGTCAAGTTAAGATTGGACGAATGGGGGATTTGTGTTTTTATGCACCTCGCCATTCTAAATTACGTCTGACAAGGATTTGTTGCACATTCATCTCCATGATAATATAATTAATAGTCCAGTCAGTGATTTTAACCCATCATGCCTAGACGTAAAACGGATAATGGTCGTTGTTCATTGACATTGGAAAATAAGAGCGCTTTTCACGTAATGCATTCATAACTGTTCCCGGGCGAAGCCGGGTCGGGTTACTAGTACAGTATAATTAATAGTCCAGTCAGTGATTTTAACCCATCATGCTGAGACGTAAAACGGATATAGGTCGTAGTTCATTGGCATCGAAAAAAAAAGTGCTTATCACATCACGTAATGCATTCATAACTGTTCCCGGGAGAACCCGGCGTGGGTTGCTAGTTATATATAAATGCAAAGAAACACGCATATCCTGCTGTTGGAAGGCAAGTTCTAAATTTTCAAAATTAAAATCGTAGCTTATTTATCCATTTTTTAAAAATTTGGACCTTGCTTTTTACTGACCGTTACGATTTCTTTCATATCTCCCATGTTTATCGGAAATTTTGTTATTTTCTTATTTTTAAAGTGGGTGTTAAAACTTAATGATTAGCAGAATAAAACTCAGTAATTCTTCTTGGTGTCGTAGGTGAAACCCCACACAGGACACGGCACAAACACGGAATAATTGCTGAGTTTTAATTCACTGGCCGGGAAAGCCAATGTACCACCTTTCGGAAGCCTTCATAGGGAGGTTATGGCTGCTTGAGCTTTTATTTCTCGCAGTAAGGAGGTGCAGGTGCGCTTCATATAAAGGGAGGTAGCGCGCAGTTCGCTACTCCTGTCGGGGTCCGAGCGGAGTCTTCAAGACCCCGCTGATGAACCAGCTTGGTATCCTAGGCGAAACCCCACACAAGACACGGCACAAACCTAGAAGAATTGCTGAGTTTCAATTCACTGGCCGTGAAAGCCAATATACCATTACCTTACCTTATATATAAAGCCTATCCTTGGTTCGACGGTAATCCATAGCGGAATGTTTTAACCGTGGGCCCAACTCAGATATGTCCGTAACTACGGGGGCAGTTCCATGGGACGACATTGAACCTCCCTCCGAGCTGACAATGTGACCAACTCAATAGTCTTTTTTATGGGCATCACTGAGCGTAGACCCAACTGAACGTCACCCATCTAGCCGTGGGGTGATATGAATAAAACTGACTATAAACATCGAAGTATATACTCAGAGCAAGAGCATCAGCTTTGAGTATATACTCTGTTTGTTAAGAATAAAAGATCTTGAGTATCTACTACAATTTCCCCTCCTTTTGAAGTATATACTTCAATTGTGCCTCGATGTTATCTTGTTTCGTCGACGCATGTTTAGGCAGCCAACTGTTTTACTTGTCATTTGTTAACGCAAACCAGTCGTCAGCTGTAGACTTGTCTTGTTGATTAATTGAAAGTTCCTGGTTAATTGAAATGTCTGTTAGTGTGGATGAATAAGATGATGTATCAACATTTTCCAATTTAGCGTTTGTAAGCATTGTCTGTGACTATCGTTCAGTATTTGACAAGTCTCAAACACCTAACTCGCGTAAGGAAGAAAGCGAAAGTTTAAAAGCTATAAAGATTCGCTACGCTGGAAACTTTGGCAAATGTATCACAGAAAGTCTAATACTGAAGAAAATCATTTTTAGCCTACTTTTCACATTTTTCAAAAATGAGGAAAAAGTAGACTTATGAGATCGATCCGGGAAAATGCGTGTCTGTCTGTCTGTGTGTCTGTCTGGCTGTGTGTGTGTGTCCCCCTATCAACTCCTAAACGGCTGCAGCTATCAAAACCAAATTTGGTAAGAGTAAATATCTACATCTGAATATCTCACGACCATATTTGAAATTGACATCAGTGCTACCAACTGCTGAAATATCGCAATTGAAATTTGAGCTCTATGTCGGATATCTCAGAAGTTATGCATGCGAACTATTCTAAAATTGGAACACGTATAGATAATAACATTCCAGATTAATATTCTGAAGTTCATACATGCCAGTGTTGCCAATATGATACTAAGCCTGCTGGTAGGTCCAATTTCTAAATGCATGTAACTTCTATATTGTCGATTGGATTTCAACCAATTTTCGTGTGTACTATGTGTACTACAACACATATGACTGTGCGAACTCTAAAGAGCCACCAGGGCTGCCAACTGTTAATAAATGCTCTCACTATGTTTTTACTCTAAAGTCAACATATCAGAAAGTATGCAAGCCAACAGCTCTAAACTTTGCACACGTATAGTACCTGATATTCTACCCAAATTCGGTGTAACATATATACATCAGTACTGCCAACACGATTCTAAGCCTGCTGCTATGTCACGTTTTTAAATTTATATAACTTCTATACTAACAAATTGATTTCAACCAAATTTCGTATGTGCTTTGTGTACCCTAACAGTTATGACTATGCGTATTCGTAGGAACCAGCAGGGCTGCCAACTGTTAATAAATGTTCTCTCTATTTGTTTAATCCTAATATCAATATATCAGAAAGTATGCAAGCCATCAGCTCTAAACTTTGCACACGTATAGTACCTGACTTTCTAGATTAGTTTGGAGTATCTAATCTACCTCAGTGCTGCCAACATGATTATAAGCTTTCTGATAGTTTCAATTTTAATTACATGTAACTTCCATACTAACAATAATATTACCAATTGGCACTAGGCTATATCGTAATATTTCAGATTAATTCTGAGCATCACATACATGACATTGTTCCCAACATGATTTTACGCGCACTGAAAAATCCAATATCAAACAGCATGTAACGTCCATACTATCCATTAGACTTCAACCAAATTTTGCATGTGTATTCTATACCTTATAAGATGAAACTAAGAATATATTCAGAGTCACCAGGGCTGCGAACTGTAGTAAGTTACTGTATTAGGCTACATTATTTTAGGTGTATTTCAAACTGAAGTACTTAGAAATGTTGGTATTAGGAAATTGATATCGTCATTATTGCAGATAGGTCTATATAGATTGGCATGAATCTTAAATTTTAAGAAAAATAGGCTCTTTAGTTCGTCACGGAACTACTTGTTTTTTTTTACAGCTTTTCGTTTTGTTTCCGTGTATTCACACAAAAAGTAATCAGAAAGCCATAGAATATTATCTATCTTAAACCGGTAGGCCTATAATGTTCTCAAGTCCCTCTCTGAACCCGTTCTTCGTAATTTATACACTTTCCTAGCCCGCAAGTTATTTACATCTACAAACATAAACTCAGCCATATTGAGATTAGACAGCTGAGCATGGTAATGGCCAGACTTCAGAAATTGTGAGTATATACTTCAGATTTGCAGCATATACTTCTACCACATACCACATTGGAGTATATAGTCACTAACTGAGTATTTACTCCCGCACTTGAGTATGTACTTCTCAGTTAGTTTAAACTTCAACTTATTATTCATACCATTCTGAAATTGTTGAGCATGAGCATATACTCAGTTTTATTCATGCCACCTATTGTCACTTTGTAACTCAATTGCAGAATACGTATTTCAGATTTCATAGATCTCGTCAGTACTTGGACTACAACTGGAGTGCTAGTGACTGGAACTTGGACGAAGGGTATTCTCAAACAGCTGGAGTACAGACCTATCCCCAGCGCACACTTGGTGTAGGCACAATGGCGGGATTAACTGTGACATTGATGGTGCAGCAGACAGATCTCAATCTTGACGCTCTTTGCAATGGACCTGTTTACGGTTTCAAGGTAAGAATGGATAAGTTTAACGATGCTCAGAGAGTGGGCAGCAGCTGCAGTCAAATCAAGTGAATATTCTTCTTCTTCTTCCTCTTCATTTCCCGTTTCCAGTTCCCTGGGTCGGGTTGCGAATCAAGGACCTCCACAGTTGTCTATCCCTCCACCATTCATTTCCTTCTTTCAATACCTATTATTCTTTTACTCCTCTTTCCCTCGCCGTATCTATCCACCTTATTCTGGGCCTTCCTCGTGGTCTTCTTCCTAGTATTTTCTCCATAAATATTCTTTTTGGTACTCTATATTCTTCCATTCTCATCATATGTCCGTACCACTTCAGCTTACTGGTCTCTATCTTGCCTAGCAGTTTTTGAAACCCAGTTCTCTCCCTAATGTCCACATTTCTGAATGTTTTGACGAAAAGAATCTCATGCAGAAATTTGTATTAAGATGATAATCGTATCTTGTCTTCTATAGAAGCCTGTAACAAGGTCTTTAACCGACAGTAGTGGCTACGCGGGCTTAAGCACAGCGTTAGGTCAAGGGGCCAAGCTCTCTGCTGACTCGGTAGTCGCGTGGGTTCGAGCCCCACCGTCGGCTGTCCTTGAAATGGTTTTCCGTGGTTTCCCGTTTTCAACACCAGGCAAATGCTGGGACAGTACCTTCTGACAGACCACGGCCGCTTCCTTCCACATCCTTGCCCAGTTTCATTCATCTTCATCCATTCCATCTCTCATCCCGACGCGCAAGTCGCCCACGGGCGTCGACTAGAAAGACCTGCACTCGGCCTCTCAGGAGGCTATACGACAAAAAAAACAAGGTCAAGTTAACGTCAATAGGTAACCTACGCAATGTGATGAGGATGAAATCGAAGATGAATACGTCAAAAGCACAGCCAAAAAGACAGGGACATCAACCATATGATATTGAAATCCCACGAACCGATCAGGAATCGAACCCATGGCCATCGGATCACAGTGTAGCGTAATACCCACTAAGCCACAAAGCTGTACAGAATTTAGTTTAACGATTAGTGATAACAATGACTACGGATAGAATGCTAATAAATTTGCATAGTTCTTCCTGTAAATCAAAAGCATCGCACCTTCGGTATTTACATGTTTTATGACAAATTAAAAGGTTTTAGATGTATTTTGTGGGCATTTCAAGGTGACTCTCTTTGAAATTAGTTTTGTACTCAGGTCTTACAACAACAGTAGACTGAATGCGAGTGTCCGTCTTGCTATACTCTCACCCCAAATGCGATCGTGTTGTGTACATGAAGCACAGCCCATCAAGATGTCAAACCCACGCCACGTTAACAGGCCGTCAGTAAATGCGTTGTTAATTTTAACATTGGTTTTAAGCTCGTTGGCGTTTCACCAGCACATTTAAGGATTAACATTAGCAAAAGAATAGTTATTGTTAAGGGATGTACAAAACTCCTTGACAGATGATGATTGTGGTGGAATTTGTACATTATGCAAAATGTTTAAAAGTTATGTACTCCTTGGTTAAAAACGTAAATGGTGAGGGAAAGAGGAAGAAGAGTCGGGGACTGAATTTTTCTATAGATGAAGGAAACGTACTTATCCACTTGGTGGATAAGTATCGTGAAATCGTTGAAAATAAGAGAACTGATGCTGTGGCGTCTAGGTAGACTTTTATTAAAATAACGAATATGCTATACCGTAATGCACCACGCGATATTACGCATAAATAACAAATGGTATATCTTACTTGTCATATTCGAATCCAGGTTAGATTCTATCGTCTGTAGAACATTCAACACGGAAGCTTTTTACAACCAAAATCTCATAATAAATTCGGTGTTGTCACATTCATCAAAGTAATTCCTTCGTTCTTTATAAGTTCGTGGTCGATGAAAATCTAACATGTCTTCGAATATATCGTCATCGTTCATAGTACAGATTAATGCACGCTCCATTTTGGATCTGAATGCTACGTAAATCGACCATCAAGTCGTTAATTCTACGAGGGACGTACTACATTGTTTTACACTTTAATCTTTTCTACCCTACATGAAGTACATTATACATCAGTTGTTACGTCCACATTCTCAACATAATCTCCTTGTAACTGTATGCACTTTTGCCATCGATGTGTCAGTCTCTCCAGAAATTCCTGTTTTTTTTTTGCAGTGCTGCGTACCCATGCCTTGACAGTTGTGTCCAGTTCTGCAAAATCCGCTAAACGACGACCATATAGGGGCAGTCCACCACCAACGAAATGTCGAACAGTGCCATCAGGTGGCATCATCCTCATTGACTGGCCGGAATTGGGGGCCACGATTAACAGTGCAGCATATGTGGCAACCCTTAAGCGCTTACGTCGTGCCATTCAAACTAAGCGGCCAGGAAAATGGGCTAAAGGTGCGCTTCTGCAACATGACAATTCCCGCCCCCACATTAGCGGATACACCACCGCTGCTAATTGATCAAATGGGATTCACGGTGCTGCCACACCCACCATACTCTCCCAACTTGGCACCAAGTGATTATCACTTATTCGGGAACATGAAGAAACCTCTGGACAAAACTGCCAAAGCATGGGTGCGTAGCACTGCGAAACAATGATTTAAGGAGTGTCTGTAGGGACTAACACATCGATGGCAAAAGTGCATAAAGTTACAAGGAGATTATGTGGAGATGGTGGACGTAACATCTGATGTGTAATGTACTTCATTTGAGTACAAAAAATATAGTGTGAAACATTAGAGTACGCCCCTCGTATGTTGACAGAGCAATTAGTTTTGAAGGATTGTTATAATTTGGCAAACCACGACATTTCGTTAAACGTCCGTCTACGGTCTTAATTGGTTTGTTAACATCTGGACGATCTACGGTGAAGTAGGCCCCCAGTATTGAATTGTCTGACGTGGCCAGAACTCAAACCTTCGTATTTTCGGCCGTTGTTCCTACCGACTGAGACATTTTGACTATCTGTACAACATGTTGATGGCTTGCACTGTATGTACACAACACGGCCTAATAGATGAATGAAAAACCGTTGTGGAAATAATATCATCCTTTGCTCTAATCACATGACCATACCAAGGCAACCTTGTTTCCATCATCTTAACAGGAAATAGGAACGTTTCTGAAGATGTTCAGCACGGTCTCATTTCTTACATGGTCTAGTCGTGTCACTCTCATGGACCATCTGAGCATATGCATCTCTATTTTGTGGATCATTTGCTCATGTGTACTTGTAGCTGGACAGCATTCTGTCCCATTGAGCTCTCGTGTGGTAGATTTCAGATGTAAAGCACATGGAGATCTTCTGATCGCAGAGTACAGTGATTGGTGCCTATTATTCCATGCGACACTGACATGGGCTCGAGCATCTAGAAGAGTATGACCATCGTATGTTGTTTATAGATCTTAAATGCTTTTATTTACGGGGCAAGGTTAGGCAATTTATATGTCAACTAGCAGAAGTACCCGCTCTTCGAACGGTCTTCGGTATTAATAACCAGACGTTATCATTTGAGCTACGGTTGAAATGGTTAGGGGCGTGTCATTCCTTCATAAGTTTATCAGAACGAAGTTTTCTGGGTATATCGCAGACACTGTTTATTTAAGGGCCATAAATGTGGTTTTCGGTGACCCTTTATAGACTCCATGGTTTTGTGTCACACATTGACAAGCGCAACATATGCTTTGGTCATCCTTCTAGGATATTGTTTTTTATATTTTCGCCTATTTTAGCATGTATTTTGAAAAGTTGTTCCTTATACCCACCCTTCTATGAGAAGTACGTTGAAGAGTATTCTAAATGATTGGTGTATTGACTCATGGTTACAATACCTAATTTTACGATGCTCCAAGCACCCGAACATGAATTATAGGCGTACATAAACATAAATATATATCAAGCACACAGTATCGAACAAAATCATCTTCACAATGAACCCGTTTGTCGACAAAAAATTGATTACTTAAAATGTGCTCTCAAACGAAATTCACCTAACGTGTACTTCCTGATGTGACAATAATATTGAAAACCTCGTAGACGAAATGCAATATATGTTAAACTAAAACTGACCCTCACCGTTATGGAAAGTCCTCATGCCCAGGAAGACCCCCCTTAATAAATTATAAAGGCTTGTGGTGCATTAAAATTCGGGATTTTTAGCCTCCAATGGCCCGAATTCCCAAAAGCTGCAAAAACACTATTCCAATCCAGGAATTTTTGAAAATAATGTTGCTGTTTGGAGATTTAATAGACCTTCTGTACAACATATCGCACGTGTAAGTCACGTGCAAAAATTCTAGGGTACCCCTTAACCCCCTTAATCGCATTGTTGAATTTTACAGTCTATGTTTGATTCCACGATAACCTTATAGCGATTTGCAAACTTTCACAGAAATGTAATAAATTGAGTGGCATTGCTTCTTACAGAAATAAATGGAAAGTTGGATGTCGGCTCTTGTGATACTGATGTCATGTTTACCGGCTTGTATTATTCATTAGTTTCTTCTTGTTCTTCTTCTTCCTCTTTCGGATGGGCCAGCTAAGGACCACGACGTTCAACTTTTCAGTTTGGCGAGGGACTTAATGTTTGCTCAATATTCGCGCATTATCTGGCTATGTATCTCCTTTCTCTCTTTTGTCCAGATGATTCCGGTTTTCTTACAGGGTGGTCTGTCCTGAAAACTCTTCTAAGTATCTTTCTGAGATGTGATCGGCTTCGAATATCGCTTCCCATTATCTTCAGTTCTTGGATATCCTTGTTAACTACTGATAGCGACGGTGTCAAGCTCTTTCCATTCCCCCAGTAGTTGAGAAGCCGGTTGGTTAGTCTTGTTGGGTTCATCCATGAGACATGTCCGTAGAAAGCCAGACGTCTCTTCCTGGCCACATCTGTGATTTCCTCAGTATATTTATATAGCTCCTGATTTGGTGTTCTTATGAACTCGTCATCTATTTATTAATTTATTAAATGAAATTAGTTTTCTGGGAATATCTCAGAAACGTAGTTTTAGAGCCTTAAAACGTAGTAGTCTCCGAGCCACCGAGGGGCTGAAAATGAGTTTTGTCTCGTCCTTGTACGTCATAATATAATAATAATCATAATAATAATTATTAATATAGGGATAGCGATATAATAGACCTTTAGTACCACTCCCGCCCGCGTAAAGCACGTGAAAAAAATCAAGAGTACCCCTTGACCCCCTTAAGCGCATTATATACGTATTGATTAATTTTACAGCTTAAATTGGTTCCGTGATAACCTTATAGCCGTTTGAGAAAGTTCACAGTAATGTAATAATTGGAATGGCATTGCGTCTTACAGAAATAGATGGACTTCAGAGATTGTGTTCCCATGGTTACCGGCTTGCATTCTTTCAATCATACTAATATATAACAAGTAGTTCCGTGAAGAACTATACAGCCTATTTTCATATATCCTGCTCATGTTAATTGTCTCTATCAACATACAAAATTTCAGTTTAATTGCTGTAACAGATTCGTAGATATTGAGAACCGTCTATATATTTCATATGGACGCCAGGATGGATTTTTATTTTTGTACTATTACATTAAGATTATTGTGTACGTGTGATATTCAGCCTTCAATCGCATGATTAGAATACAAGAAGTAAAAACGAGATTTTAAAAGTACGCACAGCAGTCATCTTGTGATCATGCAAACAATTGAAATAAATTACATGCCAGTGGATCAACATTTGTATAAGCATTTAACGTGCAACGTTTCACGGCACTCGGATAGTTAATTCGCGAGAAACGTCCATTTAAATATTTATACTTCGCTTCGCCGCCATGTTGGATTTGTGCTCACCAGGTTACTGAAAGTCCTATAGGTGAACATATGTTCATAGTCTCTATGAACATAAAAACATTCAGTTTCGTTGCTGTAAAAGATTCATAGATATTGAGAACCGTCTAAATATTTCGGAAGCTCGCCATTTAGGATTGTTATATAGGCCTATATATAGCATAGAGTTATGTACCATTCAAGGTCAATTATTGCCTAGCTTCATTATTCAAACTTTCACTTCGATCGCATGATTACGACACAAGAATAAAAACTTAAATTTAAAATTTCGCACAGCCGCCATCTTGAGGTTATGTAAACAATTGAATTAAATTAGATGGCAGTGCATTACAATCTGCAAAATCATTTACTGTACCACATTTCACTGCCCTCAGAGAGTTAAATCTCGAGAAAAGTCTATTAAAATATTTCTAATTCGCTTGGTCGCCATGTTCGTTTTGTACTCTACGGGTTTATGAAATATACATAGGTAAACTTGTATCAGTACCCTTTATCACCGTACAAAATTGCATGATGATATCTGTAATAATTTCGGAGATATAGAATGTCAGTGAAATATTTCGCACAGCCGCCATTTTGAGGTTATGTAAACAATTGAACTAAATTAGACTCCAGTGCATTACAATGTGTATAAACATTTGCTGTACCAAGTTTCATTACGTTTGGATAGTTAAATCGCGAGAAATGTCTATTTAAAAGTCTCAATTTCGCTTGACCACCATGTTGGTTTTGTAGTCACCAGGTTTTTGAAAGTCTCATAGGTGAACTTCTAGTAGTGCCCTTTATCAGCGTACACAATTTCAGGGCGATATCGGTAATAGTTTCGCAGATATTGAATGCTAGTGAAATATTTCACACTGCCGCCATGTTGGATTGGTGAGACGTAACAAAATTTGAAGGGCACGGTCGAGGTCGCCGGGAATAGTGCTATGACATTACCGAGTTTCATTGAAATCGCTCCAGCCGTTTAGATTTTATTACGGGGGGACACACACACACCTCACACACACACACACACACACACACACACACGCACACACACACGGACAAAAGGTGATCTCATAAGCCTATTTTTTCAAAATTGAAAATAGGCTAAAAATGAGATGGTGTGTGTCTGTCTTTCTATCTGTCTGTCTGTGTGTTACTCAATAACGCAAGAACCACTGGTCCGATTCAAATGAAATTTTACATGGATGTAGCTGATTTACCATGTTCACATATAGGATACTTCTAATTTCGATATTATGCACTATTGAAAAATGGCGACCATTTTAGGTACGACACTACACCCTTTGGTTTCAAAATTTCATGATTCCATATCAAATAAAAAGAGAACGCTAAGAAATAGCAAACTTTCGATGGCACATATGAGCTTCAAAATTTAATTTCCTATCCGAAAGATCCTTATCACTTTTCGTGTATCTCCAATGGTTAGCGAGTAAAACCTACATATGTGACGTCACTACACCCTTTGGTTTCAAAATTTCATATTTCCATTTCAAATAAAAGGAGAACGCTAAGAAATATCAAACTTTTGACGCATACCCAAGATTTACCATTTAATTGGCTATCCCAAAGATCCGTATGACTTTTCGTGTATCTCCAACGGTTAGCGAGTAAAACCTAAATTTGTGCAATAAAACACGGTCAACACCGAGCGGTGCAGTATATCTATACATATATAAAAATTAAAGTTTGTATGTTTTTTTTCGCAATTTCTACGGAAATTTGAGTTATTTACTCGTTTCAGACTGTTTTATTATGGATGCGCGCGAAAATAATTGTTTGGTCTCTCTGTCTGTTTGGTTGTTTATCTGTGGACAACTTTGTTCCCTTATAACTCGAGAACGACTGGGTGTATCAACGTAAAATTTGGTACAGATATCTATCAGAGGCACGACACTAATCATTGATGTAACCCTTCTCCGTACCTCTCATAAAAGAGGGCCTACCCCCTTAAAATACATGCTGAAATAGGAGTAGAAGGACGAGACAAAGATCATTTTCAGCCCCTCAATGTGAGAGACAAAACTCGGGGGCCCTAAAGGGTCCCCGAAATCCACATTTTAAGGCCCTAAAACCAACCGTTTTTGAGATATTCCCAGAAAACTAATTTCATTTAATAAACTAATGAACGAATTCAAGCCGGTAACCATGGCATCAGATTCTCAGAGGTCCATCTATTGCTGTAAGACGCAATGCAATTCCATTAATTACATTGGTGTGAAAGTTTGCAAACGGCTAGAAGGTTATCACGGAACCAAATTAAGCCGTAAAATTCATCAATACGTATAATGCGCATAAGGGGGTCAAGGGGTACACTAGAATTTTTTCACGCGATTTACACCTGCGGGTGTGGTACGGCAGGTCTATTATATTCCTATCCCTACATTATATTATTATTATTAGTATTATATTATGGCGTACAACGAGGAGACAAAGCCCCTCGGTGCCAGAAACAAAACCTGGGGGCCTCGAAAATTACATTATAAGGCTCTAAAACCAACAGTATCAGAAATATTCCCAGAAAACTAATTTAATGTAATTTAACAAACTAATGAAGGAATGGGAATCGGTAACCATGATAACAATATCTCAAGGGGTGGCATCCAACTTTCCATTTATTTCTGTAAGAAGCAATGTCACTCCATTTATACCTTGCCACGGTGGGTGAGTGGATAGCGTGTCGGTCTACTAACCCCAAGATTGCAGGTTCACTCCCGGCCGTGGTAAGTGATTTTTGAAAGGCGGCAAAAATACGACTCGCATGTCGTACGATATTAGCATGTCAAAGAACCCATTTGAATTCAGTAGGCCGTGTTCATAATGGCAAAATTAATCACAGCAGTTTCCGCCAACACAAAGTTCCTCATTTCTCTACTAGAAAGTGGTATAGTGTTCAAGGAGCTTAGATATCTACCCTCCTTGACTTTCATAGTGATTCAAGGAACAACGAAATTTCGGCATGCAAGCTACCCTCTGGATGTCAAATGACGAAGCTTGCACCCGGCACCCGAGGCCATACGATATTATTATTAGGCTACTCCATTTATTACATTTCCGTGAAAGTTTGCAAATAGCTATAAGGTTATCACGGATCCAACGTATACTGTTTAATTCGTCAATGCAATTAGGGGGTCAAGGGGTAACCTAGAATTTTTTCATGCGATTTCACGTGCGACATATGGTACAGAAAGTCTATTATATCTCCAAACAGCAACATTATTTTCAAAATTTCCTGAATTGTATCAGCATTTTTTGCGGCTTTTAGGAATTTGGGCCATTTGAGGCAAAAGAACCTGAATTTTCATGAACCACAATCCTTTATAATTTATGAAAGGGGTATTCCAGTGTATGGCGACCTAACACTACGTAGAGGGAAAGTTTTTATGTGACGTGTATTGCGTTTCGTCTACAAGTCTTTCAATTTTATTTCACGTCTGGAAGTACACGATAGGTGAATTTAGTTTGAGAGCACATTTTAACTAATCCTTTTTTTTTTTTCGACACACAAGTTCATCGTAAGGATGATTTTGTTTGATACTGTGTGGTAGATATACCATTTGGATATCTGGTTTTATTTTTTATTCGTGTGGCCTCCTGAGAGGCCGAGTGCAGGTCTTTCAAGTCGACGCCCGTGGGCGACCTGCGCGTCGGGATGAGAGATGGGATGGATTAAGATGAATGGAACTGGGCAAGGATGTGGAAGGAAGCGGCCGTGGCCTGTCAGAAGGTACTGTCCCAGCATTTGCCTGATATTGAAAATGTGAAACCACGGAAAACCATTTCAAGGACGGCCGACGGTGGGGCTTGAACCCACGTGTCTACCGAGTCAGCAGAGAGCTTGACCCCATGACCAATCGCTGCGCTTTAGCGAGCATAGCCACTGCTGTCGGTGATATCTGGGTGATATGTTGTAGACAATAGAATTGTCTGTCTGTCTTTCTGTGTATCTTAATGTACGCCTATAACTCGTTTTCGGATGCTTGGTGCATCGTAAAGTTAGGTATGGTAACCATGAGAGTCAATACACCAATCAATTATAAAATTCTTCACCGTACTTTTCATACAGTAGAAGGGATATGGGGAATAACTTCTCAAAATACATGCTAAAATAGGCGAAATATAAAAATTATTCTAGAAGGACGACCAAAGCATATGATGCGCTACTCAATGTGAGACACAAAATTCGGGAGTCTATGAAGGGTCCCCGATAACCACAACTTAAGGCCCTTAAATTAACAGTGTGTGATATTCCCAGAAAACTAACTTCGTTCTGATAAACTTAGGAAGGAATGACAAACCGCTAACCATTGCAACAGTAGCTCAATTGATGTCTGGTGTTAACACCGAAGACCGTTCGAAGAACGGGTACTTCTGCTAGTAGCTTAATAAATGAAATTCGTTTTCTGGGTATATCTCAAAAACTGTTGGTTTTAGGACCTTAAAATGTGGTTTCCGGTTCCCGTAGGGCTCCCGAGTTTTGTTTCTCACATTGAGACGCTGAAAATGAGCTTTGTCTCGTCTTTCTATGCCCTTTTCAGCATGCATTTTAAGTGGATAGGCCCTCTTTTATGAGAGGTATGGAGAAGAGTTACATCAATGATTACTTTAGTGCCTCTGATGAACATCTGTACCAAATTTTACGTTGATCCACTCAGCCGTTCTCAAGTGATACGCGTGCAAAGTTGTATACAGACAGACAAACAAACAGACGGACAGACACACATTTTGTTTTTGCACGCAACCGTCTTATACCGGTCTGAAACGCGTTAATAACTCGAACTTCCGTGGAAATTCAGAAAAATCAGTTAAACTTTCATTTTTATATATAGAGAGATAGAGATGAAATCGTTGCCCTACTTATGAATTGGCTGGTTCAAGTTATGTATTTCCAACATGCGACAAGAAAAATATTTGAGGACATATTTTAAGTTCATAAATGCATCATTTTAGAGCATATGTGCGTAATTTGTTGTTGTTGCTGTTGTTGTTTCAGTGTTCAGTTTCTGACTGGATTGATGCAGCACTCTATGCCTCCCTGTCCTTGTATCTCTACATCGCTACCTCACCTTACATCCTAGGCAATCTGTTTAACATATTCTAACCTTGGTCTACCCACACAGTTCTTGCCCTGAACCCTTTCTTCCATAACTAAGTTTGCTATTTCTGGGTGTCATAGTAGTTGTCCTACCAACCTATCTCTTCTCTTCATTAGCAGTCGCCAGAAACATCTCTTCTCTCCCACTCGCCTTAATACCTCCTCTGTTGTTACTCTATCTACCCAACTGATCTTTATCATTCTCCTGTAACACCACATTTCAAATACTTCTATTTTCATCTCTTCTGCTGCGCCAACATTCCAAGTTTCATTTCCATAATCACGCTCTTTTCTGTAAAAATGCTTTCGTTGCATGAGCCAAGCTAATTTTTATATCCTTTATTTATAATTTATTGGTCACCACTAACGACAATTTTGTATTAACTGTTATTTCTGTCTCCGTTACCTCAATGCTATTGATTGTGGTCTCCTTGGAGACTGTCTTCTCCATCATTCTCGATATTCTACCTGTCACATTGCCTGGGAGAGAGATGTCGCAATTACTCGCTTGATGGTGTCAGTCCAGCATCCATCTCTCTTTCTAGGGACATTTCCTCCAACGGGGCATCCTTCTATACTCCGTTCTCCACGCCTTCGCAATGTAGGCAAATAATTGTAGAATTCTTTGCGTACATACTGTATAGTTGAGAAATTGGTCGTCTTGCGTAACTCATTTAGTGGACTCTTAGTCTTGATTGTTGTTCAAACGGGCGAAATATGTGCCTTATTATACTGTATCGATGACAATGGCATTAAATATGAAAATGAACACTTCAACTAACTATTTACATACTTACATCTAACTTACAAATCTACAATTCTAAAGGTGTTCCGCACGGTCTCATTTATGATATGGATTCCGTACAACGAACAGTACTTGGCCAAAACTAAAAAAATCTGAATCCACACATGACAGTCCAGAGAACAAAACTACTCAGTGATACAGGAGATTCCAGACATAATGCACAAGCGCGTTCCCGCGTATATAGTCATCTATCAGATGGACGACTCCCGATGAATAAAATATATTTTTAACAATTTTAATAAAAGACCAAAAAAAAAAAACAATTCTCTAATACTTAGAGAGGCTTCCAAGAAATGGGTCATAAGATGCACAGGACCTATACTTTTCCAGAGCAAGCATTGTGGCGTTTGGGACGTTCCGAGATGAGAAAAGGACATCTGGGGAAAGGATCCGATAAACACAGTGCTCAATAATGCGAACTAATGAAAACCAGCTGGATCCAACGAATAGACGCTAAAATGCATAATGGAACTGTACTTATCATTGTCCCTAATTGGCTGATTAGTGAATAATGTAAAGTTAATTCACGGAGCCCACTGGACCAGTGCAAATCTTAGAAATGGACTCCACTTCGGTGACTTGGATGTCAGAATTACATTTCTAGAAGATTTAAATCCCAGCCTCCAAATTTATTACCAAAATGCTGTCACCACACCACGAGCCGTGAATTTGTGACTAAAACTTTGTGCGCGGTATTTATGCAAGATGAGGTGTAAAACGGCCAATTTGTGTCTGTTTGTTTGTTATGGGAATGGGGTCAGACTAGTGGAGGGAATGGCATGAGAATGCGTATGTAAGGAAAAGGTACCCCTAAAATTAAATTACATTACAAATTATGATGCACGGGTACATATTGGCGTGGGATTAGGAGGAAGCCTGAAATCCCGCCAGTTATGCAAATGCTCAATCTGTTGCCTTCCCTTGACATGTCAAGGCTAGAGGTGGGTTCATGTATAAACCGCGATTCGCAGGTGTCCAGCGGTAATTTCCAGTGTAGCCAATGACGTCACGGAATACGCGCAGACGTTGATGATTGTTTGATGTTTTGGCTTGAATTGCCACCATTTTGGTCATCTGTATGAGGTTTCAAACAGTGCGTCGTTACATGCGTATGTAGTCACATGTGTGAAAATGCGAGGTGTGGCTGTGAGTTATGAATGTTCATAAATTACTTTTAGTTGTTCAATATAATATTGAAAGGTTGCGCTGTCTCTTCGAGAGCCATGTTGAGACAAAGGTGTTAGTGGCTACTAGCTTAGAATACTATCTGGACTAAACTATTCGTCGCTACTAGCTTAGAATACTATCTGGACGAAACCATTAGTCGTTACTAGGTTAGACTACTGTCTGGACGGAACCATTAGTCGTTACTAGCTTAGATGACTATCTGGACGAAACCATTAGTCGCTTCTAGCTTAGACTACCATCTGGACGAAACCATTAGTCGCTACTAGCTTAGACTACTATCTGGACGAAACCATTAGGCGCTTCTAGCTTAGACTGCCATCTGGACGAAACCATTAGTCGCTACTAGCTTAGACTACTATCAGGACGAAAGTATTTGGCGCTTCTAACTTTGACTGCCATCTGGACGAAACCATTAGTCGTTACTAGCTTAGACTACTGTCTGGACGAAACCATTAGTCGTTACTAGCTTAGATGACTATCTGACGAAACCATTAGTCGCTTCTAGCTTACACTACCATCTGAACGAAACTATTAGGCGCTTCTAACTTAGACTGCCATCTGGACGAAAATTACTGCTTGTGCTGCAAGCAAAGGTGTTCTGGGGCGTGACACCCTGGTTAGGTTTGTGTTTGTATGTAAAGTCTTATTGACGCATAGAATTTAACATGTATGCGCCGTTTAAAGCTTTTGTTTCGTCTATGACGTCATTTTGTGTCTTGGGGAATTTGTTAGTGTAATACAACGCCATTTATTTTACTCCCGATGTCTTGACAACTCAATTACTACCACTAATGAGAGAATATTGTGAGGTGAGATATACCTCCTTCAAGTGAATGTGTCACAACACAGTTCTTATGAATGTGGTAGTTAGTTATTGGGGTGGAACTACGAGGTCAACTGCTCCTCTCACCCGAATATGTCTCAATCATTCAAGAATACACGAATATATCACACTGTCATTATTGTGACCGGTAGCGGTAAGTACGCTCGCTAAGGCGCGTCACTAGGGAATGGAGCCAAGCTTTCTCGACAAAGGATTGATTTCCTGCTGTACCTTTCATTGTTAGTAAGTACTTAATTAGACACGGAACATCAATTTAGTGTAATTTGATCCACTATTAGCTATTTAGAAGGCAAGATTGTTTTGAAAATGGGTGTCCTGTGTTTTACCGCTATATACATTATACTATTAGACCCAATAGTACCTTTTTTGATCTCAGTAACTTATTTAAGTCACGCTTACTTTCAGGAAAAAAAGAAGCAAGTTTAAATTATACATGACACTAGAGCTCAAGTCAGCCGGGAAGGCGGTGCGCTGAACACAACGCTACCGTTACGTCATGCCTCACTTCCATCCCACCAATCACAGTCAGTCCGTCTTGAGAATCTCAGATAGAGTGTTGTGAAGTGATTATATCGTAATGTTTAAAGATCCAGTGGAAGCGATTGTGTACATTGTGTGTGCTATGGAAGCAGAGGGATGTTAACGACAGGTTGTGCATAGGCAGCCCGAGATATAGTTTACAAAGTGCACGAATATTTTAAAAGTGTACAGCAGCGTGAAGGAGACAGGCTTGATGAGCTAAGCGGCGGTGTTGCCACACCGCAGGAACTCACGGCAGCAGCCTCTGGTGTGGGAACTCGGACATGGTAAACATGTTGCAACAGTGGATATGTATCTCTGTCTCTCTCCGCGCAACTCCCAGAAAGCCGGCCGCCTTCCCGGCTGACGCGAGCTCGTGAAACCGGTTCTTTTATATGGATGCGAGTCATGGGCGACCTCACAAACATTGGAAGAGCACATTTGTGCAGTTGAGAGGAAACTGCTCAGAAAGATATATGGACCTATTTACAATAGGGAAGAAGGAAGATGGGAAAGGAGGGAAAAAGAGGACTTTACCAACGTTTTGGGAAAGCTGATGTTGGTAGGATCATCAGAGAAAGACGACCTCAGTGGATGGGACATATCGTAAAAGCTGTGGAATCTATCCCTAACAGATTGTTCAATGCTCAGCTAATTGGCAAACGTCCAAAAGGCCGTCCAAAGACGAGATGGAAGGATAGGGCCATGATAACGCTGCAGCAGATGGAACCAACATCAGTACGGCGTGTGTAACAAATGCTTGAGATTGTGATCGGGATAATGCCTCCTGTGTGATTGATTAGGATAGTGTTATGTAATATTGTATATTTGAGGTGTTTGTTGTGTTTCTTTGTTTTCTGTCATGGGCCTTAATGGCCTGATATGTACAATAAATGATGATGATACACATTATTTTTCTATTCTTCGGTAACGGGGATATGGCACAGAGTTTGTCATTAACTGCCTTCCTTTGCTTTATGTAAGATAAATAAATAAATAAATAATACTGGTTTCAGGTTCATATCCACAACCCTGCGGATCTCCCTCGCAAGGACCAGCAATTCATAAGAGTACCACTCAGCCAGGCAGTGGAGGTGACAGCGACTCCTTCGCTGATGACTACAAGTCACCTTCTCAAGAACCACGCACCTTTCCGCCGACAATGTTACTTCTCACGTGAGAGGAAGCTGCGCTTCTTCAAGGTGTACACACAACAGAACTGTGCCACTGAGTGCCTTGTCAACTTCACGCTGATTAAGTGTGGATGTGTTGCCTTCTATATGCCTCGTAAGACAATTGTGTTACATGATAACTTGTTTTAGATGTTTCCGTAAAATTACTCAAACACATCTTGTTGTCTGTAGTTGCAAATACCGGCGTGGTAGGCCTACCTAACTTAAGTCCACGACTGCCTCTTACCCAATCCTAGCCTCAATTATAAATACACACACTAATACATTCATTACAATAGCACAAGTTATTTCGCATACACTCAAGAACACGGGAATACATGACCACGATGTCACAGAGCCCATCTTCTTCTTCTTCAAGTGCCTCGTCCTCCAAGAACATTGGCGATCAATAGCATGATCTGCTGTTTGTCCATAGCTGTTCTAAACAGTGACACTGTATTAAGTCCAAACCACTGGCTTAAGTTCTTTAGCAAGGATATTCGTCTGCGTCCTGGACCCCTAATGCCATAAATCTCCCCTAGGATAATTAATTGCAAGAGGTGGTATTTGTTGTTGCGCATGAAATGACAAAAGTATTCTAGTTTTCTCCTTTTGATGATACCGAGAAATTCCGAGTCTTTGATCATACGCCCATAAGGGAATTAATCTCGAAGTATGAATGTATTATTCTTGTTGTATCTATGCCATAAGTATTATCCAATTTAATATGTTCATTACAGTTCATATATTCGGGTCAACTCACATTGTTAAGAGCTACATGACTCTTTTTTTTTCGTGATTAGCGATAATTTATTTAAGAAAAATTATACGTATTTCTACTGTTATGATGGCTAGTTTTATCAATGACTACTGCTGCTTTCATTAAACTGACCAAATTTACAATTAATTCCTTTCAGGGCTGCAAGGGACGCCCTTGTGTGGACCTTCGACTGCAAGATGCTACAGGGACGTTGCTAGTGAGTGTAATCACTTCTATTGTAGCCCATTATTCTAGAAATATTGCAATACGTATGAATGTATGTATGTATGTGAGACGGTGGACCCAAAAGGGGCCGGACTGAGATCGCGCTGCCATTCGTGGACGCAGTAGAGTGTTCTCCCACTAAATGGGGTTAATAGAGACCTTCTTTAAACAACTGCCCTAAAGGCATCAGTTTGTATGTGACTGTTTGATAGTAGGGTTTTCGTTATCGTGTTCTGCCTGCGAAACATTTATGACAGATTTAAAAGAACTCTGAAGGGATAGGCAACCTCTTCAACACACCTGCCATAATGGCTGTATTATGTCAGGCGTGTTTATCGCCGTATTGCCCTAATGTTGAAGAGGTTGCCTATCACCACGGAGGACCGAGTCATCTCACCACATTTAAAGCTTCCAAACTAGTCAAAAACTTGTGTGCTGCTAATGGCATATTCCTTGAAAGCCTGTTGAAGCATTTGTTGACCTTCTGTTGCCAATCATTCTAGCAGGAAATAAAATTTCACACACACTCTGTGTTCTTTTAAATCTGCCATAGCGACTTCGCAGGCGGAACACGAGAACAGTAAGAGAAAACAACACTACGATCAAACGGTCACATACCAACTGACGCCGTCTGGGCAGTTGTTTCATAAAAGTCTTATTAACCCCATCTAGTGGGAGAACTCTCTACTACGTTCACAAATGGCAGTGAGTTCACAGTCCGATTTCTTATGGGTCCACCCTCGTATGTATGCTTGTTCCCCATTTCAACTTATGAACTATCCAGCTGACTGTATTCAGACTTTGAAAGAAGGAAGTTCCTAATACCACTTTTTATACCTAGTTGGTATTTCTAGTAGCTGCTTTATGACAGGTGGGCTGGAGACATTTCTCTTGCACTCTCGCCGTCACTAATTATCCTTGAAATTGATATGGCACTAGAGTAATTTGAGTGATTGGACTCACAAAATAAGATTTTATACCACATTTTATTTACACTGGGAAATAACGTTTGCTATCGGCACTGAACGTTGTGGGATGTACCCAATTAGCAGTCTCCCCCCAGGGGCTCACATCTATTGGGACGTGGGTTGAAGACCACGGGGCCCCAGCTGAGTCCGACATTGCTTCCAGTTACTTGTGCCGGGCTCCACTCCGTCTTCTTTCCTGTCAACTTCACTTGGTCAACTCTTGTTCTCTTCCGACCCCGACGGTATTAGGGTATCTGAGGCCTAGAGAGTCTCTTCATTTCCCGCCTTAATTGAACCTTGTCTCATCTTTTCTGATACCCTCCTTCTGCGAGGGGTCAGCCTTATTTTTCTTTTCATGTTATTTCCTGCCTTCTGCTCAAGGCCCTCAAGGAGGCAGGGTGTATGTAGCCCCACCACTTCTGGTGCATTCTGGATATTGCTACACCTTCAGGGGCTCACGGCTGGTGAGATCGGGAGTTGGCGACCCTGAGGGATTCCTTAGCTGTGTCCATTTTTCTCCCTTTTTTCCATTACCTCTGGGGCGGACCCTCTCCTATTTCACTTTCCTAACTGTATTTCATGGCTCTACTTCCTTCCAAGTCCCTGTATCCGCATTCTTCGAGGGTTGAGGGCATTTCTTTTCTTCCTGTCCTTTATTTGCCTTATTAAACTTTTATTTTCCAATCCTTCTTAAGTTAGTAGTTAGCTTAAGTTATAGTATACTTTTCATTATCATCTTCACGATCACCCAAACCATTAGGAGCCGATAACCTAGATGTTAGGACCCTTATAACAACAGATATCATCATCGTCAATTAGCAGTCAGTGTTCAGGTTGACTCCGGCTACACATTAGTAAGAATCGCACTATATGCACAGAATCTTCATAAACACCGAGAACATCTTTTGACGATTTTTAGGAAATACTTTTTTTTACACGAAGCCCTTCTATAAATATCGGACAATAGATTATAGAAATGTATGACTAGCTATTTTCTTTAATTAGAGACTTTGTTGGTGCACGCTCCGAGGTCATTTGAGCATATTACATTACATCTAGAACTCAAAGGTCTCTATTTCGTTTCATTTCCTCTAACTGTTCGTTCTGTAGGAACATACATTGGAATAAGAATGACTGCTATATCAGCACCCGGAACTATCTCCTTGTGTTGTCCATACAGTATTTACATTTGTATCAGCACTAATTACCTCCATGTACAGTTAGTTGCCCTTTGACCATCCGTCCGCATCTAGCAACATACAAATAATCAAACACTTAATGCTAAAGATGTTTTTGTCCTGGTTACAGATCAACTTCTAGAGCTGGAAGTACAAAAAGGCCTTAGTTCTAGAGAATCCAGACCTAATTGCGATTGTCTGCAGTCTTGTACTGACCTCCAGTACCACACCGAGCATTCGCAAACTGATTACGACTGGGGTACTGTGAGGCCTCAAATGACAGAGAAGTAAGTATCACGTGATTTTGAGGATCATAATAAAGTATTGACTCTTATTATCGTGCATCAAGGTTTCATAATGAACAAGAGTCACTGAATATCATTGTAAGATATAATTTGATAATTATTCTATATAGGATTATTCTACCAAAATCAGGAGGATACAGGCTCACTCCTTAAAATTGTACATTCACAGGGGGCATAACCTCAAAACTCTCTCAGTGGATTTGTGTAAGGAGCCATCCAAAATATTGTGATACATTCTTACTGATACTATCTCCCTCGGATATACACACATCAAAAAAAGTTTTGCATCACCTCGGTTCCAAGAGTTCCGGAACCTTTAAATACAAAGGGAATAGAGATCAACACAAACAACATTTCAGCTCGTTTTATTGCTCATGAGACCCACACATTGCATGTTGTACCATCATACAGCTAGACTTTCAGCATTTGTGGTCCAGATTGCAGTACACACCACTACCTCTAATACCCAGTAGCACGTCCTCTTGCATTGATGCATGCCTGTATTCGTCGTGGCATACTATCCACAAGTTCATCAAGACACTGTTGGTCCAAATTGTCCCACTCCTCAACGACAATTCGGCGTAAATCTCTCAGAGTGGTTAGGGGGTCAAGACGTCCATAAAAAGCCCTTTTCAACATATCCCAGGCATGTTCGATAGGGTTCATGTCTGGCGAACATGCTGGCCACTGTAGTCGAGAGATGTCGTTATCTTGAAGGAACGCATTCACAAGATGTGCACGATGAGGTCGAGAATTGTCGTCCATGAAGACAAATGCCTCTCCAATATTCTGCCGATATGGTTGCACTATGGGTCGGAGGATGTCATTCAGGTATCGTAAAGCCGTTTCGGAGCCTTCCATGACCACCAGTGGCGTACGTCGGCCCCACATAATGCCACCCCAAAACATCAGGGAACCACCACCTTGCTGCACTCGCTGGACAGTGTGTCTAAGACGTTCAGCCTGACCAGGGTGCCTCCAAACACGTCTCCGACGATTGTCTGGTTGAAGGCATATGCGACACTCATCGGTGAAGAGAACGTGATGCCAATTCCGTGGGGTCCATTCAGCATGTTGTTGGGCCCATCTGTACCGCGCTGCATGGTGTCGGGGTTGCAAAGCTGGACCTCGCCATGGACGTCGGGAGTGAAGTTGCGCATCATGCAGCCTATTGCGCACAGTTTGAGTTGAAACACGACGTCCTCTGGCTGAACGAAACGCATTATTCAACATGGTGGCATTGCTGTCAGGGTTCCTCCGAGCGGCAATCCGTAAGTAGCGGTCATCCACTACAGTAGTAGCCCTTGGGCGGCCTGAGCGAGGCCTGTCATCGACAGTTCCTGTATCTCTGTACCTCCTCCATGTCCGAACAACATCGCTTTGGTTCACTCTGAGACGCCTGGAAACTTCCCTTGTTGAGAGCCCTTCTTGACACAAAGTAACAATGCGGACGCGATCGAACTGCGGTATTGACCTTCTAGGCATGGTAGAACTACAGACAACATGAGCAGCGTACCTTCGTCCTGGTGGAATGACTGGAACTGATCGGCTGTCGTACCCCCTCCGTCTAATAGGCCCTGCTCATGCATGGTTGTTTACATCTTTGAGCAGTTTTAGTAACATCTATGAACAGTCAAAGGGACTGTATCTTGGATACAATATACACAGTCAACGTCTATATGCCGGAGATCTGGGAACCGAGGTGATGCAAAACTTTTTTTGATGTGTGTATTTTATTGCTCACGGTCTAGCTAGATATTTAATTTTTGAAAAATTCTTGTTTTTAAATAATAGGCGTATATTATATCTTGGTGATAGGGGAGTGATATACGATACAGTAAGTGATTATAAATGATATTAATTTTGACAGTAATTATCATTTTTGTTTCCCTGAATCTCGGATGTCAATAATAAAATTTCGAAAACTACGTTACAAATGTACCGCAAACTCTGGTTAGTATGTTAATCGGATAATTGGAACAAATGTTTATTTCAGTAAACCTTTAGAAACGGATTCATATCAATAAATTGAAATGCCTAAGATGTCATGAATAAGAGATTCATACAGTGAAATTGACTGTATGCACAGAAATGAAATATGTAGTTTCATCAGGCACTTCTTGTGCAAACATTATACGAGTATATAATACTATTAAAATGAACAATCACACAGATTACAGTCCATCACAAAATCACTAGAATTGTCCATGAGCATATTCCAATAAATGCCTGTCTCATGTAGCCAGTCCTTTTCAACCTTACTATGCTTATACGTGACATGAATGGGTTGGCATAATTCTTCTTCACAACAGTTTTCGGTGCTGGGGGGGGGGTTAATAGTAACAATTGATTTGTAAAAATTAAAGATTTAGACACTTGTTTTTCATTCTCCTTCAGTTGAATCACCACCGAAAATTTAGGTAATTTCAAATCAATAGTGTGCTGAAAGAGACCTGACTTAAAATGACATCGTCATGAGGTGAGATATTGCCATTAATATTGCGATAAGAGTTAAAATTTCAATCGATTGAGTTATTCAGATTGATCATACTTTTGATTCAAATCTTCTTTCAACGACTTCGCCTGAGATACATGTTCATTGCCTTTTTATTTATTAATATTATAAGAAATTAGCAATACTTCCTGTTTTCTTGTTTCAGCATGTCATTGTCTACGGTGTCAATCTTTTTCACGAATCCTATGTTCCTAGGCAGTAGACGAAGTGAGATGTACGGTTTGACTGATGTATTAGGTGAGTAGTGTGTGGAATTTTACTATCAATGTGAACGGTAGTTCAACCACTGATATCAGTTCACTATCCACTCATGTCTAAACGACTTCAAACACACCTAATAATATTGGCCATGATAATCCGTGCAGGCAAACTTTTCATACAGGGTCATTATCTATGTTCGCACCGATAAACACGGTAAGCTAAGCCGGCTGTGACTGGCACAGACCGTGGGCGCACGTACGTGGTTCAGCCGGTGGTAGGCGCGCTCCGCTGACTCTTATCGTTAGTTCACACGTGTTTTGTAATTCATATGGACGTGTATCTGCAAAGCTTAGACGTTAGTGTTGCACGTTTAGTGAGTACTAGCAGTAGTACCCGGCTTCGCCCGGAGGAATGATGATAATATTTCTGTCTCCTTAACACTCAACGTCATAAATAATATTTATTTACGTATTCATTTCTTACATTATCAAACCCAGTGACAATGTTTATACTTAAGTCACTATGGGAAGGCTCTGTAAAATAATGATCATTCTCGTGATATTTGTCTTCAGTCCGAGTCGAGATATGTCGTTAGCGGTCCCAGAATTCGTGACATCTCAGTCGTAGAAGACTTTATGTGGTGGTGATTAGAAATATAATTGACTTAAAATCTGGGTAATTTGCCCCCAATGACGTTGAGGGCGTAACATCTAGGTAATTTGCCCTACTGATCAGGATTATATTGAAAATTACTACATAACTGACACATGAAACTTAGAAAATAATAGAAAAAGTTAATTTTAGGACTCACATTTCGGGAAAGACTTGATTATTTTTTGCCAAAGAGCTCCCACATAGATCGCTATCTGGTTAAAAGTTTCGTCTTGTTAAGGTTTAAACTGTACGATAAATGTCTGAAGCAATTCCTCCAAGAGAAGCTTCCAGATTTCGCTGTCGATATATCGTTAAAGTTTCCTGAGCATCCAGTTGTCTTTTCTTTTGATGAAAAACATCTTCTACATAGTGATGATGAACATAGAAGCGACTACTGGCACATGTAACTTTTCAACGAATGGGAAAAATTGATACTTTAAGGGAATGAGAGGAATAAAATAGAAAAGAAGACGACTACTACTGAACGGGTAGGCCTACATCAAACTTACACTCTAATAGAAATACATATTTTCTAATCACCGGCGAGGAACACTGTGGTGTTGGACGTAACATCTAGGTCATTTGCCCTTTTGATAAGAATTATAATGAAGACGACTACTAAACTCGTACATCAAACTTTTAAACTAATGAAAAACAGCTTTTAAAAATCACAGGCGATGAAGACTGTGTTGTTGCTTAGTACTATAATGGACGTAATATCAAGGTCATTTGCCCTTTTGATGAGGATGATAATGAAGACGACTACTACTGAACGGGTATATCAAACTTACAAACTAAAGGAAATACATATTTTTAAAATCACAGGCTAGGTAGACTGTGGTGTTGCTTAGTAGTATAATGGACGTAACATCTAGTTCATTTGCCCTTTTGATGAGGATGATAATGAAGACGACTACTACTGAACGGCTATATCAAACTTACACTCTAATAGAAATAAATATTTTTAAATCACCGGCGAGGAAGACTGTGGTGTTGCCTAGTAGTATAATGGGCGTAACATCTAGGTCATTTGCCCTTTTGATGAGGATGATAATGAAGACGACTACTACTGAACGGGTATATCAATCTTACAATCTAATGGAAATACACATTTTAACAAGACGTTCCGTGAAGAACTATACAGCCTACTTTTCATGCCAATGATTATTCTACAGTATATGAACCTATCTAGAATAATGACGAAATTAAGTTGGTAATATCGAAATATCTAATTAGTTCAAAATATACCTGGTATAATGTAGCCTAATAGAGCACTACAGTTGGCAGCCCTGGTCACTGAATATATTCTTAGTTCCACCTCTTAAGGTACAGAATACAAAATTTGGTTGAAGTTCAATGGACGTTACATGCAATTAGACACTGGATCTATCAGCACGCGTAAAAGCATGTTGCCAACAATACCATGCGTGTGCTGGTCAGAAATAATCTGAATTATTATGATATCTTGATGTGCCAATTTTGGATGAAATCCATTTGTTAGTATAGAAGTTACATGTATTTTAAAATTGGACATATCAGCAGGCATATAATCATGTTGGCAGCACCGCCTTGTATTAATTACTCCAAATTTATCTAGAATGTCAGGTGCTATTCGTGTGCAAAGTATAGAGCTGTTGGCTTGCATACTTTCTGATATATTGATATTAGGGTAAAACGAATATAGGCAGCATTTATTAACAGTTGGCAGCCCTGATTGCTCTTAACAATACTTATAGTCATATCTGTTATGGTACACATTGCACATACGAAATTTGGTTGAAATCCAACTGATAGTATAGAAGTTACATGTATTTAAAAATTGGTACTATCAGCAGGCTTATAATCATGTTGGTAGAAGTGACGTATATAAGTTACTCCAAATTAATCTAAAATGTCGGAATATACGTGTGCATAGTTTAAAGCTGTTGGCTTGTATACTTTCTGATATATTGGTATTTGGATTTTAAAAAAATAGAGAGAGCAATTATCAACGGTTGGCAGCCCTGGTGGCTCTTAAGAATACGCTCAGTCATATCTGTTTATGTACAGATTTTACATACAAAATTTGGTTGAAATCCAGTTGATAGTGTAGAAGTTATATGCATTTAAACATTGGATTTATCAGAAGACTTAAAATTATTTTGGCAACACTGTCATGGTTGGCCTCCTGGAAATTAAACTGAAATAGTATTATCTACTTGAGTGCCAATTTTGGAATAGCTTGCATGCATACCTTGCAAGATATCCAACATGGAGCTCAAATTTCTAGTGCGTTTTTTCAGCAGTTGGTAGCACTGACATCATTTTCAAATATGGACGTGAGCTATTCCGGTGCACATCTTTACTCATATAAAATTTGGTTTTGATTGCTGCAGCCGTTTAGGAGTTGGTAGGGGGGGGGGGGGACACACACACACAGCCAGACAGACAGACAGAAGGACAGACAGACAGACAGACAGACATTTTCCCGGATCGATCTCATAAGACTACTTTTTCCTCATTTTTGCAAAATGTGAAAAGTAGGCTAAAAATCTCAGGCGATGAAGACTGTGACGTTGCTTAGTAGTATAATGGACGTAACATCTAGGTCATTTGCCCTTTTGATGAGGATGATAATGAAGACGACTACAACTGAATGGGTATATCAATCTTACAATCTAATGGAAATACACATTTTATAAATCACAGGCGATGAAGACTGTGGTGTTGCTTAGTAGTACTGTATAACGGACGTAACATTGAGGTCATTTGCCCTTTTGATGAATATGATACTGAAGACGACTACTACTGAACGGGTATAATAAACTTACACTCTAATAGAAATAAATATTTTTAAATCACCGGCGAGGAAGACTGTGGTGTTGCCTAGTAGTATAATGGGCGTAACATCTAGGTCATTTGCCCTTTTGATGAGGATGATAATGAAGACGACTACTACTGAACGGGTATATCAAACTTACAAACTAATGGAAATACACATTTTAAAAATCACAGGTGATGAAGACTGTGGTGTTACTTAGTAGTATAATGGACGTAACATCTAGGTCATTTGCCCTTTTGATGAGGATGGTAATGAAAACTACTGTTGAATTGACACGACAAACTTACAAACTACCGTGATAGAAAGAAATATTTCAAAATTCACAGGCGATGAAGACTTATTGTGTGTGGTGATTAGTGGTATAATGGGCGTAACATCTAGGTCATTTGCCCTTATGATAATAATAAGGTAATGAAAAATGACTACTAAACGAACATGGTGTAATTTTAAATCTGATATAGGTAATTCAGATTCCTACCTTCGATGTCTTCCAAAGTCTGAACGTTATTTTCTGGCTTAGGGCTATACTCGATGAGTGTAGTGAAAGAGCTTATCGAGTACCAAAGAGTCGAGTACTGCTCGGGTCCAAGCTGCACGAACCTGCGAATATCGCAGATGATGACGATATATGATGACTGACGTTCGGGGGGTTCCCGGTCCTATTCACATTGACCGGTGAATCACTCATTATTTCGTAACACTACAGCGGTTTGAGCAAAGACCCTCTACGAACATCAGCATAGTCAGCAATAACAGGTAACACGGCGGGGTCTGGACATTTCTCTCATGTCACCTCGCGATGATTGAGCAAGCTATTCTCACCCCTACCCCCTCTTCCCCCCTCCACCCACAAGGGTCACAATTTGTGGGACGTGGGTTTGCGACCACGGGACCCCAGCTGAGTCCGGCATTGCTTCTACTTACTGGTGCCAGGCACCGTTCAGTTCTCTTTCCTGTCAGCCTCCCTTGGTCAAACTCTTGTTCTCTTCCGACCCCGATGGTATCAGGGTATCCGAGGCCTAGCGACTCTTTCACTTTCCCTCCTTAATTGGCCCTTGTCTAATCATTCCTGATAGCCTCATTCTTGTCTTAATATCTCATGTCTTCTGCTCAAGACCCTCAAGGAGGCAGGGTGTGTGTAGCCCCACCACTTCTGGTGCACCCTGGATAGTGCTACATCCTCAAGGGCACATGGCTGTTGAGTTCAGGAGCTGGCAACCCTGAGGGTTTCCTAAGCGGGTCCGGTTTTACCCCTTTTTTCCATTGCCTTTGGGACGGACCCTGTCCACTTTCCGGGAATGGAGTGGTCTGTCCGCAATTTCAAGCAGACAGTGTTACTCGCAGGGTACCAAAGGGTAAGTATACAAATTTTGGTTCTGATCGGTGAAACGGTGTAGATTTGGACCAAAGGGCCTAAATGCAGAGATTGGGTTGGTCTGTCCGAAATTTCAAGTGGACAGGGTTACCCGCAGGGTTGCAAAGGGTAGGTATACAAATTTTGGTTCTGATCGGTGAAACGGTGTAGATTTGAACCAAAGGGCCTAAATGCAGAGATTGGGTTGGTCTGTCCGAAATTTCAAGTGGACAGGGTTACCCGCAGGGTTGCAAAGGGTAAGTATACAAATTATAGTTCGGATCGGTGAAACGGTGTAGATGTTTGCCAAAGGGCCTACATGCAGGAAATGGGGTGGTCTGTCCGAAATTTTAAGTGGACAGTGTTATTCACAGGGTTACATAGGGTAAGTGTACACATTTTGGTTGAGATCGGTGAAACGGTGTAGATTTGGGCCAAAGGGCCTAAATGCAGGGAATGGGGTGGTCTGTCGGAAATTTAAAGTGGACAGGGTTACCCGCAGGGTTCCGAAGGGTGAGTATACAAATTTTGGTTCAGATCGGTGAAACGGTGTGGATTTGTACACATAACAGACAAACAGACAGACAGACAGACAAACATTGAGCTTTATATATAAAGATAGATTGTGATTACTGTGATTGTTGGTCATGCCTAGACACCAATTCACATTGCGCGAACGTGTGTATATCCATAATTCGTATATGAAAAGCAGAAAATCTTGTTCTGAAACGACAAGAAAATTTTGAATCAAGTTTCCAGGAAGACCTGCGCCTAATGCCTGTACAATTACGAGGCTCGCTAAACAATTCAAAGAAACAGGCTCCGTAAATAATAAAAGAGTTGACAGACATTCTTTCATCAGATGATGTCAGGTGTGTGTTACAAGAGAGGGAGGACATTTTGAGCATTACCTATGAGCACTGTAACTACACATTATTGAACATGTTTGGTAAAAGTGTCGAAGTGCGCGCCAACCGACGGCTAAACCGCGTACGCGCGCCCGCGATCTACGCCAGTCAAAGCAGGCCTAGCTTGCCGTGTTAACTCGTGCGCACATAGACAATGACCCTGTATATTAAGCCTACATACTTCTGAAATATTTTTACCACTGGCTTGAAAGGTACTTGCCTGCATTACATATTGTGAAAATAGTAATTAAATGTAAAAGCTCGCTATTTAAAAGCACAGCTTGGCTTATCTAGACTTGTTTACAATCTGGCAAAATAAACATTTCTTATATATGACTTAAGAGTAAACTGCGAGCCGCAATCTGCTGAAAGATAAGGAATCCAAAGGAGGGGATTGATTGATTGATTTTATTTTCACGGCTACACTTAGAGCTTAAGAGCTCCTTTACAGTAGCGCCCTACCTACAATAGGATTAGAGCTTATAAAAATAAAACATTTCACTTACATTCACTATATAAATAATAATAGTTTAACAATTATAGTAACATCACGAGGTGGAATTTGCTGTTTGGCTAGATTCACCCTACCAGATATTAGAAGAGAAGGTGCAGCCAGGATTGAGAAAACCAAAGCAATTACCTCATGCGCACACCCATTGTACGGATATGAACCTACCCATCGACGACTGAGGTCCAGGAGAAGTTTCCTGAATTCAACAGAAGATCTACATGAATCCGCTAAGTACACAAGGTTAAGATTATGGTGATCTAGAAATACTCAACTTGACGGCTGGATGCTACCAATTGAACATCTCCCTCCAGGACATGAGGAACACTGGTCTACCTGGAAGTCATTGAACAGGCTTCGCACTGGTGTTGGTAGATCAAGGACTAATAATGTTAAAGTGGGGTTTTCCTGGCACATCCTGACTATGTACTTGTGGTGAAATCCAAACCACAGTCCATTTCATGAATTGCGTTAAGTGTCCTTTAAGTTGCACAATGGAGGACCTGATGGCTACGTCACCTAATGCCCGTGACTTGGCAAAATTTTGGACAGACACTATTTGATAAGAGCATTGTTAAGTACCATATTTTTAAATGTAAAATGTATACGTCTGATACGAAAACGAATAAATAAATAAATAAATAAATAAAGTAACACAAAGACAGTAATAATACCATAATGAAAAATCCACAGCCTGCTTCCAGTCTCCGACCGGGTCAGGAATGGAATGAATGAAGCCCCCATCTAGCGGCGAGGATATGGACTGTGCCGGCTGCCGAGGCCTGACGCACTCCTCTGGGGCAATGATTAAATGAATGACAGATGAAATGAAATGATAGTGGAGAGTGTTGCTGGAATGAAATTTTGACAGGGAAAACCGGAGTACCCGGAGAAAAACCTGTCTGCCTCCGTTCTGTCCAGCACAGATCTCACATGGAGTGACCGGGATTTGAACCACGGACCCAGCGGTGAGAGGCCGGCATGCTGCCGCCTAAGCCACGGAGGCTATAATACCATAATAATAATACTAAATATAATGGAAAAATTATATACAAAAGAGTGCATACAGACTATCAGCCCGAAAACCAAACACCATATACAAGAAAAGCTATTAAAGTCGGCAAGTTGTCAGCTAATGTCATGATGTTATAATTGAACTAAAAAAAATAATAACATAATGCAGTAATCAGATGTGAGAGGTATACTGCTCCAAGAAGCAAGATGAAATATGTCTTTTGAGAGCTGCAGTGCTTGCATAGTTGACGAACTTATATAAATCGAAGGTGTCGAAGAGGCGTGAGGCGGTGTAAACAACCTATTTATTGAACTTCATGGTTCGGTGTATAGGAATGAGGAGTGTTAATTTTGTGTATCTATTCACTGGATTATGAACAGAATTCATTGGTGTAAAGACATTGTAGAGATATAACGGGGTCTTGGTAAGTAATATTTTATGTGTCAGAATGGCTACTGATAGCAGCCTGCGCTCGTGGAGTTTCAGCCATTTCAGCTGCAGGTAGTAAGGTGTGATATGTTCATCTCGCCTTACGTCCAGAATGTACCGAACACATGCATTCTGGACTCTTTGTAATTTGATGTTCTGTGTTTCTGGTAAATCATTGTATATAGCAGAGCCATAATCAATGATTGGAGAAATGAGAGTTTGGACAAAGAGCTTACGTATGTTAGGAGGGGTGTAAGAAACAGTTCTTCTCTGGAGATTCATAATTGATACAACCTTCCTTACCACATTAGACGTATGCTCTGCCCACGACAGTGTTCTATCAAATATCACTCCGAGATTATCGACAGTGTTGCTATATTTAATATTATTATCTAGTATCTTGATGGGTGGTGGTGAATTAAAATCTACTGAATTTAGAAGTTTTGAATATCCAATGGATATAAGTTGTGTTTTAGATATGAAGAAAAGAGAAAATATTGCCCGACTTCTTTCCTACGGACGCATGGGCAGACGCCACCATATATCACCCCGGTTGGCAATCCATGGGTACCGTCACAATATACGTCTTAAGACTCAGTTTTATGAACCAGACGAAACTTGTGCATGCAGTTTATACCTCTCAATGTGTGAAATCTACCGTTTCATATAACTTGATGCCAACAAAGAAAGATGTCCCGTACAGAACACAGTGACATGGATATCTTCAACACTAATTTTCTTTTCTTATATATTAGGCCTATTTGACATTTCCTACTGCAATAAATTCATTAGTTTTGGCTGCTTCGGTGGAGTATTTGGTAACATGCTGAGCTTCTATGCCCAAGATTGCGGGTTCAAATTCGGATGCTTCTTAAGAGCGTTAAAATCCCTCAGTATGCCTTCATTCGGAGGAGAAGTAAAGCTGCCGGGCCCATGTCATAGAGTTATGGCATGTAAAAGAACCTTCCACTAACTACAATTGAGTGAAGATAAATTTGTAGGTTAGATTTGATTAACGCTCTATAAATTTCCAGGGGGTGTGGTGGCTCAGCAGTCTAGCTGTATGCCTCTCACCAAGGCGGTCCGGGTTCGATTCCCGGTCAATGCATGTGAGATTTTCGAAGTGAAATGCCATGTCCTGTGGTTCGGATTCCACGTAAAAAGGAGGTCCCGTGGCTCATGATCTCAAGATTAATGGTCACGTTAAACTACAAGCTTCCAACAACAATTATAAATTTCCAACGTTCTTCGCCAGGTAGCGGATGTGGTGTCATCTAGTAGACAAGTTCGTGGCTAGGTGTCGTTGACGTTAGAATTTGGTAGGAAAAGTAGGAACAACTTGTAATTATCCGTCCGCAGTCGTTACATGAATTACAGACACACACACTAATACTGCCATCACAATTAACACGGGTTATCAGACAGATTCTACACACGTCCAAAGTACACGGGGCTACATGACTGCGTTTTCGCAGCCCCTTTACTGAGGAATCAACCAACCAAATTCATTATAATAATACGAAAATATTCTGAAAACTTGTATAATTATCTGGTTCCATATTCAGGCATCAACATCGTATGCAATACTTGTAATGCTTATCCTTACCACTTGCAATCATACTGGTTGGTCCCTCAGTTTAGGGGCTGCGACAACGCGGTCATGTAGCCCCATTTACTTTGAGTGTGTGTAGAATCTGTCTGATAACCGGTGTTAATTCTGATGACTGTATTAGTGTGTGTTATCTGTTTTTTAATTCAAGTAAGGACTGCAGACATTGAATTTTGCAAATAGTTCCTACTTTTGCCGCCAAACGCCACTGTCAACGACGACTAGTTCAGAACTTAGCTACTAGACGCCACCGTATTCGGCTCCTGGCAACGAACGTAGGAACCTAATAGCGTTGTTTACATTCTTAACCTATATAATTTAGCTTCACATAGGTGTAATTAGTGGAAGATTCTTTAACATACCATAAATCTATGACATGGGACCGCCGGCTTTACTTCTCCTCCGAAGGAAGGCATACTGAAAGATTTTTAACGTTCTTAAAAATCCAACGACTTCGGCCGAGTTTGGACCCGCTATCTTGGGCATAGAATCTCAGAATGCTACCAACTAGGCCACCGAAGCCGCTATTACTATGTTACTCCAACGGAAATTAATAAAAATGAATAAATATGAAGATTAATAAAAATTAGAGATCGAAAACTATGACCCTAATTTCATTAACTACTATTGAGGTGAGTGCGCGGGACGGGGTTCACCGACCAGTCTCAAGTTGTTTAAGTAGAAGTTCTTAGAATATCTTGCCATAACGGATAAGTTGAAATGCTGTCTAAAGATTTTCTGGTAGAGCTTCGTGGATTTGTTTTCAATATGTTTCAAGCCACTAGCGCGGTGCAGTGGTCAAACGCACTGTCTGGAAACTCACAAGCTCCGATTCGATTCCCGTTGCTAGCATTAATTATTCATTTTGTTTTCTTCGTAGCAATGCTAAACTATTAATTAATTGAAATGAAAATCCACAGCCTGCTTCCAGTCTCCGACCGGGTCAGGAATGGAATGAATGAAGCCCCCATCTAGCGGCGAAGATATGGACTGTCCCGGCTGCTGAGGCCTGACGCACTCCTCTGGGGGCATTGAATAAATGAATGACAGATGAAATGATATGATAGTGGAGAGTGTTGCTGGAACGAAATTTTGACAGGGAAAACCGGAGTACCGGGAGAAAAACCTGTCTGTCTCCGTTTTGTCCCGGACAGATCTCACATGGAGTGACCGGTGACCCAGCGGTGAGAGGCCGGCGTGCTGCCGCCTAAGCCACGGAGGCTGCAACGTTAAACTATTAATTATTAAATTTAATTATATTTGAGAAGCCTCCGTGGCTTAGGCGGCAGCACGCCGGCCTCTCACCGCTGGGTCCGTGGTTCAAATCCCGGTCACTCCATGTGAGATCTGTGCTGGACAGAACGGAGGCAGACAGGTTTTCCTCCGGGTACTCCGGTTTTCCCTGTCAAAATGTCATTCCAGCAACACTCTCCACTATCATTTCATTTCATCTGTCATTCATTTAATCATTGCCCCAGAGGAGTGCGTCAGGCCTCAGCAGCCGGCACAGTTCATATCCTCGCCGCTAGATGGGGGCTTCATTCATTCCATTCCTGACCCGGTCGGAGACTGGAAGCAGGCTGTGGATTTTCATTTTCAATTATATTTGAGTAGTTAAATTTATGTACTTATAATAAGGGTGCCTTGGGGTCAAATCCTGAGACTATGCATGTCTCACGCTAAACTGTTGCTGAGGTAACATCTCATCACGCTGACATAGGCTGCATTAATACCCCAGTGCAATTAGAGTTTAACCCTGGAATTTAGAATAACAAGTCCGGATATGAAAAAATAGTTGTAAGTACCTTTAAATATTTCAGGTCTCCCATCAAAGAGGCTTTGGGACTTTCAGGATTATCTTATTTAAAGATAGTTATAACTATTTTTTCATATCCGGACTTGTTATTCTAAATTTCCGGGTTTGGCTATAAAGGATTAAGACATCATTGAACAAACTATAGTAATAGATGTACATCTTTAATCAAACGAAATAAGGGTTATTCAATTTAGTTAAGATTACATTAATGTAATTAATTCATATATTTAATCAGTTAATTTACAAGATTGCGTGAAGTTGTTAATGAAAGGAAAATTTCTAAAAATTCTAGGAATTAATTATCTGTTTTTGTATGATTACTAGGAGGTTAATTACATTTATTAGGGGGATAATCATCCAATAGCATTTAAAGCATAAATACTGTTGACTCCATGCACAAATTAAGGTCTTTCCTCTGTCAATTTTGATGCAAACTAAGCATACTGAATAATCTGGGTCAAGACACGAGCACTGAATTGATGCCGCACGATCGAATGCATTTTAATTGCATCTTCTCTCGACGATAATTCGCGCTGATGTTGTAGCATTTCAGGGGAAATTTGTAGTCTTGTAAGTACATTTTCTCTAGAAATATACTGTATATCACAGGATTGAACAAAAAGAGTGCATTTTGGATTGAATGGTCTTCAGAGTACAGATTACTTCATCTTCCTCATTGATAAATATCTCAGCATAAAAAGTCAAATCAGCTGGTCCACTCTAAACATTATCCAATGGAAATATTTTTTTTTGTTAGCACTGTATGGTTCTTTCCGAGAATTGTGCTTATAGCAATTTTGTTAGTTTTCATGAATTGGAACACATATCGACAAATTTCGTATATTCCTCTTTTCGGTTCTTGACAGTACGAGCAACTCCAGGACCACATTTATTGGCAGCTTCTTGCAAACCGGTACATAAAACTACAAAGGTAACAGTTTCCCTGAAGAGGTTAAACTGTATTGCGCTGGGTACAAGCGGGTGGTTTTGGAGAGATTCAGTCTTTTCACAACCTTTAAACCTTGTAATCCAGTGACCTGTTATTCGTTGATTTATACCGGCATCAAGTATGGTAAGTGTTAATTATATAAACAAGGTTGAAGCTTGGCACTATATGTCTTGTCTGTACACAAAACTTCTCTGACGCTTCCACTGTTTCTTCCAAAGTTAAAAATTGATTTCTCTGACGAATTTGATGCATATTCGCTCTCTTATTGATTGTTTACGTTTGAATCATTTTATCGAGGTATAAATGAAAGTTTACTGACAAACATGGGAATGCGACTGCCATTGCCCATTGTTGTAATGTTATCGTCGTCATATGTGCACAACAGCATCGTGCACCCTTAAATCTTTCCGATGTTTTGGAGTTGATGAACGCAATTTTGTTATAGCCAGTGTCCCCTTGTTCTATTTCTGTCCACCATATTTGTAGATATTTTTTTTTCAAGATTGGGAATCTTGATTTTTGTGATAGGAGCTTCCATTTTGGATGAGCATCAGCAAAATTGATGATTTTCTTCTTATCAGCCAAGGACAGGAATGTAAGAGGGGACCTCGCCGAGGAATATTCTTTAGGATCGTAATAATTGTTGTTCACATCTGAACTTGAAGAAAGAACCTATTGCAATTAAAATACGAGTAGAACTACATATATTCCTAGTTTGTGTATTCCTCTGCAATTATTACACTCATATCTTTTGCTACAGGACCCACAGACTAAGAGAATTTTCGGTATTCATGAATTTTCCTTTAAAAATTGAAAAAGCGTAATGAAGATCACTGGTGAAACTTTTTTTAAAAACTTTATATAATGTTGTAGACCTACTTCACTGGTAGTCAAATTATTCTTGTTGGGTAAGCATTTACGTGTTCGTTGGGACCCTGTGTTTTCACCCATATTTGGTCATATATGTCATCCTCGCCCCGTGTGTGTTTGAATTCCAGTGTGAAATGGTCGCGTAATTGTGGTCATGTAATGTTGCCTGTGTTGTGTTCCTAGAATTCGTACCATGTGATTGCCGCGTCTGTTAAGTATGCGGGGAATAGCCATGTTTAATCTGTGTCTTTCCACTCGTTAATGTTTGCGATCCAGTCAAATGTTTTTGTATTCCTAAGGGACCTTGGTAGCCCCTGAGTATTTGCTTGGTAGGATGAGTGGGTGTCTGTGATGTGTGCCCATATTGTCTTCTACTGGTGTGTTGATGCTGTATTCCTCAGGTGACTCAGGTGTCCCGATGTAGTCTTGTGAAGTGTTAAGGTTGAACTGTATCGAGTGTAGTATGTCTAGTGTGTTGGTTATGCCCAGCTTGAGTGATTCAGCTGTAGTTCTGATGTCTTGGATTAGTGTTTCGCTCGTTGTGTTACCTGTGTTTTCGAGTTGCTCAATGAGTCCGTGTAGAATGTTGTATTTCTGTTGTGTGTCTGGGAGTTGGTGTAGTACAAGTGGTGATAGTGTAGGAGAAGCGTCTTCTGTGTCGGAGCCGGTTTCTGATGATAGTGAGCTGTTAGGTTGTGCCTGTGTTGGTGTGATGGGAGGATTGTGTATAGTCACAGAAGGGTAACGTATTCTGAGCTCTAGTGCTGCGTTGTCGAGCTCGTTAATAAGTCGTCCTACGTTAGTCCCGTAAATTAGGCCAGCGTGTTTTATCATGATTTTCGATATCAGTGGCCTGGAGTTTGCGACGAGTGTGTGTGACCAGTCTCTGATGGTCGTCCCTAATCTTCTCATCCGTTATGTTGCCGAATTGTTGTGTGAATTGTAATGTGTGTCTGTGTTTGTAAATTATAATGTGTGGCTGTGTGTGCGAATTATAATGTGTGACTGTGTCTGCGAAATATAATGTGTGATTGTGTGTGCGAATTATAATGTTTGCCTGTGTGTGCGAATTGTAATGTGTGAATGTGTGTGCGCGAGAGGTGTATGTTCCGGGGATCGAGCACGGTTCCTCCACCAATTGTTCTGTGCCCTCGGGATTATCCCGGGTGGAACACTCGCTCGGCGTATTAGAGGGATGCTCAGAGGGAGACGAGGAGACCAGAACGGTGTAGGGGTGTTATGCTAAAACGAAACGGACAATATACTGGTAAAACAGGAAGACGACCTTGGCTTGTGATAGAATGTGTCGAGTAAGTGGATGAGCCAGAGCGACTCGGCGTATGGGCAGAGAAACGCGGTGTGTGGTGAGACAGGTTGCTTGCTTCAGGGGAAATGGCAGCTAGCTAAGTGTAAACAGTAGAAACAGAGTGTGCAAGGGATTTATTCCAGTAATGCACAATGAGAATCAAGTAACAATGTCACTGGGGTTTGGCTAGGGGGAAGGATTAAATGGATAACTTCTGTGCACACTTACCAAGGATTGTTGTTGGCGTAGTTTCTTCAAAAGGCGATGACAGATAGTACGAGTAGCAGCAAGACGGGTAGCAACTGACCCTGAGCGATTGTTGCCATCTCTCGTTATCATTTCCCCGTATCGGGGTCGACCCGTCGGCGGTATTTCGATTGTGTGTCTCGTTGCGGTCTCCATTTTGGTGGCCTACATTGCGTGAAGTAATAGTTGCCTCATGTATGTACCTTGCCTGGGTGCAGGAGGTATCATAATTATAGGATATAATTATAGGATTTGGGCGTTGGGGCCTTAACACTACAGTATTTTCCAATGCAATGATACGTTATTTTGGAAAATGACTACAGACCCGTGGAAACACGCTGTTCACTATTGTAGAGACTGTTATAAAGTCTCGTAAAAAGGTATAGTAAGCCAGTGAAGGACGACTATAGACGATTCGAAACAGTTGCCAGAGCCTTGCGTTCTAAACGTTTGAAAGAGAAACAATATAAAGGATCGAGTGGGGTTATGACAACAGAACGTCGCTACAGCAGGACAGTTGAAATTATAAATTGGAGTAAATACAATTAAAATTCACAGTTCTAGTCCTTCAGGCTAGGAATTTATTGTTCAAAACATGACCCAGGAATTAAGATCTTTGGGTAACAAAAAGGAAAAGATATAAGAAAGTTTACATCAATTAGTGAATTACATACGACAAAGATTGTGGTCTAACTGTTGGTGTGCATGACTTGCCAGTCAAAACGGAAGTAGATATTTCAATTTTGCTTTCAAAATATATGGGTCAACACTAGCGCTCATAGTGGTAGATTTAGTGAATTCCATACGGCAAAGGAATTGGTCTAACGTTTGGTGTCAAACCAAGAAATTGATATAAGGAGGTAAAATCCTACGATACGCCAATCATGTCGAACCTGAGTCCCTTACACCATAATCTAACACCCAATCCACTTGATCAAGAAGCCAGACGCCTGAACCAGGTGATGATATGAGATATACAGTACTAGCAGGATTTACCATATAAACCTCTGGATATTCTAGATTTCAACCCAAATTTCTGTCGTCTATGTTTCAGCAAACTGCGGTGGACTCCTGGGACTGGGGGTGGGATTCAGCGTCTTGAGTCTAGTGGAACTGCTCTACTGGCTTGTCGTGAGGATATGGTGCTCGCCACGGGGGCCAGTTCAAACATCGAGGAGGACAAAACTGTGGACAACTCCAAAGATATTCCCATCACTTTATGGAAACCCATATCCTACACCCATTTTTTAAATACTCTTATTTATAATGCAATTATAATATTACACCTCTAACACTTAAAGGGTTCCGTACACTAGCGAGTACACATTTAAGAGAATATTCAATCTCTTAGTAAATGATTTAAATATTTTCTTGAGCTTTGGACCACACGTGTATATTTGTAACGATTTAATCAATAATAATAATATTAATAGTCTAATAATAATAAATAATAATAATAATGTGCAAAAAAGGTTTCAGATTTTGAGATTTGAAATTTTTGGCTTTTCAGTATGTTATTGCCTGATTCAACTAGAAACTCAATCACTTCAAATGCACAGTATATCAGAAACGCGGAAATTTTTATATCACATGAATGCATAAGTTATATTGTAGAAAATGAACCACCATGTATATAACAGGTAATTTTATAAAGATGTAACGAAAAATGAGGTTTATAATTTTTGCAGAAAAATTTTTGGTTATTTTTCAACTGCAAACCCATCAGATGTTTATTTATTTTGGCCATTGAGGTTCATCCTGGAGAAAACATTCATCTAAATAATTATTCTAAATTTGAAGTGAATTTAGATTATGGAATATCATTTTATCAGGACCTATCAGGAATCTGTACAAAATATAAATTTTAAGAAGACAAATTCAACATCACAACATGTGCAATACAAAATACTACTTTATGGACGACAAATTCTATATTACAACACATGCAATACAAAATACATCTTTCTGGAAGACAAGTTCAGAACTAAAGTGTGTGAAATGCAAAATACAACTTTCTGGAAGACAAATTCAAAATTACAACATAGTCAATACAACATATAACTTTATGAAGACAAATTAAATTAAAAATGTAAAAGCTATTCCTGAAGATCTCTTACTGTATAAAACCATTTAATGATTTTGTAGAGCGTAAATATCTGACACAATTTTGGCAAACATTAAATGTTTAGTTCCGTAACAAAATATTTCTTTTAGAATTATTGTATTAAAGAAAAATAATGATATGCATCTAATAGTAAGAACTTGTGAATAAGGATAACTATGCAACCTGTGTACTGTACACACAAATTTTGCCCAATAAAATGCTCTCCACATAATGTGTTTTCTTCTTTGGTCGTTTGGGCCACCTATGGACCACGGTGCTTGTGCTTTAGCTGTTGTCTACCACTTCTGGTGGTGTTAGTGCAACCACGCCCCGTCAAGAACTAAATAGCCTAGTTTCATATATCCTACCGTTCGGTTCCATTAAAAACCTCCCGCCAATTAAGAAGTTCTTCCATGTGACATACTAAATAGTTTTTGATGCGCGATATATGTCTCCACTAATATCACTGCAATGAGAAATTATATGCTGGAATATATTACCTTCAGTATCAGTGATTAAAACTTGTCCCGCTAGTTGGTTATATTTCTGTAACGAGTCACGAAAGTTTATTAAGAGAAGTCAAATGCACGGATTCTATGATTTAAGAAAAGTAAGCTACAGAATTTGGTGCCTTTATAAAATGATTATTATATTAAGGCAATCATAGGAGTATTCTCTTAAATTGTTAGAATATGATACGAGAAATAAACAAAATAGGTTGAAAATTCCTAACTGATGGCAATAAGCAATCTTTAGGTCATATAGGCTACAGTAGTTATGCACCAGAAGATGAAGATTATTACGTTGGTTTATTACACAGGGTGATTCGTAGTTCCTGATACAAACTTCTGGGAGTTGTTGAGGAGACTAAGTAGATTACATTCTGATAAGAAACTCATGTCCGGACAAGTAGACTATCGTTTCGACACCAAATCAGTTTGTCTCGATTGCACATCTCCCACTTCACTACAGACACGTAGGCCTATGCACTACAATAGTTGTTCCACGTGGCAACCCTGCTGCTGATTACAAAACGTGTACCTGCGCAGCATGTTGTATACACACGTCCCACGAGCCCTGGTGTGTGTGTTCAATAATGTGCGCTGCCTACAGAACGCGTGCTACAAGACCTTCTTCCAACTCGACAGGAGTCTCATAAACTACGTAGTTTCTTCATGTGTCCCCACAGAAAATAGTCGAGGGGAGATAAATCTGGCAATCTTGGTGTTCACGATATTGGACCACCTCAACCTATCCATCTTTCCCCGAATGATTGGTCGAGATGTTCGCGGACTGTACGTGCAAAGTGCGCTGGTGCGCCATCATGTTGGTACCACATTTGCTGACGTAGTGCTGAAGGACAATCTTCACAGAACTCCTACCAGTACCTCTTGAAGGAAAATCGAACACCTGGGACCCGTTAGGTGGTATGGAAGAAAGTAGGCCCAACCAGATGACCATCAAGGATATCAGACCATACATTGATGCCGAACCGTTGCTAGAATCCACGTGCCTGTGTGGCATGCGGATATTCTTCAGCCCAAATGTGATTGTTTAGACAGTTAAAAAAAAGCTTCTCTGGTGAATTGAGCTTGATCGGTGAAAAGAACGTGACGCGGAAAGTGGGGTCAGAAACCAAGCACAGAATTTGGCACGTGGCGCGAAATTTGCCGGGCCCATCGTCTGAACTTTCTTTGAGTGGATGGGGTGCAATTGCTGGTCGGGAAAAACACGCCAGACGCTCGATTGAGACCCATTCACGTCATAGGCTATGTTTTGCGTACTCGTTGACGGGTCCTCTTCTACGTGATGAAGTAGAAGTCGACAAAGTCGACAGTGCGACGCGTCTGTGGAGCACCACAATCAGCCCTCCTCGGTTGGAATGTACCAGATTCTCGCAGCTTTTGTTGTAGTCTCACAACAATGGTACGTGATGGTGTGGGATGGTGTGGAAAACGTTCATGATACATGCGTTGTGCAGCTCGACCATTACGTGTAGCTTCGCCGTGCATTACTGTAGTAACATTTCGGTGTACTCTTCAAAAGTGTATGCCGCCATCCTGTACTGCTGAATGACAGGATCACAACTGCTGTCAAAGCGGACTCACTGTCACTACGGCTTGTAAACAGAAGGCATACGTACTGATATCTCGCCAGGAGATGGCAGTCGGGTTTGAACTACAGTTGTCTTCCCGCTCACTGCGTATCGCGCATTCCAAAAACATTAAGTTGGTCACTGTTTCCATTAAAGTACCTGATACTGCCACACTGTTAAAAGTAAACACAAAGGCTTGTAAAAATATCGACAGTAGTAAGGAAGGTGACAATACACACACACGTGAAGCCCGATAACAAATTATCATGCAGGAAGTAGCAGCAACTGACAGCCAGCCGATATATTTAGGTCTGGAATAGCCGGATCGCGCATGCGTACTGCAAGGAAGCCCCTTACCCCGTCTCAGCGTGTTGAACTTCCTTCTCCTGGCGTGATGACATTACTGTATGACATCAGAGGACTGCAGCGGTTGCCCTCAGCCAATGATATTTGCGTTCCGTGAAGCGGGTGATGTAAAATGAAAGTGATCTTCAAACTGATTTGGTATCGAAACGATAAATGTCCGCACAAGGGTTCCTATTCATGCTGAGATCTACTAAGTCCCCTCTACAATCCCCAGAAGTCTACCATAGGAATTATGAATCACCCTGTATAAACGTACACTTCGATCACATGATTAAGACACAGAAAATAATAACTTAATTTTAGAATTCCATACAGTAGCCATCTTCAGTATATGAAAACAATTGAATTAAATTACATTTCAGTAGATTAAACCTTGTGTAAACATTTACTCTACTAAGTGTCACTTAGCTCGGATGAGGAAATCACGAGAAAATTAAGTTTAAATATTTTAATTTCGCTTGGCTGCCATGTTCATTTTCTACTTCACAGCTGGTGTTTAATTGATTCATAGGTGAACTTGTCTTTATATTTTCTATTACCCTGCAAAACCTCGGGGTGTTTTCAGTAACAGTTTTGGAGATATACGTAGAATATCGGTGAAATCATGTTGGTACCACATTTGCTGACGTAGTGCTGAAGGACAATCTTCACAGAATTCCTACCAGTACCAATGCTCTCCATGCACCACTCTTTGTACCTTGAGTTAATTTCAACCAAAATATATTTTGCAACTATTGTTTAGGTATTGTATCGTGGACTATTTAACTTTTCTTCTTCTTCTTTGCGAATCGCCCACTTTGGGGTACGTCAGATCAATGACTTCCTATATGCTTGTGCTCTCCTTTTCTCCCAGTACTTCTTCATTCTCTCTGATCTCCTCTGCCTTTCCTTTTCTCATAACTGCATCGGTTTTCTGGTGTCAACTATAGCATGAAATTTCTTGTTGTTGTCTTTGGTCACGGTTTTGGATGTACCATTCATTATCATGAGTTCTCGTAGTTTCTTTTCCACTCCCTTAAACCAATTAAGTTTAATCTTCTTTTTTTGAAAAGAAGTCAAAGATTTGCTTGGTTATTCGGGTAGGATTCATTCGGTATATGTGTCAATACAAATCAATCCTTCTTTTCTTTATGATATCCGAAAGTCTCTCCGACTCTAGATACAGGGTGTCGTTCATATAGAAAACTTGTTTGTTATTTTGGAATTTAGGACCTACGATCTTCATCAAAATGTTCACTTATGTATTACTGTACATGATTTTAACCAACCGCTGTTGCAATACTATGTGGTTTCATTTGCAAAACCAAATAACTAACAAGGAGTGGATTCAATATTTAAGATGTGCACACGAATTACATGGTACGTTGTACATACAATTGTCACCGTCCTTAAGCAAGAGCTTATAATTGTGTAGTTTGATAATATTGCAATGAGTGCACCAAGACAGTCCGGCCCGCAGTCCTAATCCTAACTTTACTGAGCACGTTTGGGATGAGTGGGAGTGCTAGTTGAAACACATGCCAGATCATCAAAACCACCGTAATGAAATGTCCAACAGTTTTTGATATACCTACGAATAGTGATCAGTGATTTTTTGAGGGAATATAATATGTTTAGTCTTCAAGTACTGTAGAATGAAATTTGTAAGATTAGTAATTTGGTTGGTTGGTTCCTCAGTTTAGGGGCTGCGACAATGCGGTCATGTAGCCCCGTGTACTCTGGGTGTGTGTAGAATCTGTCTGATAACCGGTGTTAATTGTGATGGCTGTATTAGTGCGTGTATCTGTTTTAATTCAAGTAAGGACTGCAGACATTGAATTTTTTCAAGTAGTTTCTACTTTTGCCACCAAACGCCACCGTCAAATACCAACTAGTTCAGAACTTAGTTACCAGATGCCACCGCAGTCGGCTCTTGATGACGAACGTAGGAACCTAAGAAGGTTAGTAAAATATTTAACCTATATATATAATTTAGCTTCACACAGGTGTAATTAGTGGAAGGTTCTTTAACATGCCATTAATCTATGACATGGGACCGTCGGCTTTACTTCCCCTCTGAAAGAAGGCATACTGAGGAATTTTTAAAGTTCTTAAAAGAATCCGACGACTTCGGCCGGGTTTGAACCCGCGATCTTGGGCATAGAAGCTCAGCATGCTACCCACTACGCCACCGAAGTCGCTGATTATTATTTTACAAAATACAGTTTTTGATACGTTTAGTGAAGAGTATGTTGTCCCGGATTTCGTTAATTTTAGCATCTCTAGCCAAAGTACTGTTGCGATGTGCTCCAAATTCAGTGTTTGACTGGCAGCTAACAGAAAATTAAAATATATTTTTGCGTGTTAATTTGGAGTACAGAAACTGCTAGGTAGGATGACAGTTCAATCAATGGAAAATGGTGTTAGCTCATTTCGCAGGGTTTAAACTTACTCACTTCTAACGTATGCCATTCTGCTACTAAACGCGTGTATCACATCAGTAAATACATTTTGATTTGCGTCTTCGTCAGTAGTAATGTAGTGTGTTTCTCAAGCTTTGCAGTTATTTCGCTGGTATAAATTAACATGAAGAATGGAGCTGAGTGACGCAGTCGTTTAAGTTTTAGCCATCATAACCAAAAGATTGCAGCAGGTTTGATCCGACTCAGTCCAGTCAGGGTTTTAAAATCTTTCAACCTTATGTCAGTAAATTAACTAATACATTAGGAAACCTCTCTCAGGCTTCCCGGCGTCACTAAGACCATACCAGTTACAAGGAACGTTAAACCCATTTCATTCATATGTTCGGCTCCGTACTTACGCTGATTGTACGAAGCGATTTGATCCAAAATATTAAGGGTTCGATTGCTATATGAGCCACGGAATTGATCCGCGGATATCCGCAAAATATTTACTCATGCGGATATACTTATAGTTTGCATGGCTGTGCGGATAAACTGCGGTTAATGTTTGGAGTTTGCGGATAGTTTTTGGATTTTAATCCAAACTTGTTGAATATCATTACTGCGACCCGGATATTATTATGACTAGGGGCCCGGATGTTGATGCTGTAAAAAAGTTTAAAAGATGCACTTAAAATTAAAAAAAAATGACTAATAAATGGCCTAAAAATCGAATAATGCACTATAAATGGAAAAAAATGATATTATAATAATAAATTCGCCAATATTTCAAAAAAAACTAAAAATGCACTACAAAATGGAGAAAATTATCTTATAATGATCAAATCGCCAATATTTCAACAAGTAGTTCCGTGAAGAAATATACAGCCTATTTTCATATATCCTGCTCACGTTAATTGCCTCTATCAATATACAAAATTTCAGTTTAATTGCTGTAAGAAATTCGTAGATATTGAGAACCGTCTAAATATTTCAGATGGTCGCCAGGTTGGATTTTTATTTTTGTACTATTATATTAAGATTATTGTGTACGTGTGGTATTCAAACTTCAATCGCATGATTAGAAGACAAGAACTAAAAACGAGATTTTAAAATTACGCACAGCAGCCATCTTGTGATTATGCAAACCATTGAAATAAATTAGATGCCAGTGGATCAACATTTGTGTAAGCATTTAACGTGCAACGTTTCACGGCACTCGGATAGTTAATTCGCGAGAAACGTCCATTTAAATATTTATATTTCGCGTCGCCGCCATGTTGGATTCGTGCTCACCAGGTTACTGAAAGTCCTATAGATGACATATAAAAAGGAAGGAAGCTTGTAGTTTAACGTGACCGTTAATCTGTAGATCATGAGCCACGGGACCTCCGTTTTACGTGGAATCCGAACCACAGGACATGGCATTTCACTTCGAAAATCTCACATGCATTGACCGGGAATCGAACCCGGACCGTCTTGGTGAGAGGCATACAGCTAGACCGCTGAGCCACCACGCCTCTACATGTGAACATATGTTGATAGTCTCTATGAACATTAGAAATTCAGTTTGGTTGCTGTAAAAGATTCATAGATATTGAAAACCGTCTAAATATTTAGGAAGCTCACCATTTGGGATTGTTATATGTATAGGCGATAGAGTTATGTACCATTCAAGGACACTTATTGCCTAGGTTCATTATTCAAACTTTCACTTCGATCGCATGATTACTACACAAGAAATAAAAACTTAATTTTAAAATTTTGCACAGCCGCCATCTTGAGGTTATGTAAACAATTGAATTAAATTAGATGGCAGTACATTACAATCTGCAAAATCATTTACTGTACCACATTTCACTGCGCTCAGAGAGTTAACTCACGAGAAAAGTCTATTAAAATATTTCAAATTCGCTTGGTCGCCATGTTCGTTTTGTACTTTACAGGTTTATGAGTTATACATAGGTCAACTTGTATCAGTACCCTTTATCACCGTAGAAAATTGCAGGGTGACATCTATAATGGTTTCGGAGATATAGAATGTCAGTGAAATATTTCGCACAGGTTATGTAAACAATTGAACTAAATTAGACTTCAGTGCATTGCAATGTGTATAAACATTTGCTGTACCAAGTTTCATTACGTTTGGATAGTTAAATCGCGAGAAAAGTCTATTTAAATGTCTCAAATTCGCTTGGCCGCCATGTTGGTTTTGTAGTCACCAGGTTTTTGAAAGTCTCATAGGTGAACATCTAGTAGTGCCCTTTATCACCGTACACAATTTCAGGGCGATATCGGTAATAGTTTCGGAGATATTGAATGCTAGTGAAATATTTCACACAGCCGCCATGTTGGATTGGTGAGACGTAACAAAATTTGAAGGGCACGGTCGAGGTCGCCGGGAATAGTGCTATGAACTTACCGAGTTTCACTGAAATCGCTCCAGCCGTTTAGATTTTATTAGGGGGGGGGGGGACACACACACACACCTCACACACACGGACAAAAGGTGATCTCATAAGCCTATTTTTTCAAAATTGAAAATAGGCTAAAAATGACATCTTTAGCTCATACTGAAAAGTCAATCAAAATAGATTTCTCGCACTTAACAAACGGTTTATATTCTCTTTAGTCTGAGTTGCACTGGACTACGAATGTCATTCTGATGCCAAATGTAAATGATCTGCGGTTTCAGCCAACAAGTTTTTATATCTCGAAAAGCTGCGTTCAACATCAACTGATGTGATCGGAGCGTCCTACTTAAAGTGAGGAAGATCGTTTGCTGCTAACTCTGAGAGACGTAACTCCCTCATATAAAGCTGTGACATGACTGAATTGAAAAAAGAATGACCTTAAAAGGCGGATTTCTCTAAAATATGACCCAAAATATATACCAAACTTAAAAATATGCTCTTAAAATGGAAAAATAGCAAAAAAAATGCAAAATGATGCAAAATAAAAATGACATATTTGAAGACAGGGTGGCCCGTCCGGAGTTTCTATGTACTTCAGCATTGTTTTAGGCAGCTCAGTAAAAAGATGACATGCCACCAACATCCGGGCCCTAATTATGACACATATTTTTCCGTTATGCTTTTTAATGACAAATGTAACATGATCTTTAAAGCTAAAAAAACTCTGTGATATGCCTGAATAGGATTGACATTTGGCCGGAAGTTCCATGTCAGTCATCACCCCTCTGCATCTTGACCAACCCATGTTCGCGTAGTTGATGTCATATTATTCTGCGTTGCAATACTCCAGCCCACGTGCGTCGGTGCCTGGTCAGTTGTATCTCTAGGTTGTACAGTGTGATCGCTTGTTATTCCAACTGTTAGGCAACCTTGTTCCCTGACCACATGGCGAGGCGAGAACTGTCAATCCTATTCTGGCAGCTCACAAAGTATAATCTCGTTCAAATTATGTCATTAAGCATAATTAACACTCCGAACTGAAAAGGGTTGCAATCCTGGCTGTGTAACATTCATTTTAAACATAGCACATGACATACACAGCCTAAGGGAACAACTTTCTCCTCAAATGTCTAAATATGTTGCTTTATGCTTTATCTAATTCAAAGTATTATTGTAATGCCAGTAGATTCGGATAACAAACGTGCGGATGTGGATAAAAGTCATACGGATGCGGGGTGGATGCGGATAAAAGTCATGCGGATGCGGGCAGGATGCGGATAAAAGTCATACGGATGCGGGGTGGATGCGTATGAAAGTCATGTGGATGCGGGGTGGATGGAGATAAAAGTCATACGGATGCGGGGTGGATGCGGATAAAAGTCATACGGATGCAGGGTTGATGCGTATAAAAGTCATGCGGATGTGGGGTGGATGCGTATAAAAGTCATGCGGATGCGGGGTGGATGCGTATAAAAGTCATGCGGATGCGGGGTGGATGCGTATAAAAGTCATGCGGATGCGGGGTGGATGGAGATAAAAGTCATACGGATGCGGGGTGGATGCGGACAAAAGTCATACGGATGCAGGGTGGATGCGTATAAAAGTCATGCGGATGCGGGGTGGATGCGGATAAAAGTCATGCGGATGCGGGGTGGATGCGTATAAAAGTCATGCGGATGCGGGGTGGATGCGGATAAAAGTCATACGGATGCGGGGTGGATGCGTATAAAAGTCATGCGGATGCGGGGTGGATGCGGATAAAAGTCATGCGGATGCGGGGTGGATGCGGATAAAAGTCATGCGGATGCGGGGTGGATGCGGATAAAAGTCATGCGGATGCGGGGTGGATGCGGATAAAAGTCATGCGGATGCTGGGTGGATGCGTATAAAAGTCATGCGGATGCGGGGTGGATGCGGATAAAAGTCATGCGGATGCGGGGTGGATGCGGATAAAAGTCATACGGATGCTGGGCGGATGCGGATAAAAGTCATACGGATGCGGGGTGGATGCGGATAAAAGTCATGCGGATGCGGGGTGGATGCGGATAAAAGTCATGCAGATGCGGGGCGGATGCAGATAAAAGTCATACGGATACGGGGTGGATGAGGATAAAAGTCATGCGGATGCGGGGAGGATGCAGATAAAAGTAATACGGATGCGGGGTGGATGCGGATAAAAGTCATACGGATGCTGGGTGGATGCGTATAAAAGTCATGCGGATGCGGATAAAAGTCATGCGGATGCGGGGTGGATGCGGATAAAAGTCATGCGGATGCGGGGTGGATGCGGATAAAAGTCATACGGATGCTGGGTGGATGCGTATAAAAGTCATGCGGATGCGGGGTGGATGCGGATAAAAGTCATGCGGATGCGGGGTGGATGCGGATAAAATTAATGGGGATGCGGGGCAGATGCGGATAAAAGTCATGCGGATGCGGGATGGATGGAGATAAAAGTCATGCAGATGCGGGGCGGATGCGGATAAAAGTCATACGGATACGGGGTGGATGAGGATAAAAGTCATGCGGATGCGGGGTGGATGCAGATAAAAGTCATACGGATGCGGGGTGGATGGAGATAAAAGTCATACGGATGCGGGGTGGATGCGGATAAAAGTCATACGGATGCGGGGTGGATGCGTATAAAAGTCATGCGGATGCGGGGTGGATGCGGATAAAAGTCATACGGATGCGGGGTGGATGCGTATAAAAGTCATGCGGATGCGGGGTGGATGCGGATAAAAGTCATGCGGATGCGGGCAGGATGCGGATAAAAGTCATACGGATGCGGGGTGGATGCGTATGAAAGTCATGTGGATGCGGGGTGGATGGAGATAAAAGTCATACGGATGCGGGGTGGATGCGGATAAAAGTCATACGGATGCAGGATGCGGATAAAAGTCATACGGATGCGGGGTGGATGCGTATGAAAGTCATGTGGATGCGGGGTGGATGGAGATAAAAGTCATACGGATGCGGGGTGGATGGAGATAAAAGTCATACGGATGCGGGGTGGATGCGGATAAAAGTCATACGGATGCGGGGTGGATGCGTATAAAAGTCATGCGGATGCGGGGTGGATGCGGATAAAAGTCATGCGGATGCGGGCAGGATGCGGATAAAAGTCATACGGATGCGGGGTGGATGCGTATGAAAGTCATGTGGATGCGGGGTGGATGGAGATAAAAGTCATACGGATGCGGGGTGGATGCGGATAAAAGTCATACGGATGCAGGGTTGATGCGTATAAAAGTCATGCGGATGTGGGGTGGATGCGTATAAAAGTCATGCGGATGCGGGGTGGATGCGTATAAAAGTCATGCGGATGCGGGGTGGATGGAGATAAAAGTCATACGGATGCGGGGTGGATGCGGACAAAAGTCATACGGATGCAGGGTGGATGCGTATAAAAGTCATGCGGATGCGGGGTGGATGCGGATAAAAGTCATGCGGATGCGGGGTGGATGCGTATGAAAGTCATACGGATGCAGGGTTGATGCGTATAAAAGTCATGCGGATGTGGGGTGGATGCGTATAAAAGTCATGCGGATGCGGGGTGGATGCGTATAAAAGTCATGCGGATGCGGGGTGGATGGAGATAAAAGTCATACGGATGCGGGGTGGATGCGGATAAAAGTCATACGGATGCAGGGTTGATGCGTATAAAAGTCATGCGGATGTGGGGTGGATGCGTATAAAAGTCATGCGGATGCGGGGTGGATGCGTATAAAAGTCATGCGGATGCGGGGTGGATGGAGATAAAAGTCATACGGATGCGGGGTGGATGGAGATAAAAGTCATACGGATGCGGGGTGGATGGAGATAAAAGTCATACGGATGCGGGGTGGATGGAGATAAAAGTCATACGGATGCGGGGTGGATGCGTATAAAAGTCATGCGGATGCGGGGTGGATGGAGATAAAAGTCATGCGGATGCAGGGTGGATGCGTATAAAAGTCATGCGGATGCGGGGTGGATGGAGATAAAAGTCATACGGATGCGGGGTGGATGCGGACAAAAGTCATACGGATGCAGGGTGGATGCGTATAAAAGTCATGCGGATGCGGGGTGGATGCGGATAAAAGTCATGCGGATGCGGGGTGGATGCGGATAAAAGTCATGCGGATGCGGGGTGGATGCGGATAAAAGTCATGCGGATGCGGGGTGGATGCGGATAAAAGTCATGCGGATGCTGGGTGGATGCGTATAAAAGTCATGCGGATGCGGGGTGGATGCGGATAAAAGTCATGCGGATGCGGGGTGGATGCGGATAAAAGTCATGCAGATGCGGGGCGGATGCAGATAAAAGTCATACGGATACGGGGTGGATGAGGATAAAAGTCATGCGGATGCGGGGAGGATGCAGATAAAAGTAATACGGATGCGGGGTGGATGCGGATAAAAGTCATACGGATGCGGGTTGGATGCGGATAAAAGTCATACGGATGCTGGGTGGATGCGTATAAAAGTCATGCGGATGCGGGGTGGATGCGGATAAAAGTCATGCGGATGCTGGGTGGATGCGTATAAAAGTCATGCGGATGCGGGGTGGATGCGGATAAAATTAATGGGGATGCGGATAAAAGTCATGCGGATGCGGGGTGGATGCGGATAAAAGTCATGCGGATGCGGGGTGGATGCGGATAAAAGTCATACGGATGCTGGGTGGATGCGTATAAAAGTCATGCGGATGCGGGGTGGATGCGGATAAAAGTCATGCGGATGCGGGGTGGATGCGGATAAAATTAATGGGGATGCGGGGCAGATGCGGATAAAAGTCATGCGGATGCGGGATGGATGGAGATAAAAGTCATGCAGATGCGGGGCGGATGCGGATAAAAGTCATACGGATACGGGGTGGATGAGGATAAAAGTCATGCGGATGCGGGGTGGATGCAGATAAAAGTCATACGGATGCGGGGCGGATGCGGATAAAAGTCATACGGATGCGGGGTGGATGCGGATTAAAGTCATGCGGATGCGGGGCGGATGTGGATAAAAGTCATACGGATACGGGGCGGATGAGGATAAAAGTCATGCGGATGCGGGGTGGATGCGCATAAAAGTCATGCGGATGCGGGGTGGATGTAGATAAAAGTCATGCGGATAAAAGTCATGCGGATGCGGGGCGGATGCGGATAAAAGTCGTGCGGATGCGGGGTGGAAGCGGATAAGGTTTTGTTTATCCGCGCTGGGCTCTACCCATAGCTTGTATGGTGAAAATCGTTACGTTGCTTACACCCATGGATCCCAGGGACTTAAGTGTAAATTATTGTTCTACCATTCGTCATATCAGTTTTTGAAACATTTTATAATATTATGAGTGATAACTTATTATAAAGAATAAAGAACAGCCTCGAATGTCCCTTATAAAGGGCAAAGGCCTCCTATAAAAGGGTAGCTCTTTTTCACTAATGCGGTGAACTAGTCACATTAGATTTGTGCATGGTAATTATATCGTTTGTTTTGTTTTATTTTGTCCTGTTAAACTTTGACTTTCTCTCCCAGTTTTCCTAACGATGCACTTGACTTAAATTACTTTCACTTGCCCTATAGCCTGTCTTCGATGGTACTCCGCTCAGTTCTACTCCTTGCCTCTCTCATCCACTGTGGGCCAGCCTGCGCTCTTTAAAAGTCGGACCACCGCCTCGGTCTTCCTCTCTGTCGTTTACCTATCCATGTGTCCCTCATTGTAGCTTTGTATGTCCACCTGTCAGCTCGCATCCTCGCGATGTGGCCTCCCCATCTCCATTTTTGTCTCATTTTTAGCCTATTTTCAATTTTGAGAAAATAGGCTTATTATTGAAAATACAGAGCACAAATTGTGCATAGGGTTAATAAGTGTGAATAAACATTAATGTTTTCACTTTCCACCTTCACAAAATTTTACAATGGAAGGACCCCGGTTCTTACATGTGATTACGTGGTACCGACTACATTGTTTACCACATAATTTACAAGTACAGGATACGTCTATGTCATAAAAGTACTCGGTGACGCAAAGTTTATGGTGGTACCCATGTACCGCCATCGAGTTAACGAAGTGCCGTAGGTCTTGATTGGTGTCAGTCCATACCCTATTCGTCATGGCTTCCGTTATGTAAAATTCAGGCCAGATTTCATCTCTCTGCTTCACTCTCTCTTGCATTAGTCTTTTCCAGGCGTCCGTAAATGGTAGTCCTCTCTTCGTCCGTAGGTCCTCAATGAAAAAGTTCTCCTTGGCAAGTTCGTACACTAGTCTAGATTTTGCATATTTTGATAATCCCAGGGTTGCTTTTAGGAAGCGCGACTTCAGTGCCTCGAGCGTCCTCAAGTCCGCCAGGGTCAGTTTCTCCCAGATGATTTCTGTCCCGTATGTGGCGATGTGCGCTATTTTCGCGTCAAATAATCTCATAGCAGTTCCCAAAGAGAGCTTCGTGAGTGATTTAATGTCATATATGGCTTTAGTTGCTACCGTTGCACGAGACTTGATGTGGACGCGGTAGGCTCTAGCTGTTGTTTGCATTGTCAATCCTAAGTATGTGAATGTATTTACTGTCTTGAGGGGATTCAATCCTAGGTATATTCTGTCTCCCGAGGCACCTTTTGTCCGTGTGTGTGAGCGTGTGAGTGTGTGAGAGAGAGGTGTGTGTTCCCCCGTAATAAAATCTAAACGACTGGAGCGATTTCAATAAAACTCAGTAAGTTCATAGCGCTATTCCCGGCGACCTCGACCGTGCCCTTCAAATTTTGTTACGTCTCACCAATCCAACATGGCGGCTGTGCGAAATATTTCACTAGCATTCAATATCTCCGAAACTATTACCGATATCGCCCTGAAATTGTGTACGGTGATAAAGGGCACTACTAGAAGTTCACTTATGAGACTTTCAAAAACCTGGTGACTACAAAACCAACATGGCGGCCAAGCGAATTTGCGACTTTTAAACAGTCTATTCACACGATGCAACTATCCAAACGTAATGAAATTTGGTACAGCAATTGTTTATACACATTGTAATGCACTAGAGTCTAATTTAGTTCAATTGTTTACATAACCTCAAAATGGCGGCTGTGCGAAATATTTCACTGACATTCTATATCTCCGAAACTATTACAGATATCACCCTGCAATTTTGTACGGTGATAAAGGGTACTGATACAAGTTAACCTATGTATATTTCATAAACCTGTAAAGTACAAAACGAACATGGCGACCAAGCGAATTTGAAATATTTTAATAGACTTTTCTCGTAATTTAACTCTCTGAGCCCAGTGAAATGTGGTACAGTAAATGATTTTGCGGATTGTAATGCACTGCCATTTAATTTAATTCAATTGTTTACATAACCTCAAGATGGCGGCTGTGCGAAATTTTAATATTAAGTTTTTATTTCTAGTGTCGTAATCATGCGATCGAAGTGAAAGTTTGAATAATGAACCTAGGCAATAATTGTCCTTGAATGGTACATAACTCTATGGCCTATACTGTTAACAATCCTAAATGGCGAGCTTCCGAAATATTTAGACTGTTCTCAATATCTATGAATCTTTTACAGCAACCAAACTGTTTTTTATGTTCATAGAGACTATGAACATATGTTCACCTAAAGACTTTCAGTAACCTGGTGAGCACAAATCCAACACGGCGGCGACGCGAAGTATAAATATTTAAATGGACGTTTCTCGCGAATTAACTATCCGAGTCCCGTGAAACGTTGCAAGTTAAATGCTTATACAAATATTAATCCACTGGCATCTAATTTATTTCAATTGTTTACATAATCACAAGATGGCTGCTGTGCGTAATTTTAAAATCTCGATTTTACTTCTTGTGTTCTAATCATGCGATTGAAATTTGAATACCACACGTACACAATAATCTTAATGTAATAGTACAAAAATAAAAATCCAACCTGGCGACCATCTGAAATATTTAGACGGTTCTCAATATCTACGAATCTATTACAGCAATTTAACTGAACTTTTGTATGTTGATAGAGGCAATTAACATGAGCAGGATATATGCAAATAGGCTGTATAGTTCTTCACGGAACTACTAGTTTTTTTCTGCGATATCCGTCGTTAATGACGTTTGTGCCAGTCTCTCATTTGATATCCTGGCTGACCTTGTTACTCCAAGTATCTTACGTATCATCTTTCTTTGACTTACTTGAAGTGTGTTTATCTGCCTGCATGTAGCTGACCACGTTTGGCTTATTAACTTGAATGAAAATATGAGTTTCATTCTGTTGGCATACTGAAGTTCTACTATAAATTATTAGCCTATTTTCAATTTTGAAAAAAAAAAAAGGCTTATGAGATCACCTTTTGTCCGTGTGTGTGTGTGTGTGATTCGTGTGCGTGTCCCCCCCCCCCCAATAAAATCTAAACGGCTGGAGCGATTTCAATGAAACTCGGTAAGGTCATAGCACTATTCCGGGCGACCCCGACCGTGTCCTTCAAATTTTGTTACGACTCACCAATCCAACATGGCGGCTGTGCGAATTATTTCACCAGCATTCAATATCTCCGAAATTATTAGCGACATTACCCTGACATTTTGTGTGGTGATAAAGGGAACTACTATAAGTTCACTTATGTGACCTTTGAAAACCTTGTAACTACAAAACCATAATGGCGGCCAAGCGAATTTGCGACTTTTAAATAGACGTTTCTCGCGATTAAACCAACCAAACGCAATGAAACATGGTACAGTATATGTTTATATAAATTGTAATGCACCGACATCTAACTTCGTTCAATTGTTTACATAACCACAAGATGGCGGATGTGCGAAATATTTCACCGGCATTCTATATCTCTGAAACTATTACCGGTATCTCCCTGAAATTTTGTACGGAGATAAAGGGCACTACTGGAAGTCCATCTATAAGACTTTCAAAAACCGGTTAACTACAAAACAAACATGGCGGCCAAGCGAATTTGAAAATTTTAAATAGTCCTTTCTCGCGATTTAATGTTCCAAACGCAATGAAATCTGGTACAGGAAATATTTATACAAATTGTAATGCACTGGTATCTAATTTAGTTCAATTATTTACATAACCTCAAGATGGCGGCTGTGCGAATTTTAAAATTAAGCGTTTATTTATTGTGATGTACTCATGCGATCGAAGTGAAACTTTGAATAATGAACCTACGCAATAATTTTCCTTTAATAGTACATGACTCTATGGCCTATACATTTAACAATCCAACATGGCGACCATCCGAAATATTTAGACGGCTCAGAATATCTACGAGTCCATTATAGCAATCATACTGAATGTTTTAATGTTCATAGGGGCTATGAACTTAAGTTCACCTATAAGACTTTAAATAACCTGGTGATCACAAATCCAACATGGTGGCGACCCGAAGTATAAACATTCACATGGACGTTTCTCGTAATTTAACCATCCGAGTGCAGTGAAATTAGGTACAGTAAATCCTTATACGAATGGTAATCCACTGGCATCTAATTTATTTCAATTGTTTCCATAACCTCAAGATGGCAGCTGTACGAAATTTTAAAATCTCCTTGTTACTTCTTGTGTCCTAATTATGCGATTGAAGTTTGAATACTACACGTACACAATAATCTGCATGTAACAGTACATAACTCTAGGACCTACATATGTAAAATCCAACATGGCGACCATCCGAAATATTTAGTCGGTTCTCAATATCTACGAATCTATTACAGCAATCAAACTGAAATTGTGTATGTTGATAGTGGCAGTTAACATAAGTAGGATAAATGAAAATAGGCTGTATAGTTCTTCACGGAACTACTTGCTTTTGTCACAAAATACCAGAGTTTACAAATTGGCATATCGTTTATCTCAAAAGGTCAAAATATTGCAGGGATGTACAATGTGGAATTATCTTCTATTACAGTCAGATAGTAGAAGCAAACCGTTTTGAGATCAAAGCTTTTTAAGAAGGAAAATCTGAATATTTTAATCATCAAAAAGGAGATTTTATATGGTAATTTGTGCAAAACCTTTCTAAGGCGTATAAATGAATCTTGGTTGTCGTAGCTTGTTGAAATATAACGTAGGGTATTGTACATAGATTGAATGCCTGATTGCTTTAAGAGGCGGGAAATGGAGACTATCTGACCCAGTGTTAGGTCAATAAGTTATACTATGCTAAATATATTCGTTATTTTCAATCATTATGGTACGTCCTGAATCTATTATCTACTTCAAGGACACCACATACTCTTGCATGATGAAAAATTAATTTTTTGATTTTGGCGCCATAAAATTCTTCATTCTATTCTCAATCCAAATATATACGGTATATAGTTTGTTGGGGTTGTGATGTCTACAACTACCTTTAATTCGTTTTTTAAAATTAGCGTCCCATGTTCTGAATAATACACTTTTAACTTTGCCAGCTGTTTTCCGTTAATACTCATTTTTCATATTTAGGTACCAATAACTAGGAATTCATTTAAGATAGAGGGCTATTTTTTACATTAACTTGCCTAATGGAGTACTTGAATGTTAACCTATATTCACTTCCAAAACATCGTAGGCATGGATTGGGAAGAGAAAAATTTATACATATTTTTGAATAAATTTAAAAAGATAGAGTTCGTTTTTGTTCTTGTATTCTGTCCCAATAATAATGAAACAAAGTGGTTATTCATCTGCCATGATCCATTCCAAGTATGTGAACAATATTTGAGAATATTTGATTGAAGAACAACTGAGAAATGTGTACCTGAAGCAACTTATACAACATTTTTTTGAAAATGTATCTGTCCAAATTTGTATTCATTTCACACATCCTATAAAAGCAAAGTAGCACTACATGGTCTAAAACAACTCAGATTATACCGCTTCTTATATGTGACAAGAATCATAGCTGTAAAGTAAAGCCACAAAAATAGACTTTTTCATCGTGTAAGAGTACGTGGTGACCTATCTACTTCTTAACTCAATGTTGTACTTTGGTCGAGTGTTCTAGATGCTCGCCTCACGCGCATACAGCCTCAAAGTAAGTATAAATGTATTTCGTAAATTTGAAACGTCTGTTCACAGTTAGCGCAAAACCACAAAGATTTTACACTTTATAGTTTAGGTGGTGCTAATCGAATATCAGAAAACAAAGCATTCTCAGACCACTGAGCGATCATTACTTAGAAGTAGCACACACTGTCCACCACATTGCGTAGTGGCTAGCATTTAGAATCATGTTGCTAGAACTGACGTATATAAGTTACTCCAAATTAATCTAAAATGTCAGATACTATACGTGTGCATAGTTTAAAGATGTCGGCTTGCATACTTGCCGATATATTGGTATTTGGATTTAAAAAATAGAGAGAGCAATTACTAACAGTTGGCAGCCCTGGTGGCTCTTAAGAATACGCTCAGTCATATCTGTTTATGTACACACATTACATACAAAATTTGGTCGAAATCCAGTAGTTAGTGTAGAAGTTATTTGCATTTAAAAATTAGATCTATCAGAAGGCTTAAAATTATTTTGGTAACACTGTAATATATGGCCTCCTGGAAATTAAACAGAAATAGTATTATCTACATGTGTGCCAATTTTGGAATAGTTACCGTGCATACCTTCCAGGATATCCAACATGGAGCTCAAATTTCTAGTGCGTTTTTTCAGCAGTTGGTAGCACTGACATCATTTTCAAATATGGGCTTGAGATATTCCGGTATACATCTTTACTCATACTAAATTTGGTTACGATTGCTGCAGTCGTTTAGTATTTGATAGTGGGGGACACACACACAGCCAGACAGACAGACAGACAGAAGGACGGACAGACACACACACATTTTCCCGGATCGATCTCATAAGTCTACTTTTTCCCCATTTTTGCAAAATGTGAAGTATAACGTGGGGTATTGTATGTTGATTGATTTTCTGATTGCTTTAAGGGGCGGGAAATTAAGACCATCTGCCCCAATGTAGGTCTATAAGTTATACTATGCTAAAGATATTCCTTATTTCCAATCATTACGGTACGTCCTGGATATATTGTCTACTTCTTAATTCAATGTTGTACATTGGTCGAGAGTTCTAGATGCTCGCCTCACGCGGGTACAGCCTCAAAGTAAGTACAAATGTATTTCATAAATTTGAAACGTCAGATCACAGTTAGTGCAAAACCACGAAGATCTTACACTTTATAGTTTAGGTGGTGCTAATCGAATAGGCTATCAGAAAACAAAGCATTCTCAGACCACTGAGCGATCATTACTTAGAAGTAGCACACACTGTCCACCAGATTGCGTAGTGGATAGCATACTTGGCTGTCACCACGGACGACCAGGTTCGATTCCCGGCACTGTCAATTCTGTTCTGAGGTCAGTCTCGTGAGGTAAAACTGAGAATCAAATGTGGGAGTATATTTCCATGTTCATTTTCATCAGCACTTTGCTACATTGGCCAGCTGATCGACGAACTCTTAGAAAATGTACTAAATTGTGTGTACAAGCTGTTATTTTCTCTAAAATACGTAACACAAAAATCCCAGCCATTTGGCCTGCCAATATTTGGGTGACGCGTGGTCAGCGCATCGGGTTCCCACGGCTGTTAATCTTGGTTTTCGTGACCGGGACGCCACCTAACAGTCAGAAACCTACTCAATTGTCCTCAGATGGCTGAGTGCATCCCTTTCCAGCCCTCACATCACTTTCTAAAAATCCCTAACGGAGCTGGGAATCGAACCCGGGTCCTCAGGGTGAGAGGCAGGCACGCAATCCCATCACCATAGGGCGAGATCTCTAAACAACGGCATGAAGATAATTATTATCACGAACACTACTTCGGAGTATTCTTAATTTAGAATCGATATAAAGTACAATAAGATACTGTATATCAGTTCAAAGCATAAGATTCAGTGACTTGAACAAGAGGACGGCAGTAGGTAGTCTTTCATCTTCTCCTTTCTTATAATTCAGCATTCTTTGAATAAGAAAAGAGACCCATGCCTTACGTATGCGCTAAGCACATTCAGTCGTTTGAAGACCAAAGACAAAGACTGCATATCGTTGATTATTTTATCTGACGTAAGAAATGTTAAAAAATTTTCTAAAAAATTCCTCTGTCTTGTCTTTGCTATAGCTGTAGTAGAGCTGTTCTTAGAAATGTGCCTTGAATACTCTCGCTTATGATTCATACACTGCTTTCCTATATAGTCTACAAAGACGATGTGGCGTAGTTGGTAGCAAGCTGAACTGCTGTGCCCAAGATAGTGGGTTCAAATCCGGCCAAAATCGTCGGATATTTTAAGAGCGTTAAAATCCTTCAGTATGTCTTCCTTCGGAGTGGAGGTAAAGCCGGCGGTCCCATGCCATATATTTATGGCAAGTAAAAGATCCTTCGACAGACTAATCTTGTGTGAAGCTAAATTTGTAGGTTAGAATTCGTTCGAACGCTCTATCAAAGTTCCAACGTTCATCTGGAAGCGAAAGATGGAACTACTTGAAATTGAACGGAACTTGTAGCTCATCCTATGGGTGTCCACTAGAAGCAGCTACAGCCTCTGGTGAGCCAATCATGTCCTCGGACACTCCTGGCACTAAAAGCCATACGATAAATAAATAATACATACATAAATAAATAGTCAAACAAGATGTTCAGTAAAGAACATATAGCCTACTTTCTCCTAAATGTATGAGTATAGTTATAACTCGTTATTATCAAAGAGTATAATAGAACTATTCTTTGTTGAAGACCTTAGAAACGATTTACCTCTACCAAACGCCACAACCTAGACAAAAACTGCTACCATCATTGAAGAAAGAAAGATAAGAAGTATATCAAGAATGTTATGGATCTGGAGACATAATCGACCGGACTGGCTGCGTGGCTCAGCGGTAACGTTCTCGCTTGCTGGGCCCTAGGTTGCAGGTTCGTATCCTGGCGCAGTCAGCTGGCATTTGAGGGTGCACAAATGCGAGGGAGCCGTGTCAGTACATTTACTGGCACGTTAAAGATCCCCTTCGGGCCAACATTCCGGCACCCCGGTGTCTCTAAAAGCAGCAGTAGTTAAAAGGGATGTAAAACCAATAACATTATTATTATTATTATTATTACATATACGACCTGCCGTGGGCAACATCCAACTTTGAGTTGAGGCATGTCTTTACACGTCTGGTTGTGCATGGCTTTCACAACCCTAATTGAATTAACAAATCTTTCCATGACCCTACAGAGACATGTGTATACAAACTATGTGGATATTTTCGATTGCTATTTGCCTCAAATAAAAGTAGTAATTAATAGCCTGAACTAACACCTACTATGTGAAATCGTTTTGTTCTTTACTTCAAATAACATTTTCAAGTAACGCAAAATAGGCTGTTACAAACCCTTTAAAATAAAAAGTAAAAATGTATCGTAGTATCATCTTGTCATTCTTCAAATTCGATGCGCATAGAATGCCAATGGTGTAGTAATCAATGGAGCCCCTCGTAGACTAGTCGTACCATCTAGTGGTGAAATATCGAACAATATAATCCTAACCACGGCCGACTGAATGCGCAGCTCGTATTCAGTCGGCCGTGTCCTAACAGAGCGAGTGCATTCTAGCGGCCAGAAGAAGAAACTTTTCAATAAAATCTGGAAGTTAATCTAGTTACCTTTTTGGCAGCTAGATGTCTCGAGTAAATCTGCTGGCGAATTATGTTTTAATTAAATATATATTTTACACCATAATATGCACAATATAACGCTTAATTTTAAAACATCTGAGTCATTACAAAACAATAAACATATAACATTTCAAGCAAAAAACCTAGCTCTGATCGGGTTTGAACCATAGGCATTTGAGCGATAGGCTGACGCTCTACCACTGAGCTAATTGTGTCAACGAATATCGTTCTATATAAAATGACTTACATAGAACTTGTTAGCAAATAATGATTTATACTAAACGATTTCATCACTGGAGTGTATTATTTATATATGAAGCATTTCATACAAAGTTTATTTATTTTGTACAGTACGCTATATTGCATGCAATACTCAAATTAGTGAAATATAAGTCCGGCACAAGATATCCGCTGCCATCTTGTCTTATTAGTGAATCAGCTCAGCTTTTTAAAATCACGTCTGCACTATAGTATTACAAAATAAACTTTAAATTTCGAACGTGCCTCTTCCTTTAGAACAGTTAAAACGATTCTCGGCTCGATAATCGGAACTGGTGGGTCCCATGATATGGATTATAAAGTTTGCATAATTCGCACGGCCGCCATCCTGAAATGGTATGGCGGACGACCTTGTAGTTTGGTCACAAGACGCATTCTATACGAAGGTATGTTGTTACCAAATTTGGTAGAGATCGGATGAATTGGTTAGTCGTTATTTGATTTTACGTTTTGAACGTTTGAGTGGCCGCCATTCAGTTTTAGTAAAGATGGCGGCGATATGAAACATGACACTGAGGTGTCCTTTGCTAGTGCTACCTTTGTACCAAATTTCGTTCAATTCGCATTCACCGTGTTCGAATTGATAGGGGAGGACAGACATTCAGAGTACACACACTCACACACACACAGACACACACACACACAGACACACACACACACAGACACACACACAGACTCACACACACACATACACAGACACAGACAGACACACTTTTTTCGCCCTGTGTTGATCTCATAAGTCTACTTTCATTTTTTGCAAAAATCGAAAGTAGGCTAAAAATACCTGACACATTGCTGTACCCGTTGCCAATAAAGTTTTGCATATAACTACTCTATGTTCTCTTTATTAATAGGGAAAATTACTCTAATTTCTGGATGCGCCTCGTATAGCACTGCAAAGAAGAAGCTAAAGTAAAAGGAAAACAACTAATAATTACGTAATTATTTGAATTATTGACTGTAAATAAACATTTATAACTCAATTGTATCAAAATTCTGGTATATTACATGGTGGCCATGTCTCATTTCTGAATTGAATTTTTATGAATATTTATCAATTTTTGTGGTATGCATGAACCCCTACATACACCAAAGATATCAAAGAATGTATTTACTTAAAGATATAGCCTATCGGAATGAAAATAAATTGGTATCACTTTGTTAGGAAGAATTTTTCCAATTGAAGAGTCTTAACGTTAATAAAAGCAATAACTTTTACAATATTAGGAAATTGTATGATATATAACTCTTAAAAATACTACGGCTGTGGATAAAAAAATACGAATCATATATTCAATTGTTGTACATGTTTCGGTCTACGGTGAGACCATCTTCAGCGAAACATAGATCAAGAACATATTTTAAGTGAAATATAATTAATTTAAATCTAAAATTGTTATTTGGTATGTAAGAAAAGTACTGCTCTAAATATTGTATAATGTAAATAAAATTTAATAAAATAAAATTACACTTGATTTAAAATATAAATGACAATATCTTTGGCTTTCTAACTAAATAACATTCTAAAATATAAAAAACTCAATGTTGTAGACTTCACAAATATCCAAATACATTGCCAAAATGTTGTATATAATAAGTAAGAAACATCATGTGAATTACCTAGGGAGTACCATTTTGGTGGATTATGTTCATTCCTTCGTCCTTAAAGATATTTTGTTCCTGTATTTGATTCATCGTGATCATATAGCCCCGTGTATTTGTGTGTACGTGGAATTTGTCTGATAACCTCTGCTATTGTGATGGTTGTATTAGTCTGTGTATTTGAAATTGGGACTGGGATTGTGGAAGGAGAAGCTGTGGCCTTTAGTTAGGAAACATCCTATCATTTAACTGGATTATAAATGGAAGAGTACGGAAAACGACTTAAAGGACAGGTGAGCCGCACGAGACTGACAGGACCCGTTCCAGTCTTCAGACCAGAATTAATTAATTTCCTTTCAGATTTGGGAATCGATCCTGGACTTAGAGTTTACAGCCAAGAATGCTGGCCACTGCACGACAAGAAGGTGTCCTCCTGGAAAATAACTAAGAAGGGCTTTCTGAAGGTTGATTCTTAATACAGTCTAAGTAAATCACGTACTATTATTGAGGTTTAAATTACAGAAAAGTGCAAATGGTTGATTGAGTTTGACTATCAATTTCTCACTCCCAGGTATCAATACACAAGATTATAGGTATAATCATTGTTATCGTAATGATCTTGACGTACACAAGCAATGAGAATCATGACAGCTGACTCATCTGCCTTGAAGCTAGGAATACAATCAACCGATAACAGACATAAGCTAATTACTGGTCAATAACCCTATACATCCGAAGGCTATTAGCGTTAGCTATTGTAATAGCGCTAATTATCGACGTCCTTTCTTATAGGCCTGCTATTGTGGAAACTAAATACCTCTTCCGTTAGACTGCAGGGTGCATTAGCTACAGTGGCAAAGTCATTTCTTGGAACACTGAACTGGCTATGGATGTTTGTTATTCCTCCTTTTAGCAATATCATCATCATCATCATCATCATCATCATCATAATCATCATCATATATATTATTTCAGTAGTATAGATCGCTCCTGCGGTGCTCACAAGCGACCGATCATGACAAATGAGCATTCAAGTGAAATAGAATAGACATTAGCAGTGACTTATCGCACTATAATTTCACAAATATCTCTAATTTCTTTAAAAAGTTACCTTTTAAAAAAGTACGAAGTGTGCGGTTTGCAAATACCATTGCTGTAGGAAAATACGTTCCATAATTGCTGTCCGCGGGCCGCTGTGATTCCTGTTTCGTGTCATATTAACATTCTGAGGTCTTTCCTTTATGCTGAAATGTAAATAGTGATATATAATCATTTGGTTGAAATAAAAACATAACAACCTTTCACCTTAAGTCACTCATTATAAACCTATTGTGGAAAGTGTGGTTTATTAACATAGATAGATAGATAGATAGATTTTTATTAATTCCATTTGATCAAATACATGCATTCAATACATTTTTGATATAGGACACGTCAGAATTTACATGCATAAAATAAAAGAACTAACAGGTATATATTACTAAGATTATAACTATTTATAACTTATTATAATAGCAAATCTTAATAGATACAATCTTATTGCACAACTATTTACACCTCACTCTATTATCATAATATGAAAACTTAATTCTATAAATACAAGAACATACAGCTAGGTATTAAAATTAAATTTAAAAAGTAAAATATAGTTATAGATTCCATCACTTCTATACGCTAAAATATTCAACTACTGAGTAAAAACAATGGCAGTGCAGATAAGCTTTCAACATTCTATCAAAGGTTTTTATTTTTGGGGCCAGTTTTATATACTGGGGTAGTTTATTGTATAATTTAACTCCTGTGTGAAAAGTTCCATTTTGATATATGCTTGTGTGTGTGTGTGAAATATGAATGTTTTGATTTTGTCTTGTGTTATGCCTATGAACATCATTGTTTGTTTTAAGAAAAACATCTTTATTCATTAAATTCTTAAAAAAAAAACATAATACTTTCAAAGATATATATGCAGGGCAGTGGGAGAATGTTTAAATCTTTAAACAGAGGTCTACATGATTCTCTAGAGTTTACATTTGCCATAATTCTCATCGCCCTCTTTTGTATCCAAAACGTGCTTAGTACATCTGGCGACATACCCCAAAATATGATCCTATATCTTAAGTATGAATGGAAATAAGCAAAATAAGTATTTCTTAATGTGTGCATGCTAGTGCAGGTTTTCAAAATACGTAACGCAAAGCACACCGAGTTCAGTTTAGTATTCAGATATTGTATATGTTTATTCCATTTCAAGTCTTGTTGTATCCATAGTCCTAAAAACTTTGTTTCTGATTTATTTTCTATTTGATGACCATTTAATGTTATATTGGGCATCGCAGGATTCCTATTCTGTATAGTGTGGAAATTTAGACATACTGTCTTTTTATAGTTTATTATGAGGCGATTATCTTGTGACCATTTGGTTAACTCTCCTGTAACGGAGTCAGCAGACTGCTGTATGACCTGTTTAGTTTCACCTTTTATTACGAGTGTTGTATCGTCCGCAAACAAAATTTCGTTATGTGAATGAACGTTCTGTGTTATATCATTGATATATAGAAGAAAGAGTAGTGGGCCCAAAACCGATCCCTGGGGTACTCCGAATTCAATAATTCCCTCATTGGACAATGTTTCATTAAGTAATTTGGTTCCATCATCCTTGTGTCTCAAGCTTACTATTTGTTTACGCCTTGTTAAGTAAGACTCTATCCATTTATTAGCTAGACCTCTAACACCATATTGATTTAGTTTGGTAAGGAGGATTTTATGGTCAACAACATCAAATGCTTTCGATAAATCCAAGAATAGGCCAGTTACATGTTCCTTACTGTCAATTAATTTCAGTATACTATTACTACATTCGTAAATTGCTGTCTGTGTAGATTTTTCCGTTCTAAATCCATGTTGTGAGTTTGATAATATTTTATTTTTTTCTATGAAACTTATCAGTCTCTTATACATAATTTTTTCCACAAATTTTGCAATACCAGTTGGTAAGGTAATAGGACGATAGTTATCTAATTCATCTTTTGAACCGTTTTTGTGCACTGGAATTACTTTTGATAACTTCAAAATATCCGGGTAAGTTCCTGAGAGAATTGAACTGTTTATTAAGTGCGTAAGTGGATTTATTATATTTTCTGCACATTTCTTTAAAATTGCATCAGGGATGCCATCAATGCCAGCACAGAATTTATTTTTTAGCTCTTTTATAACTATTCTTACCTCTTCACTTGTGACATGATTTATAAATAAAGAATCACGGCATATATTTATTTTATTATTAGAATTTAGTGTATTTACCTGTGATTTATTTATTAATTTTTGTGGAATTTCCAGAAAATAGTCATTAAAAGTGTTTGCTATTTCCTCTGGATTATTAATCACTTTATTATTTCTGGTCAGTGTAATGTTCCTTTGTACTTTAGCAGATTTTCCAGTTTCTTTCTTTATCACGGACCACATAGCCCTGTTTTTATTAGATGATTGGGATATAAAATTATCATTATGCATTGTCTTTGCTAGTCTTATTACCTTATTTAATATGCTAGTGTATTTTTTGTAGTATAAATTGAATTCAGGTGTTGTGTGGTATTGTTTATATAATTTGTGTAGAAATTTCTTTCTTTGACATGAATTTATAATCCCTGTTGTTATCCAATTGCTAGTTTTGTTATTTTGAACAGTTCTTCGATTAGAGGGGAATGCTATTTCAAAATAGTGTTTTAGGGTACTGTTATATGCATTAAATTTATCATTTATATTTTCTAGTTCATAAATTTCTGACCATGTTTCCTTAGTCATTAAGTCATTGAAATATGTAACATTTGATTCAGTGAATGACCTGCACTTTGATTTTACTCCATTATCATTATTATTGATTACTTCGGATACTTCAAAACTCAGTATTTGTCCATGGTGGTCACTAAAACCCGGACAATAGACTTCTATTGAATGGTGATATTTATCTGTATTTATAAAAATTTGATCAGGAGTGGTTTTACTAAATTTTGTTATTCTTGTTGGTGTATTTACTGTAGGTTTCAGTCCATAGGAAATTAGTAACTGTGTTAATTATTCACAATTTCTATCAAGTTTTTAGAAATCCACATTTACATCCCCACAAATTATTATATCGAAATTTACTTTGCTCATGTTATTGAGTAACAATTCTAATTTATCTATAAATAGAGGAAACTTTCCTGACGGAGAACGGTATACGCATACAATTATTAACTTAAACTGCTGAATTTTTACGGCAGAGAATTCAAAATCCTGTTCCATAATTAGATAATCATAAGCTGTTATCTGTTCATGATCTAAATTATTTCTTAAGAAGATGCAAGTACCACCATGGCTAATATTAGATCTAGAGTATTTACTAGCTTGTATAAACCCTGGGAATTGAATTAATTCAAGTTGTTCCTCTTTCAGCCAATGTTCTGAAATACATAGTGCTGAGATGTCTTTAAGTTCATTTTTAAGCATTTGATTTATGTAATCAATTTTATTATAAAGAGACTGGACATTCTGGTGGTAAATTTTAAATTTGTTACTTTTTCAAGCTTGTGTTGGTGATTTATTTACATTATTATTATCATCATTGTTATTATTATTATTGTTGCTAGACAAATACGAAATACCATTGTTGCACTCCGTTAAATTTGACTTCAAAAGATGTGAATGCCAAACCTCACATTTGGCTTCTACCAGTTTCCCTGCTTCCACTCTAATGATATTACTGTTGAATTATTCTTACCATTTGAATTTACAATTTTGCAGATTTCATCACTAAGATACTATTTTCCTAATCTATTTAAGTATAGGCCATGCCGAGTGTGGAACTTCCTGTCTAATTTACTTACATCTACAATTTGGACATTTGGAAAACTCTTACAAATTTTATGAATTTTTCCATTTGTAGCCTCTATTTCTACATTTACACATGATTTGGGAATTAAATCGTATCTCTGCGGAATGTTTACAATAATGACATTTGTTTTTTGCATGGATGGCAATGTACCCTTCAAATCTTTGATTACCTTTTTACTCTCATTTCTATAGACGTCGTTTGTTCCAGCGATGATCACTGCGTAGTCCTTTGCAGTAAGGGACGCACACTCTCCTATCATCCCGTTCGTGACTTCTGCAATTTGAGTTCCTGGCTTCACTGTCGAAGTGACCTCCATTTCTCGGCTTCTCTCCAATACGCTTGCTGCTACATCTCGCCCGTGGCTATCCGCAAATATCCGCATCTTCCTGGATTTTCTCTTTATCACTTTCTTCTTTTCTTCTTGAGGAAAGTCATCATTTTCTTCGACAAGCACTCCAAATGAATTTGAGACGGGAATTTCAGTTACATGTACTCCATTTATAGGCCTAGGCTTATTCAATCTTACCTTACCAGCAATCACTGTCGACCAAGTTTCCTTGCTTTCCTCTCTGTTTCCTTTTAATTTATTCAACTCTTCCATTAACTTAGCAATATCTTCCTTTAGCAGCTTTATAATTTCGTCTTTTGAGGACAGTTCGTTTCTCAGGTTATGACATTCGCATGACGGTAGCGGTAGGCCTACATTACGACAATCGGTTTCACTTTTCTCCTCATTCAATTTTACCTGAGATCTTTTGATGATTTTATTTGCATTTTTTACATTTATTTTGCACGACGAGCATAAATTCGTTACGGTTACACAACCTGACGAGACACTAACACTGTTGACTGTCGTCATACTAGAGATCTAAGTTAGCCTAGATGTTTACACCAAATTACACTAAATTTAATTTAATTATTACTACCTAATAGAATTAATCTAATTACCTACCAATAAAGAAGAATGTGAAATACGTATATCTTCCAATCGGGTGCAGTCTCGTAAAAGCACCACTGCTCTACTTGGTTCAAACAGTGATTGAAGAAGTCACCGAATCTTTGGATACACGTTCCCACAACTTAGTTTAAGTTTATTAAATTATCAACAAGAATTTCTAAATACTATCAATATTCCGTATTACACTTGATCTAAGGAAAGTAACTTTATAGATTTTAAGCCTCTGTTATAATATTTTACCACTTTTATCAAATATTTACACTAGCTGCTATTTCACTACACTTTCACGGTGACGCCATCTTCAACATGCGAGATTTCTCGTACGGGTCCACTAGTATATATTATTTCAGTAGTATAGATCCCTCCTGCGGCGCTCACAAGCGACCGATCGTGAAAAATGAGCATTCAACTGAAAGAGAATATACAATACCACTGACGCAATGCACTCTAATTTCAAAAAATATCAATAATGTCCTTAAAAATACTTTTGAGAACAGTACGAAGTATGCGATTTGCAGATACTGTTGCTGCAGGAAGGTCATCATCATCATCTTGTACAGTTTCCAGCCCCCAGGCTGGGTCTGTTTGGAACATAAACCTCGCCACTTAGTCCTTTCTTCCCACCACCTCTTCGATGTCACTCTGGTCCAGTCCTCGCCTCTCTTCTTGACACATTCTTCCACTCCTTTCAGCCATCTATCTCTTGGTCTTCCCCTTGGTCGTTTCTTCTGCATCTGCATCTCATGTATCCTCTTGGGAATCTTCTTCTCTTCCATTATATTTAAGTGTCCATACCACCTCAGTCTTGATGTCTCAATCCTACCTTGCAAGGGCTCCTCTTTCACCATTTCTCTGACCTTTTCATTCCACAACCTGTCTCTTCTTATTACTCCTATCCTACTTCGCAAGAACTTCATTTCACCTGCCTGTATTCTGCTTATGTCTCTTTTCTTCATGGTCTACGTTTCTGAAGCATAGGTCAGTATCGGGATATAGTAGCTTCTGTATAACACTTCCTTGCTTTTTTGTGGGACATCTTTATTCCACTCTAAGCTCCTAATGCTTCTCAGAAATGCTTCTGCCTGTCTGACACATTCCGTAATCTCTTTGTCATTTCTCCCATTTTCCTCCACTATACTTCCCAAGTACTTGAGACTTTCCACCTTCTTCAGCTGTCCACCTCCAAGTGTTATCCCACTCATTGGTCTGTCCTTTTTCCTGGTCGTTAACAGGATCTCACATTTACTGATGTTGAACTTCCATCCGTACTCTCCCACTGTTTCTTGCTCTTGAATTTCCTCCCCCTTATTTCCCCAGACCATGAGATCATCTGCAACACCATTGCTTCCTTCTTATCTTCTCCTATCTCCCCTGCTACCCGTGTCAATACTTCGTCCATGACCACAATAAAGAGAAGGGGTGACAGTGCACTACCCTGTTTCAGACCACTCATTTGTCTGAACCAGTCTGTTCTTTCCCCTCCAACTTTCACACAACTCACACTTCCACAATACATCTCCTTCACTCTGCCTTCAGTCCCTTTTTCCACTCCTATGTTTTCCATTGCTTCCCAAACCTTCTCTCTACACACACTATCATAGGCCTTTTCTATGTCCAGGAAGGCCATAAATAGATCCTCTCCAAATTCGTAGTGGTGTTCCTGGAGCTGTCTCACTGAAAATATGAGATCCACTGTTGATCTGCCAGGTCTGAATCCATACTGCTCCTCTCTCAATTCTATCTCCACTTTGGCTCGTATTTAATTTCTAATATGTTTTTATATATCTTGGCACAGTGTGGTGTGAGTGTGACTCCTCTGTAATATCTGCACTCCTTTCTGTTTCCTTTCTTAAATATTGGAAGAATTAATCCTTTCTTCCAATTTTCTGGGGTCTTTTTTTCCTTCCATACTACCCTCATCACACGGTACAGCCACTGCTTCCCAACCTCCCCTGCTGACTTCACCATTTCAACACTCACTTCGTCCACACCTGGTGCCCTTCCTCCTTTCATCTTGTCTAGAGCCATTTCCAGTTCTCTCCAAGTTAGGTCCTTTTCCATTCCTGTGTTGTCTTCTCCAACTTCCAATACGTTGTCTTCCTCCCTATGACCATTTGGATTCAGCAAATCCTCAAAATACTCTTTCCCCACTGTCTTGAGTGTGTCTTTGTTGTGTACCTCATTTCCGTTTTTGTCCACCATTACCACATCCTCTCGCAGACCTCTTCTCTTACTAATGACCATCCCATAAAGTACTTTCTTATTTCCTCTACTGTCTTCCTGCATCATCTCTGTCCACTTTACCATCCACTTCTTCCTCTCCTCTACGACAATCTTGTTTGTTTCTTTCTTCTATATCTTATAATCTTCCCTTGCTAGACCAGTTCTTTCCTGGAACCACACTCTGAAAGCCTTGTTCTTCCTTCCCACGGCTTATTTTACTCTCTCATTCCACCACGGTGTCTCTTTACACCGCTTTCTGTTGTTTGTTCTTCCACATACTGCCACTGCAGCTTCCACCATTGTATTTTTGAATTGCTTCCATTCCTCTTCCCCTGTTTGATGATTGTCAGTTGGCATCCTTTCCCTTATTATCTTCTGGAATTCTTCCTTGACTTCCTTTTCCTTCAGTTTCCATACTTGGATTCTTCTTTCCTGGTACTCTGTCCTCTTGCTATCCTTAACAACTCCCAGGTTCATTACTAGTATTCTGTGGTCGCTATCTAAGGCCTCTGATGGTATTACCTTTATATCTCTGACACTTCTCTTCATTTCCCAGTCGTACAGCATGTAATCTACCAAAGCTTTCTTAGTTAAATCACTGCTGTACCACGTTATCTTGTGGCTTTCTTCCGGAACCAGGAGTTGCCTACCACTAAACCGTTTCTCTTGTAAAAATCCAGCAACTTTCTCCCTTCTTCATTCCTGCTGCCCCATCCTTCTGCTCCCATTACATATCCATATCCTTGCCTTTTAATTCCTACATGTGCATTCAAATCTCCCATGACAATGAAGCTCTGAACATTCCACTGCTATTATAGCTCCTCCTCCAAGTCTTCCTTCTCTTGAGCTGTACATCCAACTAGAGGGGCATATACTAGGGCTATCTCCAGGCTTCTTCCCTTTACAGTTACTCTCATCTTCATGATCCTGTCACTTATTCCCTTTACCTCTTCCTTCATTCCATCTCTCACAACTACTCCTACTCCGCTGCTCCTTCCTTCACTGTTCCCACACCAGTACAACCGGTACCCTTTCCTTAGTTCTCTGCGACCTTCTCCTTTCCATCATGTTTCTGCCAAGCCCAGTACATCCAGCTTTCTTCTCCCCATCGCATCTACAATCTCTTCCACATTTCCTGTCAGTGTCTGAATGTGTAATGTCCAAATTCGTAGTCCATTAGCATATCCGGGTCGTCGTTGTTTGCATCGGTCCTTTCCAAGGCTAGTTCCAGTTTTGAAAGCAAATGTAAAATCCACTACTGGTTTGCTAGGCCTATCGTAGCTTCACCAGAGCCCCGCCGGCCGTCACTTTTCAGGGTTCCTATAGGGCCTTCACAGCTACCGTAGCGGTCCCGAGTCACACGAAGTCCCCACTGTACTTCACCCCTACAGGTAATCTCCTACTTCATGCCATTGCCCGTCTCCCACCACATGGAGGAGGGGTTGGACTTGTGGGAGACTGCAGGAAGATACGCTCCATAATTGCTATCCACTTCACATTTTGGCCGCTGGGACGCCTGTTTCATGTCATTTTAACATTCTCATTTCATTTTCATTTTGCGTGGATTTCATAAACAGTAATTTAAAGGAATGAGTACCCAAATCGTATAATTTCATAAATATCGAATAACCAGTGCTTGTTACGGTTAAGCTGTCAATCAATGGACTCAGCACACAAATTACATTAGCAGTGACGAATTGCATTCTAATTTCATAAATATCAATTTTTGTAAGAAGTGTGCGATTTGCAAATACAGTTGCTGTAGAAATATACGCGACATCATTGCTGTTCAGTTCGCATTTTGGCCGTAGGGACGCCTGAAACGTAAATAGTGTTCTATAATCATTTGGTTCAAATAAAGACATAAAAACCTTTCTCCTTAAGTCTCTATTGGGGAAAGTGTGGCTTATGAACATGCAAGATTTCTCGCACGGGTCCGCTAGTATATATTATTTCAGTAGTATAGATCCCTCCAGCGGCGCTCACAAGCGACCGATCGTGACAAATGAGCATTCAAATGAATGAGAATAGACATTAGCAGTGACGAATTGCACTTAAGTTTCATAAATATCTATAATGTCTTTAAAAATGACTTTAAAAATGTACGAAGTGTGCGATCTTCAGATACTGTTACTGTAGTAAAATACGCTCCATAATTGCTGTCTACTTCACATTTATGCCGCTGTGACGCCTGTTTCATGTCACTTTAACATTCTGAACACTTTCCTTTATCATTTAGCTTGGCTTTCAGAAACAGTAAATCAAAGGAATGAGCACTCAAATAGTATAATTTCATAAATATCGAATAACCGGTGAGTGTTATGATGCTTCAATTTTCAGTGATTGCCTTCTTAAGTTAGGGAACTTAGAACTTGGAATTTATTATTATTTATCGTATGATGATACAGAGTTAAAATAAAAGTGCATACACTACATATTCTGGGGTTGAATTAAATATTAGATATGGTGACATTACAAAATTAGACTCTGATGTAGCAAAAAAGATCATATTCCAGTATCGCAGGGCGGATCAGGGCAAGTTTCAGGGGTATTTGAATGAGCTATTTGTAGGATGGGCATCGGAAGGAAATCACATTAATATCCTGTGGACTAACTTTTTGAAAATTTTAAATAGCGCTGTTGATAAATTTGTCCCATTTAAATTGCTCAAACAAAACCCAGATCCTGAGTATTACACACGAGAAATTAGGAGTCTAAAACGGAAAATTAGGAAATTATACAATAAAAGACATGATAGTGACAAGTATATGTTGAAATTTAAGTCCTTATCAAGAGAGCTTGTCTTAAAAAAGAGGGCTGCTCATGACAGTTATATGCAAGGTTTACTTGGTTCGGGAGGTGATGGGTGGAAACAATTTTACAGTTATGTTAGGAGAAGAAAGGGAAATCCAAATAATTTGTCGATGATAATGTCCGGTGACGGTAAATTAATTACTGAGAAACAGGCATTGCTAATGAATTAAATGTCTTTTACGGTAGTGTGTTCAATAAATCCAATAGCTGTGTGTTGGACCTTAACGACGAATCAGGGGCTCCCCTGTTCCAAATAAACCAGTCAGCAATTGTAAAGCTAATACAAAAACTACGTTTCAATGTATCAAAGGGTCCTGATAATATTGTTAGTGAAGTACTTAAACTAGGAGGTAGGGCCGTGGCACGATATTTGGAGGTGATGTTTAATGTGTCCATAAACAATGCGCAAATCCCAGATGACTGGAAAAGAGCTACGGTAGTCCCAATATTTAAGGGAGGGAGCAGACTTGAATTGGGCAACTACAGGTCGGTTAGCCTTGCGTCCGTCGTTTGTAAACAGATGGGGCATCTCATTTGCGACTACTTGAGGGAACAGTGGGAAACATTATCATGGTTTAATGATAGGCAACATGGATTTCGGAAAGGTTACTCATGCGAGAGTCAGATGCTATCACTTTTTCAAGACATTAGCGAATAGTTAGACCATGGAGTTTCAGTCGACGCCGTGGTTATAGATTTTGCGAAGGCATTTGATGTCGTTCCGCATGACATGCTACTCCATAAATTAACTTCGACGAAGATTGATAGAAGAGTATTTTTATGGATCCAAGAATTTTTGACGGGTCGTTCTCAGAAAGTGAAAGTCGAAGGCATATTCTCGGTTGAAATTACCGTAACGTCGGGTATCCCTCAGGGCAGCGTAATCGGAACTTTGTTATTTTTGGCGTTTATAAATGACTTACCAAATGGGATTCGCAGTGACTGTCGATTGTTTGCGGATGATTGTGTAATATATCGAAAGATACATGACTCACAAGACAATGCAGTGCTTCAAGAGGACCTGAACCTGGTCTATAAGTGGGCGATTGTAAATAAAATGAAAATAAACACAAGAAAATGTAGTCTCTTAAAAATAGGGAAAGTGCGAAAGCAGGATTTTCAATAAAACATTGGCTCGGAAATACTTGTAGAAGAAGATTCTTGCAAATATTTGGGCGTTCACGTAAGGAATGATATGAAATGGAGTAGTCATGTAGGATGTGTAGTTTCAAAAGCTTACAAATCCCTGCACTTTGTAATGAGGGTATTAAAAGGAAGTAGTACCTCTGCTAAAGAATTAGGCTATTTGTCACTTGTAAGACCTATTCTGGAATATGCCTCGGCGGTTTGGGATCCATATCAAGTAGGGCTCATCAATGAGTTGGAAATGGTACAAAGAAAGGCCGCTAGATTTGTGCTCAGTGACTTTAATCCCAGGAGCAGTGTGAGCCGTATGTTAAAGAAACTTGGTTGGGAATCACTGGAGGCTAGGAGGATGAAATCTAGACTCTGCGCTATGTACAACACGTATACAAATCAACCAGCATGGGGTGAGCTTAGCAAACGATTGGGAAAGCCCACTTACATGGGTAGGAGCGATCATCCTTTCAAAGTTAAGGGCCGACCACAGCGAACAAATTATGGTAAATATTCTTTTGTAAACCGTGCCATTGATAACTGGAACTCTCTACATGCCGCAGTCTTAGAGCCTTTTCCCAAACATATAGGTGTGGTTAAGAAAAGACTGACTATTTGTGTAAATACTCCCGTTTAATTGTTGTATAATTGTTATTGAATTGTTATGTATAATTATTTATTTGTTATGTATATACAATTTGCCACTGGGGGACAGACCCCCCATTGCAAATAAATGAATGAATATGAATATGAATATAAAGTTATATATACAGTTAGTTATATACATGGTCATAAACACAAGTTCTTGGTTTAAACTTCTAAGTCCAGGCCATCAATCCAAGGAAGTGCCTCAGAAGATGCATGATGAATGTCACCTACTGATCCTTGGAACGCTCGTTGCGGACATTCACCAACAATATGTCCGATGGTTTGCAGGGTAGCTCCGCAATCGCAGTTAGCAGAAGTAACCCAACCCCATTTGTGAAGCAGGAATCCACATTTGCCTTGTCCTGTACGGATCCGGTTAATAATTCTCAATTGGCGTCTGGGGAGTTTGAAACCTTCTACCCGGATGGAAGGGTTTTCAATCAGATGTGCATTGAATACTGATGATTCTTCCCACATAGTTTTCCATGCTTCTGAGATGTTAAATGAAGAGTCTTCAAGAAGTACTGCAGAGCGCCAAGGTGGTTTTCTTGACTTCAACCGTTGATTGCCTGCTTTTGCTACATCAGTATGTATGGGTAGCTGGGGTTTCTTCTGAATGATTTTCCATATCTTCAGGAGAGCCTCTGATCTTCGAAGAGCTGGAGGTTGGATGTTACTTAGAACAGGTAACCATATAGTGGGTGTGCTAAGTATACTGCCCGTAATCAGTCGCATTGTCTGGTTAAGTTGCACATCTATCTTCTTGGAATTCTAACTGAAATATATATAGTGTTCTATAATCATTTGGTTGAAATCAAAACGTAACAACATAACTCCTTATGTGTCTCATTATAAACCAATTGGGGGAAAGTGTGGTTTATGAACATGCGAGATCTCTCGCACGGGTCCGCTAGTATATATTATTTCAGTAGTATAGATCCCTCCTGCGGCGCTCACAAGCGACCGATCGTGACAAATGAGCATTCAAATGAAAGAGAATAGACACTATCAGTGACAAATTGCACTCTAATTTCATAAATATCAATAATTTATTTAAAAAAATGACTTTAAAAATGTACGAAGTTTGTGATTTTCAGATACTGTTGCTATAGGAAAGTACGCTCCATAATTGCTGTCCACTTCACATTGTGGCCACTATGACGCCTGTTTGATGTCCTTTTAACATTCTGAGGTCTTTCCTTTATCATTTTGCATGGCTTTCAGAAACAGTAAATCAAAGGAATGAGTAGCCTACTCAAATCGTATAATTTCATAAATATCGAATAACCGGTGAGTGTTACAGCTAAGCTGTCAATCAATGGTCTCAGCACACAAATGACATTAGCAGTGGCGAATTGCATTCTTATTTTATTAATATCAATTTTTGTAAGAAGTGTACGATTTGCAAATACCGATGCTCTAACATGCTGCAATTATGAGTGATCTACCTAGGAATAATCATTTAGTTGTAATGAAAACATAACATCCTTTCTCCTTAATTCTCTCATTATAAACCTATTGTGGAAAGTGTGGTTTATGAACATGCGAGATTTCTCGCACGGGTCTGCTAGTATTTATATAATTTAGTCAATCTCTGGAGGTTAGCACTTATCATTAACGCGCCATGCCACGGGGTCCTGCTGTACAAAACCTCGAGGGACGCTCAGCGTTATGGTGCGCGTCCATGTACTTGTGCGATGTGTCTACTGCTGATTTGATTCCGGTGTGTGTGTTCTTAATGACTGTAAGTTTATGTCATTATGTTAAAAAATAACATTTTTACAAATCATCAAACCTCATTGTTCACACCGACTTTACTACAAATTCAAACTGATAATATACTTATTGGTTTTACGTCTCCTTTAACTGCTGTGGCTTTTAGAGACGCCGGGGTGACGAATTATGTCCTGAAGGGGATCTTTAACGTGCTAATTATTCTACTGACACGGCGCCATCGCATTTGCGTACCCTCAAATGCCAGCTGACTGGGCCAGGATTCGAACCTGCAACATTGGGAATAGCAAGCGAGAACGTTACCGCTGAGCCATGCAACCAGTCTTAAATACAACAAATAGAACAGGATGAAAGAATGAAAACATTATGAGACGTATTGGTTGTAACATTCATCAATTTCGTGTTTACATTTCCTATGCTGATGAAGTTGGCATCAGGGTGGGTATGAAATTGTTAAACTAACTTCCTACATAGAGAATGATACCATCTTATCCCTGTCATCATAGACAGAGGAATAGCTAGTGGTAGATATGCATGAGTTTTAAACAGTGTTTTGATGGAATTTGGACGTTTTAACCTGGACAGCTCTTGGATGATTTTCTAGAATACAGATATTGCTCTCTTATTAAAAATAGGGAAAGATTCTTTTTACTTTTGATTTCCTGGAACTATAAAAGGATTAAACTGATGAAATAATTTAATTTTAATAATAAGACAAAAAGTTCCACGTCTAATATTAATCGACTTATAATAAATGTTCTGTACATTCATCAAACTTCTTAATATAACACCTTTCTTTGCAAACTACGTAATTCCTTTGAGGCAAGTGTCATGAGAACACGCCCACTCACGCTCCTCTCTAGCTCCCTCTCTGGTACATAGGCAGTGTGAACATTAGAGGGGAAATTCAGACGGAGAGATGCAGTCCAGAATACGTAACCTACACGACAGACACCCTGCAAGAAATTCACACCATCTTATTGCCTGACGTGACACTAAAATATAGTGCTTCTTCTTCTTTCTCAAAGGCTACGCCTCACTGGCATATCCTGGGCTATTACAGATATTAATGAAAACAATACCGTTGTGAAATTATTATTATTTCGCGTATGGCAACAAGTTAGATACATATATACAAGTACAAATAAACAGACACGAAACATGTTTCCCGGGAGCAAGATTTAATTATATTGCAATGTCCAGTTGGGTGATCCACTGTATGGCTTCCTCAGTAGGTTCCAGGAAGTCGTTTGGGCTACCTGTATAGAAACGTCGCACACATTCACTTACAATATGGGGGATTGTTTGACCCCAAGGGCGTCCCTACATCGTCCATGATTTATTCTCACTCGATTGAGTGTGGTCCAGAGCTTACGCGGTAGATGATGTCAACTGGGAAGATATTCACCAGAAAAGATGTTGTGTAGGGAACTGTCTTTGGCAACTTTCCAGCGAATGCTCCATTCTTATAAAGGGTAGAAATTCCCATCCCAAAGCGACAGCATTACGCACAGATGGATGACGTGACTTGAGCCTCGGTATCTTGAGAGCGGGAATATCATCCAGAAAAGGCAATTAAGGGTTCATTTCAATCTTCGCTCCATCCGTGTCTTCCAGATTAATGTAGAAGGAATCAGCAGAGCAAAATGTGACCGTTTTGAGAATTATATTCTAACGACCGCATTGAAGACATATGGAAGCTTTGAACTGTTTAGTCGTGCATTAAGCTAATAGGAATACACGGGTTAGAATCCCAGACGCGACGGCATCTTAATGCTCTAACTCACGTCTAAAAGGCATGCGTTATGTGTACAATACATCACCCAATAGCAAAATGTTTCATTTTCTTAATATTTTAGGCTATTTTTGTCATTTTCATTTTTGATAAATTTGAACATCCCATTTTAACTATAGAGACAGATCGTTAACTGAATACCTAGAGATTAAAATCAGATAATTCATTAATTACACGACCTGAAATATATTCTGAGATGAATTTTCGTTGTGGCGATTGCTCGTTATCAACGTATGCCCCTCATCCGACGAGCTAGTGAGAAGTGAAATAAATGAACAAGATGTTCAGTAAATAATATATAGCCTACTTTCTCTTAATTGTATGGGTATAGTTATAACTCACTGTCTTTACCAAACTGTATAAGTGAATGTTGTGATGAACGGTTAGATTTACTCTATATAAGACTCCTCGGTTACTAATTTTCGTTTGAATTCCGCTATTGCATCCGGGAGAACTGATTGCAACTCACGAAAATGTACACATACCCACAATATGGAAAGTACGCAATCGGTGATCTTGTCCCTTCTGCACAGAAAGCCTCTTATGTGAGACTAACTATTTGCTGTGTTCCGACATTGTAAATGTAAAATTGGATTTTCGGTATTAATGTCATACGTAACTTCACGTTGACGGTCCAAACATGTCACTATATTTCGTTACTGTAGTGTCTTACTTATTTGACTTAACTCTAGAACGGCTGGGTGAAAAATATAACAAGAAAGGTCGGGCTGGGTCTGGTAGACCCAAAACCTAAACGCCCTTAAAACGTTTAACAATTATTTATTTTTACAGTATAGTACATTGATTGAATAATATTATGGAATGTTCTGTATAACTTGAACTCAATTGTATATTTCTGCATTGTTTTATTAATAAAAAGAATTTAAAAGGAAAATAAGTTTAACATTTTAGGTGGAAAAAGTAATGTTTATGAAATAATCGCGACAAATATAGTTCACTTGATATGACAGTTTGATAATACTATTTTATGCAAATGAACTTATTTGCTGTCCAAATGCCTAAGCAATAGTGGCTTAGGCTCAATATTTTAACCAATTACACTCGGGTGAAGTTCCTCAATTGTTAACGCAGTTTACCCACAACATCTCCCCACGTGTCTTTTTTCTCCCTAGGCACAGTTGCTCGTGATGCCATTGTTAAAGTTTCTATAATTATTTCTATTGTCTGTTAAATAATTATACAACGTACTCTCCACAAAACCTAAAAGGAACTAATATATCACACGCAAAATCCACTAGTATGCTGGAACATAAACGTTGCATAAACGGTCGGGCTGGGTTTGAGAGAACCATGACTACTTTGCGATGGTTACAGACAAAGACACGTTGATGAAGCATCCGGTTTACTGCTGCAGCGCATTCTGAAGAATGTTTCAGGAAGCTATAGGGCACTCCAAAACTGTAGGTGCTGCGACCTTTTAGCTATTACAAAAATGTGTACTACTAGGTCCCACACACCCAGCCCGACCGTTCTAGGGTTAATTTCTGTTACTCCAATGTGGAGCATAGGATACACATTAGATTTCTCCATCCGACCCTGTTCGCTGTTGTTCCCTCGATGTTTGCCCAGGTCCTCCCCACGGCTCCCACCTCAGATTCAATGGTTCTTCTCCCGGTTGTTCTTAGTCTCCCCCTGCGCCATTTCCTTGTGGGTTCCAGTCCATCGCCTGCTTGGTATGTGCTGTGGACCTCTTCTGAGCGAATGGCCAATCCATCTGGTGGTTATAAAGGAGAGTAAATGGAGATGGATTGGCCATACTCTAAAGTGTAGAATTGTATTTTTTGAGAGTTGTTTACATGTTTTTTTTTTAGTTTTGGCACCTTAGTTATAACTGGATTAATAACTCACTTAGATGGTTCCAAGTTTCACAGGCCCTCGATGTAGTCCCCACCGTTGCGTACAACGTGTTCCCAGCAATGCGGATGTCGTTGGATCCCGTTGGCACTGCCCAATCTTTTGATGGTATGAAGAGAGCGCTCGGCAGCCTGCTTAACGTCTTCAATGGTACGGAAGCGCTGCCATACTGTTCCCCGAGGGCAAACCATCTCCGAGGAGCTCTGAAAAGGAAACGGCGCCACCACATGGATACACCGCCCATTGTTCTGCATGACAATGCTAGGGCACACACAGCAGGCGTTGTGTCGGCATTGTTGGATCGCTGGGGCTGGGAGGTCCTCTATCATCCCCCATATTCTTCCGACATCAGTCCCTGCGACTATGATCTCATCCCGAAGATGAAGATGACAATGACGTTAAGCAGGCTGCCGAGCGCTCTCTTCGTACCATCAATAGATTGGGCAGTGCCAACGGGATCCAACGACTTCCGCATCGGTGGGAACACGTTGTACGCAGTGGGGACTACATCGAGGGCCTGAGAAACTTGGTACCATCTAAGTGAGTTATTAATCCAGTTATAACTAAGGTGCCAAAACTAAAAAACCAACCTTTGTATTTTTACAATTTTTAAATTCAAGATGGTGGCTGCGCGTAACATTCACTATTATATATTCATCACGTTTGCAGCAGATGATACTTCTATAAAACTACCGGAATGCCAAGTATTCTGCTTGCATGATTATCATGATTGCCATCAGGTAATTATTCAGCTGATAACCTTGTTGGTTTGGTCCAATTTTTTTTTTTCCAAATTAAGGTTTGATTTCCCTTAATTCGATAGAGGTCAATTGATTTCTTTAGTAGCAATTCGATTTAAGCATTGAATACTCGGGTGGCCCCCATTTTGTTTCCGTTGAAACGGCGTCTATATAAAGCAAGACACTGAGTTTCCCCTTAGGAGTGCTATCTCTGTACCAAAGTAGATTCAATTTGGTTTCGTCGTATAGGAATTGATGTTGTCAGACATACGAGATATTTGGATGGTCTATCAAAAATCTACTTTCATTTACAGTGCCTGGGCAGATTATTAAGATCGATCTTCGATTTTTTGCTACTGGCTGTGTTTGCTCTATATATGAGACTTCCACTGAAGAAAGTTAATATCTCTGTTAATATCTCTGTTGCCATTTTGGCGTGGACTGGCTCAGCTGGTTTCGATCAGCGATTATAAAGGTTTCTAAGAGATATAGTGATTCTTTTTAATGTTGATGTTTTAGATTATTGTTAGAGTTGTAATGCTGATGATAATGATTTTGTAACTGTTCCTTGTTAAACTTTGTTTTTATTCATATGATGATGATGATAATTATTGTTTTAAGGGGCCTAACATCTGGGTTATCGGCCCCTAATGGTCTGGGTGATAGCGAAAATGACAATGAAATGGTAACCAGAACCAAAATTAAGTGAGACGGAAAATACTTACAAAATGTAACTCAGATTGAAACGACGCACAAAATGGAGAGTGGAAATACTTACAAAAGGGAATTTAAAAGGAAAATACTCGCAAAAGGAAAAGATTGAAATATTCGCACAAAATGTACTTTAGGTTCAAAATACGTAAAAAATTCAATGTTGATACGAAATGCTTACAAAATGCAATTGAAATTCAAAATACTCACAAAATGCAAATGAGATTGAAAATACTAACTATATGCAATTCAGGTCCAAAATACTTACAAAATGCAATTGAAATTGAAAATGCTTACAAAATTTACGGTAGATTCAAACTACTCATTTGGATGAACAATACTTACAAAATGCAATTTAGATTCAAAATACTTAAAAAATGTAATTTAGATTCAAAATACCCACAAAATGCAATTGAGAATCAACATACTTACAAAATACCCACCATACTAAATGCAATTTAGATTGAAAATACTTGAAGAAAGTGGTTTTGGTTGAAAATACTTACAAAATGTTATTGATATTCAAAATACTCACAAAAGTTTCGCCCCCTATATTGAAAGACTTAGGGGAAGGTGGGGCATGAGTACCATGCTAAGATTCAAATACAATGTTTTGCTCCTTAGGCTAATCACAAACATTTTATTATATGGTTATCAGTACAACATACCTGGTAGGACAATATGGCGGAAAGAAATCAAAAGTGACTCTTATACATCACCAGACTTTTCAATGAAAACAAATTAATGTCACCTGACACTCTTGCCCCTATAGGGTGGGGTAAGAGTGTCACACAGGGTGGGGTAAGAGTGTCACACAAAGATAATAAAGTGAAATACGTTTACACCCTGCAGTGGTCACATATGAATGTCCCTTTCACTTCACTGAAATCAGTACAGTCTGTATGAGCCCATCCTTGACACTTTTGGCACTGGATCATTGGTTCATTAGGTGGATCACGTAGCGTTTCCTGGCAAACTAGACAAAAATAAACATCATTCTTCATTTGGCATTCTGTTGCTCCCTGGGATGGTCCAACATTATACCTAGCCTTCTTCTGTAAATTTCGTTTCACCGTAACCCTTTGAGTAACCCGCCGATTTGAACACGAATGTTTCTTCTCCAGTAATTCTTTATTCGGGCTGCTTGTTAGAATGACAGATTTTTCAGGCTTCCTTCCTTTTCGGGAAATGGTATTGGACGAATTGGCTTTGCGAAGTGGAAGTGGAGAAATCGATTCAATAGACCTACTGCTAGGCCCGGAAGTGGGTTTAGCATGACTTTCTTCCCTAGAGGTGCTAGGTAATGGAATGAACTCCTCCGTATCCTTTCTCTGACCAATCTGTCCTAATGTTGAGCTGCTTGAATCATTTGTTTCTTCATATTCAGTTAGTTTGCATTTATCTGGAATTGTTGCACGCGATTCATCTTCGGCTGTCCTCACTCTTATCTGTGGGTGATCTTGATTGGGGTCAGGCCTATGAAAGTCTGAGGTATTTTCTTCTCGATCTGTGCTTCTCAATACTGCATCGGCAGCAATGAAGTCAGAATCATCGAAGATATCTGGATTAAAAGGAAATGTTCCTGTTACTTGAAAGCCTTTGATGGCATTGTTGATTGTGGCAGCTTTCCCGTATGCCTTAGTGAACAGTTCAGCTATGTCATATTCAGAAATTCGCTTGCCTGGGTTATTTACCATGAATTTTGAGCACTCCTGGTTATAATAGGACTTCAGTGGACCAAAAAATGTTCTGTCTAATGGTTGCAACATATGCGAAGTGTGTGGTGGGAATGTAAGGAGGTGAATTCCAACTTCTCTTGCCTTAAGAATCACTGGCAAAGATTTGTGACTTTCATGACCATCCAGTAGCAGAAGGGCAGGGTTTTGTGGACTTGCATTCGCATGACGAGAAAAGTGGTCAATGTACGCAAGAAATCCATCTTGGTCCATCCAACCGCTCTCAGTGAGGTGGAAGATGGCACGAGGTGGAGCACCTGCCATTAGTCTCTCATTCATCCTCTTCCTAGCAAAAATTTTCATAGGGGGGATGTATTGTCCAGCAGCACTGTACACACAAACAATAGTGGTAGTCTCTCCTCTTTCTGCACTAGTAATCCTCCCTACTTGCCGCTTCCCTTTCAAACTAATTATTGTTTCTGGTGTATGGACATTGCTTATTCCTGACTCGTCAACGTTGAATATTCTTTCTGCAGGAAAATTATGCATCTGTAACAGACCATTCCTATTGTTGTAAAATACTTGCACTTGTCTTTTGTTAAATCCTACTATTCGACACATACTGGTAGCTTCTGGCTTTCTTAGTGATAGTTCTGGATGTCTTTTGAACAGCCCTTGAATCCAATCCTTACCTGCTGTTTTACTGACAGTGAAAAATCTATGAGAAATGTTATTTAGTTCGGCGAAATCAAAAGCTAATCTTCGAACTGTCATAATATTAAGCCCATGGAACAAAGCATCCATTTTCAGAATATGGGCCACCAGATCTTCCTCTTGACTTGCACTAAAAGTTGGCTTAAATCTATCCAAGCCTACCTCATAGTCTTGATTAAGTTTTAATCTCTTCCGCAGTGTAGCTCTTGGAATACCATATTCACGAGCAGCAGATGCCTCACTTTTTCCATTTTGTACGTCATGTATCGCTGATGTGAGTGCTATTTGAGAATATGATGATCTAGTAGTCTTTCTAACGTAGTTGCGCACCATTTTGATCAATACCTACAACAAGGAAAATTTACTTGCATTCATGCTTTGAGAAATGGAGATGTGTTCATAGCAATTTCTGCTTCTAATATTAAAGTAAATTGCTCAGCCTAACTGGATATTATGATAATACCTACTAAATAATATTCATTCTTCGAAACCCTGAGCTTGCAGTAAATTATTTACGTATCTTCACTGTGTGGGGCAAGAGTGTCATGATTGGCACTCTTGCCCCGGAGCGAACTGACACTCATGCCCCCTTCTGCATAGCTTGCCATATAGTGCTGCCACATAGCGGTGATTATGCACACCAATAGATCAGCACGTGCATTCTCAACCTCAAATAACGTGTTTTAAGACTAGATAACAAAGATAAATTATACATCACATTCGCGAACACTTCACTTGGTATTCTGTTCCAAAAATATAACATCAGAATAATCAAAAACCTACTTTATAATATCAGACATGACCTACCTTTCTGGAGCAACTGAAATGTATCCTTCTACACACGCGCCATGTTACTCAGTGTAGCCAACCTAGTTCAATTATCACGACTTGACAGTAATTCAAGATGATACTCTTACCCGACCTGGTACTCTTGCCCCACCTTCCCCATGCAATTTATATCGTCAATACTTACAAAATGCAATTGAGGTTGAAAACACTCGCAAAATGAAATTTAGATCAAAAAGACTTACAAAATGCAACGTAGATTGAAAATACCTATAAAATGGAGTGTAGATGAAAACAATTCGCTAAGGGGAATTTCGATACACGGGGAGCCAATTAACAAAAACAGTGCGGGAATATTAAAAAGGAAATATAATGATAAGAAAACAAGAGGTCTGACCCCTCGAAGAAGGAGGGATCAGGAAAGATGAGACAAGGGCGAATTAAGGCGGGAAAGTGAAAGACTCCCAAGGCCTTGGATACCCTAATAACGTCGGGATCGGAAGAGAACAATAATTGACCAAGAGAGGTCGATAGGAAAGAAGGGGGAGAGGAGCCCGGCACAAGTAAGTTGAAGCAATGCCGGACTCATCTGGGGTCCAGTGGTCGCCAAACAACGTCCCACTAGATGTGAGCCCCTGGGGGGTTATTTATAATGTACCATGTTACTTCTCATTCGGTATAATCCCGCTTGGGATGGGGAAATTAACCCTGCGTAGGGCACGGCTGATCTGACCGGCACAGGATTGTTATTTCTGTGTGTGCCTTCCCACAGCACACCGAGCGGGACCCATCCCTCCCAATAGTTTCCTAACTTTGATAGCTGGTTCCAACCCATATGGTCAGTTTGTCTCCAGGCGTCAAAGAAGTGCGTCACACATGTTTTGATCTGACAGGCTTACCGCGCCCAATTACGTCGTAAATCCAAGGTCTGTACATTTTCACTTTTCATAGCATATTTGATAGCTGTTGATCGTCCAACATCACCCCCAGCCCCCCACAAGAGGTCCAGATGCTGTGATTGCACCGTGGAAACAGGAATACAACGGTTCACGAACTATTCCTGTGTGAAATGCAACCGAGGAATATGCCTTCCTCATGCAAAACCATACTGCGTAACATGCTTTTCAGGCTGCTCTTGCGATCCCACAGCGGCTTTGATGGATGATGACTCCGACTGATTTTTGTCCCCACATATCTCAACTTCATGCCTGACCCATTTTTAGAACTTTTTTTAAAAGGATTAAAGGTCGCATTTTGATTTATATTCATATCCATGATATGCAAATTCTGCATTTTGACTTGTTTTGGTTTTTGTTCCTAAATAAATACTAATATTTTTTTTAAATTGATTTTATATTTTTACCTTATTGTCAACATCCAAGAGATGATTGGTAAATTTTGGTTTAATTTAATACGGCATTTTATGTACTTGATGTTTTTTTTAGCATAGTGTGCCTGTCAGGCTCACGGCGCCGGCGCCCCGATGTTGAGAATCCTTGACCGAGCCCTATGCAGGGTTAAGTAAAGATTAACCTTGAGAAAGGGCGTCTGTTGTGTGCAATGTTCCAAAAGGTAATCCTTTACATAGGTAAATAAGCCACTGAAAGAGCATACACACTGCATATCGTGGCAGTGAGAGATTTCAAGAGAATAATAGGAATTGGGAAGACATGGGGATAACAGGAGGTACAAGAACTTGTAGAAAGACGTTAGCATAAAACTATAATCGATCATAATAATCTGGCCAGGTACTGTATTTTCAAATTCGAAAGTAGGTTAATAAATGAATATACAGTAATTGGTCAAAACGTGTAAATGAGGCAGCCGTGGCCTATCTGGAGATAACGCCCTATAATTGGCCTGAAGTCAAAAATGGAAAACCTTAGAAAAATCTCCCAGGCTGTTCAAGTCCATCATAACAAAAATAGTATTCACCAAAGCAGAACTAGGAAACAAACCCAGGCCCTCAGCCCTGAATTTTGCAGTGCTAACCATAGACCAAAATGGCAGCCTATCTTGAAATATGAAGGTAACATTACTTTATTAAGATTTGCCTGATTTTAATAAGTCGTTGGGTTTTACCTCTGAGATTGTAGAATATACGAGGAAGAGGGTGTTATGAGAGTGGCAGAACGTTAAATCCAGCGTTGGATATGACCCTATTCGGAGGATTTATGGCGGTGAGAATGGAGCTCATTCGTCAAAATGACGGCTTCGTTTCCTTCTAGTCTTAAATTTTAAACGTACATCTTCTTTCGTGTTTCATAAAATTATATTCTCATTCTCATTTGATACAGCCTAGGGCATCTTATCATGAAGAGATATATTGCAGTACTGCATTAATACTATATGTTTGTCGATAGTTCAGAGTATCTGAAGGCCTAACAAGTAGTGACTGTTCATAAATGTAATTAAATCCTGGTTAGAAGGTTTGAAACCTGAAAGCCACACTCAGTTTTCCACTCAGGGTTTCGTTATGGAAGAGAACTGAATGAAATGAAATTACTTAATGTGTAAACAAGTAGCTCCGTGAAGAACTAAACCCTATTTTCATATATCCTACTTATGTTAATTGCCACTATCATCATTCAAAATTTCATTTCGATTGCTGTAATAGATTCGTAAATATTGAGACTTGACTAAATATTGCTTATGGTCGCCATGTTGGATTTTTATATATGCAGGTCTTACGAGTTATGTACTGTTAGATGAAGATAATTTTGTACGTGTAGTATTCAAACTTCGATCGCATGATTAGGACACAAGAAGTTAAAACCAGATGTAAAAATTTCGCATAGTTGCCATCTTGTGGTTATGGAAACAATTGAACAATTGAAATAAATTAGATACCAGTGCATTACAATGTGTATAAACATTTTCTGTACCAAGTTCCATTGCGTTTGGAGCATTAAATCGCGAGAAAATTCTGCCTAAAACTTTCAACACCGCTTGGCCGCCATGTTCGTTTTGTAGTTAAACGGTTTTAGAAAGTCCCATAGGTAAACTTCCTGTAGTGCCCTTTATCTCCGTACAACATTTCAGGGTGATACCGGTAATAGTTTCAGAGATATAGAATGCCGGTGAAATATTTCGCACAGACGCCATCTTGATGTTACGTAAGCAATTGAACGAAGTTAGACGTCAGTGCATTACAATGTGTATGAACATATGCTGTACCAAATTTCATTGCGTTTGGTTGGTTAAATCACGAGATACGTCTATTTAAAGTCGCAAAATTCGCTTGGCCGCCATGTTGGTTTTGTAATTATCAGGATTTCAAAAGTCAGATAGATGAACGTTTAGTAGTTCCTTTTATCGCCGTACAAAATTCCAGGGTGATATCGGTAATAGTTTCGGAGATATTGAATGCTGGTGAAATAATTCGCACAGCCGCCATGTTGGATTGGTGAGACGTAACAAAATTTGAAGGGCATGGACGGGGTCATACGGAATAGTGCATTGAACTTAACGAGTTTCATTGAAATCGCTCCAGCCGTTTAGATTTTATTAGGGGTGGACACACACACGAATCGCACACATACGCACACACAGACACACGGACAAAAGGTGATCTCATAAGCCAAATTTTTTCATCAATGAAAATAGGCTGAAAATCACGAAGATAACAAAATAGAATCGTTTCAATCTAGTGGGGGAATAAGTGAGGACTGTACTGTATGTCCCCGTGCACACAAAAGCAATGACAACATTTCAAAACTTATTTCTCACACGCACACTCATATACATACCGTCTAGCACTTTCAAACGACATATAATTTATTAAATTACTTTTCAAATTAATTTACGACCCCTTCGCTCCCAATTAATTCTATGCTCTACTCAATAAGCAATTCAACAATATCCAAGCTCTCATTTCAATAAAAACAAGAAGTTCCGTGACGAACTAAAGAGCCTACTTTTCTTAAAATTAAGATGCATGCCATTGATTAACCTACTGTATATGAACCTATCTAGAATAATGACGAAATTAAGTTCGTAATATCGAAATGTCTAATTAGATCGAAATATACCTGGTATAATGTAGCCTAATAGAGCATTACAGTTGGCAGCCCTGGAGAGTGAATTTATTCTTAGTTCCATCTCTTAAGGTACAGAATAAAAAATTTGTTTGAAGTCCAATGGACGTCACATGCAGTTAGACATTGGATCTATCAGCACGCGTAAATGCATGTTGGCAACAATGTCATGCAAGTTATGGTCAGAAATAATCTGAAATAATATGATCTATTGTTTTGCCAATTTTGACTGAAATCCATTAGTTAGTATAGAAGTTACATGCATATTAAAATTGGACCTATCAGCAAGATTAGAATCACGTTGGCAGCACTGACGTATATTAGTTATTCAAAATTAATCTAGAATGCCACGTACTATCCGTGTGCCAAGTTTAGAGCTATTGGCTTGCATACTTTCTGATGTATTGATATTAGGGTAACAAAAATAGAGACAGCATTTATTAACAGTTGGCAGCCATGGTTGCTCTTAAGAATACCGGTACGCATAGTCATATCTGTTATGGTACACTTAACACATACGAAACTTAATTGAAATCCAGATGATAGTATAGAAGTTACATGTATTTAAAGTTGGACCTCTCAGCAGGCTTAGAATCATGTTGGTAGCACTGACGTATATACGTTACTCCAAATTAATCTAAAATGTCAGGTACTATACGTGTGCATACTTTAAAGCTGTCAGCTTGCATACTTTCTGATATATTGGTATTTGGATTAAAAAAATAGAGAGAGCAATTATTAAAAAGTTGGCAGCTTTGGTGGCTCTTAAGAATACACTCAGTCAAATCTGTTTATGTACACATACTACATATAAAATTTGGTTGAAATCCAATTGATAGTGTAGAAGTTATATGCATTTAAAAATTTTACATATCAAAAGGTTTAAAATTATTTTGGCAAAACTGTCATGTATGACCTCCAGGAAATTAAACTGAATAAGTATTATCCACATGTGTCCTAATGTTGGAATAGCTCCCATGCATACCTTCCAAGATATCCAACATGGAGCTCAAATTTCTAGTGCATTTTTTCAGCAGTTGGTAGCACTGACATAATTTTCAAATATGGGCTTGAGATATTCCGGTATACATCTTTACTCATACTAAACTTGGTTCCGATTGCTGCAGCCGTTTAGGAGTTGATAGGGAGGACACACACACAGCCAGGCAGAGAGACAGAAGGACAGACAGACAGACAGACAGAAGGTCAGACAGACAGACAAAGATTTTCTCGGATCGATCTCATAAGTCTACTTTTTCCTCATTTTGGCAAAATGTGAAAAGTAGGCTAATAAGATTTTAGATGCAAGTGCCTATTTATAACAAAGCTCAAACTCCTAAACCAGAGGAAATTTTGAGTTGTGGTCGAAATGATATGTGCAGCCGAGCAACTTCTCACCAGTTTCCTAATCCATATATCGGCATGAAAAGGATTATTTTTGTGCATGAACTAGTTTATTGTGAATATAACAATATTACAAGTAGAATACAACAAGTATTCAACACTCCAGGAGGCCTAGAAAACATGCGGCGGTGACACGGTGAAAGGCTGGCTGTCCAGGACTATGCTCTATATATAGGAAGATTTCAAGAGCGCGTATTGTGTAAACAAGGACACGACATTTTCCGCACATTACTTGTTTTTCTGTCTAATAACGAATCATCTTCGTATCCTTAATGGTTGATTTTTCAAATTAATTGACAGCCCAATGTGCTTCGAACCCCCCGTGACATGGAAGGTAATATGACCATTTTCAAGTTGTCGTTATGATCGTAAAAGCAGTTTGGTAGCCAATTCCTGTCGAAATTGATCCTCGAAGAACCCCCGCCTCACTTCTCGATTCCTCATCTCATGCCCTGTCAATTGAGTTACGCATAAATATTTTCAGCCGATGAAACCTTATTTGCATCAGCCCGCGGGTCTTATATGCGTGGTGGGCCATAAGCGACACAGCTCTGACAGGGGTTTTATTCCTCATTAAAGAACGCTCTGTGCCCCCAGAACTCCATTATTTAATAAATGTAGGATTTTTCTCTGAACTGTTGAGATAAATTAAATATTTTGGCGCAAACCACAACTCAAAATTTCCTCTGGTTTAGGAGTTTGAGCTTTGTTATAAATAGGCACTAGTGTTTTATATTATAGTGAGGTTGTTTTGGCAGAGAAAAGTTTGTGCCAATGAATAAATTGTGCACTCCATTTCCCAATAAACACGTTGAATAATGCAGCTTAAAGGAAGAACCAGTATTTTAGGCTCATCATAACATCTTCAACACACTTCTTCAAGAGCCAAGACTAGATTACGAACAGATGTATATTTTCGTTTAAAAGGCTGAGTAGACTCCGTTCAACCCTCAAAGCAGAATTGAAGTCGTACATGTTAGAGATGGCAATCAAATTCAAGCTATTTGGATAGACAATTACTGCACCCACCATTAGACTATGAATACTGGCCCATTCGCCGTATCAATTCCAATATGATGTGCTTGGATGGTATCAATTCATTGAAATCCCACGGTTTTGATAACTGAAGGTATGCTACTGAAAATTTCACACTACTGAACATTGGTTAGTGTGTCGAAAAATAATATTAGGTCGTGTTTCAGTTTGGATTCGTTGCTAAGTAGAGAAGCCACCTGACTTTGCAAACTGGTTCTTGGGATTGTTTTTTCTGAAATTCCTACATATACTTTTACATTTTACCTTTTCTGTTTTATTTTTCGTGTTTTCTTTTACTTATTGTCGTTTCTTTTTTCTTTCATAAAGACGTCCCAACACCCAGCCCCGAGCCAGAGAAAATGAATATAGGAAATTTTGTTCTCTACGGTACAATCGGGAATCGAACTCGGGGCCCATCAGGTCAAAGTAGTTATACTTAGCGATGGAGCCGTACTCTTCGAACTCTCAGTTGCCCTGGTGTGGAAACTGGGTTGAGGTTTGTTTCATCATTCGTTTCATATGCATCTATACAAGCAGATCACCTACAGGCATATCAATCTGAAAGATCTGCACTTACGAAGACGCTTGAGGCCATTTTACAGTGTTGCTGTTAACAGACGCAAGATAAAGCATGGAAACAACAATCTACTGCAGCACACCTAGTGGTATGGCGGTCAAGTATGAGAATATTGACTCCCAAACATTTTTTTTTAAATCCAATCGTTACTTACTTTAAGGACATATTTCCGTTACAAAAATTGGTCTACAATTAAATGAAATGTCATTTAAATGTTCTTTAGATGCCGTATTATTTAAATAATTTACTTTTTCGGCCTTAAGAAGGCAAAAGATACAATTATTTTTGAATAATTGGTACGGGTAAATTAGCGACAAGACGAGACATCTAGCGGACTTATGAAACGCCATTTTGGATAGCAGTTTTAGGCTCCATTTTTAGGCTCAATTGACTTGCTGACAATTAATATTGCAACTTTTCAGTTGGCCAACACTATATCAGGTGAATCGGCAGCCCCTAAAAATAAGTTTATTTGCAGCCCAACTAGTGTTGTTATCAGGAAGTCGATATTTCTCTGCTTGCCTCCCGTATGGCAGGGGTGCCCAACCTATTTTAACTAAGGGCCACATTGTAAGTAGTTGGGGGACCTTGCGGGCCCATGACACTCCGAGAAGTTCGGGGGGTATGGATTTCTTTTTCAAATATAGGTGCAATATTGTGAGTTTTGTGGCTGTCTGAGCTTAGTTTTCATAGTATTGTTGCAATTCACTATATTTATTAGTAGTGGATAAAATATAACACACTAAGAGTGTATCTAAATATTTTTAATAATAATAATAATAATAATAATAATAATAATAATAATAATATCGTATGGCCTCGGGTAATTTGACACCCATAGGATAGTTTGCATGTCGAATTTCGTTGTTCCTTGAATCACTCTGAAAGTCAAGGAAGTTAGATATCTAAGCTCCTTGGACACTATTGCGCTTTCTAGTAGAGAAATGAAGAACTTTGTGTTGGCGGAAACTCCCGAGATTAATTTTGCCACTATCAACAAGGCCTACTGAATTCAAATGGGTTCGTTGACATGCCAACATTGTAGGACATGCGTGTCGTATTTTTGCCGCCTTTCAAAAATCACTTACCACGGCCCGGAGTGAATCTGCAATCTTGGGGTTAATAGACCGACACGCTATCCACTCACCCACCGTGGCAAGCTTAAATGTTTTTAATAAATCCCTTTAAAATTGAAAGTACGGTGATATTCATACAGCATGAATGACAAAGAGTGAGTATTTATGTTCATTTGACACACTTATTAATTAAATTATGAAATAAAGTTCATTATAATTTAGTTTAGTGCGACGACTCGAACTTGTTTCAAAGTTTTGGCGACACAGCGCGGTCGGACAAAATAGTATAGTGGGCCATATCCGGCGCGCGGGCCGTATGTTGGACAGTCCTGCCGTATGGTACTAATGCGCTGCAAGCATATCCTGCAAACGATATTGAACACTATTATGTTTCCCTCGATGTGAATACAGAGTAATGTGAGGGAAAAATAACAGTGTTCAGTATCGTTTGTGGGATATGCTTGCAGTGTATTAGTACTACACGGGATGTAAGAAGAGAAATATCGACCTTCTTGACAACTCGCGTTAGTTGGGTTGCATAGAACAATATTATTTGGGGCAGATGGCTCACCCGGTATAACGCCATTTGCTGGGAAAAGCGAAAAACAACCTCAAAATTATAAGAGTGTGATTAAAATATGTTTGGTTGGTTGGTTCCTAAGTTTAGGGGCTGCGACAACGCGGTCATGTAGGCACGTGTACTTTGGGTGTGTGTAGAATTTGTCTGATAACCGGTGTAAATTGTGATGATATTAGTGTGTGTTTTCTGTGATTCAGGTAGAAGGACTGCAGACGATTAATTTTTTCGTGTAGTTCCTACTTTTGCCACCAAATGCTACCATCCACGACACCTAGCAGCGGACGTGTCTACTAAATGACATCGCAGTCACCATCTGGTGGCGAACGTAGGAACTAATAAAGCGCTATCGAACAAACCTATAGTAATTTAGCTTCACACAGGTGTAATTAGTGGAAGGTTCTTTATCATGCCATAAATATATGACATGGGACCACCGGCTTTACTTCCCCTCCGAAGGAAGGTATACTGAGGGATTTTAACGCTCTTAAAAAATCCGACGACTTCGGCCGGATTTGAACCGGCGAACTTGAGCATAGAAGCTCAGTATGCTATCAACTACGCCACCGCAGCCGCTAAAATATGTTTACGGCTTACAGAGGAGGAAGAACTTATAGGATGACATGTTACGCTCGTTAAGCGACATGTTTCTCGGAACACTGCATTCCAATTAAGATATGAATATTCACCCAAAAGAAACATGCATTTGGTGAGTTGAGATTACACCGTTCCTCCGATCTTCCTCAATGTTTCACATAAATTAGTAATACTCCACAGTTTATAGACCACTAGCCTGACCAGGCCACCAATCAACGTTATTCGCTTTATCTTCACCCTTTCAGCTCAGTCAGCCCGGCCTCTTTGCTGCAGCTCTCCGAAGCTATCGGCAAGTGCGATAACACTGTCACTACCTACTCGCTTACGATTCCCTACATTTTTTATTCGTTCACGGCTAGAGAGGGGTGAGGAGTTTTACGATAAAACAACTCTGTGGCATCGGCATGGGAACGATTCTGAGTTATGTAAGAAACTTCCTAGGCTACTGGGGGAGATTCTCCAACAAGCCGCAGTGAAATCTTTGGGGAATATTCTCTAACCTCGTCTTCCCAGTTTATGTGATGTCTCTCATCAATGATTTCACATATAGCTTGTGAGGTTGAGCACTAGAGTGTGGTCATGACGAGTATAAAACCTTGCTGAAAGAAAATATTCTCGTGTCAAGAGATGGGACAATCTCTCATTGTACCAGTTTATTTTTTCGTGCAATTTTTCTATCCTGGAATCCTTTCCCAGTCCAGTCGCTCATGGCTGGTTTAATAGACATCTCATCTACGACTGTTGAGCCAAACGTATCCCTCGGTGTATTTGCTTCTTCGTGCAGTCTCTTGATTATTAAAATTTATACTATTATAACAGTAGTTCAAAGCAAGCTTAGAAAACACCATTTCTAAGGTCAAATTTCGTGGTGAATTCTCCGAAGCCATTGCAATCAAGACTGGCCGTAGACAAGATGATCTGGGATCACCGAAGCTGTTCAACTGTGTCTTGGAAAAAATTATAAGAGAATGGTTAACAATCTTACCAAATAATTATGGTATTCGAATTGGTTATAAAAAAGAAGACCTGAATATAAACTGTCTCGCTTTTGCAGATGACAATGCTTTGTTCGCTAATTCAATGGAAGAGGCCACTGACCAACTTAATAAACTACAAATCATAGCTGTCACAAATGTCAAAGATGCCTCAAAATTCATCACAATTGGTCTGCAAAAAATCAAAAAAGTCCGAAAATTTAAATACCTAGGGGAATGGATTACCCCTAATAATTCAGAAATAGCTGCCATTGAGAGCAGATGTAACAAATTGGAAGGTGCCTTTCAAACCTGCAAAGACATTTACAAAACTAAAAGCTTGTCCCGGAATGTCAAACACAGTAATTAGGCCGTCAGCACTGTATGCCGCAGAATGCTTACAGATAACAAACAAAGGCCCATTGAGAAAATTAGAACTTAAGGATCAGAAAACTCTAAGGAAAATATTAGGACCTGTTAATGATAATGGTACTTACAGAAGAAGACATAACAATGAATTATTTGAACATATAGAAGATTTGATGAGTGTGATAAGAAAAAGGAGAATGTCTTTCTTAAGACATTTGGAACGCATGGAGCATCATCGACTTTCATATCGAGTACACTCATCAATCTCTAAAAAAGAAAATCCTATTGTAAATGGTCGATGCAAGTTAAAAAGGACCTAACAGAAGCTCGAATCAATCAAGCTCTGGTTTTGGATAGGAACCTGTTCAGAAAGGCGGTTAAATCAACCAGTAATCTACACCCTTTAACATCTGTGATGCCTTGCCCTCACTGCAAGTGGACAGAAGAAAGGATAGCTGCACATTCGTCAAGAATTGGTAGCCAAGAAAATAAGCATAACCGTGATCATATGAGTGAAGAACATCGTGATTCATTGATGGCCGAAACGACTAAAATAATAATAATAACGGTAGTGCAAGTAACATATCGTTTGAAGTCATATTTAGGGAGCAGGCTAACAATCCCCTATCGTGCTCGAAACTGTAATTGTCGATTACTTTCATTTCATTTCACTATGCAATAAACAGAGCGTTCATTAGGCCCTATAACGTATCCATAGGCTACATGGGGACAACAGAAAAATATCTCAGGGGGAGAGGTTTACACTGGGTTGACTCTAAAGCCCACAACTATAGAGATTTCGGTTCGCGTCCACGGGGTCTAAGCTGGGCCAACATTGCTTCCACTTACTTATGGAGGCCTCCTCTATTCCAACAGCCCTATGGTGGTGGCGGGGGGACATGGTGATTGTTGTTACAAGGGGATGAGCATCATGTCAGCTGTTCCTCTGAACTACAATTACATAATTGATGAAAGGAGAAAATAACGATACCGGAACAAGAAATTTCAAGGGCCATCAAAGCAAATGAAAGCCAGGCTAGGGCCCCATATGAAATATTGTCGGAAGAATAAAACAGTTTGCTGTTGTTGTGTCCTTTAAGGGGCTTAAACATCGGGATCATTTATCCTGGTATGTTTGGGTGTGTGTGCAATTTGCCTGATGACCTGTGTTACTGTGGTGTCTGTAGTAGGCCTAATGTGTGTATTTATAATTCAGTTGAGGATTGGGAAAGAGTCAGCCGTTTGGAACTATCCCGGCATTTTCCAGGAGTAGAAGTGTAAAACCTTGGAAAACCATTTCCATGATGGCTGAGGGGGAAACTCGAGCCCACCTCAGTGTTTCCCTCACGAAGCTGAAAAAACTACGGGGGTACAGAATTCTTGGCAAAGGCAGGAATTGAAACCGGAACTCTTGGATGACAACCAAAAATGCAAGCCACCACGCAAGGAGACGGACAGTTAATATGTCTGGAAACCATTTTCAGGACTGCTGAGGTGCGATTCAATCTCACGATGGCAGCGAGGCAAGAGCTAGCTCGTTAGCACTCTCGCTGACCGTGGCTAGTTTGTATTACCTACTCTAAGTAAATTAGGTAAAGTAGAGACGGGAGCATGACGCACACGTATAGTTACAGTTTAGAACATGAGTGCAGCCAAACGGGGCTCTCCTCTAGTGACTTGTTTGTTTTATTTTCACATGAAAAACAGATGAGCAACACAAAACAGCACTCGAAAAATTAAAGCGTTAAGTTCTTCTGAAATTAAAGCTACATCAGTTATGAATATACCAGGGTTGTTTTTACTCAACTTCCGATGGACTGCATAAAAATAACAGATTTACATATCAAACTGATATTACTACTAAATGATTGCTTGTATTATTCTTATGTCACAACATAATCTCCAAAACGACTGAATCAATTGTGGTATCGTTACACCAGCTTTCCAATACCCTCGGCAAAAATTCTGCCGCCACAGAGGTGGGTACGTCTGGGGAGTCTCCTGAAGTTCTTCCATTTTGGCGAGGTGTTGCCGCCCAACCGTACCTGCAATTCTCGAAAAAGGTGAAAAGCATTCACGACAGCACTGTGCCAACGTTACGATAGACTTTTTCAAAGAATTCAAGTGTGAAGTTTTAAACCATCTGCCGTTTACTCCAAACCAGCACTGAATGATTTTCACCTTCTTCGAGAATTGAAGGTATGGGTACCCAGCACTCCGAAAGAATGGTTTCAGGAAGGTCTGGAGATACTGACACATCGATGGAAAAAGTGCATACAGTTACAAGGAGATTATGTTGAGAAATTGGACGTAACATCTGATGTGTATTAAACTTCATTAGGGTAGAAAAAATAATGTGTCAAACATTATAGTACGCCCCTCGTAATTGGAGTCAACACTAGCCTAACATAATCACTACAAAATCACAGTTAATAAGATAAATTGCATACACCCTCAGAAGCACAGATCATAGATGCCCAATACAATGAAAACAAGTAGTTCCGTGAAGAAATATACAGTACAGCCTATTTTCATGTATCCTACTAATGTTAATTGCCTCTATCTACACACAAAATTTCAGTTTGATTACTGTAATAGATTCGTAGATATTGAGAACCGACTAAATATGTCGGATTGTCGCCATGTTGGATTTTATATATGTAGGTCCTAGAGCTATGTACAGTTACATGAAGATTATTGTGTACGTGTAGCATTCAAACTTCAATCGCATGATTAGGAGACAAGAAGTAACAAGGAGATTTTAAAATTTCGTACAGCTGCCATCTTGTGGTTATGGAAACAATTGAAATAAATTAGATGCCGGTGGATTAACATTCGTATAAGGATTTACAGTACCAAGTTTCACTGCACTCGGTTGGATAAATTGCGAGAAACGTCCATGTGAATATTTATACTTCGCGTCGCCGCCATGTTGAATTTGTGCTCACCAGGTTATTTAAAGTCCTATAGGTGGACTTAAGTTCATAGTCCCTATGAACATAAAAAATCAGTTTGATTGCTATTATAGATTCGTAGATATTCAGAGCCGTCTAAATATTTCGGATGGTCGCCATGTTGGATTGTTAAATGTACAGGCCATAGAGTCATGTACCATTAAAGGAAAATTATTGCGTAGGTTCATAATTCAAACTTTTACATCGATCGCATGATTACGACACAAGAAATAAAAACTTAATTATAAAATTCGCAAAGCCACCATCTTGAGGTTATGTAAAAAACTGAACTAAATTAGATACCAGTGCATTACAATGTGTATAAACATTTCCTGTACCAGATTTCTTGCGGTTGGAACATTAAATCGCGAGAAAGGTCTATTTAAAATTTTCAAATTCGCTTGGATGCCATGTTCGTTTTTTAGTTAACCAGTTTTTGAAAGCCTTATTGATGAACTTCCAGTAGTGCCCTTTATCTCCGTACAAAATTTCAGGATGATACCGCTAATAGTTTCAGAGATATGGAATGCCAGTGAAATATTTCGCACATCCGCCATCTTGTGGTTATGTAAACAATTGAACGAAGTTAGATGTCGGTGCATTACAATGCGTATAATCATATACTGTACCAAGTTTTATTGCGTTTGGTTGGTTAAATCACGAGAAACGCTTATTTAAAAGTCGCAAATTCGCGTGGCCGCCATGTCGGTTTTGTAGCTACCAGTTTTCCAAGAGTCACATAAGTGAACTTCTAGTAGTTCCCTTTATCACCGTAAAAAATTCCAGGGTGATATCGGGAATAGTTTCGGAGATATTGAATGCTGGTTAAATATTTCGCGCAGCCGCCATGTTGGATTGGTGAGACGTAACAAAATATGAAGGGCACGGTCGGGGTCGTCCGGAATAGTGCTATGAACTTACCGAGTTTCATTGAAGTCGCTCAAGCCGTTTAGAAGTTACTAGGGGCACACACACACATACCTCACACACACACACGCACACACACACGGACAAAAGGTGATCTCATAAGCCTATTTTTTCAAAATTGAAAATAGGCTAAAAAACTGGTTATTAATCTAATTAACATAAATGGTTCATTATTGAAATGAAGACAACTCTATTTCACTGTATTTCACTGCCCAAAGTGCAGTAGTACTGTGATGAACAAATGCCTGTTTATGGGGTCAGTAGATATGTTTCTTCCCACCGAGCCACTAGATTGGGTATGTGGTCAAGGGATGGGCTGTAATACTCAACAGTTCTTGATGTTGATTCTTTAGGGGATTTGGTACATCATCGTCATGCATCCCCGTGAAATTGAGTGAGTGTAAAAATTGCCTGATAACCAGTGTCACTGATGACTGTACTAGTGAGTGTGTTTGCAATTGAGGTAGGGTATGGATATTAAGCAGTCTTAGCCTTAAAATGCCAGCTCCGCCAGAGATTTTAGAAACTGACGTGAGGGCTGAAACGAATTTTAGAAACTGACGTCAGGGGTGGAACGTAAAGCAATTAGCCTCGTGAGGACAATTGAATAGCTGTCTGACGGTGAGGCAGAACTCTATTCACGGAAACCGAGATTAACGGCCGTGGAGAACCGACGCGCAGACCAGGCCAAATGGCTGGACAGTGGGTGCTTGGTAAGTCAAGGCTCTTCATGGGATGTAGCGCCATGAGATTTGGTGTTCATTTTAGCCTTAAAATACCTAGGTACCATCTCAGCATTTTCCTTGAGTAGAAGAGAGGAAACCACGCAAAACCACTTCCAAGGTGGCTGAGGTAGAAGTTGATCCCACCTCCTCTCAGTTTTGCCTCACGAGGCTGAGTGTACCCCGGTCCAATCCTCAGACCAGAATTACATTTCTTGGCAGAGCCAAGAATCGAATTCCGGCCTCCACGGTGACAGTCAAGAATGCTGGCCATTACGCCACGAGGCAGACTACTATTCATACAAATAGCAAATGTGTGGCTGTTAACGTCGGAAATCGGATGTGAAGGATGTGTGCTGTGTGACATTCACAAAATCTCAGCCCACGTAATTTGTTTTAAAACCCACAGGGACGAAGACAATTTTCTATGTTGCCTTATTGATAATGGATATTACTACTTTTCAGTCGGTCAACACAATAAAATCCCAATTACTAGAACATGTGAAAAATAACCTGAAAATAACAATAATAAAAATATCGTATGGCCTCGGGTGACGGCAGCAAGCTTTGTTATTTGACTCCCAGAGGGTAGCTTGCATGCCCAATTTCCTTGTTCCTTGAAGCACTATGAAAGTCAAGGAGGTTAGATATCTATGTTACTTGAACACTATAGCGCTTTCTAGTAGAGAAATGAGGAACTATGTGTTGGCGTAAACTCCCAAGATGAATTTTGCCATTATGAACACTGCCTACTGCATTCAAATGGGTTCTTTGCCATGCCAACGTCGTAAGACATTGGGTGGTAATTTTTGCCGCCTTTCAAAAATAACTTACCACGGCCAGGAGGGAACCTGCAAGCTTAGGGTTAGTAGACCGACCACCGTGGCAAGCTACCTAAAAATAATACATGTGTTTAATTCATGTATATATATATATAAATTTGTTTTGGACTATACAAAAGGAAGAAAACTAAGGGATGGCATGTTTCACATCTCAAGCGAGCATCATCGGATCCAAATCTATACAAGACAAAGTAGCTCTAAAAATACTACCAAACCCACTATACCAACCACTTTGTACCTGTAGTGCCGTATTCACCATGGCCCACATTTTAACCGAGTGTCTGGATCTTGCTGACTTAAGAAGAAACCTTGGTTTGCAGATGACACTCAAACGTATATTAGCCGAAGACTTTGTGGCTGTTTATCTCGCCATCTCCTTGATAAGTGAGAGTAGGTTAGGACCAGCAATCTCAATTTACAAGTGAATATTGTCTCAAACACTTATTGAAGTTCTGATTTTTGTGTTTCCGTAATATTGTTTAATGTTATAATAATGGAGGATATAGGAAATATAATAAATAAAGCTAAAGGTGCTTTCGCAATGTTGAGACCAATTTGGAAAGCAAGGGAACTTAACACCTATACCAAACTTCGCACCTTCAATTCAAATGTCAAGTCAATATCGCTCTACGGGTGTGAAACTTGGAAGACCAACAAAAAACTGATTAACATACTCCAAAAATATTTTTGAATAGATGCTTGATTAATATCCTGAGTATATGGTGACCACAAGTTATCTCCAATGAAGAGCTATGGAGAAGAACACAGCAGCAAACACCCATTTATATTGAGATGCGTCGTAGGAAATGGAAATGGATTGGGCATACATTACGACAAGATGGAGACAACATAGCAAGACAAACCCTGGAATGGAATCCACAAGGTAGTAGGCGAAGAAGAAGACAAAGGAACACGTGGAGGAGGAGTAAAAACAGAAGGAATGGAGAAAGGAGGGAAGACCTGGAACGAGATACGGAGGATGGCGCAGAGCAGAGTCCGATGGCGGAAATTCATTGATGCCCTATGCTCTACTTAGGAGATAAATGAAATAAGAAGATGAACAAGAACATGAATAATAAGAAGATATAATTATTAGTTTTAATTATGTATTTGTTTTGTTATTTTTAGATCTTTTATAATATTTTGACTTCCACCTCAATACGTAACTATATATTCTTAATTTGTATAATTTAATCTGTGTTAAGAGGGTCATATGACCTCGTAGTTCCGCCCTCTAAAATAACAATAACTAACTAACTAACCTAACTAACTAACCACTAACATTCAATTCCTTAACAAAAATTAAAAACAAAACAAGATGTTCAGTAAAGAACATATAGCCTACTTTCTACTAAATGCATGGGTATTGTTATAACTCTTTGTCCTTTTCAAGTAGTTTAATTGAATGTTGGTTGTAGTAGCTTGATGAAATACAACGTGCTATACGGATATTAAACATGAGTATGAGGTGCCCTTTGCTAGTGCTACCTCTGTACCAAATTTCTTCCGATTCGGTTTTACCGTGTTTGAATTGATAGGGGGAATCGATTTGCACACATACATGGCCGCCATATGCAAACTATTGGTCTGATGGCCTTGTAGCTCAGTGAAAGAACGCTTCTCACAACAAGGTATGTTGTTGCAAAATTTGGTAGAGATCAGATGATTAGGTTGGTTGTAATTTGATTTAAGCTTTTAGCATTTGGGTGGCTGCCATTACGTTTCCGTCAAGATGGCGGCAATATAAAACATGTCACTGAAGTGCCCTTTTCTAGTGTTACCTCTGTACCAAATTTTGTTTAATTCGGTTTCACCGTGTTTGAATACATAGGGGAAATCGTTTTGCACCCATTCACGGCCGTGATCCGCGAAGTATTAGGCTGATGACCTTGTAATTTAGCCTAAAGTTTCTTCATAGATAGAGGTATAACATTGAAAAATTTGTTAGAGATCAGAGGATTAGGTTGGTCATAATTTGATTTAAGATTTTAGTATTTGGGTGGCCACCATTACGCTTTCGTCAAGATGGCAGCGATATAAATCATGACACTGGGGTGTCCTTTGCTACTGCTACCTCTGTACCAAATTTCGTTCAATTCGGTTTCACCGTGTTTGAATTGATAGGGAAAATCGATTTGCAAATATACATGGCCGCCATCTGAAAACTATTGCGCTGATGACCTAATAGTTTTGTAAAAAAAAACGCTCGCCGTGTAAATATATGTTGTTGAAAAATTTGGTAGAGATCAGATGATTAGGTTAGTCGTAATTTGATTTAAGCTTTGAACATTTAGGTGGCCGCCATTACGTTTCCGCCAAGATGGTGGTGATATAAAACATGGCACTGAGGTGCCCTTTGCTAGTTCTACCTCTGTATCAAATTTCGTTCAATTAGGTTTCACCGTGTTCGAATTGCTAGGGGGGGGGGGGGGGGGGGGCTTCATTCAGAGTACACACACACTCACACATACACTCACACATACACTCACACACAGACACACAGAGAGACACACAATTTTTCGCCCTGTGTAGATCTCATAAGTCTACTTTAATTTTTTGAAAAATCGAAAGTAGACTAATAACGTCAAAAAAGTAGAAAATGTGGCAAATATAACTCATAAAATACTAAAGAATTAAGCATCCGAACAAAGAACTTTTTATATACGGTACCTACAATGTTGTCACCTCCGTTGCGTAGTGGTCACCGTGATTAGCTGCCACCCTGGAGGTCCTGGGTTCGATTCCCGGCTCTGCCACGAAATTTGAAAAGTGGTATGACTGGTACGGGGTATACTCAGCCTCGGGTGATCCAAATGAATAGAGGGGGCTCGATTCCCACCTCAGCCATTCTCGAATTAGTTTTCGGTGGTTTCCCACTTCGTCTTCGGACAAATGCCGGGATGGTAGGCTACCCAACGTAAGGCAACGGCCGCCTCCTTCCCCCTTCCTTGTCTAACCCTCCCATTCTTCCCATCCCTTCATCAGGCCACTGTTCGCTTTGCAGGTGAGGCCGCGTGGGCGATGTGCTGATCCCATCTCCCCAGTTGTATCCCCCCGTCCAGATGTTCCTAGTTCCAGGACACTGCCCGTAGTGGCAGTAATGGTGGGATCCCTTGCTGAGTCCGTGGGAAAAAAAAAACCTGGAGGGTAAAATCGACTAAAAAAACCTACTATGTTGCAAGACTGAGAAGTGGCAATCTCATTAACAAACTGCTTCAGTCCACCAAGTAATCTATGAAGGTATACAGCAGCTATTATTGTTGTGATTAACTTAAGCAATACGTATTTAGATCGTAGGCTTTCGCGGCCGGTGTCTAGTTTATCATCTATGCTTACAGGATGGAGACACGTCGTATATCGGTGATTGTTTCCCGACGTTTTGTCTGTCATTGCAGTGGCCTTAATCATGGGTAGGTGCGTAAATCAACCGAGATAAAGCAGCCAAACCAGGACGCAGGAGTGTATTAAGTGCCTTGCTCTTGTTGACAGGTTTACATAGGGCAAAAAAAAAACGTGTTTCCATTAGGATTTCAGAGCACATTCGAGACACAAAACAGATAAACTACAGATCTGCAATAGCTGAACATGTTGATGTCACGAGACACGCCATCGAATTTGATCAGGCCGAAAATGTTGCCAAATTTCCCGGATGTCAAAACAGGTTAATTAGAGAGGCAATTGAAGTCGTGAAGCATCTCAATAATTCCAATCGCGAAGATGGCTTCAAATTTAGCAACACTTGGAAAGATCTACTAGCGCGCGACTGCCAGGGGCGTGGACCAATCTGGGAGCAGCGTGACGTCAATGCAGAGCAAGCAAGCACCTCTGGCTGGCAATAACCGTCAGTTTCAGTACGGACACCAACTCGTACCTACCCATGATTATGGCTGCTGCAATGATAGCGAAAACGTCGGGAAACAATCACCGATATACGACGCGGCTGCATCCTGTAGGCCAAGATGATAAATTAAGCAATAATTCTTAAACTACTGTATAATTCCAACTTAATACAGAATGACCTACGAGTACTCAGCTGTGATAATGGTAAACATCTACACAAGTGACCAAATAATTATGGTAAAGCAAAATATAACCAAATTCATTATTGCTGATTGTCTCACAAAATCTTCAACAATGAATAGATTTCCTGTATCCTGATGAAGAGAATGTGGAATCCTAACCAGGTCAGTGTTGGCCGCCAATGAAGCAAACGCAGCTGGAAATTAATTAAATTAATGATTTCCAGTAGGCTAGATAACTTTCGGTGAAATAATTCCTTCAATTTAATTACATTCGATTTATGTATGCCATACACTATTTGTAACAAAAGAAGGAACGACGACAGATTTAATTTTGGACAGGTTAAGTTTCGACGCCACACCGTTTTGCTTTCTTACAGATTGGCCTTTTAGTGTGTGTTGTCTTAATAGAAAACAAAATAAGATAAACGCGCTTTTAAGTTAAAAGAGTAACAAATGTGTAAAAGCATACGATGTTGGTTCGTAAAAGATATCTTGTTGCCCATTTGGTGAATACATGGCAAAATAAACCAAAAACATGTCCTGCAACGGAGACTCGGACTCAAACAAAATCTGCCATTTTTATGCATTGTATCTTAATTTTCAATAAAAATGTGGTTCTATTCAACTTTTCCATTATAATTTGGCCACCTCTGTAGAACTGCAACATACATAATAGTGTTTGTCCACTAATAATGTGTTACAGATCTGATATGGAGACTTATCTGAAATTGTGGAATGTCTACAAACTGTTCTGACAACAGCGACGCACTTACTCTGGATATTCACATCGACTGGCAGGAAGCCTTCTTTTTGCACGTTGGTCTTGCGCCTTGGCACTCCCACCCTCAAGCGGTTGAGTGTCCTACATACTCGGAAGGGAAGATCACTACTGGGAGACATTTCCTCGTTTCGTGGGTTGTCAGCGTGGTTCAATTCTCTCATCCACTTTGCGATTTGCTTCCTGTCATCCCACCAGGACTCGTATTCTCCACAGGAAACTCTTCCACCGTCGCGCCACAGACGCTGCAGGGGATGACAAGCATCTGTAATCTTGTTTCGTACATCTAGACCACCTCGTGGTGTGGTGACCAGCATGATTGGCTCACGCCACGGAGGTCCTGGTTCGATTGCCGGCTCCGCCTAGAAAATTCATTCTGATCTGAGGGCTGGAATGGGGTACACTCAGCCTCGGTGAGGAAAAACTGAGAAGACCTGGGGTTCGATTATTTCCACTACAGCCATCATCCCGCTTATACTCTAGGCAAATGCCGCGATGGTTCCTAACTTACAGCCACGGCCGCCTCCTTCCCAAACCTGAACTTAATTACAAATGCACTCACTACAACAAACACCTTAATAACACAGGTCATCAGACAAATTCTACACACATCCAAGTGCACGATACTAAATGATCTCGGTGTTCAATCTCTACAAAAGAAACAACAACAACAACAAGTGTTGTGGGAACTCTCAGTTCTTGCAACAAAGGAATGCACGTGTTTCACGTAATTATCGTAGTTAATGGTCCACTACCACAGTGGTGGTCCGGGCAGGGTGTACCGAGAGCCCACTGAAGAGCCTGGCATGGTGACTCCTAGGTTAAACCCCACTACACAACGATTACTTGGGTGTGAACGCCATTATGTAATTCTAAGATTATTGTATTGATTGAAATCTAAATGGTATTAAATGAAACCACCAATAGTCAATAAATACTGTGTAACTTATTTTATTATTATTAACTGTTTAATGTACTAGAACTAGTTTTGACCACAGAATGGTCATCAACAGTAGTGTTAACAAGTTATCGGAAGAACCTATTAAAAAACAAGATGTTCAGTAAAGAACATATAGCCTACTTTCTCCTAAATGCATGGGTATTGTTATAACTCTTTGTCCTTTTCAAGGAGTATGATTGAATGTTGGTTGTAGTAGCTTGTTGAAATACAACGTGCTATAGGGATATTAAACATGAATATCAGGTGCCCTTTGCTAGTGCTACCTCTGTACCAAATTTTGTTCAATTCGGTTTCACCGTGTTTGAATTGATAGGGGGAATCGATTTGCACACATACTTGGCCACCATCTGCAAACCATTGGGCTGATGTTCTTGCAGTTTGGTCAGAATATGTTTCCCACATAAAGATATGGTGTTGCAAAATTTGGTAGAGACCAGATTATTAGGTTGGTCGTAATTACATTTTAGCTTTTAACATTTAGGTAGCCGCAATTACGTTTCCGTCAAGATAGCGGTGATATAAAACATGACACTGAGGTGCCCTTTGCTAGTGCTACCTCTGTACCAAATTTCGTTCATTCGGTTCCACCGTGTTCGAATTAATAGGGGGAATCAATTTTGACACAAAGATGGCCGCCATCCGCAAACTATTAGGCTAATGACCTATTAGATTGGTCAAAGGATGCTCCCTCTACAAAGGTATGTTGTTGCAAAGTTTGGTAGAGATCGGATGGTTATGTTAGTCGTAATTTGATTTAAGCTTTAAACATTTGTGTGGCCGCCATTACGTTTCTGTCAATATGGCGGCGATATTAATCATGACATTGAGATGCCCTTTGCTAGTGCTACCTCTGTACCAAATTTCGTTCCATTCGGTTTCACCGTGTTTGAATTAATAGGGGGAATCGATTCTGACACAAAGATGGCCGCCATCCGCAAACTATTAGGCGAATGACCTATTAGATTGGTCAAAGGATGCTCCTTCCATAAAGGTATGTAGTTGCAAAATTTGGTAGAGATCGGATGATTAGGATAATCGTAATTTGATTTAACCTTTGAACATTCGTGTGGCCGCCATTACGTTTCAGTCAAGATGGCGGCGATATAAAACATGACACTGAGGTGCCCTTTGCTAGTGCTACCTCTGTACCAAATTTCGTTCCATTCGGTTCCACCGTGTTCGAATTAATAGGGGGAATCAATTTTGACATAAAGATGGCCGCCATCCGAAAACTATTAGGCGAATGACCTATTAGATTGGTCAAAGGATGCTCCCTCCATAAAGGTATGTAGTTGCAAAATTTGGTAGAGTTCGGATGATTAGGTTAATCGCAATTTGATTTAAGCTTTGAACATTCGTGTGGCCGCCATTACGTTTCAGTCAAGATGGCGGCGATATGAAACATGACACTGAGGTGCCCTTTGCTAGTGCTACCTCTGTACCAAATTTCGTTCCATTCGGTTCCACCGTGTTCGAATTAATAGGGGGAATCAATTTTGACATAAAGATGGCCGCCATCCGCAAACTATTAGGCTAATAACCAATTATATTGGTCAAAGGATGCTCCCTCCATAAAGGTATGTTGTTGCAAAGTTTGGTAGAGATCGGATGGTTATGTTAGTCGTAATTTAACTTAAGCTTTGAACATTTGTGTGGCCGCCATTACGTTTCTGTCAATATGGCGGCGACATAAAACATGCCAATGAGATGCCCTTTGCTAGTGTTACTTCTGTACCAAATTTCGTTCCATTCGGTTTCACCGTGTTTGAATTAATAGGGGGAATTGATTTTCACACAAAGATGGCCGCCATCCGCAAACTATTAGGCTAATGACCTATTCATTTGGTCAAAGGATGCTTCCGCTATAAGGGTATGTTGTTGCAAAATTTGGGAGAGATCGGATGATTAGGTTAATCGTAATTTAAATTAAGCTTTGAACATTTGTGTGGCCGCCATTACGTTTCGGTCAAGATGGCGGCGATATAAAACATGACACTGAGGTGCCTTTTATTAGTACTACCTCTGTACCAAATTTCGTTCCATTCGGTTGCACCGTTTTCGAATTAATAGGGGGAGTCGATTTTCACACAAAGATGGCCGCCATCCGCAAACTATTACGCTGATGACCTATTAGTTTGGTCAAAGGATGCTCCCCCCATAAAGGTATGATGTTGCAAAATTTGGTAGAGATCGGATCATTAGGTTAGTCGGAATTTGATTTAAGCTTTGAACATTTGTGTGGCCGCCATTACGTTTCCGTCAAGATGGCGGCGATATAAAACATGACACTGAGGTGTCCTTTGCTAGTGCTACCTTTGTACCAAATTTCGTTCAATTCGCATTCACCGTGTTCGAATTGATAGGGGGGGACAGACATTACACACACTCACACACACACACACACACACACAGACTCACACACACACATACACACACACACACATACACACACACACACAGACAGACACACTTTTTTCGCCCTGTGTTGATCTCATAAGTCTACTTTCATTTTTTGCAAAAATCGAAAGTAGGCTAATAAAGTTGTGAGTAATTTAAACCATATTGTATTTTTGACATTGATCTTCAAATATTCCAATAAAGTTGCGAGTAATTGAGACTAAGCTGTTGTTGTTGTTTGAGTCTTCAGTCTTTTGACTGGTTTGATGCAGCTCTCCATGCCTCCCTGTCCTGAGCTAATCGTTTCATCTCTATATAGCTCCGACACCCTACATCGGAGGCAATCTGTTTAACATATTCTAACCTTGGTCTACCCCTACAGTTTTTGTCCTCGACCCTTCCTTCCATAACTAAGCTTGCTATTCCTGGGTGTCTTAGTTGTGTCCTACCAACCTATCTCTTCTCTTCATTAGCAGTCGCCAGAAACATCTCTCCTCTCCCACTCGTCTTAATACCTCTTCGTTTGTAACCCTATCTACCCATCTGATCTTCATCATTCTCCTGTAACACCACATTTCGAATGCTTCAATTCTCCTCTTTTCTGCTGCATTTGTGGAATATATATATATATATATATATATATATATATATTTAGAGCATCCTATAAATACAACATAGTTCCAATTACTCGCAACTTAATTTTCAATAGTTTATCCCGACAACGTATTAATATTGCTGATGGTGACCAAACTGTGGTCGAAATTAGTCCTAGACAACTAAAAATAATAGTTTCATTGACTATTGTTTTAGTTTAATATCCTTTGGATTTCAATGCAATTTTGTCAAGAAGGTCCAATGTGTTCATAATAATAATTAAGGCTCGGATTTTTAGGTAAATAAATATTTTCTTTATTTAAATGCATATTTTAAGCATTTTTTTCTATAAATACAAAAATTCCTGCTTTTCACTTTTTAGCACATAAAAATACATACTATTTACATTTTTTGAAAACAGTATGCTATATCTTTCAGTTTATTGAATTTTTGTCCTGTGTTACTTCAACGGGGAAGAACATGTGAGCTATATAATCTTCATGCAGAGCGTATGTCAGCTTGCAACTGTGTTATTCTTAACATTTCGCCCCGTCCCACTCACTGTGGAACCCGGGGATTTCCTTGTCCATAGCCATATTGTACCACATGCTAGATCTCCCCCTCCCCCAGCTAACTGGAACCAGTCCAGTTCAGTCCAGGCACTGTCAAGTGTAAGGCAGTTCTACGATGCCTAAAGTAAAAACAACTACAAGTTATCTTCTGTTGCAGAATTTAAAGATAATTTTACTTCTGTTGGGGGCGTTCTTTTCTGCCAACCATGTGGGAGAGCATTGAAGGCTGAACAGCGATTTCAAGGTACACAACACCTCAAGGGATAGAAACATATTACCGCCCTTTCGCGCCTTCAGAATAAGTGTTTCGCGATAATCATCGGGCATTTGTGATGGACAACCTGAAGATGCATCTCGTTGTGATGCCTCAGCAGTCAGTGAGACATAGAATGAATTGCATTCGTGAGTACTGCATATTGTTTATATTCACATTGATAAGCTAAATTATAATTACATATTTTTACTTTTTAGTCACGTATTTCAGGGTATTTTAATACATAAAAAATAAATATTTTGCCTATTTTTAGCACCTAAATATCCGAGCCCTAAAAATAATGATAATATTAATTTGTTTTAGGTCCCTTTTAAATGCTGCGGCTTTTAGAGACGCAATTTGTTCATGATGTGGTACAGAATTTTATTAAAATACACGTTCTACGACATTCCTCCTAGTAAAATAGAGATATATTTACACAGTTATCTGACACACTTAGAAATAAGAGTCAGTTCAGACATATCTCCGACTTTGTGTGACCCTTTTTAATTCAGAAATGGAAGATTCTAAGAAATTTGCCATTACAGTGCAGGCTATAAGACTGTTTCATTCTAACACACTTTTCTTTCTTTTAGTGATTGACTCAATTCCAACTCGAGCATTCAATTCCACATTCAATGAGAAGGTATGGCGGCATCATAGGAATAAATACATTATAATGCGATAGTTTGGGGTTTCACATTTATTTTTAATAACAGTTCATAGTCAATTGAATTCAACTCCACCATCATAACATACGACATAGTTTATATGATAAGCAGTCCATGTGAGTGAACGTCTTACAAGAAGAATATTTGGAAACGTATATTTCAAACATATAGAAGAGACATAAAGAGGAACACAAATGTCGCACTCCAAGAATATAATACGCCGAGCTTTTTCAGCAACACCTGTTTTAGGAACACTCATACACATTATACCCACGTCACACGAACGTTAAACAAGTGAGTCTTTGACACTTCCACTGAGTTGAGTGTTTGCATTGTCAGAATGTAATAGCTGTTCATTGTTTATGCATCAACTCTTCTCCGTTGCATAACGCTGCGAGGCTTACTGTCAGGATGAGACTAGACGCTGAAGGGTGCACATGAGCACAACGAAAACTAGGTGCGATGAAGATATGACAGGACGGACTGAAAGAAGTAGAGACACGTATTAGTAAATAGTTAGTAAATTAGTGGTATATAGCTAATTAAACATTACATTAATAAATGTAAAACAAAAGTATTGGAATGTAGCCGAAATAAATCAGAAAACTCTATGGACATCAAATTGGAAGGTGAAAAGCTGAAGAAAATAGGAAATTTCTGTTACTTAGGAAGCAAAATAAGCAGTGATGAACGAAGCAAACAGGATATAAAAAGTAGGTTGGCTCAGGCATGGAAAGCATTTCTACAAAAAATGAATCTGTAGACATCGAATATAGATTTAGGTATTAGGAAGTCATTTTTGGAAGCCATTGTATGGAGCGTGGCGCTCTATGGAAGTGAAACTTGGACTATTGGTGCAGCAGAAAAGAGAAGAACTGAAGCGTTCGAAATGTGGTGTTAAAGGAGAATGATGAAGATCAGAAGGGTAGATAGGATTACAAACGAGGAGGTATTAACACGCGTGGGAGAGTAGAGATGTTTCTAGCGACTGCTAATGAAGAGATGGGTTGGTAGGTCACATACTAAAACACCCAGGAATATCAAGCTTAGTTATGGAAGGAAGGGTCGAGGACAAAAACGGTAGGGGTACACCAGGTTAGAATATTTTCAACAGATTGCCTCGGATGTAGGGTGTGGTAGCTATGTAGAGATGAAACGATTAGCTCAGGACAGGGAGGCATGGATAGCTGCATCAAACCAGTCAAAAGACTGAAGATTCAAATAACAACAACATCAACAGGAGTAAATACAATAACAACTATCAAGGAGAGCTCATCACATATTCAGCAACGTATCCCACTGCTTTTTAGCAACAGCGTCAGCCAGCTGTGCGACAACATGGATTAACGGTTGAAGCAGATATGCAACAACTCTTATTTCAAACATAAACCCCTCACAGCCTTGTGCAGCACAACATAATATTGACGGTTGTCAATATAGCCTCCTGCTCTTTTGCAGGCTCAATTTTGTACTCCAAACACGAAGAAAATATTCACGTCTAATAGTTTTATAACTAATAAATTACCACGATGGAATATCTGCCCAACTTCAAAAGATAAGTCTTTGCAAATGTTTGAAAGGCTCAGGCTACTCTCAGGAAAAGCTAATAAGACTAAAAACTCTTACGGCGTGATGATGAACTGTTATCCCTGTACGATACTACAAAATCCAACACATCTTCGAGTCGCTAATATTTCCTCGAGGTCCTCAAAGAATTCAAATGTAGCTTAAGGAAAACGAACCGTTGTTACCGAGTCGCTCTTGTGCTAGCCCCATGTTGGTGAGCGCGTTCAGTGTTGATGTTACTGTTACACTCCAGGTTCTGTTCCCCACAGTGGCCGTACATCGGAGTTCCATCTCCCTGGTGTCGACAGTGAAGTAGCGCTTCTCAGTCACGAAGTTCAGGCCGAGCGTTGTCGTGTACAGACCTTCGTCGTCCGCCATGGGGGGTACTGTGTCTCGTTCTTCCTGCCAGCCGTCAGCCTGGAACACACACAACAACCATAACTCATGAGTGTGACCTTGATCCTCCTGCAACACACACAACAACCATAACTCATGAGTGTGACCTTGATCCTCCATCCAACCGTCAGCCTGGAACAGACACAACAACCATAACTCATGAGTGTGACCTTGATCCTCCTTCCAACCGTCAGCCTGGAACAGACACAACAACCATAAATCATGAGTGTGACCTTGATCCTCTTTCCAACCGTCAGCCTGGAACAGACACAACAACCATAACTCTTGAGTGTGACCTTGATCCTCCTTCCAGCCGTCAGCCTGGAACAGACACAACAACCATAACTCATGAGTGTGACCTTGATCCTCCTTCCAACCGTTAGCCTGGAACACACACATCAACCATAACTCAGGAGTATGACCTTGATCCTTCTGCAACACACACAACAACCATAACTCATGAGTGTGACCTTGATCCTCCTTCCAACCGTCAGCCTGGAACAGACACAACAACCATAACTCATGAGTGTGACCTTGATCCTCCTTCCAACCGTCAGCCTGGAACAGACACAACAACCATAACTCATGACTGCGACCTTGATCCTCCTTCCAGCCGTCAGTCTGGAACAGACACAACAACCATAACTCATGAGTGTGACCTTGATCCTCCTTCCAACCGTTAGTTTGGAACACACACAACAACCATAACTCATGAATGTGACCTTGATCCTCTTGCAACACACACAACAACCATAACTCATGAGTGTGACCTTGATCCTCCTTCCAACCGTCAGCCTGCAACACACACAACAACCATAATTCATGAGTGTGACCTCAATCGTCTGCCATGGAGGACACTGTGTCTCGTTCCTCTTGCCAGTCGTCAGCCTGCAACACACACAACGACCATGACTTAAGAGTATGACCTTGATCGTCCGCCATGGGTAGGGCCCTGCGCGGATAAACAAAACGTTATCAGCATCCGCCCCGCATCCGCACGATTGTTATCCGCATCCGCCCCGCATCCGCACAACTATTATCCGCATCCGCCCCGCATCCGCATGTTTTTTATCTGAATCCACTGACATTACAATAATATTTTAAATTTATTAGATAAAGCATAAAGCATTAAAGCAACACTTTTAGACATTTGAGGAGAAAGTCCTTCCCTTAGGCTATGTATGTTAAGTGTTATGTTTAAAATGAATGTCATGCAGCCAGAATTGCAACCCATTCCAGTTGGGAGCGTTTTGAGCTTAATGACATAATTTGAATGAGATTTGCTTAAATCATCATCTTACATGTGTCATGCAAACTATATCCACGTGACGAAATTTTTTGCGGGTTTAACCGCGGATATCCGCATCCGCGCAGGGCCTTATCCGTGAGGTCGTGCGTTCGATTTTCGGCTCTGCCAAATATTAAGAAGTATTGGTATTGTTTTGTATGGAGTCTCCCAGATTCATGATTGCAAATTGGGAACTGCAACAGGTAGAGGCCCAAAAGAGGAACTGGCCCTCCTACTACACGTTAGCTTTGGCTTAGGATACCTTCTCATGGGCAAGGATTCTAATTGGGCCACCTACGCCCCTTGTGGACATGTCTCTCAGAAGTTTTAACCTACTTTTCCCATTTTGCGAAACAATTACGAAATGTAGACTTATGAAATCACCCAGGTAGATGTGAGTGTGTCTGTCTGTCCTTATGCCCGTCTGTCCTTTTGTCTGTGTGAGTGTCCTCCCCTGTCAGCTCCTAAACAGCTGCAGCTATCGAGACCAAATTAGGAATGAGTAATGACGTATACCAGAACATCTCACGGCCAAATTTTAAATTGCTGCAGACTGCGGGAAAATCACAATTGAAATTTGAGCTCTATGTTGGATATCTCAGAAGGTATACCAGAAAACTGTTCCAAAATTGGAACATATTTAGATAATAATATTTCTGATTAATGTTTAGGAGCCCATGCTAACAGTGTTGCCAACATGATTATATCCCTGTGGATTAGTTCAATTTTAATTGCATGTTACTTCTATACTGTTGATTGGATTTCAACCAAATAGGCCTACCTTAAGAGTGTTATGTACTGTAACAGATATGACTATGCGTATTCTTTAGGGCCAACAGGGTTGATAACTGTTGATATAAGCTTTTCGCGGTGGGTGAGTGATCAGCGTGTCGGTCTTCTAACACCAACTTGCAGGTTTGCTCCTGGCCGTGGTAAGTGATTTTTGAAAGGCGGCAAAAATTACGACACCATGACATACGATGTTGGCATGTCAAAGAACCAATTTGAATTCAGTACGCCGTGTTCATAATGGCAAAATTAATCACGGGATTTACCACCAACACAAAGCTCCTCATTTCTCTACTAGAAAGCGCTATAGTGTTCAAGGAGCTTAGATATCAAACCTCCTTGACTTTCATAGTGCTTCTAGGAACGACAAAAATTCGACATGCAAGCTACCCTTTGGTTGTCAAATAACATAGCTTGCACCCGGCATCCGAGGCCATACGATATTATTATTATTATTATTATTATTATTATTACTGTTGATATATGCTATCTCCTAATCTCAATACATCATAAAGTAGGCAAACCAACAGTTCTGAACTTTACTCATGTATAGTACGTAACATTGCAGATTCATTTTGAGTAATCGATATACAACAGTGCTGGCAACACGATTCTACGCGTGTTGATATGTTCAATGTTTAACTGCATGTTACGTCTATACTAAGAAACCGATTTCCTTCAAAATTGGCACATATATAGAGAACGAAGCGCCGGTCCAGTGGTGTTGGGGTAGCGTGCCTGTCTCTCACGCGGAGGCCCCGGGTTCGATTCCCGGCTTCGTCAGGGATTTTGGAAACTGACGTGAGGGCTGGAACGGGGTGCACGCAGCCTCGTGAGGACAATTGAGTAGCTGTCTGACAGTGAGGCAGCGCCCCGATCACGAAAACCAAGATTTATGGCCGAGGGGACCCTATGCGCTGATCATGCCTCACCCCAATATCTGCAGGCCAAATGGCTGGACAGCGATCGCTTGGTAGGCCTAGGCCCTTCATGGGCCGTAGTGCCAGGGGTTCGTTGTAGAGAACAAAGTCTATTGACTAGTTAATTTATCTATCACCCTTGAAGTTCGTTTTCAATTCCAGGCTCTGTCAAGAAATTTAATTCTGGTTTGAGGGCTGGAGCGAGATATGTTCAGCCTCGTCAGGTAAACCTGAGAAGAGATGGGTTCAATTTCCACCTCAGCTGTCCTAGAATTAGTCATCCGTGGATTCACGCTTTTACTCCAAGCAGATGCCTTGATATACCTCGGCTTAAGGCCACGACTGCCGCCCTTAAAATCCTAGTGCTCAATTTCAAATACACACACACAAATCCTGCACTCACCCAAATTAACGGGGCTAAATGACCTCTTGTCGTAAACCCCTTATATGAATATATAATGGCACTATACTGTAATCCAAACCAATGATTTTGAACTGGTGTGTAATAGAGTCTGGAGCAGCCTACACTCTTGCAAGAAGTTAGTTACTATACTCGGGGTGTATTGAAGAACTCATGAGCATAGGGCCTATATATCCTGGGAACTTTTTGTTTTTGTTGGTTCATTGAGGGGCCTAACGATATTGTGGGCATGTAGCCTCGTGTACTTGAGTGTGTGTGTGTGGAATTTGTCACATAACGTTACTTCTTATGATGGCTGTATTAGTGCGTGTATTTGTAAATCAGATGATGATTGGGAAGGAGGCGGTCGTGATCATAATTTATGAACCATCCCAGCATTTGCCTGGAGTAGAAGTGGGAAACCACGAAAAAACACTTCCAGGGGGGCTGAGTTAGGAGTCAAACTCACCTCTTCGCAGTTTGTTCTTCTTGGGTTTTACGTTCCAGCCCTCAGATCAGAATTCAATTTCTTGGCAGAGCCGAGAATCGAAACCGGGCCTCCGTGGTGACAGCCAACAATGCTAGCCACTACGCAACGAGGCGGGCTCTAGATACGGTAACTGAATATTTAACTTTGTCTTGACTCTTCTGCCAGTCGTCGACCTACTAATCGCACAACTCACGGCATAAAACTACAGTTTGATTAATTGCTTGAATTAATTGTTTCCAATCCTTGCAATACTTTCAAGATACCAAGAAAGTTTGAAATTAACATACGCTTCTACTATAATTAGTGTGCTATGAAGCGCACGATGACTTTTGTCTGTGCGCCGGGAAAAGTCAGCTGGGTTCGAATTACAAATATCTACCCACGAACTGAATACCGCGTATTTCAAAAACATCAGGTTGTCACTGTCAACTTCAGCTTGCCACGGTGGGTGAGTGATTAACGTGTCGGTCTACCAACCCAAAGCTTGCAGGTTCGCTCCTGGCCGTGGTAAGTGTTTTTTGTTGTTGTTGTTGTTGTTGAAAGGCGACAAAAATCACGACATGGATGGCATACGTTGTTGGCATTTTAAAGAATTTCCAAAAGGCAAACTGGCCTGCATTTTCAGAGAACCTTGACAAATGTCTGGGTTGGATTCCACCTGTAAGTGAAAGTTACGAGAGATTTGCGGGCGCAGTGATCAGTATAGCAAAGAAGTTTATTCCTAGAGGGTGCAGGAAGGAGTATATTCCTGGATGGAACGAAGTTAGCGAAAAGTTGTATGAAGAGTTCCTCACAACTGGTGACCATGAAACATCAAATGAACTACTGCACAGCCTTGATGCCTCAAGAAGACAGAAATGGACTGAAACCGTCGAGAACATCGACTTCAAACACTCAAGCAGGGAAGCTTGGTCCCTTCTTCGAAAACTGGCAGGAGGAAACAAAATAGTACGTGATAACAGCACCATCAGTCCAGATACTATAGCCTCACACATGGCGTCAACATCAAAAGCACCCAAGCAAAGAGATCACACCAACAAGATTAAACGAGAGCTTAAAGTCTTAAAAGCAAAGGGTTTAGAAGATAATGAATTATCTTGTCCATTCACATCAGAGGACATTTCAAAGGCACTAAAAGATGTCAAACCAGGTAAAGCTCCAGGCATTGATGGTATCCACCCAGAATTCCTGCTCCATTGTGGAAAATATGCAAAAGTATGGCTTGCACGCTTCTTCTCTGATATCCTGCAAACTGGGAACATACCTCCTGCACTTAAAAGAACAAAGGTTATCGCCATATTGAAACCAGGCAAACCAAATGATTTACCTCAAAGCTACAGGCCAATTGCACTACTCAGCGCAGTGTACAAGCTACTAGAAAGACTTCTTTACAACAGGATAAGCTCTTTAATCCTTGAACAAGTGCCTATGGAACAAGATGGATTTCGACCAAATCGCAGTTGTGTCGATCAAGTACTATCACTGACCACCCACATAGAAGCCGGATTCCAGAAAGGGCTTAAGACATCAGTTGCATTCATTGATCTGACATCTGATTATGACACTGTGTGGAGACATGGCATGATCTACAAACTCCTACGCACAATACCTTGCGGAAGAATAGCCAGACTTCTGGATAACATGTTAATGAATCGCAGATTTCAAGTAATTTTGGGAAACACCATCAGTAAGGAGAAGAAACTTGACAATGGATTGCCTCAAGGCTCCGTCTTGGCCCCACTTCTCTTCAGCCTCTACATCTCCGATGTGCCTGCAACCTGTTCAAGAGAGTTTGGATACGCCGATGATTGGGCAATTGCTACCCAGGAGAGACAAATCGAAAATACAGAACATACCCTAACTATTGATCTACGCATTCTTGATGATTACTTCCGAAAATGGAGGCTAAAGCCGAACCCAAGCTAAACTACTGTGACATGTTTCCACTTATGCAATAAGCTAGCTAATCGTTAACTAGAAGTGTACCTAGGTAAAAATCGCTTGACCCACACCAATGAATCCAATTACCTGGGGGTCATCTTAGACAGAACTCTCTCCTTCAAGAAACACCTGAAGAAAACGGCAGAAAAACTGAAGTCTAGAAACAACATACTTCAAAAACTATGTGGCACTACATGGAGTTCGTCAGCCGACACTTTACGCACCACCGCCTTCAGTCTGGTCTTCTCAACAGCTGAGTATTGTTCTCCAGTGTGGCTAAATAGCAGTTATACCAAACTTGTCGATGCCCAATTGAATCAGGCAATGAGAATGATATCTGGCACAGTAAAATCAACACCAACATTTTGGTTACCAGCACTGAGTCATATTCCACCAGCGGAACTCAGACGCAAACATGCCTTACTCCGGGAGTATAAGAAGATAAATGCCAACGACCAGCTACCAATACACCAGGACATCACAGCTGCTGAAGTGAGACGTCTACGCTCGCGAAACCCCTCCATCCGGACAGCGAGACACCTGGTGAACCAAAACTTCAACCTGCTGCAAAACTGGAAAGAAGAATTGGTGGAAAACATTCCAAGTCAGCTGCAAGATATCACAAACTCCACAACACCACCAAGTGGCTTCCATCTACCCCGGAAAACATGGTCAACGCTAAACAGGATAAGAACAAACCATGGTAGATGTGCAGATCTTCTCGACAAATGGGGATATATATCTTCACCAGAATGCAGTTGTGGTGATCCCAGGCAGACCATACGGCATATAGTGAATGACTGCCCGACGCATTCCTACAGTGGCAACTTCAGTGACTTTGTGGAAGCAGGCCCAGCTGTGATAGACTGTATTAACAACTTGAAAGTGAAACTGTAAATAATGTAAATACACATCTATTTTTGACTAATGTTAATATGTACAGCCAAACGCTAAATAATAAAATTTTAAAGAACCCATTTCAATTCAATAGGCCATGTTCAATGGCAACATTTATCACGGGATTTTCCGCCAACACAAAGTTCCTCCATTCTCTACTAGAAAGCGCCGTAGTGTCAAGGAGCTTAGATATCCAACCACCTTAAATTTCATAGCGTTCAAAGGAACGACGAAATTCCACATACAAGCTGCCCTCTGGGTGTCAATTAACAAAGCTTGCACCCGGCATCCGAGGCCAAACGATATTATTATAATTATTATTATTATTATTATTATTATTATTATTATTATTATTATTATTGTCAACTTCACCTACTCAGCGCATTCTTTTTTTTTATCACTTCGTACTCTGTACTCTGCAAATCGTATGTGGAAAGGGGCCTTCAGTGATTGTATAGCCTACTTATAGCCGGATGAACAACAAGAATAATACAGAAACTGACTGTCGATATATTTAAGTCAGGAATTGATGGGTTGCACAAACCCTCGGTTCCCCGTCGCAGCGCGTTAAACTGACTTCTACAACTGTGCAGACAATACAAGTGTGGGAGTGGGAGTGAAATTCTGGAAATCAAATTTTTGAACCCTGTCTCTGACGGCAACCATTGTGAGTTTTGATTTTGCCCAAAAATGTACAACTTTCCATGCCAACTTAACTTATTTCAAGTCCTGGGGCAACTTGATGATGTTGGTAATGATGAAACAGTGAGGTCATTTGCTCCTTGGGTTATAAGAAACATTCAACTCTCGCTCATGTACACGGGACTGATTATTAATGCCTCCAAATGAAATAACAACATCAAAATATAGTGTATATCTACAGGGCCATTATCTATGTGAACCTCGATAAACACGGCAAGCTAAGCCGGCTTTGACTGGCGCAGATCGCGGGCGGGCGTACATGGTTCAGCCGGTGATGGTGGCGCGCTCCGCTGACTCATATTGTTAGTTCACACGTATTTTGTCATTCATATGGACGTGAATATGCAAAGCTTAGACATTACTGTTGCACATTTAGTGAGTATTGTGATTATTGTGATTGTTGGTCATGACTAAACACCAATTCACATTGTGCGAACATGTGTAGGCTATAGCCATAATTCGTATATGAAAAGCAGAAAGTCTTGTTCTGAAACAAAACGAAAATTTCGAATCAAGTACAATTAGGAGGCTCGCTAAACGAATAAAAAAAGCAGGCTCCGTAAATAACACAGATGTTAACAGACAACGTTTTGTTCTTACATAACAACAAGTGGTTCCGTGAAGAACTATACAGACTATTTTCATATGTCCTACTAATGTTAATTGCCACTATCAACATACAAAATTTCAGTTTGATTGCTGTAATAGATTCGTAGATATTGAGAATCGACTAAGTATTGCGGGTGGTCGCCATGTTGGATTTTAAAATATGTAGGTCTTAGAGTTATGTACCATTAAGGGTCAATTATTGCGTAGGTTCATTATAAAAACTTTCACTTCGATCGCATGCTTACGACACAAGAAATAAGAACTTAATCTTAAAATTCACTCAGCCGCCATCATGAGGTTGAGTAAACAATTCAACTAAATTAGATACCAGTGCATTACAATGTGTATAAACATTTGCTGTACCAAGTTTCATTGTGTTTGGATCATTAAATCGCGAGAAAACTATCATCTTCGCTTGACCGCCATGTTCGTTTTGTAGTTAACCGGTTTTTTAAAGTCTCATAGATGAACTTTCAGTAGTGCCTTTTATCTCCGTACAAAATTTCAGAGTGATACCGGGAATAGTTTCAGAGATACATAATGCCGGTGAAATATTTCGCACAGCCGCCATCTTGATGTTATGTAAACAATTGAACGGAGTTAGATGTCGGTGCATTACAATGTGTATAAACATAAACCAAGTTTCATTGCGTTTGGTAGGTTAAATCGCGAGAAACGTCTATTGAAATGTCGCAATTTTGCTTGGCCGCCATATTGGTTTTGTAGTTACCAGGTATTCAAAGGTTACTTAGGTGCAATTCTAGTAGTTCCCTTTATCACCGTACAAAATTCCAGGGTGATATCGGTAATAGTTTCAAAGATATTGATTGCTGGTGAAATATTTCACATAGCCTCCATGTTGGATTGGTGAGACGTAACAAAATTTGAAGGGCACGGTCGGGGTCATCCGGAATAGTGCTATGAACTTACCGAGTTTCAATGACATAGCTCCAGCCGTTTAGATTTTATATGGGACACACACACACACACACACACGAATCAAACACGCACACACAGACAGACACACGGACAAAAGGTGATCTCATAAGCCAATTTATTCATAAATGAAAATAGGCTAAAAATTAGATGAGATTAGTGTCCATTCTTCCATCAGAAGATGTCAGGTGTGTGTTACAAGAGAGGGGGTGATAATTTCAGCATCAGCTATGAGCACTGTAAGTACACATTATTGAACATGTTAGGCAAAAGTGTAGAAGTGCGCGCCACCATCGGCTGATCCACGTACGTACGCCCGCGATCTGCGCCTGTCACAGCCGGCTTAGCTTGCCGTGTTTATCGGGGCGCACTTAGATAATGACCCTGTATATCAATGTTACACAAAGTAATTTAAAACCAGAATATTTAACTCGTAGAGCAGGCTCACTCTCTAGGAAGTTCTAGCGATTAGTACAGAAGGTAGCAGGAATTTCCTCTCATTTACAAGAGAAGTACTCAAGATATACTAACCTTTACGCCGTTGATGAACCAAGCCAGTTGAGCAGGTGGGTTGGACTTGGCTGATATGCAGGACGCGCGCACGCTGTCACCAATGGAATAGCTTGATAGAACACCTTCGATCATAGGGTCATCGACAGGGAGAGCTGAAACAATTAAAATAACTTATATTGAGATCTTGAACGACCATTGTTCAACAGACATGGCAGGAAACATAGCTTCCGGTGTTACATTCCACCAATCAAATAACTTATGTATTTTCTATTATACCAGGTGAATCAGCTGCCTCTAATGATTTTGTTTTAGGCAGCCCAACTAGCGTTGTTGTCAGGAAGGTTGCTGTCTCACGTATGGTACTAATGCACTGCAAACATTCTCCACATCACTATATCCTAGTTTTAAGCGTAAATTTCACGAATTGCGTTATCCAACACTTGACACGATATCTTCCCTCAGATGATGATTATGTTGCTCTACAATAATTGACTGTAGGCACGTGATATTATTAGAACGATCTGAAGTCACATAGAGGGGAAAATAATAGTGTTCAGTATAGTTTACGGCAAGCCATGCCAACTCAGGTGATTCGCGAGCACCGGCTGGTACCGGCTGGCACCGGCAAAAGCACCGGTGCTCTGCTGTAGGAGTGGAACATGTAGTAGCAGCGCTTAGCGAGACGAGAGTAGTGCTGGTGTTGTATGATGAATGGGGCTGGGCAAATCAGCGCGTGTAAGACGGCGAACCGGTATGGAAACAAATAAAAATAATAATGCTAATTGTATACAGACAAAAATAATAGTTTCATTGTGCTCCTGATTTTGCACTAATTTTCAACAGTCTTTCTTATCTTTATCATCGCTTTGAAGCCACTAATTTGCCGATATTTGAAACAATCGTTTTGGCTTCCAAGGAAGTATCAGATAAACTTACCCTTGTTTTTGTTTTGTTAATATTCATAATAGAAAACATGTGCTCAGAAACAAACGTTGTTCCAAACATTGCAACAAATTTCAGGGCAAAGGCATGAATCCTCGAGAATTGTTGATCCTCAACGCTATTATAAATTGAAATCTAATCACTATTTTAATAGCGGTATGTCAAAATTCATCGCACTGTATATTTATCAGCTCAACTTAGAGGCTTCATCGCGCGTCCCCTGGGTGCACCGAAAAAGGCGTTATTAGAAACATTGAGTGCCGGTTTTACTTGTTTCATTTCTTCAACCCTATCTACAAATCCTTTATAAAATGACTGAAACGCTTTTGTGTACCCTCTGATGTGTTTATAAGTACTTGAATTCACGGATTTTAGAGAGGGGAAATTATCCCAATTTCCTTCTTGAAGCTGACTTTTAAAAAGCACAAGCTGCAATTTGAAACTTTCAATACGGTCACACATAGTATTGATTAATTTATTTTTGTTCTGCAACGAGATATTTAAGTCATTTAAATACCTCGTGATGTCTTTCATGACAGAGAGGTCAGCGATCCATTGCCCATCATCCGAGTCTGACTGTGCTACCGCAACTACACGGGGAGGAAAGAGTGGAGGGAAGGGAAAGCACCGGTGCCACTCGGTGCAGCACCGGGGCGCGCAAGTAATAAGTGCTCGCGTTGGCGTGGCCCGGTTTACGGATTATGATCGTACAGTCATGCAATTTATTCCAGGAGTGTTATTTACATATCATACACACTGTACCCCGCCCAATCATTTGGCATATTTGTGTTGACCGACTGAAGAGTTACACATAACAGTTCGTATAGTCAACACTGAAAGAATGGCTTCAAAACTTTACATAACTCCTATGACTCAAAGTAAAGTAATGCAATACTAGCAAGAATTATAATTATTACACTCCCATAAATAAATGCCTCGAGGATATGTGACATAATTAATTGAAATTTTAAAGCTGACAGCTACATTCGTTTCCTAGTAGTACACTTAAGAACAATCGATTTCTAGCACAGACCGTTTATCTTCATCAATTACACTTTCGTTAATAGATAAGTGATCAACAAAATACTTCACACGTAATTTAAATGAGATAGTTTTGTAAGATCCCTGAAGGCACATGTCAATGAGGAATTGATTCCATGCATGAATTTTTAGCTTTAATAATCTTAGTACCCATTAATCTCATTTAAAATGAAAGCCCTATCAAGAAGAATCAATGAAGAGAATTCATGCAGAATTTTAAAACCAGTGTTCACATTTTACATCTTAAAAGTTTGATGAGCCTTGTCTTACGGTGAGTGCGCCTTCGTTATTCAATTTTCTTGCCAGTGAATATTCATAAACTAATTAAATGCTCGTATGAAAGTTTCCTTTGGATGAAAAGCTTTTAAGTCATCGCCGTTAAGTGAAGTTAGGTCTCAGGACAGTTTTACTGCCAGAGTTAGCGGGCTGGATTGATTCACTGCGACAAGACCATTAGCGGAGAACAGAACAGAAACTATCTGTCTAAGCTGGGAACGACAAGAATTTTAAAGGGAGCTATTTCAACATTTGTACAATAGGTCCTCAAGGGACAATAAAATTTAATTAGAAGTTGATAGAAAACACACGGCATTAGTTTGTCCTGAAGTCGAAGAGTGAACGGCCAGCATCGATGAGTTCTAATGATTATTAATAACGTATTATTATCATTATCATCATTATATTAGTATATTAACTATCGTTATCATAATTATTATTATCATTATTATCATTTAAAATTAATATTATAATTTTTTATTCATTTATTTATTTATTTACCGACAGCAGTCGCTATGCTCAGTAACGTGCAGCGCTAGGTCATGGAGCCAAGTTATCAGGGGTTCGGTAGACGTGGGTTTGAGCCCCAACGTCGGCGTTCTTGAAATAGATTTCCATGTGTTTCCATTTTCAAATCCAGACAAAAAACACTCGCCGCATAGACTTTCGTCGCATCTCATTCCCGACCGCGTTGTAAACGGGATAGGCATTTATTGATGTGTAACATCTTTCCGCTCGGTTGCTGGATAGTTTTGTGAGAGTGATTTTGAAAATTGGGGACGGAAGTGAATCGGGCGGAAGTGGATCGAACGGAAGTGGATCGGACGGAGGTGAAGACGCACTGCCAGAAAAATGGGACGGAAGTGAATCGGGCGGAAGTGGATCGAACGGAAGTGGATCGGACGGAAGTGAAGACGCACTGCCAGCTGGATGCACAATTGAAAATGTGTGTATTGGAAACAAGGCAGTGTGTGCTCCGTAGCGCGAGAATGTTATGGCAATACAGTAGGCAGTGCATTTAGCAGGCACTGGTTTGACGAGCACAGTGGCAAATTATTCACCGACTTTCATTTGTCATTGAGCAGTTTATGAAGCTTCACGTTCAAGGTTGTATATCACATGGGGTAGGACAAAGACGACAAATGACATTTAAGTAAGCGGCATAATTGTCAAGCTGTGGGTGAGTAGTCAAATTAAATGCATAACAGAATGTTGTTATATGAGTGGAATAAAAGCTGTATTTTCATCATATGTGAGACTAGGTCATTTCATGATTGTGGGAAGCCATGATTTGATTGTTTACGACGAACTGTATGCGAGCCTTGAGAACAATGAATGTTATAGTTACTTAGGAATGTGCTCAGATTGTTTGAGAGCACTGTCGACGTTGTGTGTCACTTTGTTATTATGCATTATTAATGTAAAAGGAAGGAAGGAAGCTTGTATTTTTGCGTGTCCGTTAATCTCCGATCAAGATCCACGGTACCTCCCTTTTACGTGGAATGCGAACCACAGGACATGGCATTTCAATTCGACAATCTCACATGTATTGACCGGGAATCAAACCCGGTCTACCTTGGTGAGAGACTAACAGCTTGACCGCTGCGCCACAAATGTGACAGTAGCATATCTCCAATCTATACATTCATCATCGTAACAGTATGAAAATGGAGTGTAAATTAACATTTTAAGAATGTCCAAGCTGTGTAGTATACTAGTAGGATAACATGTCAGATGTTACACATCATATGCGACTACTGTAAGGCTCGTATCTTTTTATTTATTTATTTATTTATTTATTTATTTATTCATTCATTTATTTACTGGCTGGTGTACCTCTGCAAGTTAACCCACATGGTCACAGGGAGTGAATGTATCTTAATGCAGTAGACGATTGGATTCGTACCCCATCGATGGCTGTCTTTTGAAAGGTTTGCGTGGTTTACCTTAATGTAACTTCTTGCAAATTTCTGGGATGGCACTTTTATAAATAGACCACGCACACTTCCCTCCAAATTCTCTCAAGTTTCACTCAATTCCGTTAATTCCATCTCTTTTTAACTCAGGTGCTATTGTTAGTGTCAAGATGGGAATTTGAATTAAAATGCACTTGTCACCAACAGACTCACCTCGTCACTTCACTTCAAGAAACAGTGAATTCTAAAGAAAAGAAATACACGATCATGAACCCCCCCAAGGATTCACAAACAGTTTGAAGGGGATTAATGACTACAGGTCCTCAACGGAGTCATCCATTACCTTCATGTACATGCGCCCGGCTCCTATTTGTCATCTGCGGAGTCTGAGTCTTAGGATGTCTTTCATTATCCTGCCATGATTGCCCCTTTTAATTTCTGATACCATTATTTACGAGGAGTCACACTTCCCCTATTCTTTTCATGATATCCCCTGCCTTATATTCGAAGCCCGAAATTATACAGGGTGTGTGCTGCCACATCATGCACGGTTCCCCCTAGATAGTGCTACATACTCAAGGGCTTTAGACAGGTGACTTCGGAAATTAGCCATCACGAGGGATTCCTGAGTTGGGTCTTGTTTTATCCACTGTTTCTATTTAATTTGGGACGGACCCTCTACACTTTGTCTTTCCTATCTGCCTTCCATGGCTCTATTGCCTTCACAGTTCATCAATTCTCGTTCTTTGAGTCTAGAGATATTTTTTTCCGTATGTTTCCTTACTCCTGTTCAATGTCCGTTTCTTATGCTAGTACAGTAATTGGATACCTACCAGTAGAAAGGTGCTAAGTGCCATTTTTATGAACATTGAGTATTATAGTTAAAAGTGTTTAGTCAGTTTATTTGTGAGTATTTATTCTTCTAATTTGAATAGCATACAGATATAATATTCCTTGCTATCCAGTGGCAGATACAGGTTCATAATATAAAAATTGTGGAATTCTGTTTGAGTGAAATGTTAGAAATTGTGAAAGGTGCAAAGTCCACTAGTCTTTACGAATGTGCTACGTGCTAATTAAACAAAGATGACGGCTTTCCGTCACGCAAACACGTGACATACAGTTATCCATGCATGAAACACGGAAACTCCAAGTTAATTCCACAAATTTCCAACGACTGACCTTGTGATTTGTTGATGGTCATTGCGAAGGCCAGAAGCATGGGAAATTGCAACCGTTTAAAATCGAATGGCACGTCCGATGGAATCATTGGGATGTGCAGAATCAAAACAACTTCTCCATCGATGACGTTGGTCATTTGCTTTTCCACAGCCAGTCGTGTTCCATTGCATAGTCGAAGTTGATTGATGTTACGCAACATGATGATGAGCCTACTTTCAATTGCAAATTGTGAGGTGGTATTCCAGGCAATTCCAGCGAATTCAAAAATTCTGTGAGATGGCTGACTACCTCATCCAGGTTGATAACTGAGTCAACCGATTTGAAGGAAAACAACTGTCCCGGAATGACATTTTGAATGGACTTGTTGGGATCTTTATTTTCCTCTGCCAATATGGCTCGTTCGCTCAGCCAATTATGGTTTTTGAAGTTATGCGCTACGTTCGGAAAAACACGCCGAATGTGCTCCTTCTTTGATTCGGTCAACTGACGTTCCAGGTTCATAGGAGCATTGCGTCGGCGCAATCGGTCATGCCCAATGTGTCGTGCTCGCTGGCGTTGTGTTTGATATTCACGAACTCATTGCATTCTGAATCTATTCGCTGTTCGTTCATTTTCAGTCGCTCTCGAACGTAAGTCAGACATGCCCATATGACTATTTTCATTATCCGTCGCTCTTTGGTCATCAGTGTGGTTTGCACGTCAAGTAGCTCGCCGCGCATTTAACTGGCTTCGACGACCTCTGTCAGTTCTTCCTCTCCTTGGCATTGCAATGGACACTGTAAAACGACACGGAATTTTAGTAATGTAATGGACACTGTAAAACGACACGGAATTATTTTCATAGTATCTCAAATCTATCGAACTTACCTTGAGAACTTGACAATATTGGCATCCTTTCCGCTAGTAGTACGTTCTCACATTAGATATGTTGGTCGAAACACATTAACGTGAAATGCAATATTATTATAACATACTTTAATATGCTGTAATTGGATTATACAGTATGATTCTGTTACGTTAAGTATTATTTTATTGCACGTATTGATCAAAGGGTATGGTATGGGATGTTATCTTTGCTCACAGAAGATTTTGAAGTGGATGCACTGTGTCACCATCTGCCCGTCAAGTTATTAGATTCAATATTGGCGTGGCTTTTTAATGTAAATTAATTTTAAAACTAGTTGAAACCCGTCAAAACATGACGGTAAAAAAATATTTACTGAAGAATTTTCTTATATAGGCCTACTGTACATTCTTTGTACGATTATTTTTTGACTCTATTGAAACTATGAGGGCGTCAAAAGATTGCACTCTCAACATTGCAAAATACTGCTGGCCATGACTGAAAAATTGTTGGGGCAAATTGAGGCCTATACGTTCCAGAGTTTCCCCTTGAGCTTTATTGATTGTGATAAAGTATGCCAAATGAATTGGAAAATATTGCCTCTTAAAAGAAAATGATAGTGTTTTATCGGATGGTGTTAAATCAAGTCGAAGGATTAGACATCTCTGCCTAATTTTAACTGCACCTATTATTTCCAAATCCAAGCAATATGGTTGCATTTAGGAGTCCTTGGGAAACGTTCAGATTTATAAGCAGCATCACGGGCCAAGCGTTTGGAGTATGTGGCGGCCAGTCGTTTAGTTCCAAGGAATTCAAGAACTCTGATGAGTCTAATACAACTGGCCGCAAACCATCGCTTATATTTTTGGAATATAACGAAGAAATGCGATGATGTGCAATTCCATACATTTTAAAACAATGTGGACCGTGTGCGTGTGGCACAGTAACATTGGCACTAAATGAAACGAAGGAAGGAAGGAAGCTTTCAGTTTAACGTGACCGTTAATCTCGCGATCATAAGCCACGGGACCTCCGTTTAACGTGGAATCCGAACCACAGGACATGGCATTTCTCAAAAATCTCACATGCATTGACCGGGAATCGAAACCGATCCGCCTTGGTGAGAGGCATACAGCTTGACCGCTGCGCCATGAAACGAAGGACATAGCATTGTACTGCCGATTAGTCCCTCTGAAATTCCTTGAGGTATCATCTCCAGTGAAAAATAATTGTTAAAGCCTGTCAAATATTTTATATTTATTCAGATTAATTTTACCATTACAACAGCAAAGGTCAAAGTAACCAAGTGTAGATTTCTCGCAAGAGAAATACAGTGCAGAACAATGTTTACATTTGTTCGTCAAGGACCCTAAACTGTAACGGCATAGTATCTGGAATTGTTTCTGAAATGCCATATTTATATTGGATTTTAAAAGTGGCTTCGTATTTTTCTCCGATTACCCACTTTTTTGCGGCTAATGTTCTATTTCGTCAAATGGGTTTATTTATAGCAGCATTTCTGCCCAAATTAACGTCATTTTATATAACACTATAGTGACCTGCATCAACGTAGCCGCCAAATATTAAATGGCAAATAATAACTTACTTCCATTGCCAAAATCAACTGCGTGGTTAGACCCATTGTTATGCACTCTAAACAAATAATCAATAAACAATAATATTCACATATACAATGAATACTTCCATTCTCAAGTTGGTTGCTGATGAGAATGCGATGAGATTGATCGCCAATAATAAAGTCCTTGCAATTTTTGCAATCGGCTTGCAAACGCAACTCAGGATGACGATCTTCATTTTGAAATAAACAGAATGAAATTGCTGTAAATAATGAATTTCCATCACCTGTTGAAGGTACAATACTTTGTATTTCCATGACAGTAAATTATGCAAGGGAGCATAGAATCACTTCGCCACTACTGGAATGAGCATAGACTCACTTCGCCAGCCACAGTAATGGAGGGAGTTTTAGAATTATATGTTCAGTGCTTGTCAAAGATCGTATTAACACAGGGAAGCCCATTCTTAAGGCTACATTCTGAGCTATTGCCCCGGATTCCAGGTTCGATTCCCGCTCTGCCAAGAAATTTAATTCTGGTCTGAGGACTGGAACAGGGCGCACTCGTGAGGCAAAACTAAGAAGAGCAAAGTTTGATTCCCATCTCAACAATCTTGGATTTGGTTTTCCGTGGTTTCCCACTTCCACTCCAGGCAAATACCGGGATAGTTCCTAACTTAAAGCCTCGGTCGTTAACTCCCCATTCCCCACATTAATTACAAATGCACACATCAACACAGCCATCACATTAACACAGGTTATCAGAGAAAAGTTTACACTCGCACACCAAAATAGACGGGGCTGAGTGACAACGATGTCTGAGTCCATCAAATGAATTATGTTCGCCAATATGTTAACGCTGATGTATGTGTTTGAACTACTGGATATAAGTTCAATGACTTTAAAATTAATATAATTGCATTGTTGCAGCTTGGCAAATATTTTATATTTCAGCAGATCAATTTTACCATCACAACAGTAAAGGCCAAAGTAACCACGCGTAGATTTTACGCAAGAGAAATACAATGTAGAACAATGTTTACATTTGATCGTCAAAGACCTTACACTGTACTGCATAACATCTGGAATTGTTTCTGAAATGGCCTATTTATATTGGATTTTAAATGTGGCTTCGTATTATTCGATAACACTATAGTGACCTGCAATATCGGAGCCGCTAAATATTAAATGGCAAAAAATACTTCCATTGCCGAAATCAACTGCGTAGTTAGATTCAGTACTCTAAACAAATAATCATTAAACAACTGTCTTATACAATGAAGTTCAACATGACCGTCCAGAGACTCTCATACTCAAGTTGGTTGGTGAGGAGAATGCGATGAGACTGATCGCTTACAATAAATTCCTTATAATTGTTCCTGCCAGCGAAATGTTTGGCAATAGCTTGAAAACGCAGCGCAGAATGACGTTCTTCATTTTGATATAAACAGTACAAAACTGCTCTAAATAAGATATTTCCATCACCTGTTATAGTTTATGGCAGTACATTTTGCAGGGGAACATAGAATAACTTCGCCAACTACTGGAATGAGCATAGGCATATACTCAATACTCACTTCGGCAGTCACCCTAATGGAGGCTGTTTTAGAATTCTATGTCCCGTGCATGTCAAAAATCGTATTAACACATGGAAGCCCACCCATTCTTGGCTATCGCCTCGGAGACCCGGGTTACATTTCCTGCTCTGCCAAGAAATTAAATTCTGGTCTGAGGGCAAAAACGGGGCACATTCAGTCTCTAGAGGTATAACTAAGAAGAGGAAGGTTTGATTCCCACCTCGACAATCTTAGATGTGGTTTTCCGTGGTTTCCCACTTCCACTCAAGGCAAATACCGGGATGGTTCCTAACTTAAGGCCTCGGCCGTCACCTTGCCATTTCCCACCTTAATTACAAATACACAAAGTAATGCAGCTATCACAATAATACGGGTTATCAGAGGAAATTTTACACTTACACACCAAAGTACATGGGGCTGAGTGACAACGATGTCGGAGCCCTTCAAACGAATTATGTTTGCCAAGTGCCTCTCATGGCGAAAGCAACTGTGGACACGCGCCAGGGCCTGGAAAACTACCTTTTCACTAATAATTTAAGAGTATATCGACGATGCATAATTTATAACTTTTAGTCTAGGATGCTACCAACTTGACCACCGAAGCATTGGGAAGAAATTGCAATATTAAAGTACATAAACAACATAGCCTACACACTCAACTGTCAGTTAATGTTCTTCAACGTTTCCCTTCTTAAAAATTCCCCTCTATAACTCTCCATCACTTGAAAACGCGCCATGTTTTGTGTTTTAAATATATCGATGCAATGGTGCTGCCATCTGTTGTTAGTTACTGAAACTATATGGGCGAGGTACTGCCATCTGTTGTCAGTTACTGCAATTGATGGCAGATATTAGCTCTTTTGACCACATGCTGTAATGCAATGGTAAAACGGAAATAAAACTTATTGAGAGGGAATGTAGGAATCTTTAACTGACATAAAACGTTACTAATAATCCTTGATAAAACAATATTTAACTATCTCGTGAAAACTCGCCATCAAGGCCATGCCTTGTGTTTTAAATATATCGACGCAATCTGCTCTCAGTTACTGGAACTATATTGGCGAGGTACTGCCATCTGTTGTCAGTTACTGGAACTGATTGCAGATATTCAAACGACGTATTGAGGACATGCTGTAATGCAATGGTAAAACGGAAATAAAACGTGTTGAGAAAATGTGTTGAAATATTTATCTTTAACTGACATAAAACCTTACTAATACTCCTTGATAAAACAATATTTCAGTGGCAAAAAAAAAAAAAAAAAAAAAATACTGGCGAGAGTTGGCATCGAACCTGCGATCCTTGGATCCACAGTCAATCGCCTTAACCAAATAGCCACTCGCGCACTCACAATTAGATGCAGACGCAACCATTCACTATCTTCAAAAGCCGCTATCTGAAGAAAATAATCCAATTCGTTATCAATAAAATCAATATACATTCGTATATGTTCATACTGTTATTATATTGTATTGTCAGAACTTGGTTAATGTATGTTTTCAATTACATGGAAGCTTATTAAATAACTTACATTTTAATGGACTTCTCACCGCCATTTTGTCATGAGCCCAGGCGGATTGTGCGCATGCGTGAGGGTCAAGAATTCTGCTATTTTCTATATTTATTTAAAAATATACCGTAATATATTTGTTTATTTTAGAGACACTCTGCAAATCTACAGGCCAAGAGCTTTCGTTAGAGTGCTCTACGAAGTAAATTGGTTCTGTCGTTCTCTCTATCTCGTGATAACAAAAATCACCTTACTGTTTTAAATATATAGATAGATACTGCCAATTCGATTTCGTTCAAACCACTTTCTAAACACTGTCTACTATAATGACAACAAATTGTAAAATTTTCACTGATATAGGAGCAGTAGTTTTCGAGATTTTGCGAGACTAATGCACGGCAAAGTCGCGTGCCCAACAGGAAACAAACTGTGCTATCCGTACACAGGTTCCCACCAGTTCGAACTGCTAATAATTGAGTATTCTTAAGTTCTTTGAACAATTCTGTCAACGATGCACATTTTGGAGGGAAATGACAACAAATGATTGGCACATTGCACCTTTCTTCTGAAAGAGCTGCAGGACATACCACTAGTGCCATCTTGTGATGCTCTTGGAAGGTCCTTCGAAACCACTGAGGAGTTAGCCCTTTTGATATGTAATGCTACATCGCACATAGCACCATTTTAGCAAAAAAACTGCTTTTTTCAAAAAATGGCACTTAGCACCTTTCTACTGATAGGTATCCAATTAGTTTGAATGGTAGTTTATCATTTAAAATTCATTTTCATTATGGTGATTGGAGTCATTTTCAGTGTTGCCTTAGTAAACAAAAGTTTGATGCTTTTCAGTCAGTCAGCAAGATTGTACCCAAATGAGTTGAAAAAAAAACCATGAGATTAATAAATACACTTGGATGGCCAATTTCGATCGTCAAGCGATCATCATCAGTGTAAGACAAGATGTTAATGTAAACACCTAATTTTTCTCTTACATTATTAATAATAATAGTCTAATAATAACAATGTTATCCATAATGTAGAATTTTGGGCTTATGCCGTGTTTTAATTAATCAAACTGGACGCGTTTCGAAATAAACCATGTCTTTCTTCATCAGGAATAAAGGGAAATACGACCAAATTGTTGTTAAGTGAAAGCAACAAAGAAACTGAAAAGGTGCCCTAAGATGGACGCCATTTTATCCCCATGTTAGGGACAACGAAAATCAGCAGTGTATGAATTTCTGAGGGTTCTGATAATAGGTAGCCAGGACTCATCAGGGAGGCGGTTTAAATACGTAAACACCCAGATAATTTCGACCGCGACACCGGCTACAATCTCAGTGTAGGTGTGATAAAATAAATCCGTTTGAAGGCCGTACGGTCCAGATTCGGTCTGGCTATCAGGCTAAATTGCCGTGATCATTGAGGCTCTCATCCCACCAACTCAACACGTTGATGATCTCCGTATGGTAAAACACCATGCCCTGCTGCGAGAAGAAGTCCGTAACCGACTCCTCATCCGACAGGAATCGTCGGCCCTTCAAGGTCTTTTTATGGGACCAAAGGCGTGATAATTGCATGATATAATAATAATATCGTATGGCCTCAAATGCCGGGTGCAAGCTTTGTAATTTGACGCCCAGAGGGCAGCTTTCATGTCGAATTTAGTCGTTCCTTGGAACGCTATGAAAGTCAAGTTGGGTAGATATCTAAGCTCCTTGACACTAAATCGCGTTCTAGTAGAGAAAGGAGGAACTCTTGTGTTTGCGAAAATCCCGAGATTAATTTTGCCACTATGAACACGGCCTACTGAATTCAAATGGGTTCTTCAACATGCCAACAACGTATGACGTACGTGCCGTGATTTTTGTCGCTTTTCAAAAATCACTTACCACGGTCAGGAGCGAACCTGCAAGCTTGCGGTTGGCAGTCCGACACGATATACACTCACCCACCGTGGCAAGCAATTGCATGATGATTGATCGGAACAATAGAGCGGATGCCCGAGTGTCACCCACTTGAGTTGGCGTACCTTCAGCGGTACGACCTCTGTGGTATGGGGACGTGCGTTATCTTGAAGCAGAAGCACCCCTTGTCACAGTTTTCCCGGACGGTTCACCTTAATTGCACGCCGTAATTTCTCCAGTGTCGCGCAGTACCGTTCCCCAGTGTTCCCATTCGGGAATATTCATAACCTATCTTGCCTTAAACCATGACACAATTTTAGACACCTCAGTTATTTCATTTGGCCCTTGGTATATATATGTTTAGGAGCTTTGCAACATCATAGTCAAGAAGCCCCTTGTACTTCTTGTACTTAGGTGTGTGTGTGTATTTGTTATCTGTCTGATAAACCCGAATCATTGTGATGGCTACACTATAATGTATTTATTTGTAATTCGGGGTAGCATTTGGGAGGAACGCGATCTAGGCCTTAATTTAGGTACCATCCCGGCATTTGCCTGGGGTAGAAGTGGGGAAATCGTGGAAAATGACGTCTAGAAAGGCTATGTTAAGAAACGAATCCACATCTTCTAAGTTCTGTATCAGGAGGCGGAATGATCGCCGTTGCTGCCCTCATTCCTGAATTAAAGTTGTAGGCAGTGCCAGAAATCGAACTCAGACCTCCGTCATGACTGGCAAGAGTGCTAGTGACTACGCCAATAGGTGAACATTTCAGTTGGGATATTTTAAATGAAACTCTCCATACTTATAGAAGTAATATATTAATCCGATGACTTCCTTTCTACTTATTCTCCTTCACAGTCACAATGACAGGTGTTTTAGTTCCCAGGCACTCTCCTTCAAGTCAACAATAACGTACGTTTCGTACTTTTTATTTCATCACCAGTGGTTATATTTTATTTTTATTTATTTTCCATCGAAACTGTATCGTATTATTTTGGCCTAGTTGGAAATCTCACAACAAAAACAATACCATCATGAAGACACGGACGCAGAGTTAACAAGGGTACAGTAAAAGAGTAAAAAAGGTATCTAGTGTGATCTCAGAGAGACAATTAATATTTTACGTTTTCTATATCATTGTTAACTATGGAATTTAATTAATCTGGATACACAGATTAATCATTGAGGAAAATGGATTTCCTCTTAGGGTTTGTAGCATTTTCGTAAACAAGGGGAGTTTCTTCTCTTTAATACACTTCTTGAATGGTGCTTAGACCAATAAAAGGTTGTCCAATTCTGCAAAGCAAAGATGTTTGACTGAGTACATTACACAAATATTTATGATATATAATCTACCTTGTCATGATTAAAATATGTAGTTTATTAGTAATTATACGAACATGTTTCGGTATACAATTATATCATCTTCAGCGTTCAAATTAGCCTAAAGGGGCTGATGACCTCGTAGTTGTGCCCTTTAAATAACAATAACTAACTAAATAAGCCAAATAGCGTTAACATTACGATAATAAAATGAAAATTGACATCCCTGCAAATAATTTGATTAGAATTAAACTTCCAAATACATAAATAAAATTTTACAAGCATTTGAATTTGTTGCATGTAGACTGGAGTTGCGATGGCTTGTGGTGAACTTGTAAATATTGATACAGATAATTTAGATTTTTACTCTCGATATCCGCCAAAATCGCAGCCTCACTAGCTGGCCCACTGTCGCTGCATTTGTTCGAATAGAAACTCAGCAATTCTTCTAGGTTTGTACCGTGTCTTGTGTGGCGGTTTCACACCAAACTGGCTCATCAGCGGCACAAACCTAGAAGAATTGCAGAGTTTATTTCGCTGGCCGTGAAAGCCAATAAACCATCGTTTTGGAAGCGTTCATAGGGCGGTTATGGCTGCTTGAGCTCATAGTTCTCGCAGATAAGAGGTGCAGGTGCACTTCATAAAGAGGGAGGTAGAGCGCAGTTCACTACTCCTGTGGGGGTCTGGGCGGGGACACCAAGAGCCCTCTGATGAGCCAGCTTGGTGTCCTAGGCGAAACCCCACACATGACACGGCACAAACCTAGAAGAATTGCTGAGTTTTAATTCACTGGCCGTGAAAGCCAATATACCAGTTTCAAAAGACATTTATATACCCCACAAGGACCCAACGATTCTGCGCTGATATCTGAATGATTCCCTGTTTTAGAAGTTTCACTCAGACCAATACTATACTTCATGTGTCTAGTAGGTTATTCGATACTTGCATCGGAGTTGAGATTGAATGATGTTATTCATACGTTAAATTGTATCTTGACAATCCATGGTTCTTAGTGGTACTAAAATGTATGGCGTGGTTTCGATACTCATATTTAAAGACATATCATGTTATATGTGCTTACAAATGCGCATGCTGGTTGTATCATTTAGATGTGACCGTGAAATTATTGAGTGCTTTAATTATTGAGATTCTTAATGCAAGAACCAATACTTTCTGATAACTGTATAGGGTCCATTGGAGTTGGTTATATGTAATTCATTTGAGAGTAGGCTACATTACATCAATCAATGGTGTAAGCGTGTGTGCCTGGTAGAACGGGTGGGTGAGTGGTTATAGTATCGGATTACTAACCCGAAGCTAGCAGGTTCGCTCCTAGCCGTAGTAAGTGATTTTTGAAAGGCAGCAAATCACACAATACACATATCATACGATGATGGTATGTTAAAGAACCCATTTGAATTCAGCTGGCCGTGTTCATAATGGAAAAAATAATCTCGGGATTTTCCGCAAACACAAAGTTTCTCATTTCTCTACTAGAAAGCGCTATAGTGTCAAAGAGCTGAGATATCTAACATCCTTGACTTTAATAGTGCTTCATGGAACAACAAAAATCGACATGCAAGCTGCCATCTGAGTGCAAATAACAAAGCTTACACCCGGCACCCGAGGCCATATGATAATCTTATTATTGACGGGAAAATACTCTTCTCTTCACACTATTTAAACGTGTCTAGCAGGCTAATGGTTCGTTCTACCAACTTAGTGTTTGTACAAGATTGTGCAGCATATCAAAATGAAGAAATCTGGCCCGGAGTGAATCAGAGTACGGCGAACGGTTCTTTCAAACAGATACTGCAAACGCTTGAGATACGTTCAATGGTCTCCCATGAAGTGATTGCAGTAACATATATATATTAGGAGAACTATTCATCGTACACAGATCCAGCTTGGGACACATTTCTTTTATGCTTGTTATGCTTCACAATGTATTTGCATACACAATGATTATAGATCGAATGATTAACCTGCTAAATAGTTGTATATATTGTGGCAAAATACTATTTCCCGTTATACCACGCACATTCTACCATGCGGTATTCTCGACTTTCGGCAATTCATTTATTTTGCGTTTATTTATTTATTTACTTATTTATTAATTAATGTATTTATGTATTATTTATTGGCCTGTTTGCCATCTCTTGATGAATACAGTACATTTGCATTTGTCAGTTGGCACAGGCTAGAGTAAAAGGTGGCTTTTCACCGATGTCTCAGTCTCACTCATGGCTGTGATTATATGGAAGCTACTGAGGTATGGGTGGTGCTTAGTAATGGCATTCGGGGCCCAGTCAGTGCCTGTGAATGCTGTGAAAGGTTCTACTCATAGGGTTAGGACTACTGTTCTGACTCATTGAGTAAAGCAATGGCAAACTACCTCACTCCTCTTCTTGCCTAGAACGCCTCAAAATAGCGCTGCCTTGGGTTTTCGCGGGTATCTACTCGCCTAACGTAACGGCGGTACTTTTTGAGGATCCAACCAGCCTTCGGGCTGACTACCTAACATACAGTATTATTTATATATTTATTTATTCATGTATTTACTTAAGTATTTATTTATTTTATGTATTTTCGAATTAATTGATTAATTAAATTAATTTAATTTAATTTATTCATTTATAAAAAAATATGTTTTATTTTTGTATAAATTGTCTGACATCCTGTGCTATTGTGATTTATGTAGTAGTGTGTGTATTTGTAATTCAAGAGAGTTTTGGAAACGTCTGTGGCCTGAAGTTAGGAACCATACTGGCATTTACCTGGAGTTGAAGTAGGACTCCAGGGTAAACTACTTCTGCGATACCCGAGATGGAAATCAAACGCACCACTTCTCAGGTTTGAATCACGAATTTTTTGTACCCCGTTCCAGCACTCAAATCAGAATGAAATTTCTTGTCAGAACTAGGAATCGGACCTCAGAGGTGACAGCCAAGAACTCCTGCTACTACACCAAAGACAAATGCAATAACAACGAAAGCAACGAGCAGCTCCTGGCTGATGCATCCAGCGTTGCACAGACACTAATGAGGTCAAAACAGATTCCCATTTGAAAACAACTGTAGTCAAATATTCAAATCTTGAATGAGAGATCTGCCTAGTAAACAACACTGCGTCACGAATAGTGTAAATATTTACTTATAAACCACGCATGTACTGTAATGGGACTTTATATTGATCGATTCAATGAACGGAGTTTACATCCATTAATATATAGTTAATTCAGGCCCGTGTAAATATGTATCACTGGCATTAAAGTGGAAATATTGTGGATGTAGCATTACTTGTATACTCAGCCTTCCACATCCAGCGGGCAACGAAACACTCGATAACTCAAAGGGGTTTTGCTGAATTTTCCAGAATTGTTTCCTAAGCATTCTTAAGCCATAATACGCATGGTGAAATACGTCGCGCTGATTACACCCATGGATTCCAGGACCTTAAGTGTAAATTATTGCCCTATCATTCTTCGTATCAGTATTTGAAAAAATATATAATATCAAGAGTTATAACTTATTATCTTGAATGAAAATATGAGTTTCATTCTGTTGCTAGACTGAAGTTTAACTTTAAATTACTTTCTGTCACAAGGTAACAGAATTTACAAATTGACATATCGTTTATCTCAAAAGAGCAATCTTTTTGAGGGATTTATAAGGTAGCAATAATCTCGGTAACAGTCAGATAGTTAAAGCAAATCGTTGTGAGATCAAAGCTTTGAACAAGGAAAATCTGAACATTTTAATTACCGGTATCAAAAAAGAAATTTAGAGTGGTAATTTGTGCAGATCATTACAAATTTCCTTCATAATTCAACATACTTAAAGCACATCATAAAGCTAATTTACTTACACAGTTAAGTCCTAGGGACACATCCGTTTAAGTTAAGATAGTACGCAAATATAATGTATTAAGATGCAAGTTTACTGGTAGATCTTTCTAATGTCTCGCTCCTCATCTGCTGTACCCAAGGTAGTAGTAAGAATCCCGGCGCAGTCAGTTAACAATGCAGGCTGCCTCTCAACAGACCAATAGATTTACTGTCACGTTACAGATCCCCTCAGGGCAATATTCCGGCACGCTGTTGCCTTCAAAGGACGTAGATACCTCTGCAATCTACTACATATAAAAAAATTAATGATTGTTTGTTCGTCCCTTATGCGTACATATACCATTCATCCGATTGTGATCAAATTTTAGTCAGTTGTTGAGCACACTCCCGGGGTGGTTACAGGCAAAATAGATCCAATTTACAATAAGCGCGCGAGACGTTTCAACAAATGTGTGTTGGCGATACGTCCCTATACCATTCAACCGATTACTGTGAAACTTTGGTGAGTTGTTGTGTACGCTCCTGCGAAGGTTATTGACTTAGTAAATCCATATTACAATAGGTTGCGCACGAGTAGATTCAACAAATGAGTGATGGCGCGTAAACCTTTTCAACAAAGTCCGGTATGCGTTCATATACCACTCGTCCGATCGCGAACAAACTTTGTGAGTAGTTGTGTACACTCCTGCAAAGGATTATAAATTAGTAAATCCATTTTGCAATAGGTGGCACGCGAGTAGATTCAACAAATGACTGATGGCGCGTAAATCGTTTCAACAAAGTCCAGTATGCGTTCATGTGCCATTCATCCGATTGCGATGAAACTTTAGTGAGTTGCTGTGTACACTCCTGCGAATGTTTCTGACTTAGCAATTCAATTTTGCAACAGGTAGCACACAAGCAGTTTCATCAAATGTGTAGCGGACAAGCAGTTTCAACAAATGAGTGACTGGACGCGAATTGTTTCAACAAAATCCCGTATGCTTTCATATACCATTCATCCTATTGCGTTCAAACTTTGGTGAGTTGTTGTGTACATTCATGCGAAGGTTTCTGACTTAGTAAATCCATATTTTAATAGATAGCGCACGAGTAGATTCAACTAATGAGTGACAGCGCGCGATTATTTTCAACAAAGTCCCGTAAGCGTTCTAGAACCATTCATACGATTGCGAATATACTTTGGTGAGTTGCTGTTTACACTACTGCAAAGATTTCCGACTTAGTAAATCCATGTTACAATAGGTAGCACACGAACAGATTCAAGAAATGTGTGACGGCGCGCGAATCGTTTAAACACAGTCCCGTATGCGTTCATATACCATTCATCCGATTGCGATGAAACGTTGGTGAGTTGTTGAGCACGCTACCGCGAATGTTTCTGAGATAGCAAATCCATTTTACAATAGATTAGAGTCAGTTAACAGATAAAGAAAAAAATATTGTGCATCCAAAAGCACTTCAACAAAGTTACAACCCCAACACTCTCCTTGATCAGCATTGCAACGCATGCCGGGTACAGCTAGTTACTCCCATAGTTATTTTTGCATAGATATAGTTTTATGACATATCCTTCCTTGAGTGGTCGCATTTGTTGAGTACATCTTTAAAAAACGTGAGCACAGTCAGAAATTCGAACCCGAAACTTTGTCAAAATATGCACAAATAAGTATAAATTAACAATGTTATTTTGTTGGTGTACTTTTTAACTAATGTTAATTAATAATTTGTGCCAACTTACTGGTCAACCATGAGAAGTTGAAACATCTCAGTTTGATGAAATTGCTACGAAGCATAACCAAAATGAATTGACGGCCTCTAGCATTGCTGCCAATTGTGAGTTATAAATAGGGTGAAGATTACGATTACCTCCAAGTTACATATATTTTATCAATCTGTCCATGAATAAGTTCCAAAGTGAAAATACCGCTCATGAAATAATTCCTCTTCGATCTTGCCATTGCTTGGTACAACAATCTGCATAGTGAACCTTGATGAACTCTTAACCCGTTGGGGAGCTTTGCCCGTCTATAAACGTTGCAAAGGAACTCTTTTTTTTCTTTCATATTCCCCATTTGATTTCGAAAGCAGAGTCGATCTCTGGTATGTTCTGCCATCTATTGTGAATTATGTAGTACTAATTCAGTTCGGATTTACCTGGTATGGTATGCAAGCATTATTGCAATAACATTAATTTTGATTCCTCTCAAAATAAGAAGTTACTGTATGAAATTGAATTTACATTTAGTAAATGCCCAAAATCTATGGACATGTTAAGCACACACCCCCAAGTTATAAATTATTACTTATATATTTACTCAGTTTTAATGGTTAAATGACTCAATTGATTTAGAAAAGAATTTTTCTGGATACAACTAAGACTAGGGGGAGGGGCTGCGTGGCGCAGTCGGTAGAGGCAGTGAGCTTCTGACTGAAAGGGAGGGGTTCGAGCCCCCATTCAGGATGTGGATTTTAGAAACAGAACTACCACTTTCGGAAACACAAATAGCCTTGGGGTTCACTCATCCTACACCAGAAATGAGTACCATGGTAATTCCTGGTAGCAAATACGGCCGGGCGTGAAGCTGACAAATCTATCACATCTAGTGCTGATGTCAAAAAAAAAGTGGAAGCCTCTACCTTCCACTATTCCCAGGGCCTACATGGCCTGTATAGAGTTGGCTTTGCTTTTTACAACTAAGACTATCAACACCAGTATTCTCCTCCTGCTCTCTGTCTTCAGCTCCTCGTTTCATCTCACAGTAGGAACCATAATGAAGAGTTAGTGTGATGTCTTACAGGAAACATGTTCTCGGTCGACCTCGGCCTTTCCTCCCTGTGATCTTTCCTTCAAGGAGATTAGTTAGGAAAGCGTTATGTCGCAAGATGTGGCCTGCGAATTTAGCTTTTCTTTTATGGATAGTTGGTCTCAGTTCTCTTTGGAATTTATAATGGAAATTGTTTTGTTTTGTTTCAGTATCCCTGTGAATACCCTGATCTGTAGAAGCATCTTCATCCATTGAGCGATGAGCACGCCTAGGTTGCTTCGCGGTTTGAAGTGTAGCAGTCCGTTGCCCTTGTTCAGTGATGGTGGCGGGATGTTTATGGTCCTCATGCCAAAAAAATTACGAGCCTTACAGTAGTCGTATATGATGTGTAACATCTGACATAGAAGAAACCTCACGTGAAATTGTTGATACACCGGTATTTTATAGTATTATTGGCACAAATATTAATATATTGTAAAAGGGAGTGTTTTCCAGATATTGCAGTTTATAATACGGAACTTATTTTTTTTAGATGATTTGTAGCTTCCACCAGCACTAGCATAAATAAAGAATACGATATGGTTCAACTAGATTAATAGACGCGACAGCGCTCATAACCTTAAATTCCGTATAAACAGACCCTCTTGATTCACAGACCAACACGTAATTTCATATGGATTCTGTTAAAATGAGTCATATTGATGTAATAAATATCGTTTAAAATGATAATCTGGTAGCAAAAATATCTACCTCGCCCAGGATTCGAACCCAAGAGCTCGAGATACACAGTCACACGCAATAACCCCACGGCTAATTCGACTACGGAAATATTTTGCACAAGATGGTGACTTATTTCCACGTTCCAATAATACTGCATTACGGAATTAAGTTTCATTTATATTTTGCTTGTTTCGATAATGTTCCTGAGTGACATAGAGTTTAAAATTCCTTATGCCAATGCAATGCCGACTACTTACAATGTTTGATATTAAGGCATTTTACCATTTAAATACAGATACGAAGACTTCGAAATTGTACCATGTCATTTGTTTAAATCACTTGACACCAGACTTCGCATGAGCGTTTTCCGTTCAGTATGTCATATGCATTCCACACGGTCGAGAGTGCGTCATGGTATCAATTTTCGACACCGGGCGCTGATTGTTTCTCTTACCAGTGCCAGCTGGATCGATCGATCGAGTTGGCAGTGCGTCTTATACTTCCGTTCGATCCACCACTGCAAGCTAGGGCACACTTCCATTCGATCGATCGAGTGGGCAGTGCATACTTCCTTTGTCCACCACTGCCAGCTAGTACACTTCCGATTGATCGATCGAGCGGGCAGTGCATACTTCCGTTTGATCCACCACTGCCAGCTCGATCGTTCCGATCCACTTCCGTCCCCAATTTTCAAAATCACTCCCACAAAACTATCCAGCAACCGAGCGGAAAGATTTACACATCAAAAAATGATGCTAAAACTATTAAGAATTGTCACAACAAGATAATAACAATTGGGTTGTTTGTGGATAACCCAAAAATTGGACGACCTTCGGTAGGGCTATCTTCAGTAAAAGTAGCGACAGTGAGGGAGTTATTCACTGGCTGTCCTGGTAAACAGCACGCCAGGCAGCTCGTGAGAGTAGCATCAGCAGGCGTACTGTGCGTGTTGTCTGATCCTGGAAACCCCATTATGTTCAGGAGTTATCGTTGGAGGATTGTGACAGGCGCATGCAATATGGGGAGATTATGCTGTCATGGCATAGCTATTGACCTGCATATTATTGGGTGACGCGTAGTCAGCGCGTCGGGTCCCCTCGGACGTTAATTTGAGTCTCCATGAACGGGGTGCTGCCTCACCGTCAGACAGCAACTCAATTGTCTTCACGAGGCTGAGAGCACCCCGTTCCAGCTCTCACGTCAGTTTCTAAAATCCCGATCGAGCCGAGAACTGAACCTGGTGCCTCCGGGTTTGAGGCAAAATGAATATATGCTAAATTAAATTAAATGCAATTGCGATTTTGTGCTATCACGTATGTAAAATAAGTTATCTTTTTGAGCTGCCCCCTCCCTCTCCCTTATAATCTGTGCAAATGATATTAAATCACATGTAAATATTATCCGTATATTCGTGTTGATGATTGAAAGTCACCATTCAATAGACCATACGGTTCTCACTGTATTATTTTGTTGTTATTGATTCTTTTATTACATGAATTAAATGATCATCTAAGGGTAAAATGTAAAATGAAGATTAACAAAACAAAAAATTACGAGCCTTACAGTAGTCGCATATGATGTGTAACATCTGACATAGAAGAAACCTCACGTGAAATTGTTGTTACACCGGTATTTTATAGTATTATTGGCACAAATATTAATCTATTGTAAAAGAGAGTGTTTTACAGATATTATAGTTTATAATTATTATATTTTAAGTCGTTTACCCTCCAGGTTGATGGAACCCACGGACTCAGCGAGGGAACTCACCATTACCACCTCTACGGGCAGTGTCCTAGAGCTGGGAACATCGAATCGGAAGGGATACAACTGGTGAGGTGGGATTGGCACCTCGCCCAGGCGGCCTCACCTGCAAAGCGAACAGGGGCCTCATGAGGGAAGGTAAGGGATGGTGAGTATGGATAGGCAAGGAAGAGGGAAGGAGGCGGCCGTGGCCTTGAAGAAATATGTTACACATCAAAAACCAAGATAATGAAATGTAGTCGAGATGGTAGTCAGAACAGTAATGTATGGTTGGAAGGAGAAAGTTTGGCTCAAGTAAATCTTTTCAAGTATTTGGGAAGCATTATTACTTCTAAAATGAGGTGTGAAAAGGATATTCGCTCTCGAATAGCCCAGTCTAAAGAAGCTTTCAACAAGAAGAGAAGTCTCCTGACATCCAAAGCCATATCCCTACAAGACAGAAAGCACTTCATTAAAAGCTACATTTGGAGCATTGCGACCTATGGTTGCAAAACCTGGACACTATTGAAGGCCGGCAAGAAACGATTATGTGCATTTGAAATGTGGTGCTGGCGACGAATGCTACGGATACCATGGACCCTTAGGCTAACTAATGAAGAGGTTCTAAGAAGAGCAGAAGAAACCATCAATCTGACAGAAACAATCAAAAAAGAAGAAATAATTGGATAGGCCACCTACTCCGGCATTCACCATGGTGCATCACACTGCTTGAAGGGAGAATGGAAGGCAAGGCAGGAATAGGACGACCAAGTGCAGAGTTCTTTGATGATATCGGAGGAAGATGTCCGTGCCACCTGATCAAACAGCGGGCTCAGGATAGAAGACCTTTGGACGAAGACATTCATGCTACCCACCAACCGCCAGGTTGAGGAGAGAAAGAAGATTGATTCTTTTGGTGGCTTTGCGACATTGTGGTCATGTTGTCCCTTTTACTTGGCTGTGTATAGAATTTGTCTGATAACCTGTGTCACTGTGATGTATGTACCAGTGTATGTATTTGTAATTGAGGATAGGATTCGGGTAGGGACGGGACGTAGCCATACGTTAGGTAATCGTGGCATTTGCCTAGAGTAAAAGTGGGACACCACGGAAAACCATTTCTAAGATGGCTGAGATAGGAATCGATCCCGCCCCTTCTTAGTTTTGCCTCACGAGTCTGAGTTCAGCCCTCACACAAGAATTAAAATTACTTGGCAGAGTTGGGAATCGAACCTGAACCTCTGGGCCTATAGCCAAGAACGCTAGCCGCTACACCACGCGGTGGTCTGCATTCCAATTAATTCACGAAATTGTTACGAACAATGGAACGCCTACCTATGAAAACTTCAAGATGCAGTAATTCTATCGTATTCGTTACATTACCTATGCCAATATCAGACGCGTTCGTTAAATAACAGTTGTTAGTGTGGAGAATTCATTTTAGAGGCTTGGAACAACGTGGTCATCATCCCCGTGTAGGTAGCTGTGTGTGCAACTTGCCTGATAACCTGTATTTGTGTGATGACCAGGCTGCGGGGTCTGAGTACGTAAACAGTGCTATCAGATTAGTATCGCATGGAGTTGAGAAGACGCACCCCCTATGAACTGTCAGCCTGTCCACAACAGACGAAGAAGCATGTGATCAGGCCATTTATCCACTGTACGTCACAATCATGTGTTCATAGTGTAGGTCTACCCGAATTTGCTGTTGTCATGCTTGTATTTGATACAGTGGAGAAATTGTGGGAGCCTTCATTGTGTTAAAATTTGAGATGTTGAGATGCACGTGTGCGTTGGAATAACCAGCCAGGCTGCTCACAAATGATGCACTGCTCCAATCATGTAGTTTCTAATACAGAAGACTAGGCGTACCAACACTGTAACAGTCCGAATACTTCCCCTTAATTTATATGTTTTATAAGCAGAAAAATTAATTTATTATTATTATTATTATTATTATTATTATGTATATTTTAATTATCATATCGATTCTAGATTTATTCCATAATTTCTTTATATATATATAAGGGGTTTAATTATTGTTTGGCGGAAGTTATAAAATGGAGATTTTAGTTAGATTCGTTATAGGTTATATTTTATACAAGACTTGATTGGGAAATATTTCGTTCAACGTGTCGTCAGTTTCGCCACGGGTAGTCCGCCAAAAATAGACTTGACTTTCGAGATATATGTACAAACATTCCGGGGACGCGAGGCTTCTAGACAAAGCAAGTTGGTCAGTTAGCGCTGACGTCACGAATTCTCGGAAGAACATCGCATCAGGACGCTGATTTAAAATTACTTCAGAAGCAACCCCACGTGGTTAACCCAACTAATGAAGAGGCATGATCAGAACTTAGGGATCTGGAGTGGGGAGCTACGTCATAAGGATACCTAATTGATTGGTCGAGAAATACTGCAGAGTGGGGAAGTTCTTCTTCCATAAAAACCAATGGTCATCTACTCTCAAGCCCCAATCTTCTCAGATTTTCTGAATCTTCACGTCTATCAGACATCTTCGCTGCGAGATCGCAACTTATCAGTTCAAGAAGTTTTAAAATTAATACTACTGACGTGAATATGATCGTGTCCTTGATCATATTCACAAAAGTGAATTTTGGAGCAAAGCCATTCACATATGTCAGTCGGGAGACGGGACAAATTGGTTCCCTGCCCGTATCAAGATAAGGATCTATACAATATTGAGGCAGAACCAAACAACATCCGCCAGCAAGATCAGAGGGAAAACCAGACTACCACTATGAAGAAGACGGCCGTGAGTTCCTTTACTAAATCCAATCAAGTCTCTGTAATTCTGTTTATGGCAAATTAGAATCCAGCTTTTGTTTAAATTTAATTCATATTCCATTTTGTAACTCTCGCCAATTTAATATAACTTCCAGATTTTTTTTAAATTCATTTGTTTCTCTTTTTACGTCTTTTGCTGCTTTAAATTTTGATCAATTAAATTTTGTTCTTAAGTAATGGTAGGACTTTCATTTCCAGTAGCTAGCTTTAGACATAATGCATACCTTCTCCCAGTAGCGATAAGACAATTGGTTAATGGCTCAGCTATACCACGGCTTGAGAGAAAGACGTTTCGAGTGCTCTATCACTATTTTAATTAAATACTTTGGCACATCTAAGGTAAGTGTTAGGTGTCCTGGCGCCCACAAGAGCTGATTATAATCATTGCTAATGAACAGGTAAGAGGTAAGTATGCTATTGGTGGTGTGAGTAAAGCGGTGCTTGTTCTTGTTGCGATTCTTCTACTGTACTCCAGGAGAACGCAATATTGGAGCCCCGCCAGGAACGTAACCTTTGGTCACTTAGAAGGACCAGGAACGTTACATTTGACGCTTAACTGTGGAGATTTTGATATATGTATGTTTACCTGCAAGGTTGGTAACGAAACGTTACATTTGGCGCCCAACGTGGGGAGAAAACGTTACATTTGGACGCACAACTGTGGAGTTTCTTATATATGTATATTTACCTGCAAGGTTAGTAACAAAACGTTACATTTGGCGCCACAAGCGTAGGCCCGAAAACCAATTGTTTGTCGTGAAGGGAAAAGGATATATTTCAGTGCAAGTATTTTTGGGGGTGATAATAAGTTTTTTTGTGTGTGTCGGTATGGCGGATAAAGATAAGATGAAGCTGCGAAGTGGTATAGAGGTGACGGGAGATGGTGAAGAGAATGGTAGTAGCGTGAATCTGGAGATGGAGATAGACGAAGCTAGGAATTTAGCGGAGGTAAATTCTAATGCGACTAGTGTAGAGGGTAGTTCATCGGAGATGTCAGCACAGGATAGCATTTTGAGTATATTAGTTCAAATGAGGCATGAAAATAATAATAAATTTGAGCAACTAAATAAAGAATTAAAACATGAAATGGAAAGTAATAATCAAAAATTAAATAAAGAATTAAAACAGATGGAAAATAATAGTCAGAAGTTAAATAAAGAATTAAAACAGGAGATGACGAAATTAAATCAGGGACTAAAGCATAATAGTCAGAAAGTAGAAAAGGTCGTCAAAGAGACAGAGAGGTTAGGTAAGATGTATGAGCAGCTTGAAGTAGATATTATAACATTTAAAGAAACAGTGAAGGAAGACATTCAGAGGTACATGAAGGTGGAAGCAGGTCAAATAATGGTAGAAATTGAACAAAAGTTACAGGTGGTAGGAAATGAAATTAGGGAGCTTAACCAGCAGATAGGGGAGAAAGTTAAGGAAGTAACGGTTGAGATAAAAGAGCATAGTAAGAGAGAGGAGAAGAGAATTAATGAAAAGATAAGAGTAGAAATGACGAGGATAAGGAAAGTAGTAAATACTCAGGAGATAAAAATGCAGAAAGCCATTGATGAAGAAAATAGACGGATGAAAGAAGAATTCAATGTTAGCATAAAGGAATCACAGCAGGAGATGAGGAAGAGCTTTCAGAGAATGGTAGATGAAAGAATGAACATTAAATTAGCTGGGATGGAGAAACGTATGTTGGATCGAATGCAACAAGGAGTCTCAGACAAGCACGAAAAACAGAAGGTGGAAGGGGGGAAGGCCAGGAAGGGAAGGAAGGAGAAAAAGCAGAATATTACGGTAGAGAAGACATTAGTTGAAAATAGAATAGATGTTGAGGAAGGGCAGGAAATAGATGAGAGTAGAGAAAAAGAGAAGCAGTTAACGAAGACGTTAGAGAAAAATCGTGTAGAGGATGAAGAAATGCTGGATGTAGGAAAGAGGAGTTTAGAGGTAAGTAACGAGCAGATTATCGAAGTTAGAAGTCCTAGGAGTAGAAAGGAAGTAGAGAAACAGATTACGATGCTAGAAGAAATGGAAGGAAGATTGAAAGAAAGAGATAAAGAATATAGAATGCAATGGCTTACAGTAGTGGCTACGGTAGGTGAAACTAGGGGAGAGGGGAAGTGTAGTTTTGTGGTTGATAAGAGTAGTACTGAGGAGGGAGAAACTATCGTTCTTAGAAGAGAAGAAATAATTACAGTGAAACGAGAGAAAGAAAAAGAGGAGGATGATAAAAAGTTAGGAAGGCACGGTAGGGCATTCATGTAATGCGAGGTCAGATTTCCAGTCGTTGATATTCCCAGCCAATACTCTATTTAGTGGTTATGACCTAAATGTAAGAGATGATCTCTTGTGTGATTATGATGAAAAGGTGACAAAACCTAGTGATATTGAAAATTTAAATTCCGTCATTAGCATAAATGTGTTGAGGGCGCGTATAGATACGCTTATAGATACAGGGTGTGTCAAGAGTTGCATTAGCTTGTCATTTTATAATAGGATGAGAGACGAAGGTGTAATATTTCAAGAAATCCCTATCAAATCAACTTTTGTAATAACAGCTGTAGGTAAAAAGTCTCATGTCATTTCTAAGCAGGTTCTGGTGGAAATTTGTATTAATAATGTAATAGGTATGCAGGTATGTTTGGTGATCCCAAACCTTGTGTTTTCCTTGATATTGGGTACTGATTGGTTGTCTGCTAATCAGGTTCAGGTGTGTTACGATGAGAGGTGTATTAGAATGAAATGGGGGAAGAAAGCTGTGATTATTGCATTTAATGAGCCAGGTAAGAGTGATTATTCTCAAAGAGTGTGCGTTATTAAAGTGATTTTGTCAGGTGACAATAAGGTGGGAAGTAGTGACGATGGTTTTAATTTTATTGGCAGTTTGCTGACTAATGACAATCTAGAGGATGCATTATGTCAGGCTGTGGAAGAAAGTTCTTTAGGCATTGATCAGAGGGATCAATTATTGGATGTTTTAGTAAGGAATAGTAGAGTTTTTGAGAATCGGATTGGCGAGGCCAATTGCTACACACACTCATTAAATGTAATTGATCGCAAAGTCTTTGTAGGTAATAGATACCCTATCCCATTTAAATACCAAGAGGCAGTACAACTGCAGATTGACGACATGTTAAGAGATAAAATCATTGAACCATCCTTAAGCCCATATGCTAACTCCTTAAGTACCGTACCTAAAGATGAGTACACCCTTTAAGAAAATACGTGGAATGAGTCAGGTAAGGACTCGTGTGTAACGGAACAACATGTGTCAATGCCCTGGTATACAATTAGTAGTTTTAAAGAGATAGGTAACTAAGTTTACAAGAGGCATATCCGACTGTTGACACATATACTGGAACGAGTGAGTTATCTGAATCAGATAAGCGAAGGGTGACCTAGTACCTTATATTTTGGAATTAATGGGGTAACTTGCACTCAAATATTATGCCTATGTATAAAACTATGCTTTCTTGTTTTATGTGATGTAGGTAAAATTTTGTAAATTCATTACAGAGTACTTGCGAGGAATCAAGTATGCAGGATTATCACATGCGTGTGATGTGTCGTGTGATGAATTAGTGAAGGCAATATTTATTATAATTATTCTGGAGACAAGAAAAATAACGATTTGAATTAAAACGATACAAGTCTCTCAGAATATCAGCCTAACAAACGAGTGTTAGTTTGAATGAAATCATACATATCAGGAAGGAAGAAATGAACATTGACGCTTTAAAGCAACAACAAAGTATTCATTGTTGTAAATATTGAAGGGTATATATGTATATTTTTAATGTTGAAGGGTATAATTTTGTATGATGCTGTTAATTGTTAGGTTAAATGTGTATATAATTTGTTCGCCCAAATCTAAGATTGGACAAAAAATTCTAAGGGCGATGTAACAGTCCGAATACTTCCCCTTAATTTATATGTTTTATAAGCAGCAAAATTAATTTATTATTATTATTATTATTATTATTATTATGTATATTTTAATTATCATATCGATTCTAGATTTATTCCATAATTTCTTTATATATATATAAGGGGTTTAATTATTGTTTGGCGGAAGTTATAAAATGGAGATTTTAGTTAGATTCGTTATAGGTTATATTTTATACAAGACTTGATTGGGAAATATTTCGTTCAACGTGTCGTCAGTTTCGCCACGGGTAGTCCGCCAAAAATAGACTTGACTTTCGAGATATATGTACAAACATTCCGGGGACGCGAGGCTTCTAGACAAAGCAAGTTGGTCAGTTAGCGCTGACGTCACGAATTCTCGGAAGAACATCGCATCAGGACGCTGATTTAAAATTACTTCAGAAGCAACCCCACGTGGTTAACCCAACTAATGAAGAGGCATGATCAGAACGTAGGGATCTGGAGTGGGGAGCTACGTCATAAGGATACCTAATTGATTGGTCGAGAAATACTGCAGAGTGGGGAAGTTCTTCTTCCATAAAAACCAATGGTCATCTACTCTCAAGCCCCAATCTTCTCAGATTTTCTGAATCTTCACGTCTATCAGACATCTTCGCTGCGAGATCGCAACTTATCAGTTCAAGAAGTTTTAAAATTAATACTACTGACGTGAATATGATCGTGTCCTTGATCATATTCACAAAAGTGAATTTTGGAGCAAAGCCATTCACATATGTCAGTCGGGAGACGGGACAAATTGGTTCCCTGCCCGTATCAAGATAAGGATCTATACAATATTGAGGCAGAACCAAACAACATCCGCCAGCAAGATCAGAGGGAAAACCAGACTACCACTATGAAGAAGACGGCCGTGAGTTCCTTTACTAAATCCAATCAAGTCTCTGTAATTCTGTTTATGGCAAATTAGAATCCAGCTTTTGTTTAAATTTAATTCATATTCCATTTTGTAACTCTCGCCAATTTAATATAACTTCCAGATTTTTTTTAAATTCATTTGTTTCTCTTTTTACGTCTTTTGCTGCTTTAAATTTTGATCAATTAAATTTTGTTCTTAAGTAATGGTAGGACTTTCATTTCCAGTAGCTAGCTTTAGACATAATGCATACCTTCTCCCAGTAGCGATAAGACAATTGGTTAATGGCTCAGCTATACCACGGCTTGAGAGAAAGACGTTTCGAGTGCTCTATCACTATTTTAATTAAATACTTTGGCACATCTAAGGTAAGTGTTAGGTGTCCTGGCGCCCACAAGAGCTGATTATAATCATTGCTAATGAACAGGTAAGAGGTAAGTATGCTATTGGTGGTGTGAGTAAAGCGGTGCTTGTTCTTGTTGCGATTCTTCTACTGTACTCCAGGAGAACGCAATATTGGAGCCCCGCCAGGAACGTAACCTTTGGTCACTTAGAAGGACCAGGAACGTTACATTTGACGCCCAACTGTGGAGATTTTGATATATGTATGTTTACCTGCAAGGTTGGTAACGAAACGTTACAACACGAACCTGTTTTGTCAAGAGGGGAGACTGCGCTCATGTCTGACGAGTGTACGGTGGGATTCGAGCAAGAGGAAGATAGACAACCCGCATACTTATTTTTGTAGCGAAAGAAAACAGCCACGTGCCAAGTTGACTGGAGAAGGGGTGAAGAATTCCAGCTCATACCACGTGACAGCTGACCACCAATTAGCGACAGGCATTTATTGGCATTTATAAAGCTTTGCATTACTAATTAGCAACTATTATGGGAGACATTTTAACTAACAAGAAGATGCAATATTGTATTTCCGAATTTTCCAGCATTTTTAGCCTACTTTCGATTTTTGCAAAAAATGAAAGTAGACTTATGAGATCAACACAGGGCGAAAAAAGTGTGTCTGTCTGTGTGTGTGTGTGTATGTGTGTGTGTGAGTCTGTGTGTGTGTCTGTGTGTGTGTGTGTCTGTGTGTGTGTGAGTGTGTGTACTCTGAATGTCTGTCCCCCCCTATCAATTCGAACACGGTGAATGCGAATTGAACGAAATTTGGTACAAAGGTAGCACTAGCAAAGGACACCTCAGTGTCATGTTTTATATCGCCGCCATCTTGACGGAAACGTAATGGCGGCCACACAAATGTTCAAAGCTTAAATCAAATTACGACTAACCTAATCATCCGATCTCTACCAAATTTTGCAACAACATACCTTTATAGAGGAAGCATCCTTTGACCAAATAACTAGGTCATAAGCCTAATAGTTTGCGGATGGCGGCCATCTTTGTGTGAAAATGTATTCCCCCTATTAATTCAAACACGGTGAAACCAAATGGAACGAAATTTGGTACTGAGGTAGCACTAGCAAAGGGCACCTCAGTGTCATGTTTTATATCGCCGCCATCTTGACAGAAACGTAATGGCGACCACACGAATATTCAAAGCTTAAATCAAATTACGATTAACCTAATCATCCGATCTCTACCAAATTTTGCAACTACATACCTTTATGGAGGGAGCATCCTTTGACCAATCTAATAGGTTATTAGCCTAATAGTTTGCGGGTGGCGGCCATCTTTATGTCAAAATTGATTCCCCCTATTAATTCGAACACGGTGGAACCGAATGGAACGAAATTTGGTACAGAGGTAGCACTAGCAAAGGGCACCTAAGTGTCATGATTTATATCGCCACCATCTTGACTGAAACGTAATGGCGGCCACACGAATGTTCAAAGCTTAAATCAAATTACGATTAACCTAATCATCCGATCTCTACCAAATTTTGCAACTACATACCTTTATGGAGGGAGCATCCTTTGACCAATCTAATAGGTCATTCGCCTAATAGTTTGCGGATGGCGGCCATCTTTGTGTCAAAATCGATTCTCCCTATTAATTCATACACGGTGGAACCGAATGGAACGAAATTTGGTACAGAGGTAGCACTAGCAAAGGGCACCTAATATTCATGTTTAATATCCCTATAGCACGTTGTATTTCAACAAGCTACTACAACCAACATTCAATCATACTCCTTGAAAAGGACAAAGAGTTATAACAATACCCATGCATTTAGGAGAAAGTAGGCTATATGTTCTTTACTGAACATCTTGTTTTAGCCTACTTTCGATTTTTGCAAAAAATGAAAGTAGACTTATGAGATCAACACAGGGCGAAAAAAGTGTGTCTGTCTGTGTGTGTGTATGTGTGTGTGTGAGTCTGTGTGTGTGTGTATGTGTGTGTGTGAGTCTGTGTGTGTGTGTGTCTGTGTGTGTGTGTGTGTGTGTGAGTGTGTGTACTCTGAATGTCTGTCCCCCCCCCTATCAATTCGAACACGGTGAATGCGAATTGAACGAAATTTGGTACAAAGGTAGCACTAGCAAAGGACACCTCAGTGTCATGTTTTATATCGCCGCCATCTTTACTAAAACTGAATGGCGGCCACTCAAACGTTCAAAACGTAAAATCAAATAACGACTAACCAAATCATCCGATCTCTACCAAATTTGGTAACAACATACCTTCGTATAGGATGCGTCTTGTGACCAAACTACAAGGTCATCCGCCATACCATTTCAGGATGGCGGCCGTGCGAATAATGGAAACTTTATAATCCATATCATGGGACCCACCAGTTCCGATTATCGAGCCGAGAATCGTTTTAACTGTTCTAAAGGAAGAGGCACGTTCGAAATTAAAAGTTTATTTTGTAATACTATAGTGCAGACGTGATTTTAAAAAGCTGAGCCGATTCAGTAATAAGACAAGATGGCAGCGGATATCTTGTGCCTGACTTATATTTCACTAATTTGAGTATTGCATGCAATATAGCGTACTGATACAAAATAAATAAACTTTGTATGAAATGATTTATATATAAATAATACACTCCAGTGATGAAATCGTTTAGTATAAATCATTATTTGCTAACAAGTTCTATGTAAGTCATTTTAAATAGAACGCTATTCGTTGACACAATTAGCTCAGTGGTAGAGCGTTAGCCTATCGCTCAAATGCCTATGGTTCAAACCCGATCAGAGCTAGGTTTTTTGCTTGAAATGTTATATGTTTATTGTTTTGTAATGACTCAGATGTTTTAAAATTAAGCGTTATATTGTGCATATTATGGTGTAAGATATATATTTAATTAAAACGTAATTCGCCAGCAGATTTACTCGAGACATCTAGCAGCCAACCTACTTATTAACATCCAGATTTTATTGAAAAGTTTCTTCTTATGGCCGCTAGAATGCACTCGCTCTGTTAGATTATATTGTTCGATATTTCACCACTAGATGTCACGACTAGTTTACGTGGGGCTCCATTGATTACTATACCATTGGCATTCTATGCGCATTTGAAGAATGACAATATGATACTACGATACATTTTTACTTTTTATTTTAAAGGGTTTGTAACAGCCTATTATGCGTTATTTGAAAATGTTAATTGAAGTAAAGAACAAAACGATTTCACATAGTATCTGAACTCTACCATTGGTGCTAGTTCAGGATATTAATTCTTTTATTTCAGCCAAATAGCAATCGAAAATATCCACATAGTTGGTATACACACGTCTCTGTAGGGTCATAAAAAGATTTGTTAATTCAATTAGGGTTGTGAAAGTCATACGCAGCCAGACGTGTAAAGACATGCCTCAACTCAAAGTTGGATGTTGCCCGCGTCAGGCCGATTATGTAATAATAATAATATTAATAATAATGTTATTGGTTTTACGTCCCTTTTAACTACTGTTGCTTTTAGAGACGCCGGGGTGCCAGAATTTTGTCCCGAAGGGGATCTTTAACGTGCCAGTAAATCTACTAACACGGCTCCCTCGCATTTGTGCACCCTCAAATGCCAGCTGACTGCGCCAGGATACGAACCTGAAACATACGATCCAGCAAACGAGAACGTTACCGCTGAGCCACGCCGCCAGTCCGGTCGATTATGTCTTCAGATCCATAACATTCTTTAGATACTTCTTATCTTTCTTTCTTCAATGATGGTAGCAGTTTTTATCTAGGTTGTGGCGTTTGGTGGAGGTAAATCGTTTCTAAGGTCTTCAACAAAGAATAGTTCTATTATACTCTTTGATAATAACAACGAGTTATAACTATACTCTGATACATTTAGGAGAAAGTAGGCTATATGTTCTTTACTGAACATCTTGCTTTTTGAGACATAAGACTCAATAGAGCTGAAATTCGATATTTCGAGTCTGCCACCAAGTTCACGCGCTGTTTTTGGGAGGTGACACCAAATTTGAGAGAGAGAGAGGAGACCACGCAAATGAGTCTAGGCTCTTATCTTGTGACTCGGAATCCGGAAGGACGTCTTACTCGGTGTCCGATAGAAGTGCTGGCGCGACATATTTCTGTTATCGGAAAGTGAAGCGATAATCTGGGCGAAGTGTAGGCTTGTGACTGCACTCATGTGAGATAAAGACTTGGTGATATTTCATAGTATTGAAGAGTGGACTCACAATATTTCTACAAGTGATAGTCATTCGATAAGTAAATATTTGAGCAGTGAAGTGAGCAGTTGAAAGTGATTAACGTTAGTTGTGAGCATCATTTACTATTGAATTCCATAATTATTACGAGGAATTTTTCCAAATAATTATTACAATTATTGCAAGGTATATGAGTAATTCGAAGTTGAAATACTGCGTTGAACATTATTAAAGCAAATCTACGAGGAATATTTCGCAAAATTCATAATATATTCCAAAATTATCAGAATGAATATTATACTGAAATTGAGAGAGATATTTTTGAACATTACGAAAGTTGAGATGGCGTACTACATATATGGAGGAAAAGAAGCCTGCAAGACAATGAAGATGGAATGGAATAACTCAACAAAAACGAGAGGAGATGATTATCTACGATGATATTTTTCGAAATTTGGCAAATTAAAGATTAGAATGATGACTACTGATGATACTACTGCAAAAACGGACTTCTACTTATCGAAAAACATCAGGAAAAAAGGAAGTGTCAGGTGTTGAAGCACAAGAGTGAAGAGCAGAGGTTGGAGTCGAACTGGGAGGTTGATCCAGAACGAGGAGATGGCGTTCAGAGTGGTGAACCGACTTGCAGCAGTCGGCTATTTCAACACGAAGTTGTTAGGCGTTTTCTCAGATACGAGAAAAGCGAACCGATTTGGAGCAGGAGGGTGAATGCTATTCTGGTGTCACCATCCAGCAGAATTCAAAATTGACATTATCTAGACAACTTTAAATCGACACTAGGTAGAAAACAATCCAGAAAGTAGCATTTTTGTAGATAGATGGCATTCTTTGAATTCATTTGAAGTAATATTTTCGACGACTGGCTGTAGTAATTTTATCGGCAATTTTGAGATTTTTATTGTTTTATTCGATTTGGAGTTAGGATGATTTAGAACTTGAGTTTGGTTAGATTTTGAGTTTCAATTTCGACGTTGCTGTTTAGGATATTTTAAATTCGAGTCCGCTTACCGTATTTTTGGATTTTTGACTTTTCAATTTTTATTAGGTCCGGAGAGTTTTGTGACGTTCAATTTTAAAATTAGGATGCATTAGGGTATATGATCTTTCACAGATCAATTTTGTTTTTTAATTTCGAACGTTGTTATTACTTTAAGTAGCAGGAAAGGTATTTGGAAGGATGATCTTTTGATATGAAAATTCATTGCAAGATATTTTGACTAGTATCAGACATTGTAGAAAATCTGATAGTCTTTGTTGGAAAGAAATCTACAATTACTCAAGCAATTAAGTGAATTTAAAATGGAAATATTATTAAAGAATGTTACATGAACATTCAGCATTGTGGTATGCAATTTTTGCATTTTGAAAGCAGAAGTTACACCGAGTTATTATTATTAACATTTTATGGAGTTAGATTGTTGTGAAGATTTAAGATATCAGTAACTGAGCATAGATAAATTGTAGAGATCTGCGAGAGCATGTTTATGTATTGAAAGCTAAGGTTTTACGTGAGGTACATTGTTTGAAAAGTAGGAACGCGTATGAATTTACTATGTGTTAATCGAACTGACGAAGTTGTATTTCAGTTCATTGGGTCAGAAGTTAGTATTATTAAGCAAATGTGGCAATGTGTGTGCTGATATTGTTTGATATTGGATAGTAAGTGATAGTGGTTGATATTCTGCAATTACATATTATGGAAATATATTGGAAATGCATAGTAGAAGAATATATTGTTTGGAAGAGTAATTTATGTTTGGTAAAGTCAGCTAGGGTCATGTGTTCGCTATCAGCTAATGCAGATGTGTATTGTTAGGAGGAGGCGACGAACAGCTGATCAATGCTCTGATCAAGGTTACTGACAGTTCACTTGGGTTGACAGTAGTGATAGATTTTTTAACAATGTGAATTATTTGAGTCTAAATAGAAAGAGTAGTATTATTATTTCTGAACAGAGCACCAACGATGCCAATGTCATGAACTAGGCATAATTGAACTGATCATTAGTCCTTATTTGAGACAAAACTTGACTGATATAGACGCAAGTTAGTGGCGGATCGGTAGTTAATATGAATTCATCGAGTGATGAACATGAAAGTGTATATTTTGTAAATATTTAGTTTTAGATCAATTATTTGAATTATAGTTAGTTAGACTAGGATTTTGAATAGGATTAAGGAGCATATTGTATGGAGTAAAATTTAGTCGTTGTGATTGCGATGACGATCGCTAATTTCCGAATGTCAATTTAGTAAACTTAAACTCATTTTTAGTTTTACTCCTTAAACTTGGGCACAGAATGTATCATGCCAGGAGCTTCATTTCTTTAATTTTTATTTAGCTAGGACCATTTGGGAGCTTATTCGTTTTCATTCTTGGACCAGGATATTTTATTTCCTAGTGCTGTATATATGCTTATCTTGAATAACCTTAGCATGCAGGTTTTTTCGTGTATCTGACGTTTTATAGTACTTTTGCGTTGCCATGTGCAGATAATTATGTAGAAATATTGTGCTATAAAGGTAACATAGGACCCGTTTACCCGCACCTACTAACCGTTATGCCCGAGATTCGAAAGTTTCTCACTCTCCATTAGTAGCTAAATACCCAACAACCCAGGAGTATAATCCTATGGCACAATAGTAGTTAAGCGTACCCTTCCTGTTGTATTTGTCAGTAGTTTCCTCGTAGTTTATCAAGCAGGGGACTAAACGTTTCTGCAATCCATCTCCATCTTCGGTTCCTGGCAGATACTTCTCAGGATAAATGGGTAAAATTAGTACACCCAGAGGTCGCATGAGGAGCTTCCACGTGCCCTATAGTACGGTGCGTTCTAACTTCATTGCACACGTACTAAGACCCCGCAGCCTGGTGATGACTACAGTAGTAGTGTGTGTATTAAGGAAAGGAATTAGGTAGGTGCCCCAGGACTTGAAATAAGGCATTTACCTGGAGGGGGTGTGAGCAAACCCGGGGAAAACCACACTGATAATAGCTGCTGTCAGCGGCAGGATTCGAACCTGAAAACTCCGGACTTACTGCAGCTGCCCTCACAGCCGTGGTACACAATTCAGCGAGCATGACTGCGCCGTGGGTGTTTATTAGTGCTGCGATTATTTGAAGCAATAACCCTCTTCTAATCGTTGTAATTTACATGTAAATCTTTTTAAGGTTGTATCATATTTCTCAATTGAATTGGGCTTGTATTCGTGTTGACCGACTGAAGTTTAAATTCAATTGTTGATAAGTCAACACCGAAAAACGCTCCTCATTGGCTTATCACTGGGAATGCTATGTTAATATATACTGATGATGATGATGATTGTTGTTTCAAGGGGCCTAACATCTAGGTTATCGGCCCCTAATGGGTTGGGTGATCGTGAAGATGAAAATGAAATGTAAACTATAACTAAAACTAACTACTAAGTAACTTATATACCAGAAGAAGAAATGGTAAACAAAAGGAGAATAAGGCAAATAAAGGACAGAAGGGAAAGAAACGCCCTCAACCCTCAAGAATGCGGATTGAGGGACTTGGAAGCAAGGAGAGCCATGAAAGGCAGATAGGAAAGTGAAATAGGAGAGGGTCTGCCCCAGAGGTAATGGTTAAAAGGGGAAAACAGGACCTAGCTCTGGAATCCCTCGGGGTCGCCTACTCCCGAACTCACCAGCCGTGAGACCCTGAGGGTGTAGCAATATCAAGGGTGAACCAGAAGTGGTGGGGCTACAAACTCCCTGCCTCCTTGAGGATCTTGAGCAGAAGACTGACCCCTCGCAGGAGGGTATCAGAAAAGATGAGACAAGGGCCAATTAAGGCGGGAAAGGAAGGGACTCCCTAGGCCTCGGATACCCTTATACCGTCGGGGTCGGAAGAGAACAAGAGTAGACCGGCACAAGTAAGTGGAAGCAATGCCGGACTCAGCTGGGGTCCCGTGGTCACCAACCCCCGTCCCACTAGATGTGAGCCCCTGGTGGGTATGTATACTGTACATTACAATTGAGAGGGACACGTACACACAGGACCACTCATAATTTGAGAGCCAAACGGCGCATGTCAAATACTTCAGCATTGCAGTAGTTTTTGGGTACAGTTATTGTGGACTCTTATACATTTTTCGATATTCAAGTGCAGTTAAAATACAAAATCCATTTATAGTTAGAAGGAATCCATTCATAAACGGGTCTTAACTAAAATGCCATTATATTCTACCCTCCTAAACCAGTTCTGGACATTTGCGATTATAAGACGCCGTAAAACTCCAGAGAGTAGAGATAGAACAACTACATTTGATTTATAGATCCAAATACTGACAGTGGTGGCTAAGCTCGCTAAAGCGCAGCGTTATGTCATGGGGCCAAGCACTCTGCTGACTCGGTTGACGCTTGGGTTCGAGTCCCACCGATGGCCGTCCTTGAAATGGTTTTTCGTCGTTTCCCCATTTTCAACACCAGGCAAATGCTGGGACGGTACCTTCTGACAGGCCACGGCCGCTTTCTTCCACATCCTTGCCCAGTTTCATTCATCCATACCATCTCCCATCCCGGTGTGCAAGTCGACTACGGGCGTCAATTATAAAGACTTGCACTCGGTCTCTCAGCAGGCGACACGAAGAAAAACAAATAATTCCGAGAATAACTATACAGCCTATTTTCATATATCCTACTTATGGTAATTGCCTCTGTCAACATACACAATTTCAGTTTGATTGCTGTAATAGATTCGGAGATATTGAGAACCGACTAAAAATTGCGGATGATCGCCATGTTGGATGTTATATATGTAGGTCCTAGAGATATGTACTGTTACATAAAGTTTATTGTGTACGTGTAGCATCCAAACTTCAATCGCATCATTGGGACGCAGGAAGTAACAATGGGATTTTAAAATTTCGCACAGCTGCCATCTCTTGGTTATGGAAACAACTGAAATAAATTAGATGCGAGTGGATTAACATTCGTATAAGGATTTACTGTACCAAGTTTCACTGCACTCGGATGGTTAAATTGCGAGAAATGCCCATGTGAATATTTATAATTCGCGTCGCCGCCAAGTTAGATTTATGATCACCAGGTTATTGAAAGTCCTTTAGGTGAACTTAAGTTCATAGCCCCTATGAACATAAAAAAAATCAGTTTGATTGCAATAATAGATTCGTAGATATTCAGAGCCGTCTAAATATTTCGGATAGTCGCCATGTTGGATTGTTAAATGTATAGGCCATAGAGTCATGTGCCATTAAAGGAACATTATTGCGTAGGTTCATTATTCATACATTCACTTCGATCGCATGATTACGACACAAGATATAAAAAAATAATTTTAAAATTCACACAGCCGCCATCTTGAGGTTATGAAAAAAAAAGAACTAAATTAGATACCGGTGCATTAAAATGTGAATAAAAATTTCCTGTACCAAGTTTCATTGCGTTTGGAATATTAAATCGCGAGAAAGGTCTATTTAAAAATTTCAAATTCGCTTGGCCACCATGTTCGTTTTGAAGTTAACCGGTTTTTGAAAGTCTTATAGACGAACTTCCAGTAGTGCCCTTTATCTCCGTACAATATTTCAGGGTGATACCGCTAATAGTTTCAGAGATATAGAATGCCGGTGAAATATTTCGCACAGACGCCATCTTGTGGTTATATAAATTGAAAGAAGTTGGATATCGGTGCATTACAATGTGTATAAGCATATACTGTACCAAGTTGTATTGCGTTTGGTTGGTTAAATCGCGAGAAACGTCTATTTAAAAGTCGCAACTTCGCTTGGCCGCCATGTTGGGTAGTTACCAGTTTTTCAAGAGTCACAGAGGTGAACTTCTAGTAGTTACCTTTATCACCGTAAGAAATTCCAGGGTGATATCGGTAATAGTTTCGGAGATATTGAATGCTGGTGAAATATTTCGCACAGCCGCCATATTGGATTGGTGAGACGTAATAACATTTGAAGGGCACGGTCGGGGTCGCCCGGAATAGTGTTATGAACTCACCGAGTTTCATTGAAATCGCTACAGCCGCATAGAAGTTACTAGCAGAAGTACCCGTTCTTCGAACGGTGTTCGGTGTTACCACCAGACATTGTCAATTGAGCTACTGTTGCAATGGTTAGCGGTTTGTCATTCCTTCATAAGTTTATCAGAACGAAGTTAGTTTTCTGGGAATATCACACACACTGTTAATTTAAGGGCCTTAAAATGTGGTTTTCGGAGACCCTTTATAGGCTCCCAAATTTTGTGTCTCACATTGAGAAGCGCAACATATGCTTTGGTCGTTCTTCTAGGATAATTTTTATATTTCGCCTATTTTAGTATGTATTTTGAGAAGTTTTTCCTTATATCCACCCTTCTACGGAATGAAAAGTACGGTGAAGAGTTTTACAAATGATTGTTGTATTGACTCTCATGTTTACCATACCTAATTTTACGATGCACCAAGCATCCGAACACGAGTTATAGACGTACATAAAGATACACAGGAAGACAGACAGACATTTCTATTGTCTACAACATATCACCCAGATATCCAAATATGGTTATATCAACCACGCAGGATCAAACAAAATCATCCTTACGATCAACCCGTATGTCTAAAAAAAAATGATAAGTTAAAATGTGCTCTCAAACTAAATTCACCTAACGTGTACTTCCTGACGTGAAATAGAATTGAAAGCCTTATAGACGAAACGCAATACACGTCACATAAAACTGACCCTCTACGTTGTGTTAGGTCCCCATACATAAATGGAGTGACATTGCTTCTTACAGAAATAGATGGAAAGTTGGATGCCACCCCTTGAGATAATGTTGTCCTGGTTACCGATTTATAATCCTTCATTAGTTTGTTAAATTAAATTAAATTAGTTTTCTGGGAATATTTCAGAAGCTGTTGGTTTTAGAGCCTTACAATGTAGTTTTCGAGGACCCTTTAGGGCTCCCGAGTTTTGTTTCTGGCACCCGAGGGGCTTTGTCTCGTCGTTGTACGCCAGAATATAATAATAATAATAATAATAATACAATATAGGGATAGGAATATAATAGACCTGCCGTACCACACCCGCAGGTGTAAATCGCGTGAACAAAATCTAGACTACCCCTTGACCCCCTTAAGCGCATTATACGTATTGGTGAATTTTACAGCTTACTTTGGTTCCGTGATAACCTTCTAGCCGATTGCAAACTTTCACACTAATGTACACTGATGAAAATGGAAATTGCAACACCATGAAGGCATTGGTCGTTTGTGTTGATTTTCAAGATATGGATCGATGCCATGTAGGTATGTAAACGATCAAAGTTTCAGACCCATTGGATTGTTGCTACAGGTTTCCCCAAGTGATTTGTTGCGGAGGAATCAACTCCACTATACGGACTCTGGTGAAGCGTAGTTGACTTGCAGTCTGTGCAGTGAAGTGTTCCCCGTCAAACATGCCTCGATGACAGAGAAGAACACGCTATCAACAACTGTCGCCGTTAGAGAGGGCTCGGATAATTAGGCTGTGTGAGGCTGGATTATCGCTAAGGACTGTCGCTGCACGTGTTGGCCGACAGGCATCTACGGTACAAAGTGTATGGCAGCAGTGGTCAAATGAAGGTACCCACACTCGTAGACCTGGCTCAGGTCCAGCGCTACAGACAACTGTGAGAGAGGATCGCCGCATCATTCGGATGGCCCGGATGGAACCACCATGCAACAGCAGCGCATATTCGAGCAGCTGTGGCACCCCAAGTTACACAACAAACAGTTGGTAATCGCCAGCGTGCAGCTGGCTTACGAACCCGTGTCCCTGCAGAAGGTGTTCCATTGACCCCACAACAGCGACGTGTAAGGCTGGCCTGGTGTCGAGAACGATCGACGTGGGTCGACGAATGGCATAGGGTCGTCTTTAGTGATGAATCGCGCTTCTGTCTTGCCCGCAGTGATCGCCGGAATCGTGTGCGCCGACGTACCGGGGAGAGGGGCCACCCAGACTTTATTGTCGAGAGGCACACAGGGCCAACACCAAGCATTATGGTCTGGGGACCTATTGGCTTTAATGTGAAATCACAATTAGTGCTTGTAGAGGGCACTATGACTGCTCGACAGTACGTTGATAGGGTACTCAATCCAATTGTTGTCCCTATGATGGCGAACATTGCAAATGGGATGTGTCAGCAGACAATGCCCGGGATCACACTGCACGCATCTCCAGAGAAGCTCTCCACGACATCACAACCTTAGAATGGCCCACCAGATACCCGGACCTCAGTCCTATTGAGCATGTGTAGGACATGATGGGTCGACAACTGGCCAACCGTCCTCAGTCACCCACAACTCTGGAACAACTGACCCGAGCAGTGCAACAAGCATTGGCCACAATTCCTCAGGAAGCGATCCACGGCCTTATTGACTCCATGCCACGCTGAATTCATCAATGTATTGCAGCTCGTGGTGAGCACATCCTGTAATGATTGTTGTCCAAACTTGCGGTCAGAGGAACCTGAAAGTGTAATCATCGAATCACAACCGAACACTCGTCCTGCATGTTCAATTGCAGCAATGTAACACCACTCCTTCTGGGTGTTGCAATTTCCATTTTCTTCAGTGTAATTAATGGAATTGCATTGCGTCTCACAGCAATAGGTGGACCTCTGAGAATCTGTTGCCATATTTACCGGCTTGCATTCGTTCATTAATTTATTAAATGAAATTAGTTTTCTGGGAATATCTCAAAAAACGGTTGGTTTTAGGGCCTTAAAATTTTGTTTTCGGGGACCCTCTTGTCTCTCACATTGAGGGGCAGAAAATGATTTTGTCTCGTCCTTCTACGCCTATTTCAGCATGTATTTTAAGGAGGTAGGCCTCCTTTCATGAGAGGTACGGAGAAGCGTTACATCAATGATTAGTGTCGTGCCTCTGATGGATATGTGTACCAACTTTTAGGTTAATACACCCAGCCGTTCTCGAGTTATAAGGGAACAAAGTTGACCACAGACAAACAAACAGACAGACATACAAAAACATTTTATTTTCGCGCGCATCCATCATAAAACAGTCTAAAACGCGTAAATAACTCAAATTTCCGTAGAAATTCAGAAAAAAAACAGACAAACCGCTCGGTGATGACCGTGTTTTATTGCACAAATTTAGGTTTTACTCGCTAACCGTTGGAGATACACGAAAAGTGAAAAGGACGCTTCGGATAGGAAATTAAATGTTAAAGCTCATGTATGCCATCAAAAGTTTGCTATTTCTTAGCGTTCTCTTTTTATTTGAATTGGAAGTATGAAATTTTGAAACCAAAGGGTGTAGTGACGTCACAAATGTGGGTTTTACTCGCTAACCGTTGGAGATACACGAAAAGTGATGAGGACCTTTCGGATAGGAAACTAAATCTTAAAGCTCTTATGTGCCTTCAATAGTTTGCTTTTTCTTAGCGTTCTCTTTTTATTCGATATGGAAATATAACATTTTGAAACCAAAGGGTGTAGTGACGTCACTTAAATGGTCGCCATTTTTAATAGTGCAAAATATCGAAATAAAAAAGTATTCTAAACCTGGTATATCAGCTACATTCATGCAAAATTTCATTTAAATCGGACCAGTGGTTCTTGCGTTATTGAGTAACACACAGACAGACACACACCATCTGTTTTTTTATATATTAGTATGATTAGGAGGATACACACACACACCATCACACACACACACGGATAAAAGGTTATCTCATAAGCCTATTTTTTCAAAATTGAAAATAGGCTAAAAATAGATCCATTGGAAAGGGTCAGTCTGAAACTTTGCTGGCGTGGAAATATCTTTTTCCTAGCTGTACACTCTTCATTTTCCCCTCTCCTCTCTAATTCTCCTCGATGGGGAACCAAGAGTACTAGAAAAGAGCAGCTCGCTCCTGATCACATGAGAGCTTGATGGCCAGACAGATCCGGCCCAGCAAACAAGACGCTTCTAATTCGCACGCCTGTAACACACACCGTCTGCGTAAGCATTACCACAGCTTGTCTACCAGTAGATAGAATCGATTCTAAAATGGGTCGTAACTAATAGGATAATTGCTAAGTATGGGTATAAGCCCTTTAACCCTGGAACAGTACTCTTATTCTTCAGAACCAGTAATGGTATCGTGGGGCACTGAGTACCCCAGGACAGAAACACAACTCGGATGCATTCAAATAATGTATTACTAATAACTGCAATTAAAAATGATTAATATCAGCCCTGTATCACAGAATACTTTAACTATGAACGTTGTAAAATGAAAATAACTGTGTGAATATAATAGAAAACAAAAAGATATTAACAATATTTCAATGTTATTGTAGATATTCTTTCTTTGGTCATCATAACCATAATCACCATTTTCACATCCCACAGTCACTACAAAACACCAAGCTATGATGTTTACGCACAAACCTCTTGCATTCTGAGCAAAACACAGTGGACTTGGTGTCCTTGGTTCGTGGGCAGATGGAGCACTCAATGCCCCGGAGACACTGCTTTCAGTATAAATAGCTGTCACTGCTAACAAGTAGCCTATACACATTGACTCAAAGACAGTCGAAGTCAAGTAAAAGTCACAGGAGGTGGCCGCTTATCGGGCGTACCAACATAACGTAATCGGGGAACGAAAAGTTTCTGGGGCCTTGAGTACTTCACTGTACTGTTCCAGGGTTAAATATGAAACTGTACGTCCAGTTAAATTTAGCATTGGGTTACTTTTCGTCAACTTCCTATTTTTATGTCCTATTTTTCGTAGTTCCTATTCTTTCTATTCCCATTTATTTCCTTCCTATGTGCTCTATCGCAAAGAAAATGTATGGGGATATGAGCAACTCGATCCTGATCACATGACAGCTTGGTGGCGAGATGGATCCGGCAAGGCTAACAAGGCGCTTCTAAATTGCACGCCAGCAACACACACCATCCGCGTGAACTTGACCACATATTAGCTATTAGTAGATAGAATCGATTCTAAAACATGACTTAAATAAAAATCACTACGTGAGGACATACTCCCATTGAATATGGAACTGTACCTCCAATTAAATTTAGCGTTGGTCTTCTTTTCTTCCACTGCCTACTCTTCAAGCCCCGTATGTCGTTGCACTTGCCATTTATTTTCTTGTACATCTTTCGATCTGCTTTAACACGAAGAAAATGTATGGGAGATAAGAGAGTGTCGATGGACTTCACTTGAATTTCAATAATGCTCTGGGGTTACTGTTTCTGATTGTGGTGAAATCTTAGTAAGAATGACAGTGAAACGCACAATTATTACAGAATAAAACTGACAGAGACCCGGAGGGTGGTTGCTAGAAAGAGACAATAAATCGTTGAGTAATGAGCTAATGAGTTCTGCCGCAAGGCAGAAGGGAGATTTTTAATTAAGTTGTCGATAGATGCGGAAATGCTGTCCCATTCACATCTCACCAGCAGATAATAACTCTTGACAGGAATTTTAATTTCGAGAGTGGCATGCGGTCTGCGGAGCATTTAAGATATTAATTTTTTCCCTTTTTCCTCAAGAAAGGATTCCGTTTTAAAACCCCAGTAGTGGGAATATATCACAATTCATAAGGCTCTTTTATAACTTCTTGGCAGCGATTTCATTTAAATAAGTAAAAATAATTATTCATTCTCTCCCAGCAGTGTGTTATTTTAACCAGTGCGTCTGAGATTAAACCATGATAGATCAACAGATGACATAGCAATTGTAGCTGACTCCGAGAAGATGTCATCGGCATTGTCAAACTTACGTTTAAACATTAATTTTAAGAAGACCCAGGTATTAGTTGTGAGTAAACATCCTGAAAGTATTCACACAAACTTTAAGCTTACTGAGAAGATAGTGGAACAAGTCGCCAGTATCACTTATTTGGGAAGTGCAATTAAAATCGCCAATTACAACAGGTGTATTAAAGAGATTAGAAGGCGAATAGCGCTTGCAAAACAGGCGTTCAATAATAAGGAAAAATTATTGATTGATGCAAATTTGGATATTGCAATTAAAAGAAATTTATCATGTCCATTTTATGGAGTGTGCTTCTGTATGGATGTGAATCTTAGACGATCAGAGGTCAGGATTGGAAGCGACTTCAAGCGTTTGAGATGTGGGTCTGGCGGATAATGTTACGGGTTAATTGGATTGAAAATAGGACTAACATCATCATCCTGCAAGAAATTCAAGGGAAGAGAGAACTGAGACCAACGATCTATAAAATAAAAGTTAAATTCACAGGACACATTTTGCGACAAAACGCCCTCATAACTAATCTCCTGGAAGGAAAAATCACAGGGAAGAAAGGCCAAGAACGATCGAGAAAATATTTCCTTCAAGACATCACACTTACTCTTCATTATGGTTCCTACTATGAAATGAAAGGAGGTGTTGAAGACAGAAAACAATGGCAGCGGAAGTTGATGACATCAACAGAAGCATGATCATCGATTCGTAAAATCCATCAAATTTACGAAACAAAAATGCTGTATAGAAGGGAAATGTATATTCTTCGTGGGCTGACTAATAAGGGTGGTCACCAGAATAACATTTCTCAGACTCACTATACAGGTAGTCACCAGGGGCAGATGGCCTCGTAGTTCCGCCCCTTAAAACAACAATTACTAACTAACAAACAACAAAAACAAGTACTGTAGTTCCGTGAAGAACTATACAGCATATTTTCATATATCCTGCTTACGTTAATTGCCACTATCAGCATACACAATTTCAGTTTGATTGCTGTAATAGATTCGTAGATATTGAGAACCGACTAAATATTTCGGATGGTCGCCATGTTGGATTTTATATATGTAGGTCCTAGAGTTATGTACTGTTACATGCAGATTATTGTGAACGTGTAGTATTCAAACTTCAATCGCAGAGTTAGGACACAAGAAAAAACAAGGAGAGTTTAAATTTTTTCACAGCTGCCATCTTGAGGTTATGGAAACAATTGAAATAAACTAGATGCCAGTGGATTAACATTCGTATAAGGATTTACTGTACCAAGTTTCACTGCACGCGGATGGTTAAATTGCGAGAAACGTCCATGTGAATATTTATAATTCGCGTCACCGCCATGTTGGATTTGTGATCACCAGGTTATTTATAGTCCTATAGGTGAAATTAAGTTCATAGCCCCTATGGACATAAAAAAATCAGTTTGATTGCTATAATAGATTCGTAGATATTCAGAGCCGTCTAAATATTTCGGATGGTCGCCATGTTGGATTGTTAAATGTATAGGCCATAGCGTCATGTACCATTAAAGAAAAATTATTGCATAGGTTCATTATTCAAACTTTCACTTCGATCGCATGACTACATCACAATAAATAAAATCTTAATTTTAAAATTCGCACTGCCGCCATCTTGAGGTTATGTAAACAATTGAACTAAATTAGATACCAGTGGATTACAATGTGTATAAATATTTCCCGTGCCAGGTTTCAGTGCGCTTGGAACATTAAATCGCGAGAAAGGTCTATTTAAAATTTTCAAATTCGCTTGGCTGCCATGTTCGTTTTGTAGTTAACCGGTTTTGAAAGTCTTATAGATGGACTTCCAGTAGTGCCCTTTATCTCCGTACAAAATTTCAAGGGTTTACCGCTAATAGTTTCAGAGATATAGAATGCCGGTGAAATATTTCGCACATCCGCCATCTTGTGATTATGTAAACAATTGAACGAAGTTAGATGTCGGTGCATTACAATGTATATAAACATATACTGTACCAAGTTTCATTGCGTTTGGTTGGTCAAATCGCGAGAAACGTCTATTTAAAAGTCGCAAATTCGCTTGGCCACCATGTTGGTTTTGTTGTTACCAGGTTTTCAAAAGTCACATAAGTGAACTTATAGTAGTTCCCTCTATCACCATAGAAAATGTCAGGGTAATATCGGTAATAGTTTAGGAGATATTGAATGCTGGTGAAATATTTCGCACAGCCGCCATGTTGGATTGGTGAGTCGTTAAAAAAATTGAAGGTCACGGTCGAGGTCGCCGGGAATAGTGCTATGAACTTTCCGAGTTTCCTTGAAATCGCTCCAGCCGTTTAGATTTTATTAGGGGGGGACACACACACGAATCACACACACACACACGCACACACACACACACGGACAAAAGGTGATCTCATAAGCCTATTTAAAAACAAGTAGTTCCGTGAAGAACTATACAGCCTATTTTCATATATCCTACTTATGTTAATTGCCTCTATCAACATACACAATTTCTGTTTGATTGCTGTAATAGATTAGTAGATATTGAGAACCGACTAAATATTTCGGATGGTCGCCATGTTGGATTTTATATATGTAGGTCCTAGAGTTATGTACTGTTACATGCAGATTATTGTGAACGTGTAGTATTCAAACTTCAATCGCATAATTAGGACACAAGAAAAAACAAGGAGATTTTAAAATTTTGCACAGCTGCCATCTTGAGGTTATGGAAACAATTGAAATAAATTAGATGCCAGTGGATTAACATTCGTATAAGGATTTACTGTACCAAGTTTCACTGCACGCGGATGGTTAAATTGCGAGAAACGTCCATGTGAATATTTATAATTCGCTTCACCGCCATGTTGGATTTGTGATCACCAGGTTATTTAAAGTCCTATAGGTGAACTTAAGTTCATAGCCCCTATGAACATTAAAAAATGCAGTTTGATTGCTAAAATAGATTCGTAGATATTCAGTATCGTCTAAATATTTCGGATGGTCGCCATGTTGGATTGTTAAATGTATAGGCCATAGAGTCATGTACCATTAAAGGAAAAGTATTGCGTAGGTTCATTATTCAAACTTTCACTTCGATCGCATGACTACATCACAAGAAATAACAAGTAGTTCCGTGAAGAACTATACAGCCTATTTTCATATATCCTGCTCATGTTAATTGTCTCTATCAACATACAAAATTTCAGTTTAATTGCTGTAACAGATTCGTAGATATTGAGAACCGTCTAAATATTTCATATGGTCGCCAGGATGGATTTTTATTTTTGTACTATTACATTAAGATTATTGTGTACGTGTGGTATTCAAACTTCAATCGCATGATTAGAACACAAGAAGTAAAAACGAGATTTTAAAAGTAATCACACCAGCCATCTTGTGATTATGCAAACAATTGAAATAAATTACATGCCAGTGGATCAACATTTGTACAAGCATTTAACGTGCAACGTTTCACGGCACTCGGATAGTTAATTCGCGAGAAACGTCCATTTAAATATTTATACTTCGCGTCGCCACCATGTTGGATTTGTGCTCACCAGGTTACTGAAAGTCCTATAGGTGAACATATGTTAATAGTCTCTATGAACATAAAAAAATCAGTTTGGTTGCTGTAAAAGATTCATAGATATTGAGAACCGTCTAAATATTTCGGAAGCTCGCCATTTAGGATTGTTATATGTATAGGCCATAGAGTTATGTACCATTCAAGGACAATTATTGCCTAGCTTCATTATTCAAACTTTCACTTCGATCGCATGATTACGACACAAGAATAAAAACTTAATTTTAAAATTTCGCACAGCCGCCATCTTGAGGTTATGTAAACAATTGAATTAAATTAGATGGCAGTGCATTACAATCTGCAAAATTATTTACTGTACCACATTTCACTGCGCTCAGAGAGTTAAATCACGAGAAAAGTCTATTAAAATATTTCAAATTCGCTTGGTCGCCATGTTCGTTTTGTACTTGACAGGTTTATGAAATATACATAGGTAAACTTGTATCAGTACCCTTTATCACCGTACAAAATTGCATCATGATATCTGTAATAGTTTCGGAGTTATAGAATGTCAGTGAAATATTTCGCACAGCCGCTATTTTGAGGTTATGTCAACAATTGAACTAAATTAGACTCCAGTGCATTACAATGTGTATAAACATTTGCTGTACCAAGTTTCATTACGTTTGGATAGTTAAATCGCGAGAAATGTCTATTTAAAAGTCTCAATTTCGCTTGACCGCCATGTTGGTTTTGTAGTCACCAGGTTTTTGAAAGTCTCATAGGTGAACTTCCAGTAGTGCCCTTTATCACCTTACACAATTTCAGGGCGATATCGGTAATAGTTTCGGAGATATTGAATGCTAGTGAAATATTTCGCACAGCCGCCATGTTGGATTGGTGAGACGTAACAAAATTTGAAGGGCACGGTCGAGGTCGCCGGAAATAGTGCTATGAACTTACCAAGTTTCATTGAAATCGCTCCAGCCGTTTAGATTTTATTAGGGGGACACACACACACACACCTCACACACACACGCACACACACACGCACACACACACGGACAAAAGGTGATCTCATAAGCCTATTTTTTCAAAATTGAAAATAGGCTAAAAACTTAATTTTAAAATTCGCACTGCCGCCATCTTGAGGTTATGTAAACAATTGAACTAAATTAGATACCAGTGGATTACAATGTGTATAAATATTTCCTGTACCAGGTTTCAGTGCGCTTGGAACATTAAATCGCGAGAAAGGTCTATTTAAAATTTTCAAATTCGCTTGGCCGCCATGTTTGTTTTGTAGTTAACTGGTTTTTGAAAGTCTTATAGATGGACTTCCAGTAGTGCCCTTTATCTCCGTACAAAATTTTAGGGAGATACCGCTAATAGTTTCAGAGATATAGAATGCCGGTGAAATATTTCGCACATCCGCCATCTTGTGATTATGTGAACAATTTAACGAAGTTAGATGTCGGTGCATTACAATGTATATAAACATATACTGTACCAAGTTTCATTGCGTTTGGTTGGTCAAATCGCGAGAAACGTCTATTTAAAAGTCGCAAATTCGCTTGGCCACCATGTTGGTTTTGTAGTTACCAGGTTTTCAAAAGTCACATAAGTGAACTTATAGTAGTTCCCTCTATCACCATAGAAAATGTCAGGGTAATATCGGTAATAGTTTCGGAGATATTGAATGCTGGTGAAATATTTCGCCCAGCCGCCATGTTGGATTGGTGAGTCGTAACAAAATTTGAAGGGCACGGTCGAGGTCGCCGGGAATAGTGCTATGAACTTTCCGAGTTTCATTGAAATCGCTCCTGCCGTTTAGATTTTATTAGGGGGGAACACACACACGAATCACACACACACGCACACACACACGAACAAAAGGTGATCTCATAAGCCTATTTTTTCAAAATTGAAAATAGGCTAAAAATGAAAATAGGCTAATTAAGCGGTCTCTTTGATGTTATGGTCTGTGAAGAGGCTAGTTCCCACGTTTACTGCTTGCTTTTGAAGTGCATGCTTTTCCAGCACATGCTGCTGTGTATCCTTATTACTTTTCATAATTTCCCTTGAATAAATAGACGATAAATTGTTTCATATTCATGTTACATGGGACCGTTACCAACTTTGCAATTTGTACATGCTATGATTTGTGAGTATGAATATAGTTTTTAATGGTAGGCGTATCTGAAACGGTAATCGTAGTAACGCTGATGAAATGCATTCGTATTTACCATTACGGTAAAGTGAAGATAGAAACCGTATCGATAGTTGAATAATACTTAAATAACTGTGCCCTTAGTCAATGCTAGAAAGAAATATCTATTATTCTTTCGAACATGTTACGGCCTTCGAAGAATTAATCAACAATAAACTTCATTATTTACATAAGAAAAACATAAAATAAAGAAAACACTCGTCTTGATACATTTATAGAAAATGAAAACTGAATATCTTTACAAAAATCATGGCTTAGTTTATAAATAGTTTTAAAATAGTACATTATGCAACGTGCTTATAATGGCAATAATTAAGATACGAGTATGTTAATAAAACGAGCGTATGCGAGTTTTATAATTTCCATACGAGTGTGTTAATTACCATTATAGGTGAGTTGCTTACGACTGTTTATGTTCGACGATAATTATTATAATTATTTTATGTTCGAACATAAATATTCATAAATATCTGTCGAGATTTCGCCAGTTTTATGTACTGAACAGAGCGCATGAGACGCATAGAATGCCTTGTATTTGACCATGGCCTCCTCGATTACCCTACTATGACACTAGGCCAGGCAGTGAAATTTAAATTAGAAGGCCGAGGAACTCAGCGCATCTAATTATGTAATTAGTCAAACAACTGTTTCTTGAGCTGTGATTGGTGGTAGAAACTGTTTCATAATGACAAAAAGTGTTATAATGAGTTGTCTGACATATAATAGTCAGGGTCGAACATAAAAGGTTTATATTACCGCCAAACTCAATACTTTAATGAAAAAATTATTAACAAACAATATTTGTCCCTTTCATCAGCCAAATGCAAAGCATTAAAATATTGAAATTGTAGCTTGCCACGGTGGGTGAGTGGTTAACGTCTCGGTCTACTAACCCCAAGCTTGCAGGTTCGCTCCTGGACGTAGTAAGTGATTTTTGAAAGGCGGCAAAAATTACGACACACATGGCATACAATGTTGACATGTCAAAATACTCCTTTGAATTCAGTAGGCCGTGTTCATAATGGAAAAAATAATATTGTGATTTTCCGCCAACACAAACTTCCTCATTTCTCTACTAGAAAGCGCTATGGTGTTCAAGGAGCTTAGGTATCCAACCTCCTTGAATGTAATAGTGCTTCAAGGAAGAACGAAATTCGACATGCAAGCTACCCTCTGGGTGTCAAATAACAAGGCTTGCACCCAGCACCCGAGGCCATACGATATTATTATTATTATTGTTATTATTATTATTATTCAAGCCTCCGTGGCTTAGGTGGCAGCACGCCGGCCTCTAACCGCTGGGTCCGTAGTTCAAATACCGGTCACTCCATGTGAGATTTGTGCTGGACAAAGCGGAGGCAGGTTTTTCTCCGGGTACTCCGGTTTTCCCCGTAACAATTTCATTCCAGCAACCCTCTCCACTATCATTTCATTTCATCTGTCATTCATTTAATCATTGCCCCAGGGGAGTGCGATAGGCCTCGGCAGCCGGCACAGTTCATATCTTCGCCGCTAGATGGGGGCTTCATTCATTCCATTCCCTGACCCGGTCGGCCGACTGGCAGCAAGCTGTGGATTTTCATTTCCATTATTATTATTATTATTATTGAAACTATGATAAAGCGTAGCACTAAACTATCAATGTTAATTGAACCTAATGTGGTGCACCATACTGCATATAGGTTGTTGAAATAATTAAGGTATAGATCAAAATAAAATAGTTGCTGACGGTGTGACATGTGCGAATATAGTATGCGGTCTACAAATGTTACTGAAGGTGCATGAAACAACCAATAGTCGGTGCATTCATAGTCCCGCTTGAAGCAATGGTCAATAGCTGGAGATGACAAGCGTGGAATTATAATACTGTGCCTGTTTGGACCGAAGTCCGGACGACCACACATGCATTTCACCAAAAGTCAGTCAGCACGAGAACCAAAATATCCCGGGGCGTCAGATGGGTTAAAGTCGAATGCAAAGACCCAACAAAAAAATGCTTAACTGATTTTCGGCTCGACGCAACAATAAGGATAGAAGGAGATTCATGAAAACGGTGATTGCATACCATAAAATTATCTCATTTTATTAAAACTTAAAAATGATATGAAGAAAATATGCCCAAAATTGCATAAAAGATGACTGGAAAATAATAAAATATTTACACAATATACAATATCGCCAACACATGAACACTAACAAAGTTGAAACGAGAGGTCAGAATATCAGTCCTGTTGACTTCGATCAACATAATTATGTACAGGGGTAGGGTTTTATCAGCGCAAAGTCAATCGTCCATACTGATCCCTAAATTATTTAGCATTCACACGTTGAAGATCAATAAGAAAATTTATCACTGGTTGGAAAATCACTTTCACTGTTCATTTCTCAAAACTATTATCGTAGCATTTCGACTAACACTTCTTAGGCAATAGTTTTTTTTAGCGTATGGCTTTTGGTGCCGGGAGTGTCCGAGGACATGTTCGGCTCGCCAGTTTTGTAGCTGCTTCGAGACGGACACCAATGGGTGAGCTACAAGTACCGTTGGGGAGGGAAGGAGGGAAGTTGGAATGTAAGGACGAGGAGTTGGAAGGTAGCGGCTGTGGCCTATAGTTAGGGACCAACCCCGGCATTTGCCTGGAAGGAAGATGGGAAACCACAGAATACCATCTTCAAGGTTGCCGGCGGGGGGATTCGAACCTCCTCGCCTCCCGGATGTGAGCGACTGCCATCAGTCATGCCGTAACCACCACGGCTAACTCACCCGGTTAGGCAATAGTAATATTAGGATTTGTCAAATACTATGTTGTTCATAATAAGTGAAATACACTATAATTTACATGGACCTTGAGCATTTTTGTGGATTCAAAAAAAAAAAACAGAAAATATCTATTGAAACATAGATCTCAATCCAAAGTCTGTCAAAAATAATTTTGACTTAATCAAAATATAATTATCCCAAATATAACTTCCATTCCACATGGATTCAGTCAACAAATTAATTAATTATTCCTTGAAAACATTAATTAGGAAATTTGAAATATCATTTAACATGTTTTATAATGAAACAAATTGTTATTATTATTATCAAAGTGATTTTGAAATAAAATGTCAAATATGTTCAGCATCAACTTATTAAAGAAAATGTATATTTATTTTTATTGGATCTGAAAATCCTTTCAGCTTATAGTGGGTGTTAATAAGTAACAATTTCAAACAACAGCATTGGCCCATATGATTGACACGTGATAAAAATCACAGAATTATACATCAGCATTTAGACAACGGTAAAGCTTTCCTGAATGAAAGGAACTAGTAGAATCATGATTTTCCGGGTGAGCAATTACTAGAGATATTTTCAAACACGTGGATCAACAGTAATTTAATAATGATGGTTCACAAAATAACCTGTGGTTATATTACGACGAAAGTGTGGCGAAAAACGACTCTCCTACTACATCAAAAACATCCAACCTACAATTTGATTGGTGCTCCATTTTACACAACCTCATTCCTGCGACTTAAATTGCGCACTCAGAATGGCATATAATTATCTGCACACTCACAATGACATCTTCCCAAATTATACAAAATAATCAAGCCTTTGCTTGTTATGACAAATGGAAGATTCAAAAATCAGTAAACCTCACCAATGAGTTTACGACAATATCCAATATAATTTCACCATCAGAAATTCCACACAGTGTTAATATTAGCAAACGTTGTGAAAGACGCTGCGTCATAATGATTTTATTTTATATAAACTCTAGCAAAAACCCTGCTTTATACAGGGTTAGGTTCCCATTTCACTTCTTTCCGTGTCTTTATCAAAGCTTTAAATATGAAATGCAAACGTGAAACAATTTAACTGAATTTATCTGTTCATTATAAGTGGGCATGTTTTAACCACTTACCTTCGGAATTAACAAATATCCGATTTAGAGTATGGCTTCAAATGTCAACTGTATTAATCATACAACCAGAAAATGATTATTATAAAACACAAATGTTTATTATTATTATTATTCCAGAAAAATAGAAAAATAATTATTATTATTAAATCCCATTATTATTATTATTATTATTATTATTATTATGTTCAAACTAGGTTTAAAGTTATCAAACTGTTCGGGTAATATCACCCTCGACTTCAAAATGATGGATAACTATCCATTCCTCAACTTAGATTAATTCTTATATCTCAAATTATGACGGCTAATGACAGCAATAAGGAAAACATATCGAAATAAATTGAATGCTCGTTCTGCTCGTCCATAAATATCGAATCGTATAAATCTGAGTAAAAAATCAACTCAGGTCCTAGCTCAGGTTTCGAAAGAAAATATTTGCAAAAGCAAATAAACATAGCGATGACTATAGAGAAAAAATGTGTTGGCAAGACTGTAGAAAATATGAGAAAATCCAACTAACTACGCATAGCTTACGTTCTTGTAGGTCATGATGGTAGAAATCTGGACTGAACCAGACTACTCAGTCTTCCTGTTGTGTGTCCCATTAGGACGCGTACTTATATTCTATATTCTCGTATCAGCTTCCATGTTATACCCTCAAGCTGTTTACGCAGACATAGTGGCGTTTATAATGTCTTGCAGAAAAATGTTGGCAACTTCAAGATCTGAAGTGTAGTTGACAGGGGTCTGATTTAAGCGATCCATGATGAAATAATTACCAAGACCCACTGTGATACAATCAGTATTCCAATACTCTTACAATCTTTTCAGCACAATTACAAATTCTGTCGAGTTGGCTGGGCAAAGCTTCTCACTTTTCAGATCGCACAAGGCTAAACCTGTATTCCCATTCGGCTTTCGAATTGTAATATGCAAGACTGGTTTTGAAGTTACTGACTAATCTTGGCTGGTCCAACTATTGGATATAAATAATCCAGCTCTAAGTGAATGTGGACTGACGAAAAAGTTGTAGACATAGTCTACCATATGTCCAAGTTGTAGCGGTAAGAATTACCAAGTGCCACAGACTTATTTCACCTCTGTGAAATCGAAGAAAAGTTCTAAACTTCCTCGAAATAGTTTAACACTTTCAGTAACCATGTACTGTCGAAAATTCTAAGTCCACAGCTTGTGCTGTAAGTTGAAGTTTAAATGCAACCATGTGCTCGGTGATAATAACGATGTTCGAAGTTCGGTGATAATCAAGTGGCTAGAGCGCCTACGTAGCGTAGCACGACCAAGTCAACGGAGTGCTTGTGACGAAGTGAACATACTTCTGCCTGCGAGGCTCGCCTTATATACCCATCCGCTTGCTGGCTCGAGGTCACTGCGGCGAAAACGCTGGAACTAAAACAGCTCATAACTCGGCTTCTGTTCGATCAATTTCTTTGAAATAAAGCTCATTCTTCTTCTCTTGTTCTTTCGAGTAATCTGATATAGGTTTCATGTTTCCATCTCAACGGGAAATATTTAGTGGCATACAGCCTCGACTATGACGCTCTCCTCCTACGTCACTTACCCTCTTCTTGGCTGTAAATTCCTTCGAAAAGCTTCTAAGAAGGTTTGGAGCGCGCTATTCAAACATCCATGTCCGAACTTAGAATCGTGGCCTGTTCTCTCAAATCTAGGCTCACGGCTTGTACCCTTCAAACTAGGCAATTGGATTTGGGCACAATACATCACCATTCTGTGAAAAATTCTGCCTTAAAAGATCCAAAAGCCAATCAAAAACGGCAGCATGCAACAGAAATACGACGTTGTAGGAAAGGACTTCCTCTTGGCACACCGTCAACAACTACTTTATTTGATCAATACCTTAATTATTTCAACAAACTATATATATGGTGCACCACATTAGGTTGATATTTTAGTGCTACGCGTTATCATAATTTCAATATTTCAATGCTTTACTTTTGGCTAATGAAGGGGACAAAAAAAAAATTCATTAATCCCTGAAACATGAACCAAGAACAACTTTCTTAATATTTTTTTTTTTCAATAAAGTAATGATTTTAGCGGAAATATAAGCCTTCTTTAAAACTATTTAAGCACTTAAATACGGAATCATTATGAATGATTTAGTTTATAAATGGAAAACAATATTCAAAGAAAGTAACTAAAAATGTTATTTTAATTATTGTTGATCTCAAAATATATCAACATATAACGTATTATATTGTCCTGAGCATTGAGTATGTAAAAATGTTAAATATGGCAGGCACCTTCATGCAGTTTCACCCTCCACAGTTTCACGTACATTACTTAGGAGCCTTGCAGGACGAGGAGGGGGAACATAGCGTTGACAGAGTAAAATGTATATATATATCCAGCACTGCTGAACGTAACAGAAGCAAATGTCACCACGGAGAGGAGAACGACAACTGAGACCATATCCTACACGCACGACTGACTGTACCTGTCAACACTGCAAACTGAGAGCGTGGCACAAGTAAACAAAGAATAGTTTCCAACTCGGTGGCCGGAACTCGTATCTTGAACAGGTAATAACACAGACAGCTGCTACGGTCATTATTCGCTAAGTTCAGTTGCACTCATTTCTTAAATATGTAATACTGGACGCATGACAAGGAAACTACGTCTCTGAATATTAAACTCTGAATTCTGTCGGGGGGCAAGGTGGCGCAGCGGTCAAGCTGTTGGCCTCTCACCAAGGTGGACCGGGTTCGATTCCCACTCTATGCATGTAAGATTTTCGAAGTGAAATGCCATGTCCTGTGGTTCGGATTCTACGTATAAAGGAGGTCAAGTGGCTCATGATCGCTTGATTAACGGTCACGTAAAACTAAAAGCTTCCATTTTTTTGAATTCTGTTCTTGTTGTTTCATTTAAGGGCCTGCTAGGAACTGCTAGTTCTTCTAATACTTTGTTCATATCATTTCGAACATTTGCCATGAATAAGGACTTCTGTGTTTCCCTTCCTTTATAATTATGTTCCACAAAATCTCAAGAAAGCATCGCAAACAGCGGTCAGTGATAGACGCTTCTTGTTCTGTCGGCCTTATGTCTCCGGGTTGAAATTGAGTCTAAGCATGCGCGAGAGCCGTAAAGCGAATTCAGGTAATTACGAACCCAAATGGCCTCATGAAATGTATCGGTGATAACCATGCATTATCTCTCGTATTTAGGTTAAACAGGAGTCAACTAACTAATCATTAGTAAACAGTTTGTTAAAACGGCCTTTATGATAGACCCTGCGTTTTCCGGGTTTCAACTATTTGAGTTAGGTTGGTTGGTTTTTCAGTTTAGCGTCTGCGACTACGCGGTCATGTAGCCCCGTGTACTTAGGGTGTGTGTAGAATCTGTCTGATAACCGGTGTTAATTGTGATGACTGTATTAGTTTGTGTTATATGTATTTAATTCAAGTAAGGACTGCAGATATTGAATTTTTTTAAGTAGTTCCCACTTTTGCCACAAAACGCCACCGTCAACGACTACTAGTTCAGAACTTGGTTACCAAATGCCACTGCTGTCGAATCCTGGCGACGAACGTGGGAACCTAAGAGCGTTTGTCAAATATTTAACGTATAATTATTTATTTATTTATCTATTATTATTTATCTATCTATTTATCGTATGGCTTTTAGTGCCGGGAGTGTCCGAGAACATGTTCGGCTCGCCTGAGTCTGTAGCTGCTTCCAGCGGACACCCTAATTAAAGGGTGAGCTACGAGTTCCGTTCAATTTCAAGTAGTTCCAACTTTCGCCACCAGATATCAATGATACCTAGTGGTGAACGATGGAACTTTGATAGAGCGTTCTGACGAAATCTAACCCTAACAATTTTGCTTTACACAAGTTTAGTCTGTGAAAGGATCTTTTACATGCCATAAATATATGACATGGGACCGCCGGCTTTACTTCCCCTCAGAAGGAAGGCATACTGAATGATTTTTAACGCTCTTAAAAAATCCGACGACTTCGGCCGGGTTTGAACCAGCTATATTGGTCATACCAGTTCAGCATGCTACCGACTACGCCACCGAAGCCGCTAAATAATTAATTTAGCTTCACACAAGTGTAATTAGTGGAAGGTTCTTTAACATGCCATAAATCTATGACATGGGCCCGCCGGCTTTACTTCCCCTCCGAAGGAAGACATTATTTGAGTGTCTGATATAAGAAGATGCATCAGTAACTTGCTACAAGAATATCAACTATTGAGTTGTTGTTGCTGATTCATTTAGGGATTTGCGACATTGTTGTGATGCAGTCTTGTCTACTTTGGGTATATGTGGAATTTGACTGATAACCTGTCTAATTCTGTGGCTGTATTAGTCTGTGTATTTGTAAGGCACGTGAGTATTGGGAAGGAAGTGGTCGTGGCCACCTAGAGTAGAAGTGGGTAACCACGGAAAACCACTTCCAAATCGGCTGAGGTGGGAAACAAACCCATTTCTTCAGAGTTATGCATTACGAAGCTTAGTGTACCCCGTTCCAGGCCTCAGATTTAAATTCCTTGTTAGAGCCGAGAATCGAACAGGGACATCCGGGGTGACAACCAAGCATGATACCCGCTACAGCACTTGCCGGTCTAATTATTGAGTGAATAATAATACACCCTCTGTCTGAAACCTTCGGAGTATGGGTCTATATTACGAACGGATTGTTGGGTTACCTGAAACACCCGTTACTATCCTTCGAAGTAATCCCCGTGGATGGTTATGCACTTCTTAGTACAGCTGTACAAGTCTTCCTGAGGGATATCCTTCAGTTGGGTCGTCACATTATGTTGGATGTCCGAAATGTCCGAAAACCCCTGGCCCTTCAGGACTTTTCGGCGACCCTGGACCCCGATACTCATACTTTGACGCTTGCTTTCGAGGTCGTACCTCAGGCACCAGGTCTCGTCACCCGTGACGATGGTTTTCAGAACCATTCCATTCCACGGAACATTCACCCTTCTCACTGCCACCCGTCGAACTAGTGTGCACGTTAGTTTGCATAAATTCACCCTTCTCACTGCCGCCCGTCTATTAGGTGTGCAAGGCATGTTGCATAAATTCACGCTTCTCTTTCGCTTTCAATTTAGAGTTTTGACGACCCAAACTGAAGGCTATTCCTAAAGAAGACTATCCCAGGAGTTACCAGGACTTGTTCAGTCGTTCTCAGAAGTGCATAACCATCCACGGGGATTACATCGAAGGACAGTAATGGCTGTTTCAGGTAAGCCAACAATCCGTTCGTAATTATAGAACCATTCACCGAACTTTTCAGATAGAGGGTGTAATACTGTTATTGGTTGAGACACTAACAGACAGTGATTCATCCGGAAGCCATATATGCAGCTGAATGTTTGTGTCTGACAAAGAAAAGAATGATCAAAAAGTTGGAGCTAATAGAGAGACAGATTCTTAGGAAGATACTTGGACCAAAAAAAAACAGAAGATGGATCGTATGAAAAAAAGGGAACCAAGAATTATACCTCAAATTGGATAAAATCTCGGACACTATCCGGAAATGAAGGGGCATGTTCTTTGGACATATATACAGAATAGACCCAGGTAGATTGACCAACCGGATAATGAAATCCTTTGCGATCAGGAAAACCACAGCTCGCTGGTAACAGGAGGTGAAGAAGGACCTAGAAGAAATGGCCACATCTGAAGCTGAAATCAGTAACAGGGAAGCATCTTCTTCTTATGACGCCATCTCCCTCCGAAGATTGGCGATCCAATTGATTATGATTACACGCGAAGCGGCAGCACGGAAGATTTCTATCGACATATGTCCATACCACCGCCGCATGTCTTTCATCCAGTAATTTCTTCGTCTTCCCACAAATCTTCTCCCATCAATTTTCTCTTGAAGATGTGCCCGAGGTAGCTGAGATTACGCTCATTGATGGCTGTGAGCAGCTTTCTTCTTGTTCAAGATGTTGAGGACTTCTTCATTTCTTTTCCTTTCTACCCAAGATATTCGGAGTATTCTTATGTATAAGTACATCTCAAAAGATTCAATCCGCTTCTCCAGTAATGGGCTGAGCGCCCATTCTTCGAAACTATACAAAAGGACAGGAAAAACATAGCAACGTAACAGTCGGACTCTGAGCTGAAGGTTGAGTTCTCGGATGGTGAATAAGGTCCTAATGGTATTGAACATATAGTTTTTTTTTGCATACAAAGCCAAAATTAAGTATTTCACGGGTTTTAAGAGTCATCCTCCATACCGGATCCAGGCACCATGGACTGAAGGAAGGAGGAGAATGCAGAGCAATAGAATGAAAGTGTATTGGGCAAAAATAAAGACCCAGAAGCTGAAATCAAATTAACGTGGCTCACAGTCAGCCTAAACGACAGAAGAGGAAGAAGTAGAATCTGATTGGTAATACGTCTTTTTTAAATACTCTGGCTTTTAGAGACGCCGGGGTGCCGGAATTTTGTCTCGAAGGGGATCATTAACGTGGCAGTAAATCTACTGACACTGCTCCCTCGCATTTGATTCCCCTCAAATGTCAGCTGACTGTGCCAGGATACTATTGAGTGAAGACGAGGTTCCGTACTACAAGTATTCTCCACCCTGTAGAGGTGCCATAAGATGGAATATTGACTTTCATGGCGTCTGTTTACTCCTATCTTGATGATATGACTTTGTGTAACGCATATATCACACAAATTGTGGCTGTGACAGTGCCTGAGTGCTTCTATTACTGTACGAACCCCAGTCTTATTAGTACAGTGTTGTGATATTAATCCCTTTCAATGTTCATAGAGCGCGCTTAACAACGCTGAGATACTGTGTTTCCCTTAATGGTTATGTTCGTATAATGATAATATTAATATCTTACTCTGTTACGGTGACATTTTCTGTCTTATCGATGTAGGATTATTATGTTGTCATGTTACTGAGACACATTCCAGAATCAATATGTTCCGATGTAGTAGGGACTTATCAGTGTCAACAGCATAACAATATTGTTTTAGATCCCTTATTTGGGGGTGGATCTAAAAGGAAGAGTTATTGTACTAATTTATAAAGCGGTGCCTAAAAAGGGTAGCTTCCCTTGGCAGGGTAAGCTGACCAGTGTAGAGTGTTGTGGTGTGCTAGGAACTAGGGGGCGTTCCTATAAATAATGTAGTAGTGTTTGAAGGGATGGGACCCAATGCAAGGGTCACTGTGCTGGTCGCTCAGCTGACTAGCTTAATATGTAACTGAATCTGCTCGTATCAGCCGAGTGGCACGCGCTGCTTGCTAGCAGTCGGGTCGACTCGAGAAATACAATGGTATCTGAGCTAGCGCTATTAGACTACCGTCTGTCACGTCTAACCGCGACGGGAATAAGGAAGGGCGTTGGGATGTAAAGAGGCGTATGGACAGTAAGACTAGTGTGATGTGTTGACCAAGTGTTTATTGGTCTGTAATTCTGAAGTATGAGTCCCTTGTAGGGAATGTAATTATGTTCACAATGTAAAGTACAAGTTGTGGGTTACAGGTTACAAAAGTAGGATGTCTGAACACGACTGACTTACCTCTGATGACACTGGCGTAGCCTTCGGCCGTATCGTTGAAGCACTGATAATGGAGAGATCCCTTGACCTGATTAAGACGCCTTCTTATACTCTTCGGCGCTATGCTGTCAGCAATGTGTTGGCATTGCTGCCCCAGTTAATAGTATGTCGCTGTGTGTAACTATTGTGCAAGGACTGAGCAGCTTTCTAGAGTGGCAAGCTGTCCTTGCTACGTTTATGGATGTTGGCCCGGCTTTCCAAGGGTTGCCCGTTAGGAGATTTAGGCAGATGATGGGGGGATGGTATCCAAGGGGTGCATACCCCTGGGAGGCTGTACAATATCCCTTATTTTGGTAGTTCTACAGGGAGGGGAGTCACCAGTGGTGTATTCTTTGGAATACACGGTAAGACAGAGTAAGCTTTTGCTTCTCTTTGCTTTAGTTCATCCCTTCCTTTTTTCGCAAACACCAACAGTGATCTCCTGATTTCTCTTTGTTGGTATATGTTTCTTACACTACCTGTAAGTCTGTTCTAGATATATATCTTCCATGACCCACCTTGCGTCATCTAGCTGCGAATCTCTGAAGTTCCTCAATTCTTCCAAGTACAAGAGGACTTCATTACCAATCTAGCCACCAGATCTCGTCTCTATCGCCAGCTATCATCTCGGTGATCAAGAGAACTTCGTCTAATTTTTCACCCACCAGGCTGCGCTAGTGATGCCTGCTATCAACTCTTTGAAGACCATTTCATCAAGAAAATTTATTTCTGTTATGTTGGCTATTCTTATATGTATTCCTTTTGTCTCCTACCCCCACCTTGTTCCCTTCGCTGGTCTCTTCGCGTTCCGTTGAGCTGGCCTGACTTGTGCGTCTGAAGTCAAACTAGTCAGTCGGAGCTTTACTAAAGCTCGTCTCCTCACCTCGAGAGACAAACTTTCAAATCTTCGCCATGTTGTGAATTCCTGACTAACGGTCACCTAGGGATTCGCCGTTCATCAGAAATGAGCTAAGTACTACTTCAACTTATTTTAATTGATTTTAAATAGCTACATGCTTTTTAATGATCATTTTATAGGCAGTGTGAGATTTCTTATGTGGGGCAATAATCATCCTTCGTGGGATTTTCTATGTTAGGCTTTTGTCTATCTAAGCCAATCTTAACATGAAGCAGCATTTCTTATGCTTATTAAATGAGAGATTTTCTCACAACGTGGGACACCATTAAATTTCTCACTGTCTATAAAATACTTAGCTCGTTACACCGCTGGACTAACTTTTGCCCTATTCTTCAGTCATGATTGTTCTGGAATTCTCCATGTCGAACAATTTATCTACGAGTTAAACCTTCTAGTACTTTCCACTCACATATGGGAATACTTTTTCAAACTAAGGAATCTTCCTTATGAACTGCTAATCAATATCTAATTTTTCTTCCTCCGTTGGGATTTTTCTGGTGGATTCAACTATAACCTACAAGATTTTCAAGCAATAGACTCTCGCAAATCCAGTGTAACTAGTTATTTTCCACCATTGCAATAACTTTCTTTGCCATCAACTTTTTGTGCTACTACAGTGAACTTTTCAACAGACTATAGTGAAAACAGTGCCTGTTCAACTTTTCATCCGCGTCGCGCTCGTCCGAGTACAATAAACACGGCCATGAACACTCTTCCACAATCCCATTTGATCTTTCCCAAACCCTTTACTAACAAGCTAAAATAATAAAATTGTTACTTAAGGTCTTTTTTCAATAGGTGTCACCCTTACTTGCTCCACGTATAACGAATTAATGTCTGTAAAACTTCGTGTCTAGTACACGCCTTAAATTATATTGTTTCTCCCTTCTAATGAGGGAATCCAATTCTTTTTACTCAAAAGTGAGTTATCTCTAGGTTACACGAAAGGGAAATTTGCCCTATTAGCCTACTTTTCACATTTTCCAAAATTGAGGAAAAAGTAGACTTAAGAGATCGATCCGGGAAAATGTGTGTCTGTCTGTCTGGCTGTGTGTGTGTTCCCCTGCTGCCAACTGTTAATAATTGCTCTTTCTATTTTTTTTTATCCAAATACCAATATATCAGAAAGTATGCAAGCCGACAGCTTTTAAACTATGCACACGTATAGTACCTGCCATTTTAGATTAATTTGGTCTAACATATATACTTCACTTCTACCAACATGATTCTGAGCCTGCTGATAGGACCAATTTTTAAATACATGTAACTTCTATACTATCAGTTGGATTTCAATAAAATTTCGTATGTGCTATGTGTAACGTAACAGATATGACTATAAGTATTCGTAAGAGCAATCAGGGCTGCCAACTGTTAATAAATGCTGTCTATTTTTTACCCTAATATCAATATAACAGAAAGTATGCAAGCCAACAGCTCCATATTTTGCACCTGACACTCTAGATTAATTTGGAGTAATTAATATAAGTCAGTGCTGCCAACTGTAGTGCTCTATTAGGCTACATTATACCAGAAATATTTCGAACTAATTAGACATTTCGATATTACCAACTTAATTTTGTCATTATTCTAGATAGGTTCATATACTGTAGAATAATCATTGGCATGAAAAGTAGGCTCTTTAGTTCGTCACGGAACTTCTTGTTTTTCTCGTGATCCCTACCCACATAGAGGTTCTAGAAACTTCCTTTCAATTTTTCTCTTCAGGTTTCACAATAAGTGACCTGCCCTATTTGTATAATCACAAAATGTAGCTCTGTATTAATACAAGAAGTTATAGAAACTTCTATTTCATTTCTTCCTGTTCTTTTGTTGTTACTTTCGAAGTTGTTATTTGTTCATATTTCTAAGATACCTATCTAGAAATCCTTAAAGTACACATCTTGTACTTGATTTATTGTTTAACCTTAATTACGTCAATTATCTTTAAATTTCCCATTTGTTAATCTTAACAACATTTCAAAATCTTACGAAGATTTTAAAGCATATAAAAAGTTTAAAACCAAAAGAATTGTCAATTACCTGGCTCAAGCTTTAGATGTTTTCGGAGGTCCGCGACACCAATTGTTTACAAAATCAAAATTATATATTTGTTACATAAACTACTTCTTTTTACATTGTTAAATAAATTAAGATTTGTTCTTTTGATTCATCATATCTCAAACATAACGGTTAGGCAAGATCCTGTCTTCCTTGACTCTTCCTAGGTTTATGCCCTCTTAAATAAAAATAAATCCATTGATAGGGTTTTCACCACTTGTTGCATTTGAGCAAGAACTCTTAGTTATTAACTTAGTAAAGTCTCTCTTAGCTTTAATAGCTAATTCTAACAGGCCAGTAAGACAAGCATAGCTCTCTACGCCAGCTTCCTGCTTGTGGAGATTCTCTCTACCACTTATGGTTGGTTTTTCAAAATTTAAGTGTTTCTCATTGTCTAAACTTTTAGTCGGCGCCTTGCTGGGTAAAAGCTTAGTCATTTCTAAATGCAACTATTGGTACTCTTACCAAAATTATTCCCAAGGTTATAATTGCTTTATCCCTATCCTTCTTGGAAGCATTCGGTTGCTCTTTAGAAATTCTACAATTTCAAGAACTAAAATATCAAGGCTGATTCAAATTATTTGTATTCTTCAAAATACTTGTTTAGAAACAAACTCCTTTGAAGAGATACACAATAAATCTGTTACCCTTTGTCTTGCCAGACCACCACCCTTGCCCATAGTAGGTATCTTTATGCTTGAGAGGGAATACGCTATAGCAACTTTCTTGCGAATAGCCCAAGTTCCAGCTGCGTTTCCTGTTAGCTTCGCCCAGGTCCCTACCCACTTTAAGTATCGGAAAGCGGTTTTGCAGTGGCAGCTGCCTTTGAGTATACTTAAAGTTAAAATTATAACTTCTGTTGGACTCTCGTCCTAATTCTCCATCCTTTTTCTCCAGCCCGAAACCCACTTCTTTTTCTTCCTCATCTTCCCTTGGGGTTAGGTTATTCCCAAGCTAATAATCTACCCAACCAGTCCGTTCCACCCGGTTACGTGAAAATAAGACTCGTCCAAACTTTGATATTGGTTGGTTGGTTCCTCAGTTTAGGGGCTCCGACAACGAGGTCATGTTGTGCCGTGTACTTTGTATGTGTGTAGAATCTGTCTGATAACTGGTGTTAATTGTGATGGCTCCATTAGTGTGTGATATCTGTTTTTAATTCAAGTAAGGACTGCAGATATTCAATTTTAAGGTAGTTCCTACTTTTGCTACCAAACGCCACCGTCAACGACAACTAGTTCTCAACTTGGTGTCTAGATGCCACCACAGTAGACTCCTGGTGACGAAGGTGGAAATCTGAGAGCGTTAGTCAAATCTCACCTGTAATTTAGCTTTAAACAAGTGAATCTGTGATATGGGACCACCGGCTTTACTTCCCATCCGAAGGAAGGCATACTGAGGGATTTTTAACGCTCTTAAAAATTTTGACGATTTCGGCCGGGTTTGAACCCGCGACCTTGTGAATAGAAGCTCAGAATGCTACCAACTACGCCATCGAAGCCTAAACCTTGATATTCCCTATATTTAACAACGGTACTGCGATGTTTTGTTATTACATGCTACCGGAGAACAAAGCAAGAAACTTCAGAGAGCTTTCAATTCCTGCATTAAGTTTATTTTCTCCTTGGAATTCTCCTCACACGTGTCTCCATTTTATGCTCTACTTTCCTTGTTAAAAGTAGAACAACAAAGAAATCTGCACATATGCACACTTATCTATCGGTTTCTCAATAAACGTACACCTCACTATCTTTCTTCTAATTTTCGTTTTCTTTCTTGTTTTTGTGATCGTCACACGCAGTCTGGATCTATAATTTATTTATTATTTATTTATCCTATGGCTTTTAATAACGGGAGTGCTCGAGGACATGTTCGGCTCGCCAGGGTTTGTAGCTACTTCTATGCGGACACCCATGGGGTGAGCAACAAGTACCGTCGCGTGTGTATGAGATGAAATGAATGAAGATGACTGAAACTGGGCAAGTTTAATTTCAAGTAGCTCCAACTTTAGCTACCAGATGTCACTGACACCCATAGGTGAACGTTGGAACTGAAGGATTTTAACGCTCTTAAAAATCCGACGACTTCGGCCAGGTTTGAAACCGCGATCTTGGGCATAGCAGTTCAGCATACTACTGACTACGCCACCGTCACCACTAAGAAATGTGTGTGGTATCTATAATTGCAATTCCTCTACATCCTTCAGTAACTTTCCTCGTGTCGGGAACTAGAATTTGGAATAATTATTTTCGTGACGTCAGAAATTATACATCACTAACCATTTGCAATCGAGCATATAAATAATTTCTCTTGAATTCGTACACCAACTAGGGCAATTCGTGCACGAATGTGTGAATGAATGACAATGGTAACTCTTTCTTGTAACTTCATAAATTGTTATTACCTTATTTAATTTTATAGCTCATTTAATAGCTAAATTCTAGTATTTATGATTGGTAGGCTAATAATGACATATTTGAATATTTACTTGTAATGAGTTGCATTGTGTGTGTTATGAACTCACTTACCTTTGCTGCAGACACTCAGATTATCTCCAGAACCATTCCAGTTCGTTCTCACAATGCAACTGATATCTTATCATACTCGTCATGCAGCTGCCATCATATCCGAAACACTCAGAGTCACAAACATATTTCCCAGGACAATACCAGTATTCCGGATTTGAGTCGAAAGACAATAATGAAGAAACGATCTCATCAAAGACTAGGCCAATAAATATTTTCTTCAACATATTTTTTGGCAGATATGAAAAGGCTATGGAAACATAGTTTTAGCCTTTCGGCTCAAAATTTAGTTATAAGAGGCGTGGTGGAACTGGTACAGAGTGATTGAATGTTACTGTAAAAAAAATTGCCACCAACAGGCCTCAGCCTGTGTTTTCCAAGTATTTTTTGTTGGTTAAGGAACGGTCCAGGGTGATGCCAAGATACTTAGGGCTTAAATTGTTCTTAACTCTTTGATGGCAGAAGTTCACTTTCCGGACCGGGTTCGGTTCCCGGTCAAAGCATGTGAGATTTTCGAAGTGAAATGCCATATCCTGTGGTTCGGATTCCACGTAAAGCGGAGGTCCTGTGGCTCATGATCGCGAGATTAACAGTCACGTTAAACCACAAGCTTTGACTCTTTGCTTAAGTTCACTTTCAGCTGTTGGTGGGCAATGCGGGTGCACAGAGTTTGAAACTATACAGGCGGAGAATGAGGACGGTAAGAGGATCACGATGAGGAAATTAATTAATTAATTAAGTTATTTATTTACCTTCCAGGCAGGTGGAGAAGGGCAAGTCCAACATTCACAGAAGTGCTCCTACTTCCGTTCGTACAAACCGCAATATAAGTTCACGGTCATTTCCATCCCTTTGTAGTCCCAATCCGTAAAATACACACATCACTACAGACACCATAATAACATAAGTGCAGAGGCTGTTGACCAAGTAGACTTAAGCCCGAAAATAATACAATATTAACAATATTGACAATATCAACATCAACTGGGGCACAATGGTGCAGCGGTCCATCTACTTGCCGCGCACCAAGGTGTACCGGGTTCTATTCCCGTTTGATGCATGTGATATTTTCAAGGTGAAATATCTCGTTTGCAATTTCGAATCCTACGTTCAATGGAAGTCACATGGTTCATGACCGCCTCGTCGCTAGCACTCTTGGTTGTCACCGTGGAGGCCCAGGTTCGATTCCTGACTCTGCCAAGAAAAATAATTCCGGTCGGAGGGCTGGAACGGGGTGCACTTAGTCTGGTGAAGTAAAACTGAGATGAGGCATGCTCTATACCCACCTCAGCCATCTTGGAGGTGGTTTTTCGTGGTTTCCCCACTTCTTCTCCAGGAGAATACCGGGATGGTACCTAACTTAAGGCCACGGCCGCCTCTTTCCCAATCCTCATCTGTATTACAAATACTCACACTAATAGAGCCATCACAATAACACAGGTAATCAAAAAATGCCACACACACACAATTATACGGGGCTACATGGCCATGATGCGTCGCAATGCCTCTAATTGAATCAACAACAACAACAACAGGGTTCATGACCCCATGAAACTATCGGTCACGTAAACTAATAATTCTATTTTACTTTTCACAACATCAACAATTAGATTGAACCCTCAAAGGTTCAGCGGTCTGGAATAAAAGGATTGAATTAATAATAATAATAATTGATAATATTAATACGTTTTGTCTCCGGCGAGAGTTGGTGTAGGTCCTTCTAGTTGACGGCGATAGGCAACCTACGTGAAATAATGAAGAAGAAATGAATGATGGAGGTGTTGGAAACATCCGTGAAGTTAAATTACCAAGACCCAACCGGGAATTAAACTCAGGGCTCTGTAATGTTTACTTAGCCACGAAACCTGACAATGAAGTTATGAATGAATGATAATCCGTTTAGCTGCATGCATGTGCAATCTACTGCTGTGTGCTAGCAGGAAACATATCCCTTACGTAGCATTGCGCATGCATACGGAGACGCCGGTGCTCCAAACAATCATTAGGGTACCTTTCATTCCAATGTAAATACGAATAATAATGTGCATTATAAATGCTCGGTAGACCGTTAATATGCTCAACGGGAACTAAACAAACATGAAACGAACACTCCAATTACTTCCCCCCTGCACTCGAGGTAAGCAGCCTTACTTCATACAAATTCCAAGAATAAAACTTGCACAAGTTAGAAGCAGTATTGTAACCGCATGTAAACAAGCTCTAATTGTTCCAATTAAAACTCATTTCTGGGCACTGAATTATTTTTAAGACTGTTTTCTGTTTCCCCTAGTATATTTATTTGTGTGGTCTCCGGACAGAAGTTGATCAAGTTTACATTACCTTGATTGTTTTGAGGAATACTAGTAGGCTAATTTGCGCCTTGCTCTTACTCTCTGTACTGTAGAAAACGCTTTGAAGCCTTTTCTTAGTGTTACCTTACTAACAATATTTAAAGGTAAACTTTGCGATTGATTGATTAATTAAAATTATATATAGGTTAAACATTTGACTAACGTTCTTAGGTTCCTCTGTTCGTCGTCAGGAGTCGACTTCGGTGGCATCTGGTAACTGAGTTCGGAACTAGTTGGTCGTTGACAGTGGCGATTGGCGGCAAAAGTAGGAACTACTTAAAAAAAATCAATGTTTGCAGTCCTTACTTGAATTAAAACTGATACACACACTAATACAGTCATCACAATTATTAACACCGGTTATCAGAGAGATTCTACACACACCCAAAGTACACAGGGCTACATGACCACGTTGTCGCAGCCCCTTAACTTAGGAATCAACTAACCAAACAACCAACCAATTGTTGTTGTTCTAACCCTAGAATGGTTGCGTTTTTCTCCGTGACGCAAACGGGGTACACTTCTGCTTCATCTACTTCCCCCTTTTGTCCAATCCCCATTAGTCTGTAGCAGTCATAGCAAATTAGACAAAATAAAAAAAAAATACAAGAAACAAACATATCAAAAATTAGTCAATATCCATAAACCCCGTCAAAAAAATAAAATTTAGTCATAATTTTTCAACAAAAAAAAAGGAAAAAAAAGAAAATTTACTTATAATCTAAAATAACACAAAAACAAAATTAGTAAAAATACAAAAAATAAAACAGGCAATAAAGCTCATAAAGTTGAAATAACACAAGATATCAAAATTAGTCAAAATCTAAAAAGAACACAATCACAATTCTTCAAGATTAGTGAAAATCAGCTCAAAAATACAAAAAATATAACTTAAAAATTAAAAGTTCTATACAATAAAAATTAAAAAACAACAAACAACATTATTAAACAAGATGTTCAGTAAAGAACATATAGCCTACTTTCTCCTAAATGTATGAGTATAGTTATAACTCGTTGTTATTATCAAAGAGTATAATAGAACTATTCTTTGTTGAAGACCTTAGAAACGATTTACCTCTACCAAACGCCACGACCTAGATAAAAACTGCTACCATCATTGAAGAAAGAAAGAAAGATAAGAAGTATATCAAGAATGTTATGGATCTGGAGACATAATCGACCGGACTGGCGGCGTGGCTCAGCGGTAACGTTCTCGCTTGCTGGGCCCTAGGTTGCAGGTTCGTATCCTGGCGCAGTCAGCTGGCATTTGAGGGTGCACAAATGCGAGGGAGCCGTGTCAGTACATTTACTGGCACGTTAAAGATCCCCTTCGGGCCAAAATTCCGGCACCCCGGTGTCTCTAAAAGCAGCAGTAGTTAAAAGGGATGTAAAACCAATAACATTATTATTATTATTATTACGACCTGCCGTGGGCAACATCCAACTTTGAGTTGAGGCATGTCTTTACACGTCTGGTTGTGCATGGCTTTCACAACCCTAATTGAATTAACAAATCTTTCCATGACCCTACAGAGACGTGTGTATACAAACTATGTGGATATTTTCGATAATATAATCCTAACAGAGCGAGTGCATTCTAGCGGCCAGAATAAGAAACTTTTCAATAAAATCTGGAAGTTACCTTTTTGGCAGCTAGATGTCTCGAGTAAATCTGCTGGCGAATTATGTTTTAATTAAATATATATTTTACACCATAATGTGGACAATATAACGCTTAATAACATTTTCAAGTAACGCAAAATAGGCTGTTACAAACCCTTTAAAATAAAAAGTTAAAATGTATCGTAGTATCAACTTGTCATTCTTCAAATTCGATGCGCATAGAATGATAATGGTATAGTAATCAATGGATCCCCACGTAGACTAGTCGGGACATCTAGTGGTGAAATATCGAACAATATAATCCTAACAGAGCGAGTGCATTCTAGCGGCCAGAAGAAGAAACTTTTCAATAAAATCTGGAAGTTACCTTTTTGGCAGCTAGATGTCTCGAGTAAATCTGCTGGCGAATTATGTTTTAATTAAATATATATTTTACACCATAATTTGCACAATATAACGCTTAATTTTAAAACATCTGAGTCATTACAAAACAATAAACATATAACATTTCAAGCAAAAAAACTAGCTCTGATCGGGTTTGAACCATAGGAATCTGAGCGACAGGCTATCGCTCTACCACTGAGCTAATTGTGTCAACGAATATCGTTCTATTTAAAATGACTTACATAGAACTTGTTAGCAAATAATGATTTATACTAAACGATTTCATCACTGGACTATATTATTTATATATAAAGCATTTCATACAAAGTTTATTTATTTTTTTATCAGTACGCTATATTGCATTCAATACTCAAATTAGTGAAATATAAGTCAGGCACAAGATATCCGCTGCCATCTTGTCTTATTAATGAATCAGCTGAGCTTTTTAAAATCACGTCTGCACTATAGTATTACAAAATAAACTTTTAATTTCGTACGTGCCTCTTCCTTTAGAACAGTTAAAACGATTCTCGGCTCGATAATCGGAACTGGTGGGTCCCATGATATGGATTATAAAGTTTGCATAATTCGCACGGCCGCCATCCTGAAATGGTATGGCGGACGACCTTGTAGTTTGGTCACAAGACGCATCCTATACGAAGGTATGTTGTTACCAAATTTGGTAGAGATTGGATGATTTGGTTAGTCGTTATTTGATTTTACGTTTTGAACGTTTGAGTGGCCGCCATTCAGTTTTAGTAAAGATGGCGGCGATATAAAACATGACACTGAGGTGTCCTTTGCTAGTGCTTCCTTTGTACCAAATTTCGTTCAATTCGCATTCACCGTGTTCGAATTGATAGGGGGGACAGACATTCAGAGTACACACACTCACACACACACACACAGACTCACACACACACATACACACACACAGACTCACACACACACATACACACACACAGACAGACACACTTTTTTCGCCCTGTGTTGATCTCATAAGTCTACTTTCATTTTTTGCAAAAATCGAAAGTAGGCTAAAAGCAGTCTCCATTCTGCTAGCCTGGAGAGTGAAATAAAAGTTGGCGTAAGAGGTATTTATTATCAGTTTCTACTATCGTAGTCGTCACCGATGCCAAGCGCTACCGATAACAACGTTGCAATTAGTGCTACCGATCTAGGGTTAAGGGGAGGAACATCGAAGTAAACTTCAGGTGGTCAACACCCGCCTTTCAATCCATGCAATTATTACTTAATCATATGTAAATTATTAGCTTTTTCAGGAGATATTGCAGTATTACAATTATCCCAATTTAAATGATCATTGACATTGACTAGCCACGGTGGCAGAGAGAGCGCTAATGCGCTAGCTCGTGCCTCGATGGCATCAGGAGAGAAAGGGCTTGAATCCCACCTCGGTTGTCCTGAAAATGGTTTTCTTGGTTTCCAATTTTCCCCACCAGGCAAATGCCGGGACGGTTCCTTTCAACAGGTCCACGGAAGTAGTGGAGTAGGGGGGGGGGGGGGGTTCTAACGAGTGTCATGGCCGCCTCGTGAGTCTATGCCGATATCTCCTGAACCCATGGTCAGATAATCACGAATAAAGTGTTGTTGGACTCGGGCTGACGGGGGCTTTGCTATGGATCACCCGTTATATTTTAGATTTTTTTTGAACATTTTTGTTTTCGAAAGTAGGTGATTGTTTGAAAACCAAACATGATAGAATGTTGTGCCATGGCTCAAACGAACGGTCTCTACGTCCTTTATTTTTATAATAAAACTTTTTTATTTTTTATGTTTTTTGAAAACACTCGAATATTCAAATTCCTATATTTTGGAAACTAGGAAGTTTACAAAAAGTTTGTTTGACATAAATGAAAGGCCCCTACCCCCTCTACTCCCAAAATAAATTTCAAGTCTCCAGGATAAAAACCTGTAGTAGTGGGATGAGGGGGAAGCTGTCCACTAACTTATTGAACCCTCCTCGTATTTGCCCCGAACCTGATATCTTGCTAACCAATCGTGGGATTTGAACATACAGGGTGTCCTAGCACTCGTAGTGATGCCCCCTACTTTCTTATAGGCTCATTATTTAATTAAAAGACCAAAACTAACAGGTCATGCGCTTTTAATATCTCGCGAACCAATCATGCTAGAGGCGTGTACGACGGGTCCAAGGTCTCGGAGTGACGTCCTCTTTGCTATGGACCACTCGTTATATTTTTTAAAAAAATTGGAAACTCGAATTTGGGGTAAACACGTGTTTTTTGTGATTTTTGCTGATATCTCACGGACCAATAACGCTAGAGACGAGTACGAGGTGTCCTAGGACTCGGGATAACGCCCGCTGTTTGAAACTATGTTTGAAATTTTGACAAAGGGCCTAACGACACTTTTGTTGAAAAAAAATATTATTTTTTCTTTACCTGTTAATGTTCATGAAGCGTGGTGGTTGAGAGAGACGATACTGCTGGGTGTGTGTTTCAACGAACCTGTCGCTAACCACAAGGACCATGCTTAATAGAACAATCGCTATTTCGGCGGGTCGGTGTATGACAGAGCGAGGGTTCGTTTTTTTTTCACACATTTTACCCTCGAAGGGGATCTTTGACGTGTACACTGTGATGAGAACTTGGTTCTATGTTGATCGAAGCGAGTAGAGAAAACAAACTTGCAGAGGAGCAGACGAGCAGGAGGTGAATGTCATTTGAGCTTATTGGAAGGCGCTGATCTGACTTGAAAACAGGTGCAATGGAAAATGACCAAGACGCTTGAAGGTGAAATAATCTGACCACCGTGGTGGCAGGGAAGAGCGAAATGCATGTGAACACGTGTGAGATGACATGTACGCTAAACAAGTTACATCCTGTTTGCTTCGTACGTGACAAAATGCAAGTTCATGTGAAATATGATACAACACAGGTGTTCACCTGGGACGTTAGCTGTCCACGTGCACGATAACTGTTAACAAGTCACATCCTGTTTGCTTCGTACGTGAGAAAATGCAAGTTCATGTGAAATTTGATCTGGCACAGGTGTTCACCTTGGACGTTATCTGTCCACGTGCATGATAACAGAATGTTCAAAGCGTGGGATAAAATGATTATACATGCAACGTAACATATATAAAGACATGTCGTTATCATTTCCACTCTCACTTGGGTGACTATCTTTGAACACACTGCATTGCGAGAAACACTTGGTCTTGTTTAACAGTTTTGGTGGTGGTGGAAAATACTTAACCTTGTTGTGAGGTAGGTGTTTATTTATTCATTTATATATTTATTGATTTATATATATTGAATGCAATTATTTATTGATTGTTAAAGTTATAAAATAAATGTTTATTTATTTGTTTGCAGATAACGTGTATAGCCTACCTGTTGTGTGTCTGTGGGAAAGAGATTGAAAAAGAGAGGGAAAGGCGGACAGCTAGAGACGGAAACCATTTCCACACTAGTCCACGAGACTGGAATTAAGCAAGCATTACACGTCAAGGTGAGATTTGTTTATATATATATATAACCTGTCTGATTTTGTTTTGTTTATAAAATGCATAAACTATATGGAATGGATATGTTTATGGTGGTTTATTTTATTTCTTTTTAGAGTGTTGGAAAACGCTTGACCTCTGTTGATAACCAGGAACGTGTGTGTTTGGGGCCATTGTCCAGCAGTCTACAGTTGAATGTTCAGGTGAGAGTGTTCTATCAAAATAATGTCTTTTACTGCTGTGGATACGTTAACTTGGGAACCACTAAACAGTTGTTTCAAATCGCGTGTGTGCTCTGGTCGTGTGGTCAATGTTAGAAAAAGTTTGATTTCCAAAGAATTTTTAGAATCTTATTTTGAAATTTTTAAAATTGAAATTTGTACAACGCAAAAGTTGCATACGGCTTTAAAGGTGAATACAGAACTGGTGTGCGATTTCATATATAAAAAAATAAGGACGTAGAGCATAAAGAGACATTCTATATTTGCAGTAAAATGCAAGAGCTATTCATAGCCCATAATTTGGAACTGTGGTATGAAACCCACGTGGTGAATGCCTTGCTATCAAAATTTGATAAACTGCAACAAGGACCGAGTGGTCTAGCCTTAGACAAAATTCATCATTTGCAAATCAACATTTGTCAATTCAACCCGTTGAATGCTGGGTCTAGCTATATTAAAACACCACCAGCCATAGCTTCGAAAAAGGCTGTGGTCAATATACAGAATCGTGACAAAGATTGCTTTCTGTGGTCTGTGGCTGCCTATTTGCAGCCGGTACAACATGATGGTTGTTGGTCGGGAAAGTACAAGGCCAAGTTTGTTGAATTAAAACAAACTTTAAATTTAACTCGAGCATCGTTCCCTACGGACTTAACCGAGATCCATAGGTTTGAACAAGATAACCAGGACTTTTCGTTCATGGTGTATGGCCTTGATGGTGATGAGATTGTGGGTTCTCTTTATGCTACAAAAGAACCGAAACGACACCACATTCATCTTTTATATCTATCTGAGGGGGAGGTGAATCACTATTGCCTCATTAAAAGCTTGAGTAGATTGCTAAGCAGTCAAATGTCTAAGAAAATATATGTGCAAAACATATTTGTGATCGATGCTTGCAATATTTTACAAACCCTACGCTTTTGGAACGTCATAGGGTAGATTGTGTTACTCAGGAAGCGGTGAGATTGATATTGCCACAAGGGGACAAGGCTGTGTTAAAGTTTAAGGACATTCATAAGCGTGACACTGTTCCCTATATGGTATACGCAGATTTTGAAGCTCTCACTACACCCATGGCGGGATGTGAACCAGATCCCACCATAAGCTCAACCACACCCATTCAAACACATTAACCCTTTGCCATAGGATTTAATGTGGTGTGTGCCTATGACCCCACACAATCCGTTTACAAATACCGTGAGGGGCCAGATTGTGCCAAATGGTTCTTGGATGAACTTGTCAAGTTGGCTCATGATGTACAGAAATTACTGGACCACCCAGTACCCATGAGCCTATCTCCAGAACAGCAGCAGCAGTATGAGCATGCCATTACATGCCATATTCGTGAAAGGCCTATTTTAAATAGAGAGGAAAAAGTCAGAGACCACTCGCACTTTACGGGGGAGTTTCGGGGGCTGCGCATAGTAAATGCAATTTGAACTTTCCAGCTCCTCGTTTCATTAGTGTCTTTTTCCACAATCTGGCGAATTATGACGTTCAGTTTTTGATTCGTGAATTGGGTCATGTCAACAAGGGCTCGTTTACCATTATTCCCCAAAACCATGAGCGTTTTACGCCCCTGACAAGGTGGTTGGGCGACTTTAGCATTCGATTTTTGGATTCCTTTAAGTTTATGGCATCCTCGCTAGACAGCCTTATAAATGGCTTGAATGAGGAGGAATTAAAAAATACTAGAATGCATTTTAATGATCCTGAGCAATTTCAATTGTGCATTCGGAAAGGTATATTCCCGTATGATTTCTGCAACAGCTGGGACGTGTTAAAGCAAAGAAAACTCCCACCACAAGAGAAATTTTACTCGAAACTAACACGCAGTACCGTTTCCGATGAAGACTATGCACATGCATGTCATGTTTGGCGAGTGTTTGGCATGAAGACGCTAAGTGAATATGCTTTGCATTACCTAAAACTGGATGTATTGCTGCTCACCGATGTGTTTCAAAAATTCCGTGAGTTGTGTCAACACATTTACGGTCTTGACCCGGCTCACTATTATACGAGTTCTGGGCTCTCGTTCGATGCCGCTTTGAAATACACTCAAGTGGAATTGGATTTACTCACTGATGTAGACATGGTTCTATTTTTTGAAAAGGGCATTCGTGGCGGCTTTGTGTCGCTTAACCAACGCCATGCCGAAGCGAACAATGTCTACATGCCTGATTATTCACCAGACAAACCAGAATCGTACTTAATGTACTATGACGTGAATAATTTGTACGGTTACGCCATGAGTCAGCCTTTTCCCTATGGGAAGTTTGCATGGCTGACAGACAAACAAGTGTCAGAATTTGATGTGAACATGGCTAGCCAAGTGGATATTGAATATCCATCATCCTTGTATGATGAACATGCTGATTTCCCATTCTGCATTGAGCAAATGGTTCCCCCTGACAGTAAAGTGAAAATTGATAAACTCATGGGCACACTTTACAACAAAAATCGGTATGTGCTACATATCCAAATGTTGGTGCAATGCCTCGCCCAAGGCTTGGTGTTGAAGAAAATCCACAGGGGTATTTCTTTTGCTCAAAAAGCATGGCTTGAGCCATACATGCAACTCAACACAGAGCACCGACAAATGGCAACACAGCAGTTTGAAATTATTATTTTTAAATTAATGAACAACTGCATCTATGGCAAGTCCATGGAGAATGTCCGCAAATGCCGTGACATTAAATTGGTCAATGTCTGGGAGGGGCGGTGGGGTGCCCGGTGGTACATTGCCAAGCCAAATTTTAAATCGATCAACATTATCGATGAGGATTTGGCTACTATTGAAATGAGTAAGTCTAGCGTGACCATGGATAAACTCATTTACTTGGGCCAAGTCATTTTAGACTTTTCTAAATCGGTCATGTATCGATTCCTCTACGAGTTTGCCAAACGCCATTTTGAGGACGTCTCTCTTTTGTATATGGACACGGACTTATTCATTTACCACATTCGCCACTGCAACCCCTATGACGTCATGAGGCAACATATTGACTGGTTCGACACCTCTTGCTATAGCGCTGACAACGTGTTTCAGCTGCCCATAAAAAACAAGAAGAAAATGGGCGTTTTAAAAGATGAATGCGGTGATTCCATTATGACGGAATTCGTAGGTTTGGCCTCAAAAATGTATGCTTATCGCACACTAGACTGTAAGGAAGCCAAAAGAGCAAAAGGTGTAGGTAGGGCAGTGGTAAAATCGCTACGTGTAGACGATTACTTAACGGTTTTACGCACTGGCAAAGCTATATCTCATACACAGTGCAGGATACAATCCAGCAACCATCATTTGTATCTTGTGGAGCAGAGAAAACGCACCCTCGCCTCCATGGATAACAAACGTGTGTGGGCTGATGATCTGCTCACCTGCCTGCCCTGGGGTTATGATCGCAAGGAGGAGGAGGTGTGTTTCACTGTTTAATCGCTTATAGGACATAGCTTTATGTAATTTGTAGATTTAGTATTTTGTAAATATTGGTTTTTGCCATTGTAAATAGTAGATTTTGTAAATAGTGGCAACCCGCTTGGACCTTTTGCTCTTTAAAAGTTCTATGCAACCTTTTTTTATTTTTTATATTTGATTGGTAAATAGTTTGATTCTTTTAAAGCTGTACAAAGTTGTAGTTTTTTGTAAATATTTAATGAGTAATAGTATTTTTAGTAACTTTAATGACTAGTATTTAATTATTTTTTGTAATGTAAATTATAAATGTTAAACTAAAAACGTTCTTTTGGGATAAGTGTGCATGTTGAGAATGTGCTTTTGGGAATAAATAAAGTGGTTGTCTTTGTTCCCAAAGACAGGTGTGAATGTATGAGTAGAGAGGGAAAGCTGGTGTGTATGGTTGACTAGAGCAAACACGGTGAGGTAGAGTGGGTGGGGAGGGGGTAAATGGTCACTTATATACTCATTTTGTTTTCAATGGTTTTGTATTCTTTGAAATGTGGCAGACAAAAGACATTATTTTTGTGAAAACAGTCTTACCTGCAGTAGTCGTAGACCTTGACGTTTCTCCAAACACCCATAAACACATTGCAGCATCACCATGGTCAAGCACTTGCATCAACATCATTGTCAAATCTCAACTTTCGACATACACCAAATGGAAAAATGTGAAAACAGCAAAATGGAAAATCCATGTTTCCATATCACCAAAAACGCAAAACTTAAAACGGACATTTTAAAAAACTGGAAATGGCCATATGTGAAATTTGAAAATTCAAAAAACTTCAAACGGACATTGTTTAAAAAATGTCATCAACAAACTGGAAAAATACATATCATCAAAAACGCAAAACTTGAAACGAACTTTTTTTAAATCTGTAAATTGCAAAATGACAAATGGCAGTGTGTGAATTCATCATGTGTGAAATGTGTAAAATGAAACATTAGCCATCAACATCATGATTTCTTAAAATTAAAAATAACAAAACATCGTGCTCTGGTAAACCTTTGATTTTATTTCATAGTCATAGTGAATTGACAAAAGAAAAATAGAATACAAACAAATCCCAATTCTGTCATTTAGACTTTCACGGTCCGTGTTATTATTCATAATGTTGAATTTTGGGCTTATGCCGTGTTTTATTATATTGAAATTCGACGCGTTTCGAAAGAAACCATGTCTTTCATCGTCAGGAATAATCTGGAATACGACAATGTTGCTAAGAGAAAGCAACGAAGAACATATAGAAGGTGCCCAAAGATGGACGCCATTATAGCCCCATGTTAGGGACAACGGAAAGCAGCAGTGAATTACTTTCTCAGGGTTCTGATAATAGGTAGCCAGGATTCACTGAGATTGTAGCCGGTGTCGCGGTTGAAATTATCTGGGTGTTTACGTATTTCAACCGCCTCCCTGATGAATCTGGGACGATATTGCTTTATACGGGCAAGAACATCCACTCCTTGGAACATGACATCATGGCCAGGTGTTAAAGCATGATCGGCAACAGCTGATTTATCAGGTTGAATGAGCCTGATACATCTATTATGTTCCTTAATGCGAGTGCATATTGTTCTCGAAGTCTGCCCGATGTAAACCTTGCCACAAGTACAGGGAACTCTGTAGATACCCGGTTGTTGCAATTTAGGCAAACTGTCCTTAGTTGGTCGCAGGAGTTGCCTAATCTTAACAGAAGTTCCAAATACAGTCCGTATGTTGTATCGACGTAGGATTTTAGCAATACGATCCGTTGTGTTATGTATGTACGGAAGGTAAGCAGTTCCTCTTACATCTCTTTTCTCAACTGACGTCCTATTATTATGTGTTGGTTTCAGAACCGTAGAAATCAAAGCCTTGCTATAACCGTTGCTCTCAAAGGTGGTTCGCAGGGTGTTAATTTCTTCTTGTAAAGAAGACACTTCACAAATCCTCCTAGCCCTGGTAGTTAGAGTTGTAAGGATACCTTGTTTCTGGGCAGGGTGATGGTGAGAACTTGCGTGGAGATATCTATTGGTGTGTGTTGGCTTACGAAAAACGCTGTGTCCTAAAGATCCATCCTCTTTCTTGGTGACGAGAACATCTAAAAAAGGTATTTTGCCGTCAGATTCCTTTTCCATGGTGAAACAAATAGACGGGTGCTGGAGATTAAGGTGATCCAGGAAATGGCTAAGATTTTCCTCACCTTCCGTCCAAACAACGAACGTGTCATCCACATAACGCCACCAGATCTTCGGTTTGAAAGGAGCCAACGACTAAGCTTTCTCTTCAAAGTTCTCCATGAAGAAATTAGCCACAACAGGAGAGAGAGGACTACCCATGGCCACACCATCAGTCTGCTCATAAAAATTCCCATTCCATAGAAAGTAGGAGGAGGTCATGCAGTGATAAAAAAGTCTTGTGATGTCTTCAGGAAAAAAAGCCATTAATGAGAGACATAACACCATCAATAGGTACTCTCGTAAACAGAGACACCACGTCGAGACTCACTAGAATATCACCCGGCTGAAGTGTTATAGCTTTTAACTTTTCCACGAAGTGTGTGGAATCCTTAATGTACGAAGGCGTGTTACCCAGAAGCGGCTGAAGTAGTCTACCTAAGTATTTGGAAAGGGCATATGTAGGAGAACCAATCGTACTAACAATAGGTCTAAGAGGAACATCTTCCTTATGTATTTTAGGAAGACCATAGAGTCTCGGAGGAATTGCATCCCCTGGAAGGAGAGTCTTCGCTGCATCCGCTGGAATAGATGATTGCTTGATCAATTTGACGGTGACATTTGTGTAGCGAGTAGTAGGATCACGACTATTAATCCTATATACAGGATCTGATAACAAAGACGAGATCTTGGATTCATAATCAACCTTATCCAATACCACTGTCGCGTTACCCTTATCAGCGGGGAGAACGATAATATCAGAATTGTCCCTTAGATCTTTAAGTGCTCGGCTTTCGCCTTGTTTTAAGTTGGTGTTAGGTGGCTTAGCGGTCTTGAGAACTCGGGAACATTCTTGCCTGGCTTCCTCGGCCTCTTCAGGTGTGAGGTGATGTACCGAGGATTCTACGGATGTAATAATAATAGGACGTCAGTTGAGAAAAGAGATGTAAGAGGAACTGCTTACCTTCCGTACATACATAGCACAACGGATCGTATTGCTAAAATCCTACGTCGATACAACATACGGACTGTATTTGGAACTTCTGTTAAGATTAGGCAACTCCTGCGACCAACTAAGGACAGTTTGCCTAAATTGCAACAACCGGGTATCTACAGAGTTCCCTGTACTTGTGGCAAGGTTTACATCGGGCAGACTTCGAGAACAATATGCACTCGCATTAAGGAACATAATAAATGTATCAGGCTCATTCGACCTGATAAATCAGCTGTTGCCGATCATGCTTTAACACCTGGCCATGATGTCATGTTCCAAGGAGTGGATGTTCTTGCCCGTATAAAGCAATATCGTCCCAGAATCATCAGGGAGGCGGTTGAAATACGTAAACACCCAGATAATTTCAACCGCGACACCGGCTACAATCTCAGTGAATCCTGGCTACCTATTATCAGAACCCTGAGAAAGTAATTCACTGCTGCTTTCCGTTGTCCCTAACATGGGGCTATAATGGCGTCCATCTTTGGGCACCTTCTATATGTTCTTCGTTGCTTTCTCTTAGCAACATTGTCGTATTCCAGATTATTCCTGACGATGAAAGACATAGTTTCTTTCGAAAAGCGTCGAATTTCAATATAATAAAACACGGCATAAGCCCAAAATTCAACATTATGAATAAATCCCAATTCCTCACTCCTCAATTCCTCAATGTTTATGTCCATGCATCATCAACCTTCCTTTCATAGCACTCATGACCATCAGGGCTGCCATCCTTTCACCCACTGAGGCATCACTGGATGTGAAACATTGTTTAGCTTCCTTCAATAACAATTTATCGGCCACATGTCTTAAACCAGGATGACTATGGCGATAAGAAAGGTCATGTTCTTTGCATGCTTGATCCAAAAGATTAATGGGTACATCACCACGCTGCAAACGTTTTTCAAGATGTGTTCCAGGGCCACAAAAACGATAACCTGGAAGATGGATTTCGAAAGGTAAGTATTGAATCACTTTGTCAATGACGCCATTGCCAGTACAGGTCTGGCATATCCTTTTCCATTGATGGTAAAAAGGTTTGGTCTTCCTCCTCCTCCTCTGTGGACGAGGTTTGTGTTTGTTGTTGTTGTTGTTGTTGTTGTTGTTGTTGTTGTTGCTTTTTATCGCCATGACACCCGTGGAATGATTCAACAAAATCTTTACACGGACTTTTTTGACCGTGATACAGTTTTACTAGCTGGCAAGTCGCACACTGACGCATAGACGGTATTTTTGCATGGCCACTTGCTTATGGTGATAGTAATCCGTACAGGGTTGCAATTCACTCAATACAGGGTCTTGAGTCCATGATTTTGGTACATGTTGCCAGATTTCTTTGACCGCGTTGGCGGCCACATAATAAATGATCGACTTGGGGAGCGCCAAGAGTTCCTCTTTGGTAAAACTGTCTAGTTTCTTTTTGCACACAAAGAACTTGCCGGTGGCTTTGTCCGTAGCATTGCCTTTCTCCATGGTATCAAGTGCTGTAGATGTTTACACGTCGCTTGTAGAAATCTCACTGGCGTCATTCACAGGTAAATCTTGAGTTATAATTTTGTTCAACGACTCCCAGCAGGCATGGGTGGTTAACCAATGAAAGAGATGCCACGCATGCGATAGGGCTGTATGGGTAATGTTGCCACAGGAACAAGTATCCATGAGCGTTTGCAGGGAGGGGCAGCCCAACTCCATGAGGTCGATACATTTGCAGTAAGACGCCAAAAGTGGTTGCAACCATTGACGTTTTTCATTACCTTTCATAAATACCACATTGGCCGAGGACAAGTGTGCTTTCATGACCACGTCCAAATATTTATAGGAAATGGTTCCCTGGTTCCAGACTAGTTGCCTATGATTTTCAATCCACTGGGTTTGTTTACGGTCTTTTTCACACAACAAATCAAAAGCATGGGGTGGTTTAAATAGCAAATGCGTATCTTGCGATATCCAAAACGTGGTACAATCGATAATGGCCACTTGTTTAAATATAAATTTGTTGTCACCAATTTTAAACCCTTGGCAATCCACAATGAGTGTGCGCAACATGTTGACGCTTGCCTGGACCAAGTTCAACTGACGACTGACTGACGATCGACCACTAAAGTGTGATCATGACATGGACTTACCTGCCATGCTAGATTCAAATTGAGGTTAGGGTAGGACAGGGGGACATGCAAAAATAAGAATTTAAGAATTTCATCATTTTATTATCATAACACGTCCTACAGGCTTTTGTCATTTTGGGATAAGGACGATACCAACTGATACAACAATATAGTCTCTTGTGTTTGTAACGTCCATAACACCGATGATGTCCCAATGTCTCTAAACTAGGCGTTTTTGATGGTGAGCTGCTCACCGAAGTACCATGGACACCATACGGTCCACATGTATCGTAACTTCTTTTTTGTTCATCACTCAGAGACACAAGTGAGGGATAGCTTGAGTGACAGGGTATATTTCCCACTTCCATTCTGCACAGGTAGGGGCAGGCGGATGACCAGCGCTGATGTTCCTGCATGGGTTCATCGCCCTCCTGCCATTGGTCTATGATGGTGGGACAAAAGGCACATTTCACTTCATCTCTTGTTTTTAAATAGTAGAATCCAGCGGCCGCCAAGGCTTGAGGGTTTATGAAAGGCACCGGCCACATGGCAAAAGTCTTGAAACGTTGTTCCTTAGAGTTTAAATTCATGGATGTAACGTCTCTTGAGGCTTTAAAGCAAGACATGACTGAGCGGCTTGACGTGGGTTGACCTGTTATTTATACACTCGTCACTTGGTTGGACAGTGGATAATAGTTGACTTGTTTGTGATGAATAATCAAACAGTAGGCCGTCATATTGGCTGGTACATTGTCATGCGTTTCAAAATCAAGTCGAATGTCAATATTGGATGGCTTGACAGACTCTTCCAGTTAAGAACAGTCAAAAACAATCAGTGGTGCTCTTGCCTTAAACGCTTCGGGTAGCAGCATGGGGCCATTCTCTTTTTGTTAACACGACCATCGAAATTTAGAAAACAAGTCGTACAGGGGGCCAAACTTATTTTTTTGAAAAATCCAAATCCAGTCCTTCATAGGGAAACACAGCACCGTCGAGGAAAAGACGTGCATTTATCAATTGCAGGTGATCAAATTGCGTGGCATCTTTGGTTTGTTGATACTTGCGATTCGTTTGAAAACCCACGATCAGGTAGAGAGGTCTCTCTGTATAGCGAGCAGTTTTTACAGACCAACTGTGTGTGTGTTGGTGGTGGGCAATAGCGGATACTCATGGAGTGCCCAGCTTCTAAATTCCATGGGTAGAGGTATATCCCTTTTTTCCATCTTGAGTATGTCCAGTTTTTTGCTATCGTCAAGGGTCACATGGGGCACTTTCCATAGCAAGCGTTGTAGTTGATTTTTTGAATCTATGGGGGCATTGTCGGCTCCCTTGAGTGCATTATTATCACTCCTGTCTCTCACGAGATAAAGCACTTGCCTTGCGTTGACTACAATGCGCTGGTGGTCTTCAGCAAAGCCTAAAATCAGTTTAAAAGGTTAATATCCAGTAAAGGTCCCATCGGTGTGTACCATCCAGTCATTGGTCGAGTCAGGACACCAACCTGCCATGCAAAGTGTTTTACCTTCTTCCTCACTATAAGAGGGGTATAGTTTCATGACACTGGAAATGCCCACATTTCGAGTGCTATCCACCACGATATCGTTAATGACATACCGCACTTCAGAAAACAGAAAGGCCAAACCATGGTTGGCCAACTTGGACGTAGTGGGTGTAGAGCCATCGGATTTGGTGAGCCGACCTTCAATCTGAATGACACTTTCATGCGGTAGGGTGTAAATATCTTGGTTCTTGATAACAAATTGAATTTCATCATTGTTATTGAGTCCAGGTGTTTGAGCTTGATAGGAATGGAGATCAATTCTTACCACTCCTGGTTGCTCCTCGATGCGGTTCGCTACCTCTAGGATAGAATTCATCATGGGGGTTGACGTGGTATCCCAAATGCTGTAAAATCTGCTTGTCTTTAGATGTTAACGTGTATTCACGTGGCAAACAACTAACACCATTCCTAGACGGTGTTGTTGCTTTATACACAAACTTCATAGTGGCTTTAGCACCAACTTGTAAGTCACTGGTGTGGTAGAATCTAGATCAATGAGTTGTTGATCTCTATTGATCAGTCTTAATGTTATATTACTAATACTATCAACAGCCACAGAATGAAAAAGCACCACTGGAGGGTTTTCATGAATAATATACCCATCGGGCGATGTCACAATACAGTCATAAAGCGAATGCGATGGTTCTTGATTGGTGTACACTTGGCTAATAATATTACACGTCACCGACACATGATGGTCCTCAATGAATTTCACTTCAAGGTCTGATTCATGTTTTTATTGGGCTCCAACACACGTGGTTTAAATCCTAGTAATGGGCCAATGGATTCGGGGTGTGTTTTAAAGTCAATGTTGAAGGTAGAGAAAATACTGCAGCGATGAGTGTTGGTATTTCCTACAAGTTGAAACTTGCGCGTTCCGTCGAGAAATGACTTTAAACCATACTCATTGATCAACACCACATAAATGAGTTCATAAATGTAATCGATCGTGTATCCGCCAGAGTTCAGGGTGAGCACAGAATCATCATAGTAAAACTTGTTGTTCACATTTTCACGTATGTTGTATATTCGATTGTACGTTTCAAGAGAAACAAGTCCTAAACCATAGGGTTTTTCACTCGATTCGATAGGCGGGTAGAAGTCTGGGCTGACTTCAGGTCCACGTCCATGCAGTGTAAACGTTTTACTTTCTGCCGACATACTGGTGGCGTTTTAGCTTATGCTGCGTCTTATATAAAAAATTAAACACAAACGTCCACACTGTTGGCTGTTAAACGTTTGCTCACGTTTCACATTATAATGTATCTTGATCCTGTTTCCAAAATAGGTCACTAGTTCCATGGGCGGGGGAAAATTCCCAAAACTGTCAAAGTACCATTCGATGGATCCCTCTTTGACATAAGCTACATAATGTGTTCCTGGTCCTCGGTGATCATCCAAATAGACAACAGCACATTCCTGTTTCCAGGCTCGTGGGGGTAATTGGTTTCGCATAAACACACATCGAAAATGAGAAAGCTTTAGTTGTTTAGCATAGCTTTCCACTTGTTGATGCGTCAGGGCATGTCTCGCTATGACTGAGGTAAAAAAATATATATTTTAATATTTCGAAATGGTGAAAACCCAAATCCTTGTTGATAAAATGCTGGCTTTAAATTGGCATTTCTAGCCCCCATAGCAATCGCTTCCATTGTTGCATTGTGTCGCTGACTTTCCTTGAGTTGTTGCTTGCCCTGCTGCGCGGCTTTAATGGTTTTTGCCACCGCACTGACCACGCCCAAAAGTGAACCCAGAGCAGCCAAACCGGCAAATAATGCAGGTAAAAATCCAGCTCGTTTGGGGACGGGAATCACTCGCCATTGTTTTGAACCCTGTCGCTGACGTTTTGGAATAACACGTCTCTGTGCTGCTCGAAGGACATCCTTATGGTCAATACTATATTTTTTAATTTTTATTTCGCAACGGCTTGTCCAGGAATGTCTTAAGCCCAGGCTTTGCCAAGGACAAAGTCCTTTTCTTAGTCTTTCTCACCACATACCTTTGTTTCACCATGATAATGACCAACAACCTTTCACAAGAAAGTTTAAATCACAACTAACGTCAGATTGTTATTTCATGGCTGTATATTCCAATTCCACATAAAGTGGGAAATCGTTTATGGTTTTTTCCGCTTGCTTTTCATGCCATGTCAACATGAGATGAAAAGATAATTCGTCACCTGCATTGACCATTTCATGGTTATGAACCAACATCCTATGACCGTTTATCTGTATTTGTAAATGGTTCTCATCAGGCATCGCGTATTTGATGTGAATGGTTCCATCATAGTGCAATCGATAGTGGCTTAAACCCGAAGCAAGCACATAGGTCAAGTGCTGGTCACGAGCTAGCGGTAAATGGTTTCTGTCATTCACAGGTTTTTCATTTGTCAGATACACTAAAAATACAGATGGGATAAATTTATAAAGCCTTTTCTTTTCATAGGTCACGTAACGCTTGGTACAGACATCGTCTTCGTCTTGCGGGTCTTCCACGTGAATAATCCGATGGTGATTAGCGCTATATCCATTCACCCTAAGCTGAGGCACTTTGTCATAAAACTCATACACTTTGTTATCCACATACTTTTTTGTAGTAACGTCTGTAGACACTTGAGGATGTTTTACATGGGTTAACCGCTTTCCCTTAAAGTCATAATCTCCCTGTTTTGTGCGTGGCACTACTGACCTATCCACATAGTGCTTATTAGAAGGATCTGTTTCTTGTTTAGGATCATGTATGGGAACAGACCTAGCTTTGGCCATCAACGCACGTCCAAAGACATCCATCGTCAACCAGCAGTACGAGTCTACTGTTTCTATGACAAGGCTCGGTGTCCTGTATATAGACAGCCTGCTAGCCTGGCTAAGCCTTAGTTGATATGAAGATTATGAAGCAGCAAGTGTCATTCCCCGTGGGGGACATGGTTTCCCATCTCTGTCCCACATCACGTGAACAACGCCATGGTTCACTTTTTCCATCTTCCATTCGATGCATCATTGTGGGACCTTCCGTCTGTGGAAAGACCAATCTTTTGCTAACGCTCATCACAGCGCCCAATGGTCTGCGTTTTCAAAATATTTATATTTATGCAAAATCTCTCTACCAACCCCTCTACGTGTTTCTGGATCAAGTCATGTCTGGATTACAAACAGAGAATATGGGTTATTTTACATTTTCCATCTAAGCAAATGTGATTTCACCGGATGAGGTAAAGCCCGATTCACTGATGATTTTTGATGATGTATCCACTGAACGACAAGGTATCATTCAAAGCTATTTCAGCATGGGTCGTCGCAAACATATCGATTGCTTCTATCTTGGACAAACGTATTCCAAAATGTCCAAACAGTTGATTCGTGGCAATGCCAATGTCAATGTTTTATTTCGCCAGGACGAGAGGAACAGTCGTCACATTTATAATGAACACGTGAATCCGGATATGACCTTTCAAATGTTTACTGAATTGTGTGCCAAGTGCTGGAACACTCAACGTCATGCCTGGTAAGTGATTGACAAATAAAGTGAACTCAACCAAGGACGGTATCGCTTACGGTTTGATCATTTCATTGCTATTTAAGGCTCTGTCTCATTCCCCGTCATGTCATTTGTCAAGACACCATGACGTCAGCAGAGAGTCAATTGAAAAAACATATTATTAGAGCAAAAAATACTATTCGCCAAAAGTTTCGTCAATTGAAACAATCACGTGCAAATCATGCTTTGTTTATTCAACAACATTTAGCACCTCCACTAAAAGCCATGTTGAAACCCTCTTTCAAGCCATCTGGAACGCTACCCACCGTTTCACAAGCCACTCAGACGCTGCACGAGGACACTGAGGAGGAGGAAGAGGAACAGGAACAGGAAGATTTGACTAGTGTTAGCGAAGTTGAGGATGAGGAGGAACAAGTGTTTTCGCCTCAAAAAAGTCCTCACCCCTTGCAGAGTTTTTGAGAAAAAAGAAATCCTTGGCCCTGGTCAAAACACCTTGCCCTTCCAGACCGTCTCCGATTTCACAACTCTTGGCCACCCCTCAACATAAAGTTTAACTGAAAAACATTTTAATACAATATTATGGATCAACATTGGAACCCTATTTCACCTATCTATTTATTGGAAACACTGATACCACGTACGGTGTTCGCTATGAGAATGATAGTTTTAAAATTGGTGATTCATCCATTAAATTTGCTCGTACTAAAGCTGTCATTAAAAACATTAACAATAAATTAACGCCAGGACTGTTAAAGCTGCTCTTTTCTCGGACTCCCTCTTTCCATGATTATACACCAGAGGATCTTGACAAATATAAATCCATTTTATTGGATACCCATGCCCACAAAAGACAGTATGATCCCACTCAACAAGTGAATGCCAATATATCACAAAAATATAAAACCATCATTGCAAAAATATTTCCCACCAGTCAAAGTACTCGTCGTAAAGCATCCGCTTCGGGAGTGACATTTAAACCATTAAAACCCCTTGTGGATGTTACCTACTGGCACAATCCCAAAAAGCTCGTCCAGCGGCTACAGTTGTTGCATGCCTCACGTCAAAATGGCCATACCGGTCACGATTGGGAAATTCAAGAAATTGAACAAGAACTTCGAAATGCCAAAATTATTGTTTAAGCCCTCACCCATTAAAATGGGTATTGCTCACGAGTTGCATCGCCCAGCTAGGCGTCACTATCCACGACTCAAGGTGATTTCACGAGGTGTGGATGAACTTTGGCAGGCTGACTTGGTTGAAATGATACCCTATGCTAGCGTTAACGACGGTGTACGCTATATGTTGACCGTCATTGATGTCTATACCAAAATGGCCTTTGTTGAACCTGTGCGTCGCAAGTCTGGTCCACTAGTTACTAAGGCCTTTCAACATATTATTCCACACTCCAAACGCCAACCTCAGTTACTACAAACCGATCAGGGGAAAGAATTTTTCAACAAGGATTTCTCCAGTTTTCTCAAATCTAAGGATAATCACCATTACACCACGTACAGCAATCTCAAAGCCAGTGTGGTTGAGCGGTTCAACATAGTTTCAAACAGGGGGCGTTATCCCGAGTCCTAGGACACCTCGTACACGTCTCTAGCGTTATTGGTCCGTGAGATATCAGCAAAAATCACAAAAAACACGTGTTTACCCCAAATTCGAGTTTCCAATTTTTTTAAAATATAACGAGTGGTCCATAGCAAAGAGGACGTCACTCCGAGTCCTTGGACCCGTCGTACACGCCTCTAGCATGATTGGTTCGCGAGATATTAAAAGCGCATGACCTTTTAGTTTTGGTCTTTTAAATAAATAATGAGCCTATAAGAAAGTAGGGGGCATCACTACGAGTGCTAGGACACCCTGTATGTTCAAATCCCATGATTGGTTAGCAAGATATCAGGTTCGGGGCAAATACGAGGAGGGTTCAATAAGTTAGTGGACAGCTTCCCCCTCATCCCACTACTACAGGTTTATATCCTAGAGACTTGAAATTTATTTTCGGGGTAGAGGGGGTAGGGACCTTTTATTTATGTCAAACAAACTTTTTGTAAACTTCCTAGTTTCCAAAATATAGGAATTTGAATATTCGAGTGTTTTCAAAAGCATAAAAAATAAAAAAGTTTTATTATAAATATAAAGGACGTAGAGACCGTTCGTTTGAGCCATGGCACAACATTCTATCATGTTTGGTTTTCAAACAATCACCTACTTTCGAAAACAAAAAAAATCAAAAACAAATTCAAAAATATAACGGGTGGTCCATAGCAAAGCCCCCGTCAGCCCGAGTCCAACAACACTTTATTCGTGATTATCTGACCACGGGTTCTGGAGTTATCGGCTTAGACTCACGAGGCGGCCATGACACTCGTTAGAAACGCCCCCCCCCCCCCCTCCCCCCCTCTACTCCACTACTCACGGGCAACTTCCTTCCAAAATGTATTCCCCATTCCCCGATCCTTTCTTAATTATAATAGATCCAAGTTAGCGGTCACGTTACCGCCACCGTGGCCGGTTCCATAAATATTAAAGCTGAAATATCCAGAACTATATGATGCTATGGCTAATAATTGCCGCCTGAACCTTCCTTCTATAGCACTCATAGCCCCAAAACAACCATCAATGCACATGTTAAACCCATTTAGCTTTTTGAGAGGTATAACAGGCTACGATTCCTCTTCGATTCTTTGTTGTATCGTTTATTCTCCAAGCTCAGCTTCACCCATGGACTCTGGGAGGGATCATTCCTCTTCCACGACAAGGACAGTGTTGGAGCTAGACCCACTTTGAGAGCCGATGACTCAGGAGGCCGTTAGCGCGGGTCTAATTATGGAAGGGTCAGGAAAGATATTTTGGAAGGAGATTGGGCGTGCACCTGTTGAAAGTACCGTCCCGGCATTTGCCTGGGGGTGAAGGTGGGAGGCAACGGAAAACAATTATCAGAAAGGCCGTGGTAGCATTTGAACCCATGCTGTCCAGAAGTGAGGCGTCAGCGCTCTTGGCCACAGCGGTCGGTTAAATCAATTTGGACTGTTCTTTTTTCAAACAGTAAATATTTTAAACTCAGCAATTCTTCTAGGTTTGTGTCCTGTCTTTTGTGGGGTTTCACCTAGGACACCAACCTGGCTCATCAGCGGGCTATTGGCGTCCCCGCTCGGACCCGTACAGACACGGCACAAACCTAGAAGAATTGTTGAGTTTAAATCCACTGGCCGTGAAAGCCAATATACCATCTCTTTGGAAGTCTTCATAGGGAGGTTGTGGCTGCTTGAGCTTTTAGTTCTCGCAGTAAAGAGACACAGGTGCGCTTCATAAAAAGGGAGGTAGCGCTCAGCAGCTCGCTACTCCTATGGGGGTCCGGGCGGGGACACCAAGCGCCCGCTGATGAGCCAGCTTGGTGTCCTACGCGAAATCTCACACAGGACACGGCACACATCTAGAAAAATTGCTGAGTTTTAAATCGGTGGTCGTGAAAGCCAATATGAAAGCAATTTATGCAACGTAATTCCGAGCGCGCACCATTCCGTTCGGCTGACTTGACGTAGGTAGCTAAATTCGTAGATAAACATAATAAGGGACTGCATGAGAGAGTAGCAGTGTAACTCTGTGTAAAAGAAAGAAGGACATAATGAACCATATTTAAACAACATTAACTCCCAAACGACTCAAAAGTCAATCGAGTGAGTATCAGCATTTATTCAATATTCTTCCGTTAGAGACACTTCTGTAGTGAGTGATTACTCCTTCTCCTAAGCCCTACGGCCGCATGTCACACATATCACATGAGTGCGTCACCAAATTAAAAAATCCAGACCGTGATTGAAATTGGCACGGATATTCTGATTCCATTGTGGTGTGATAAACATCTGTGCGAAGTGTCAGTAGAATCAGAGAGTTCACATTTATGAGGTTCCCTTGTCAGAAGTTTGCAGCAATGGTATTACCTCTGATGGTTCAAGATCCTTGAAAATACAAAATATAAAATTGTATTTTAAAATAACATTGAAAATACTGAACAATTTCAATAAAGTATGCTTGCAAACCAGCCCCTGATGCAGTATTCGAATGACTGTCTGCGTGGTTCACGGTAATGCTGAACCCAAAGTTACAGGATCGAATCCTGGCACTGTTCAGCTGGCATTTGAGGGTGCGCAAATGCGAGAGAGCCATGCCAGTAGAATAACTGGCATGTTAAGTATTCCCTTAGGGGCAAAATTACGACACTCCGGCGTCTCTAGAAGCCGCAGTAGTTAAAAGAGACGTGGAACCAATATTATTATTAGAATTCGTATGTTGTAATTAGTATTTCTAGTTTACGTAGTCCAAAATCGAAGAAATGCAATGCATAATAATACTAAGTTAAGTCTGGTAATAGAGCCGATACCAGGAAGCATGCACGTGTTAGTAGAGTTGCTTAAAAATAAAATTTCCACATACATTTTGATTATTCAGAGTGTTCAATTGAAAGTAATGTATTCAATAATTTAGGAGGTGATAGCCTAGTAGGGCTTATACATCTAAAGAAGAAAAACAAGTCTAATAAACGTGGTTCCTACAACGCATTTCTGAGAGAAATCATATTGTACAAACATCACAACTACATAACAAAAACACAAAATTTGAATTAGGTTAGACATCACGGTATGTTGATATTGTTGTTGAATCTATTTTTTTTTGACGTCGTGGTCATGTAGCCGAATGTAATTGGGCACAATTCGTGTAAACCGACAGAAAAGCTTTCTTTATTAGTCTAGTCTATGAAATTAAAGGATGTTTTCAACATTGAGTTGCTTGCCTGAAGTGACTGTGGACTTTTCACTTGTTCTGAACCTCACAATTACGTCCCAAAGTATTGCATACGTGTTTCTTAACACCTTATATAGCTTCGTAACATCCACTTTCCGATTAATATCTTTAAGATGTAATTATCATATATATTATTCCAGTAGTATAGTTCCCTCCTTCGGTGCTTAAAAGCAACCGATCGTGACAAATGGGCATTCAAATGAAAGACAATAGACAGTAGCAGTGACGAATTGCACTCGAATGTCATAAATATCAACAATTTCTTTAAAAAATGACTTTTAAAGGAATTAACGAAGTGTGTGATTTGCAGATACTGTTCCTGTTGGAAAATACGCTCCATAATTGCTGTCCACTTCACATTTTGGTCGCTGTGACGACTGTTTCATCTCATTTTAACATTATTTCCTTTACCAATTTGCATGGATTTCAGAAACAGTAAATCAAAGGAATGAATACTCAAATCCTAGAATTTCATAAATATCGAAAAACCGGTGAATGTTATGATGATCCAATTTTCAGTGATTGCCTTCTTAAGTTAGGGAACGTAGAACTTTCAATTCTAACTGAGATGTAAATAGTGTTCTATAATCATTTGGTTGGAATAAAAACTTAACAAACTTTCTCCTCATGTCTCTCATTATAAACCTATTAGGGAAAGTGTGGTTTATGAGCATGCGAGATTTCTCGCATGGGTTCGGTAGTAAAATTCATTTCGCTGATCACTGCACAAGAATTTGAGGGAGAATTTTATATCCAACCAACATGCATTAGTTAATTCCACTTACCAACTACGGTCATATTGCTGATCTTGTAGACAGTTTTAAAGTTTGGCCCCTCTGTGGATATTTCACATCGATAACGCCCACTGCTGTTGAAGTTCAGACTCGTGAGAGTGACGTTCTCCATGTTACAGCGAGTCTCCTGTAAGAACAGTTACAAGTGATCTTCACAAGCTGTACTTTCCTTCATTACACGAATTGTTATTTATGCTTAACTTCTCACTCTTACAATACCTCTTATAGCATAGTGTGTGATTGCAAGACATCTCAATGACAGTTCACCCTATAGAGTTCGGGTTTCTCTGTCACATAACAGCACAAACCGACCGTTGTAATTGGATAGTAGATTAGCTAGATGACTCAAACGCAGCAGATAAAATACGTACACTATATACGATAGATGATAATCATGTACTGTATAAAATACGCTAAGGTGTATGTTTCACAAAACTCAAGCTCCAAGGGGAGTTCCCATGGCCTATCTTCTTAATGTTAATATTTAATAACTTCATGTTCCTATTTCGTACAAACTACTGGGTAGATTTAGATGACATTTTTTTTACGTACTTAGTGATCATTTCTTATTACTATAATACGGGCGTTTGATGTTTCTACTATTGTGACCATAATGATATTTTTGTCTTTAATCCCATATTTTTAGCCTATTTTCAATTTTGAAAAAAAAATAGGCTTATGAGATCACCTTTTGTCCGTGTGTGTGTGCGCGCGTGTGTGTGTGTGTGAGGTGTGTGTGTGTCCCCCCCTAATAAAATCTAAACGGCTGGAGCGATTTCAATGAAACTCGGTAAGTTCATAGCACTATTCCCGGCGACCTCGACTGTGCCCTTCAAATTTTGTTACGTCTCACCAATCCAACATGGCGGCTGTGCGAAATAGTTCACTAGCATTCAATATCTCCGAAACTATTACCGATATCGCCCTGAAATTGTGTACGGTGATAAAGGGCACTACTAGAAGTTCACCTATGAGACTATCAACAACCTGGTGACTACAAAACCAGCATGGCGGTCAAGCGAAATTGAGACTTTTAAATAGACATTTCCTGCGATTTAACTATCTAAACGTAATGAAACTTGGTACAGCAAATGTTTATACACATTGTAATGCACTGGAGTATAATTTAGTTCAATTGTTTATATAACCTCAAAATGGCGGCTGTGCGAATTATTTCACTGACATTCTATATCTCCGAAACTATTACAGATATCAACATGCAATTTTGTATTGTGATAAAGGGTACAGATACAAGTTTACCTATGTAAATTTCATAAACCTGTAAAGTACAAAACGAACATGGCGACCAAGCGAATTTGAAATATTTTAATAGAAATTTCTCGTGATTTAACTCTCTGAGCCCAGTGAAATGTGGTACAATAAATGATTTTGCAGATTGTAATGCACTGCCATCTAATTTAATTCAATTGTTTACACAACCTCAAGATGGCGGCTGTGCGAAATTATAAAATTAAGTTTTTATTCTTGTCTCGTAATCATGCGATCGAAGTGAAAGTTTGAATAATGAAGCTAGGCAATAATTATCCTTGAATGGTACATAACTCTATGGCCTATACATATAACAATCCTAAATGGCGAGCTTCCGAAATATTTAGACGGTTCTCAATATCTAAAAATCTTTTACAGCAACCAAACTGAATTATTTTATGTTCATAATGACTATGAACATATGTTCACCTATAGGCGACCATAAGAAATATTAAGACGGTTCTCAATATCTACGAATCTGTTACAGCAATTAAACTGAAATTTTGTATGTTGATAGAGACAATTAACATGAGCGGGATATATGAAAATAGGCTGTATAGTTCTTCACGGAACTACTTGTTTTGTTTAAAAAACTCTATATTATATATATTTTTTTCATAATGTATTTGAGCTAGAACTAAATTCCTATGTTAAAATCTCATTTACAAGCCATGCTACAGGTGGTAAACATTTGAGACTTCTGTGATAAGTAACAACTGAAAAATATGGAACATGTTCTGAGATAATGCCTTTGTATGTTCTAATTATCAATGTTTTCTAATTCGCACTGCATTATTTAAATAAATATATCACATGTTTTGCAAATAACAATATCAAGTGTTATACGTCATTTTAAACGTCAAAGTGCCAGGTTTGACATCATATAAAAATCTCAAAATTGATATCTTTTCATATTTTATCCATTGGAGCTCCCCTTACCAGAGGGAGTTAGAAGGTGTGGTTTGTACTAAAATCTTCCAAATCGTCTCAATAGTACAGGAAAAATCTTGCATTTCTTGAAAAGTGAACGGAAATATATTTATTTGTTTATAAAGTGCTTTTAAACAAATAAACAAGATGATAGCCCCTGGCAGAACTGTGTCGCGTACAGCCGCATATCACTAGCGATGGGCGGGTAGTCTGTACACATGGGGCGCACACAACCCATTGTGCTACCAGCAGCTGTGATGAATTGCTCTCTGATATCATAAATATTGATAACTAGCAGAAGTACCCATTCTTCGAACGGTCTTCGGTATTAATAACCAGATGTTATCAATTGAGCTACTGTTGCAATGTTTAGGGGCTTGGAACCTGTTCGTTGGCAAAGAAAAATTATTAGTTAAAATGTGCTCTCAAACTAAATTTACCTAACGTGTTCTTCCTGGCGTGAAAATAAAATTGAAAACCTCGTAGACGAATCGCAATACACGTCACATACGAACTGACCCTAATCGTTGTGTCAAGTGCCTTTTATAAATTATAAAGGCTTGCGGTGCATGAAAATTCAGTTTTTTTTAGCCTCCAATGACCCAAATTCCTAAAATCAGCAAAAAACAGTCTACTATTTCAAATCAGGAATTTTTGAAAATAATGTTGCTGATTGGAGATATAATAGACCCTCTGTACGACATATCGCACGTGTAAGTCGTGTGAAAAAAATCTAGGGTACTCCTTGAACCCCTTAAGCGCATTGATGAATTTTACAGTTTTAGTTGGTTCCGTGGTAACCTTATAGCCATTTGCAACCTTTCACAGAAATGTAATAAATGGAGTGGCGTTACTTATTCCATAAATAGATGGAAAGTTGGATGCCACATCTTGAGATACTGTTGTCATGGTTAGTGGCTTGCATTCCTTCTTTAGTTTATTAAATGAAATTAGTTTTCTGGGAATATCTAAGAAACTGTTGTGTTTAGAGCCTTAAAATATAGTTTACGGGGACCCTTAACGGCTCTTGAGGGGCCCCGAGTTTTGTTTCTGACACCAAGGGTTTGAAAATGAGCTTTGTCTCTTCGTTGTACGCCATAATAATGATAATAATTAAAAGAATAATAATATTATTATAACAATATACGGATAGGGATATAATAGTCCTTCCGGACCATACCCGCACGTGTAAATGGCGTTAAGAAATTCTAGATTACCCCTTGACCCCTTAAGCGCATTATATGTATTGATGAATATTTCAGCTTAATTTGGATCCGTTATAACCTTATTGCCGTTTGCAAACCTTCACAGTAATGTAATAAATGGAATTGCATTGCGTCTTACAGAAATAGATGGACCTCTGAGATTCTGTTGCCATTGTTACCGGCATGCATTCCTTCATTAATTTCTTAAGTGAAATTAGTTTTCTGGGAATATCTCAAAAATTGTTGGTTTTAGGGCCTTAAAATGTGATTTTCGGGGTCCTTTTAGGGCCCCCGAATTTCGTTTCTCACATTGAGGGGCTGAAAATGAGCTTTGTCTCACGCTTATTTCAGCATGTATTTTAAGGGGGTAGGCCTCCTGTTATGAGAGGTAGGGTGAAGAGTTACATCGATGATTCGTGTCGTGCCTCTGATGGATATCTGTATCAAATTTTACGTTAATCCACCCAGCCGTTCTCGAGTTATAAGGACACAAAAATTTGTCCACAGACAAACAAACAGACAAAAATATATTTTTGCGTGCATCCGCCACAAAACAGCCTGAAACGGGCAAATATGTCAAATTTCCGTAGAAATGCAGAAAAATCAGACAAACATTCATTTTTATATAATAGAGAAGGGATATAATAGACCGTCCGTACCACACCCGCATGTGTAAATCGCGTGAAAAAATTCTAGAGTACCCCTTGACCCCTTAAGCGCATTGTATGTATTAATGAACATTTCAGTTTAATTTGGATCCGTTATAACTTTATAGCCGTTTGCAAACCTTCACAGTAATGTAATAAATGGAATTGCATTGCGTCTTACAGAAATAGATGGACCTCTGAGATTCAGTTGCCATGGTTACCGGCATGCATTCATTCATTAATTTATTAAGTGAAATTAGTTTTATGGGAATATCTCAAAAACTGTTGGTTTTAGGGTCTTAAAATGTGGTTTTCGGCGTCCCTTTAGTGCCCCCGAGTTTCGCTTCTCACATTGATGGGCTGAAAATTAGCTTTGTTTCACCCTTCTACGCCTATTTCAGCATGTATTTTAAGGGGGGTAGGGCCCCTTTTATGAGAGGTACGGAGAAGAGTTACATCAATAATTAGTGTGGTGCCTCTGATGGATATCTGTATCAAATTTTACGTTGATCCACCCAGCCGTTCTCAAGTTATAAGCACTCGAAGAAGATGTCCACAGACACATAGACAAACAGACAGACAGACAAAAAAATATTTTTGCGCGCATCCGTCATAAAACAGCCTGAAACGCGCAAATATCGCAAATTTCCGTGGAAATTCATAAAAAACAGACAAACTTTCATTTTTATATATATAGAGATAGATATTTGTTTAAAAAGTGCGTTTAAACAAATACACATATTTATAGAAGCCCGCATAACAGTAAAGCCAGGCGAGTGGTTTATACACAAAGTCCGCATAACAGTTAAGCCAGGCGGGTGGTTTATACACAAAGTCCGCATAACAGTTAAGCCAGGCGGGTGGTTTATACACAAAGTCCGCATAACAGTAAAGCCAGGCGGGTGGTTTATACACATGCGAGAGTTCTCGCACGAGTCCGCTAGTTATTATCATATTCTACTTCCTATGTGGATCATTATTACGAAATACCGGGACATTTCAAATGAACAAGTAGCAGGGTAAACAAGAAATATTATGTTGGTATCAAATTACATAGAAAAGTAAATAAATAAGACAGATGTAACGAGACATCGTCGTTACGGAAAACATTTCAATCCAGAACATCTCAACTTCCGGAAGAGTGATCTTGTCAATAAACTCTGGTGTTACCTTGTGTTCATTACCAATCACCATCATAGATTTATCTCACAACTAGCGTATTACTAGTTTGAGATACGGTTGCCGACGACCAAGTTAGGAACTAAACATTGCTGGCAGTCGGTGGTGAGCTTGCATTGTCAAATCAATCCCGCTTTAACCTGGCTAGCCTATAAGTGATACGATAAGCAAATCGTAGCGAAACTTTGCTCAGTGGCAATCGCGTTACAAACAGGTAAAAGTGACGGATTTCATTGTTTGTATAGTTAAGGATTTTGAAGTATAAATTGAATATAATTATAATAATTCACTAATTCACGCTTTCACGAACCTAGGATATATAACACTTATACGGTATATGTTAGCATCTTGTCCACTAGTGTTGTATGGTCTTAAATGCAGATATTTTTGTGACAGAGCTAGTTGAATGACCTACTCTCCGATTTCGAAGTTCCATTTATTTCTGCCATCTGGTACGGTAGCGAAAACGGAATACTGTTGGGTGACTTATGGGTTTTAATTAATTTTGTTTTGCAATTACCAAATGCGATACAAGCGAGTCAACATCGTACGAGTTGGAGTTCCTTGCATTTTGGCTGTACTTTAGAAATTCCATCTCATCGGCCAGGAATCGAACGCGCAATCGTGGAAGCATGCGGCGAATGCTCTACCATTGACCCACGGGAGAATCAGTCAGATAATTGTCATGGCTTAAATAGGTGAAGAGGCTAGCATTCTTAGTTATCACCCCTGGCGTCCGGATTTGATTCCTGATTCCTTTAAGAGTTGAAGTTGTTGTATCATTTGAGGCGTTGAACATCCTGGTTATTAAACCCCGTGTACCTGGGTGAGTGTATTAATTTGTCTTATAACCTGTGTTATTGTGATGGCTGTACTAATATGTGAATTTGTAAATTGGGGACAGAATTGGAAAAGAGTCAGCGACCGTAAGTTAGGAACCATCCCAGCATTTGCATAGACTAGAAGTGGGTGGAAACCACGGAAATCAATTTCCAGGGTGGGAAAGGTGGGAATCGAACACTCCTCTTCTCAGTTTTTCCTCACGAGGCTCAGTGTACCCCGTTCCAGACCTCACACCAGAATTAAATATCTTGACATAGATGCGAACTAACATCCTTGTTAGAGATCTTTTCTAATATTATTGGCTTCGGTGGCGTATTCGGTACCATGCTCAACTGCTATTCCCAAGATCGCGGGTTAAAACCCAACCGAAGTCGTCGGATTTTTAAGAGCGTTAATATCCTTCAGTATGCCTTCCTTTGGAGGGGAAGTAGCGCCAGCGGGCCCATCTAATAAATTTATGGAATGAAAAAGAACCTAACTCTAAAATTGGTAATGTGTAGCCAAATGTATAGGTTATATTTCGTTAGAAATGCTCTATCAAGTTCCAAAGTTCGTCACTAGGTGTCAGTGACACAGTTGGTACTAGTTGAAATTGAACGGTTCTTGTAGCTCACCCCATGGGAGTCCGCATATAAGCAACTACAAACTCTGGCGAGTCGAACATGTCCTCCGACACTCCCGGCTCTAAGAGCCATACTCTAATAAATAAATAAATAAATAAATAAATATCTTATATTTAAGGTCTTCTTCTTCTCGACCCTATTCTCGGCATCATCTGTATTCATACCTAATTTACCCATTGAGCACATCACATTCTATGTCCATGTTTTTGTAATTCGGCTTTTTCTACTTCTTCTGCCTGAGGCTTCACATTCATTAGTAATTGTTGGTTTCCGGCTGTCTCCCATTGTGCTCACGTGCTCATATTTTGTCAGTCGCTGTTGTTCAATTCTTTCCCTTGTAGTGTCCGCCTCGTTGCGTATTTGCCAGCATGCTTGGCTCTCACCGCGAAGGCCCGGGTTTGGACCCTGGCTCTGTCAAGAACTAGGTACACTCAGCCTCGTGAGGCAAAACTGAAATGAAGCGGGTTCGACTCTCATCTCAGTCATCCATGTGGCTGTGGAAATGGTTTTCCGTAGTTTCCCTCTTCCACTCCAGACAAATGCCGGGGTGGTTCCCAAGTTGAGGCCATGGCTGTGCCCTATCGATAACCTACCCCAATTACAAATACGCACGCTAGTACAGACATCACAGTGACACAGATTATCTACACACGCCCAAGTGCACGGGGCTAAATGACCACGATGTTGCAAAGCCCATGAAGAATCATCACCAACAACAACAACCACTTATATTTGTTGCATCATGCGTCATCCAACAGATCTTTGTGTATCGTACAATTATTGGGGTTTGTTGTTATTTCCTGGCTGATCTACGTCAGAAATCCATTTGGACTGCCAAGAGCTCTCTCATATGATTGTTGGTCTTCATGGTCCAAATCTCAGCTCTATATAAAACTATATTTTCTACTACTATATTTTTAGCCTACTTTTGATTTTTGCAAAAAATGAAAGTAGACTTATGAGATGTGTGTGTGTGAGTGTGTGTACTCTGAATGTCTGTCCCCCCCCCCCTATCAATTCGAACACGGTGAACGCGAATTGAACGAAATTTGGTACAAAGGTAGCACTAGCAAAGGACACCTCAGTGTCATGTTTTATATCGCCGCCATCTTGACGGAAACGTAATGGCAGCCACACAAATGTTCAAAGCTTAAATCAAATTACGACTAACCTAATCATCCGATCTCTACCAAATTTTTCAACAACATACCCTTATGGAGGAAGCATCTCTTGACCAAATTAATAGGTCAATAGCCTAATAGTTCGCGGATGGCGGCCATCTTTGTGTCAAAATCGATTCCCCCTATTAATTCAAACACGGTGAAACCGAATGGAACGAAATTTGGTACAGAGGTAGCACTAGCAAAGGGTACCTCGGTGTCATGTTTTATATCGCCGCCATTTTCAAAGAATCGTAATGGCGGTCACACAAATGTTCAAAGCTTAAATCAAATTACGACTAACACAATCATCCGATCTCTACCAAATTTTGCAACAACACACCATTATGGAGGGAGCATCTTTAGACCAATCTAATAGGTCATCAGCCTAATATTTTGCTGATGGCGGCCATCTTTGTGTGAAAATCGATTCGCCCTATCAATTCGAATACGGTGAAACCGAATGGAACGAAATTTTTTACAGAGGTAGCACTAGCAAAGGGCACCTCAGTGTCATGTTTTATATCACCGCCATCTTGACGGAAACGTAATCGCGGCCACCCAAATGTTAAAAGCTAAAATGTAATTACGACCAACCTAATAATCTAGTCTCTACCAAATTTTGTAATAACATAAAATTATGTGGGAAGGATACTCCGACCAAACTGCAAGATCATCAGCCCAATAGTTTGCAGATGGTGGCCTAGTATGTGTGCAAATCGGTTCCTCCTATCAATTCAAACACGGTGAAACCGAATTAAACGAAATTTGGTACAGAGGTAGCACTAGCAAAGGGCACCTCAGTGTCATGTTTTATATCACCGCCATCTTGATGGAAACGGAATGACGGCCACCCAAATGTTAAAAGCTTAAATTAAATTACGACCATCCTAATAATTTGATCTCTACCAGATTTTGCAACAACATGCCTTTTTGTGGAAAGCATCTTATGACTGACTACAAGGTCATCAGCCCAATAGTTTGCAAATAGCGGCCATGTATGTGTGAAAATCCATTCCCCATATGAATTCAAACACGATGAAACCGAACTGAATGAATTTATTTACAGAGGTAGCACTAGCAAAGGGCACCTCATATTCATGTTTAATATCCCTATAGCACGTTGTATTTCAACAAGATACTACAACCAACATTCAATTATTCTCCTTGAAAAGGAAAAAGAGTTATAAAAATACCCATGCATTTAGGAGAAAGTAGGCTATATGTTCTTTACTGAACATCTTGTTTAGATTGTAGTTCTTTTATTAAATCAGGAAATTAATACCGTAAGTCAATAAATTATTATAAATTTTTAGTCACATTGTGACCATCTTCAGCAAAAAGTAGTTAATACAAATGAAGTTGAAAGTTTTACATTAAAAATTTATAATATGGCTAATTCTAAGGATATTTCTAATAAGAAGTTCCGTGCCGAAATAATGAGCCTACTTTTCTTAAAATTACGATGCATGCCAATGATTAATCTATATGGATCTATCTAGAATAATGACGAAGTTAAGTTGGTAATATCGAAATTTCTAATTAGTTCGAAATAATGTATACCTGGCATAATGTAGCCTAATGTAGCCTAATAGAGCTCTACAGTTGGCAGCCCTGATGACTGAATATATTCTTAGTTCAAGTTCTTAAGGTACAGAATACAAAATTTGGTTGAAGTCCAATGGATAGCATGGACGTTATATTCAGTTTAACCTTGGATCTAACAGCTCGCGTAATATCATGTTGGCAACAATGTTAGGCATGTATTGGTCAGAAATAATCTGAAATAATATGATCTGTTGTTGTGACAATTTTGAATGAAATCCATTAGTTAGTATAGAAGTTACATGCATTTTAAAATTGGACCTATCAGCAGGCTTAGAATCATGTTGGCAGCACTGACGTATATTAGTTACTCTAAATTAATCTAGAATGCCAGGTACTATACGTGTGCAAAGTTTAGAGCTATTGGCTTGCATACTTTCTGATATATTGATATCAGGGTAACAAAAATATAGCCAGCATTTATTAACGGTTGGCAGCCCTGGTTGCTCTTAAGAATACGCATAGTCATATATGTTATAGTACACACAACACATACGAAATTTGGTTGAAATCCAAATGATAGTATAGAAGTTACATGTATTTAAATTTGGATCTCTCAGCAGGCTTAGAATCATGTTGGTAGCACTGACGTATATAAGTTACTCCAAATTAATATAGAATGTCAGGTACTATAGGTGTGCATTGTTTAAAGCTGTCAGCTTGCATACTTTCCGATATATTGGTATTTGTATAAAATATATTAGGAGCATTTATTTATAGTTGGCAGCCCTGGTGGCTCTTAAGAATACGCTCAGACATATCTGTTTATGTACACATAGCACATACGAAATTTGGTTGAAATCCAATTGATAGTGTAGAAGTTGTATGCATTTAAAAATTTGACTTATCAGGAGGCTTATAATCATTTTGGCAACACTACCATGTATGGCCTCCTGGAAATTAAACTGAAATATTATTATCTGTACGAGTGCCAATTTTGAAATAGCTCCCATTCATACCTTCCATGATATCCAACATGAAGTTGAAATTTCAATTACGATTGTTCAGCAGTTGGTAGCACAGACATCATTTTCAAATACGGCTTTGAGATATTCTGGTATAGATCATTACTCCTACCAAATTTTGTTTCGATTGCTGCAGCCGTTTGGGAGTTGATAGCGGGACACACACACACACACACTCATCCAGAGAGACACTCATTTGTCCGGATCGATATAATAAGTCTACTTTTTCCTCATTTTTGCAAATTGTGAAAAGTAGGCTAAAATACTAAATAGGCTATCTAAAATGTTAAAAAATACACTAAAAGACTACAAAACCAGATCTGTTACAATTTCTTGGCCTATTTTCATTTATAAAAAAAAGCTTATGAGATCAACTTTTGTCCGTGAGAGAGTTCCCCCCTAATGAAATCTAAATGGCTGGAGCAATTTCAATGAAACTCGGTAAGGCTATAGTAGTAATATTATGCCCTACGCCGACAGTGTCCATCAAATTTTATTACGATTCACCAATCCAACATGGCGGCTGTGCGAAATAATTCACCGGCATTCTATATCTCCCAAACTATTACTGACATCACCCTGAAATTTTGTACGGTGATATAGAGCACTACTAGAAGTTACCCAAGTAACTTTGAAAAACCTGTTAACTACAAAACGAACATGGTGGCCAAGTAAATTTGATATATTCAAATAGAATTTAATGCGATTTAACCATTCTAATGTAGTGAAACTCGGTACAGAAAATGTTTATACACATTGAAATGCACCGACATCTGATGTAGTTCAATTATTTACATAACCTCAAGATAGTGGCTATGCGTAATTTTAAAATTAAGTTTTTATTTCTTGGGTCCTAATCGTACGTTCGAAGTCAACGTTTGAATAATGAACCTACGCAATAATCCTCTATGGCCTACGTATATAAACATCTAACATGGCTGCAATCCAAAGTATTTAGATTGTTCTCAATATCTATTAATCTATGACGGCAATCAAACTGAAATTTTGTATATTGTTAAGGGTATAAACATAAGTTCATGTAAGGGAATTTCAATAACCAGGTGAGCACAAATCCAACATGGCGGTGACGTAAAACTTAAATATTTAAATGGATGTTTCTCGTGATTTAACCATCCAAGCGCAGTGAAACTTGGTACTGTAAATGCTTATAAAACTTTTAATCCACTGACATCGAATTCATTTCAAATGTTTTCATAACCACAAGATAACGGCTGTGCGAAATTTTAAAATCCCGTTCACATTTATTTCTTGTGTCCTAATCATGCGACTGCAGTTTGAATAATACACCTACACAATGATGATCTTCATGTAAAAGTACATAGCTCCAAGGTCTAAATATGTAGACAGTTCTCAATATCTACGAATCTATTACAGAAATCAAACCGAAATTTTGTATCTTGATAGAGGCAATTAACATAAGTAGGATATATGAAAATAGCCCATATAGGTTTTCACGGAAATACTTGTTGATTAATATTGAAAGATTATGTCTTTGTTTTTCAAAAGTTTTTTAACATTTTAGACAATAATTTTAGAATTAGTTTTGAAAATAAGTCTTATTATAAAATGTTAGTGTAAGACTTGCAACTTCATTTGTCTTAACTTGTTTTTCCTGAAGAAGATCACAATGTGCTCGAAACCACCAAATTGTACGGTACTTATGAATAGTAATTCATTAAGTTACGGTTCCATTTCCCAAATTAAACAAATTTTTGGGTAGAGACGATTATTTTCATGTCTTTTTGTTATTTTTATTATTATTATTAATCGTACCCCTGATCCATAAAACTACATTTTACATTCTTATTGTTTATCGGCCGTTGGTGATCCGGTCTGTAATTTTCAGGTTTGTTACACTATTATTAATTAAAACTGATCCCAAATACAAAGGCTATCAACGTTTATAATTATTTCACTCAGATACCCACTGCTTGCGCCCAAGGTATACTTTTTAAATATTTTTGACGTCCCTTTTAACTGCTCCGGTTAGCGGCTTCTGTGGCGTAGTAGGTAGCATGCTGAGCTTCTATGCACAAGATCGCGGGTTCAGACCCGGCTGAAGTCGTCGGATTTTCTAAGAGCGTTAAAATCCTTCCGTATGCCTTACTTCGGCGGGCAAGGAAATCCGGAGGACCCATGTCATAGATTTATGCCATGTAAAAGAACCTTCCACTAATTAAACTTGTGTGAAGCTAAATTTGCAGGTTAGATTTGGTTGAAACACTCTATCAAAGTTCCAACGTTCACCACTAGGTGTAAGTAACATCTGGTGAAGAAAGTTGGAATTGCTTGAAATTAAACGGAAATTTTAGCTGTCCCTATGGGTGTCAGCTTGAAGCAGCTACAGCCCCTGGCGAACCAAACGTATCCTCGGACACTCTCGGCACTAAAGACCATACGCTAAATAAATAACTACTCCGGCTTATAGAGAGGACGAGGTGCGGGAATATTTCCCCGAAGGGGATCATCAATTATCCAGTAAATCTACCGACACGGCTCTCTCACAAATTACGGACCTCGAATGCCAACTGACTGCGCCAGGATTCGATACTGGTACCTTGGGAACAGCAGGCGAGAACGTTACCGCTGCCCCATAAAACCATTCGAGATAATTATACCAAGACCAAGGAATAAAAAACAAACAAGTTATTCTATATATTTGAATAACATTTTCACAGGGTTAGAAAAAGGTGATTAATAATAATTCAAAACAAACCTGAAAGAAACATACTCGTGTGGCCTCGTATCCTCGCAGTTGTGAATTATATTTAGTCCCTCGCCCATTAATGCTATATATGTGCATAATTTCTTTTTAACTGTGTGAAGAAGGGATTATTTTACCACTTATGCTAATGATCCACATTACATGAAAACAATTTATTATTTTAATGTAACTTCCCGCCACTGCATCGTAACAACTGTGCTGTGGTAATTTACACAGTGTTATTAAATTACTTCATTGGTATATTCATTGCTAAATGTTGGTTCTATATTACAGCACAAAAAGTACCGTATGTTAAGCGATAAATATTTCAAGTAGGAATAAATGAGCGGTTCTGGGCCAGGGGCTAATGCGAAAGATGGCCGCCGCGCGCAACTGCCCTATGTTATTCGTATGGAGAGGTCAGTCTTAGCTGGGTCAGGGGCTAATGGGCAATATGGCTGCCACGCCCTGAGACATTGAATGACGTCACAGGGAGAGGTTGACAGTGTTACGTTGCTAAATGGAATATTTATTATTATTATTATTATTATTATTATGTAATCATGCATTGATCATGTACAATCAAGACCAGCCTTATATTGTCCACTTTTGGTGTAGTGGCTAGTATTCTTAGCTGTTACTGTAGAGACCCGGGTTCGAGTCCTGGCTCTGTCAAGAAATTTAATTCTGGGCTGAGGGTTGAGACGGGGTACACACAGCTTTGTGAGGCAAAAAACTCAAAGCAGCTGGGTTTAATTCATACCTCAGCCATTCTGCCCAACCCAACTGAACCTAACCTAACCTAACCTAACCTAACTTGAAAGTAAAAAACATAAAAAAGTGAGAGCAAAAAGTGTAATCAAAAAGTGAGAGCAAATGAAAGAGCACAAATAATAAACTTAGTTATAACCTAACCTAACCTAACCTACCCTAACTTCTCCTAACCTAACCTAACTTCGCCTAACCTAGCCTAACCTAACCTAACCTAACCTAACTTCACCTAACCTAACCTAACTTCACCTAACCTAACCTAACCTAACCTAACCTAACTTCAAAGTCAGAGCAAATATGAGAGCAAATGTGAGAGCACACATAATAAACTAAATAATAACCTAACCTAACCTAACCTAACCTAATTTAAAAGTGCGAGCAAAAAAAAAAATGTGAGAGCAAAAAGTGTGAGCAAAAAAGTGAGAGCAAATGTGAGAGCACAAATAATAAACTTAGTTATAACCAAACCTAACCTAACCTAACCTAACCCACAGAAACTTCATTTAAGGATTTTAGATTTTACATTTTAACATTCTAGATTTTTGATTTTATCATTTTACATTTTTTAGATTTTACATTTTACATTTTAAATTTAAGATTTTTTGAGTTTAGATTTTACATTTTACATTTTACGAAAAGAGTTAACTACAAGGTCACATACGTAACCTACCAAACCTAACTTTACCAAACCTAACTATACCAAACCTAACATAAGCTAATCCAACGGCTAATGCACATACACCAAGTATATAAGGGCACATGCAATTATCCATAAGCTAGTCTTATAGGCTACTGTACAACATGATCACTACCCCAACCGGTTTTTTTTTTCATTTTGTTGTTTACACATTTGTCAATTTTCCAATTTCCCATTTTCAGTTTTTTATTTCAGTTTAAAGTTTTTCTATTTCATAATATGGAAAAATGGATTTTGCATTTTGTTATTTACACATTTATTAATTTCACAATTTCCCAATTACAGTTTTTAAAATGTCAGATTAAAGTTTTTCAATTTCATGATATAGAAACATGGATTTCCCAATTTGTTGTTTACACATGTCAATTTACCAAAATCCCATTTACAGTTTTTAAAATTTCAGTTTAATGTTTTTTCGATTTTGTCAATATGGAAACATGGATTTTCCAATTTGTGTTTTACATGTTCATTTTGCATTAGGAGTGGAGAGAGAGCCAACAAAAGCCACCAAAAGCCAACAAAAAAGCCAACAAAAACTAACGAAAAAAAGCCATGTAGCATGCTGGTAGTTGAGTGAGTTGTTATATTGACCGATAGGTAGCCGGCTGGTAGTTGAGTGAGTATTGATATCTACCGCTAGATAGCAAGCTGGTCGTTCAGTGAGTGAGTGTTGAAATGGAGCGCTAGGTAGGTTGCTGGTCGTTCAAGTAGTTCTCATAGTCACCGCTAGATAGCGGAAACATACTTCGCGTGTCGCATGCAGCTATTTAACAATGTTTTACCTCATGAAAAGCGTGCTTGTATAAGCTTTGTATAAAAATTAAATATACAATTAACTACTAAGTTTTCAGAACTAATATGTATAGCCTTGTGTAGGGAATTAGGGTCCTTAGCAAGAAAGTGGGCCTAACACACATGAGTGTACAGCCTTTTGATATGCTGTAAGCACCTGATAATATTGAGAAGGCTATACGAATATTTTCAGTTGACTACTACCTGTCACAGTGTTTACATTGTGAAAGACCGTTGAAACAACCAGTCTTTAGCCTTGTCATAAGCAGTGAGCAGCTGTTACCCTTAACTAGGGGTATATTAGAGGACCCTTAGCAAGAATATCATTAGTTGACTACCACTACTCACAGTGACCACATCGTCAAAGACTGTCAAAACAACTATTGCACAGCCTTGTACTACACAGTAAGTAGCTATTGGTCTTGACTATTGTATATTAGATAACCCTTAGCAAGTATATAATCAGTTGACTACTACTTGTTACAGTGTTCACATCGTGAAAGACCGTCTCACTGTTCAGTCTACAGCCTTGTCATACGCTGTAATGAGCTGTTGATCTAGACTAGGGGTATATTAGAGGACCCTTAACAAGAATATCACCAGTTGACTACTACCTCTCACGGTGTTCACATCTTGAAAGACCGTCTCACCGACCAACCTCTAGTCCTGTGATACGCAGTAAGCAGCTGTTTGCAGAAATCAACATTCATGATGGAAGAACCCATTCCTAGCTATATGTGTAAACAGTGTGGAAAAACTTTTCTTCGAGACTATGATAGAAAGCGTCATGAAGTTTCGTGTGGGGAATTTCATGAGTGTAAAACGTGTGGCAGTAAATTCAACAATGCCTACAATGGACGTCGGCATGAAGAATGTTGTAATGTTGTGTCGGCGGCTAAAAGACAAAAAGCAGAGCCTACAAAACATTACCTACTGTCATTGGTCCCTGACAAAAATGGACTTATTGAATATGAGACATCTTTTCAAGGTCCACTTAAATCCTATTTCATACGTTGCGATACGTGCAAGGATTTAAATTCATACCTTAAAGAGTCCAAACAGCAAATAATACAAGCTATGCAGAAAGAACTAGCAATGCACAAGTCGATAAAAGTTAATCTTGTGGCTGAATGTAGATTCATTCATAAGTCCACTAACGAAATTACAGATCGGGCTTTTAGAACACGAAATCAGGCCCTATTTTTGGAAAAAGACTTGAGTAGTTTCTTGGAAACACAATTTACAAAGTTAACTGCTGAAATGGAAGAATCTGAGCTAAAAGGCAGTAATTGGGCTTTGTTAGCAGTGGAAGGAGTACGATTGAAAATAAATAAGTACAATCCCTTGCGTGGCAGCACATATATTCCATTACCAGCAGCTATAAAAGCAAGAAAAGCCTGCATTAATCCTCAAAACTTTAAGGATGAAAAGTGTTTTATGTATGCCATTTTAGCAAAACTGGTTGAAACGAAAGCTGAACGCGTTAGTAAATACAAGGATCTGGACAACAAGTATGATTTTTCTGTAATATAATTTCCTACATTACTAGCTGACATTCCCAAATTTGAAAAAGCCAACGATATATCCATTAATGTATTTGGATTGGAACAAGACAACAAATTGTTCCCTCTAATGGTTGTGGATCAAGAGCTGCAAGACCATCGCGACCTCCTTCTGCTATGTTCATCATCCGGCCAGAACCACTACGTCTTTATCGAAGATTTTGATAAACTAGTAAGACATCAGATTACCCGCTATGAACATAAGATACATACGTGTAAACGGTGTTTTACACACTTTGATAATCGATATGGACAACGAGGAATGGAAAATTGAACGAACATAGAGCTTTGTGTGTCCTGCATGACATTGCTAGGGTTAAAATGCCTATTAAAAACTCAATTGTTAAATTTTTAAACGTGGAAAATATGCTGAGAATACCTTACGTTATATATGCTGATTTAGAAAGTATACTGTTACCCTATTAAGCATGTCTACCCAATCCTGAAGCAAGTTATACAGTGCCATACCAGAGTCATGTTCCTATGAGCTTAGGTATATACGTTAAAGCCTCACCTGCTGTGGAACACATAAAGACAAACCTTCCAAGCCAACCTCTTATTTATCGTGGACTGTTTGATTTCAATAGCTAATGAAATCGATCGCCTTTACAGCTTAAATGTTCAAAAGTCTTTAACTGAGGATCAAAAAGCAGAGTTCCAATGATCTGAAACCTGTTATTTGTGTCAAAAACCATTTACCAAAGAGGACTGGAAAGTTCGAGACCCCTGTCACATTACAGGGGAATACCGTGGAAGTGCTCACAATAACTGTAATTTGAGGTGTAAAACACGTCCCGTTCCTGTGTTTCTACATAATATGAGTGGCTACGACGCAAATTTCATTGTAAAGCAATTGGGATGTACTACTGAGAGAGTGGATGTTACCGCGAACTCCAAAGAAAAGTACATTTCCTTTACCAAATATGTAGGAAATGTTAAGCTTAGATTTGTGGACACGTTTCGGTTAATGCCGAGTAGTTTGGAAAACTTAGTTTCCAACTTAACATCATACCCTGAAACAGACAAGTACTTTGGAAAAGAAAATGCAATGCTTATGACTCGCAAAGGGTGTATTTTGTGATGACTACATTGACTCATGGGAAAAGTTAAGTGAAACGTGTTTACCTCCAAAAGAGGCATTCTTTAACAAATTAAGTCAAGAAAATGTTAGTGAAGAAGACTATGAACATACCAAAAATGTCTGGAAACGGTTCAACATTAAAACTCTAGGGGAATATAGTGACCTCTACCTAACTTCAGATGTACTCCTTCTTGAAACGTTTAGAAACAAAACACTAGAAACACACCGAGTGGATGCTGCACACTTTTTTACTTCGCCTGGTTTAATTTTCGAGGCAATGCTCCTTTACACAGGAATTGAACTGGAATTGCTACAGGATTACGATCAGATTCTTCTAATCGAGTCTGGAATACGTGGAGGCATATGCCAAGTGTCTCATCGGTATGCTGAAGCTAACAATAAATACATGGAAACCTATGATTCTGAGAAACCATCGCAGTTTATTACCTATGATGATGCCAACAACCAATACGGGTGGGCTATGTGTCACGCTCTTCCGTATGGTGGATTTCAGTGGGTTTCTCCAGATACTGTTGATCTAGAAAAACTGTGGGATACATTCTAGACGTTGATGTTGATTACACATCTGACCTTCATGATCTACACAACGATTTACCTTTCCTACCAGAGTGTACACAACCTAAGGATTCGTCTCTGAAAAAACTAATTCCTCATCTTGGAAATCGAAGGCGATATGTTGTTCACTATATGGCATTAAAACAGGCTTTAGAGCATGGAATAAAATTGATAAAAATTCATCGTGTGTTAAAGTTTAAGCAAAGACCTTGGTTAAAGGCCTACGTTGATTTTAATAACAACCTTCGAAAACAAGCCAAAAATGATTTTGAGGAAAATCTGTACAAATTATTCAACAATGCCATTTTTGGAAAAACAATGGAAAATATCCGTAAAAGAATAGACATACGTCTTGTGACTGACAGCAAAAAGGCAGAAAAGCTAATAGCAAAGCCGACCTTTATTGACAGAACTATTTATGGTCCTAACCTAGCTGCTTTCAACATGGCTAAACGTAACATTGTATTCAATAAGCCTATATATATTGGAATGTGTATACTGGATATTTCAAAAACTCTAATGTATTCCCACCACTATGATGTCCTGCTACCCTATTATGGAATGAACAATCTTAAACTCATGTATATGGATACCGACTCTTTCATTTATTTGGTTGACACCCCATATGTATATCAAGACTAGTTGGATTTCCTAGAACACCTGGACACATCAGATTATCCCACTAATCACATATATACTCTACATCAAACAAGAAAAGTTTGGAGAAATTTAAAGACGAGGCTTGTGGACAAATTATAAAAGCATTTGTTGGACTTAGAGCTAAACTGTACGCTTTAGACATAAATGGTAAAGAAATCAAAAAGGCTAAAGTTATTAACAGAGGTGTTGTCAAAAATTGCTTAAGCTTTCAAGATTATAAGGATTGTGTCATGAAAAACAATGTAAAAAGAATACCAATGAACATTATCGCTTCTAAACAACATGACATATCACCTATAAGACTAAACAAAATTGCTTTGTGACCTGGTGATGATAAAAGAGTGATTGATGCTGATGGTATAGGTACACATGCCTATAGTCATTACTCAATCATTGACCATGCATAAAGAGTCAAGTTTTGAATATCAAAATCCTCTGCATGAGCCTAGCAAATACATAAAACAAAACAATTTAAAAAATTAAAACAATAGCACTACAAAAATAGAAAAACGCAAAAAGAAAAAATGGTATTCATAATCAAAAAATAAATAAAATAGAAA